>CM048851.1:13266455-14508330 GCA_026545225.1 Cornus controversa | reverse complement strand
ATTGCAATTAATTATAAAATAAATTTTAAAATAATAATAGGAATTCATAGATCAAAATAATAGAAAAAATCAATATATAAATGGACTATATAAGAGATCTTCTAACAGCTAGTTTTATCCAAGGGCTAATTTATTGCAATTATAAATTACATTTTAAAATAATAATAGGAGTTCATAGATTAAAATAATGAGAAAAAATTAATATATGAGTGGACTATATATATATATATATCTTCTAACGGCTAGATTTATCCAACGGTTATAAAAAAAAATGGCTAACTTAATGCAATTATAAAATACATTTTAAAATAATAATAAAAATCCATAAACTAAAATAATTGGGGGAAAAATCATTTGACATATCACTTTTTGATGTACAAATTTGACATTTTATGGCATGTCAAATGTCAAGTAGGCATTTGAGGTATCAATTAGAAGAGGTTTTTTATGTCAAAAGTAATTGTTGCAAATATCACATGTAATTTGACATATCGATTAGAGATACTCTTAAATGAAATTGTGAGAAAGTGGTCGTTAATGAAATTGTCTCACAAACTAAAAAAAACTCTAATATAAGAGTGACATGTAAATTTTTATTTTTATACATTACTGACCTACAAGAGTGTTATATGTAAATTCTTTATAGTTCATTATGTAAAATTGTTATACCCAAAAGAGTAAAATTAGGATTTTTTATTTTTTTTATCTTTTGATTTTTGGTTCTTTCTTTTTCACGAAAAACTAAACAAATATATTAATGTAATATAGTATTGTGGCCCATTAGCCCAAAAACTAAATCAAATAACCCAAATTCCAAATTAGGGACAAGCCCAATTTCCTATCAAATAGCCATTAATAATGGATTTATTGATTCGTTACGAATGGATATTCAACTCATTCCGGCGAGCTGACCATTGAAGATGATACAAAGCGTACAAAAGTAAGCTTGATTCAAGTTAATCTAGAGGTTGAGGTGGTGGTCGACATCGTGATGGTGAGACACCCTAGTTACGAAGAATACTTCATGAAGCAGAGCAATCCTTTAAAAATCCTAGACTGAGGGTGGAGGAGATGAATTCTGATATTCAATTAAAAATGATTGTTTGAGAGGAGCATTTATCTCTGAATAATTGGGCATTCCTCTCTTCCCAAACATGGTAAACCATTACTGCAAGGCTTAATTTACATATCATGTTTTGTGGTAACTGGATTTCCAGTGAAAGCTAGCCCATGAAACAAATAGCTCCTAACTAGGGCACTATGTGTATAATCATTTTTTGTCTTTCATGAATTTTTATATTAGTGAGGAGAAGTGATGTAGGGGAAAATTTCTCCACTTATTCAAATGGGCCAACTGATACGCAAACGGACCAAGCCCAAGAGGGTTTGAGCCCAAGTATCAACAGAAGCCCTAGAGAATTATTTCAAGAGAAATAATGGGCCTAGTCGCCCCCTTTATAAGGCCAAATTGGCCTAGCCTAGACATAAGTCCAAGCTCAAATAAGAATTTGAATCCTTGAGAGTAAAGATAGCTATAAATAAGAAATTTGAATCCTAGAAGGATTTGAATTCCAAACTTGTATAAATATTAAAAGAAAGATGAATAAAGGGGATCCCCGAATCCTGATCACAATTTATCTCTGAAAAATACTATGTTCTTAATTTGATTGGGTGTGTGCATTAAATTAATTAGCAGAAATTAGCTAAGTAATTTTTTGTACTAACACTTTAGCGTCGTCTGTAGGAAACATTTATTCATTTTCTGTTCAAAAACTCATAGCCAGCAGGCTGACCGAGTCTCCCTTAACATAAAATATAGTTAGGACTAAAAGGCCAAAAAGGTTTACCCTGCCTACATTCGTCGCCTTCGATGGAAAGACGAATCCAATGGAGCATATCTACCAGTGCAAACAGAAGATGACCCTGGATGCCGAAAACGATGCACTCATGTGCAAAATCTTTCCATCCAGTCTGGCAGGGCCAACATTACTATGGTTCAAGTAACAACCGTCTCGTTTGATGTTGAACTTTGCAAGGCTTTGCGAGCTGTTCGTGGCCCAATACGCTGAAAACCAATAACGGAAGAGGATAATCTCCTCATTATTCACCACGAGGCAGGTTAAAGGATAAACTTTGAAATCTTTCTTAATCTGATTCAATTTGGAGATGTCAATGATAGATCAGTGCGATCAAACCATAGCAGTAAAAACTTTCAAAATAGCAGTTTCGCCAGAGAAAGGCATCCACAGATCTCTAGTGAAAAGTGTCCCAAATGACATGGGTGATCTTAATTTCAATGCTCAGAAATATCTACGGATAGAAGAGGATGAAGTGGCAAGAACACAATGATGGACCTTAATTATTGTGGCACAGCAAACAAAGCCCCAGTCACTAAGATAAAGCCACCTCGAGTTACTCCTTCGTCTACATCGGAGTCAGCGAAAAAGCAAAAAGTCGAAGAGAAGATCACCCATCTGAAAGTGCCTCTAGCCAAACTCTATTATGAAAATAAAAGCAAGGGGATCTTTTGCTCTCCTTCGGCCATCAGGTAGCCCCCGAAACGGAGAGATAAGAACAAGCACTATTCTTTTCACAAGGACTCCAGACATATCACCAACGAATGCAGAAGTTTAAGGCAATAGGTGGAGGCCCTAATCGCGAAGGGTGGTTTATCAGAATATGTCGTTCGGGAAAAGCAAGTCAAACATTCCAATCAATCACAGCCAAAAGCGAACAAACAGTAGAACCCGGCTCCCATTCTAGTTATCAATACTATTCATAGTCGGCCAACCTCAGATCAAGAAAGCGAATCTGAAAGACTGTCACACCTAAGGAATGCTTAGAAAATTCAAAGGATTAGAGAGATCCACTCGGTGAATAACCAATCGGCCAATGTACCAATCGTCTTCACAAAAGAAGACATGAGCGACATCCAGATGCCACATAAGGATCCACTCATGATCAGCCCCATCATAGCCAACTCCAAAGTGAAAAGGGTGTTGGTGGATGTAGGAAGTACCGCAAACGTCCTAACCCTATCAGTTTTTTCATAGATGGGCATGGAGACAGAACGCGTCAAGCCTACTATCGAGCCGTTGGTGGGGTTCGGCAAACAAGTAATTCCAACTGGGGTAGTGGAACTTCCAGCAACAACAGCGGCCAACCGAGTCCTTTGTCAAAGTAGATTTCCACTATTCGTACAACATGATAATGGAAAGAGGTTGGATTCACAAGATGCAGGGAGTCCTGTCGACACTCCATCAGTTAATGAGATGTCAGGCGTTGAACGGAAGGGATACAATCCATATCTTGGGAGACTAGGTAGCCGTTAAGAAGTGTTATGTTCTTATATTGAAGGGAAAGACGGTGAAGGACAAACAGACCAAATAATAATTACAGAATTCTTTACCAAAGGGAGTTCCACAAGAGCAAGAAAAAGAAAATTCGACTGAGGAACCACTCAAAGAAGTAAAAATTATTCCCGACAAAGATCCCACAAATCTGGGAACCTCATTGTGCAAAGAAAATAGAATGCAGCTAATATAGTTGCCGAGAGAAAATACAGATGTCTTCGTCTGGGATCATATAGACATGTCAGGAATTGATCCATCAGTATTATGGCACACGCTCAATGTCAACCCAAATAGATCACCTCATCCAGGTAGGCTTCATCAGAGAACTATAGTTCTCAGACTAGCTCTCAAATGTGGTAGTGGTGTAGAAAAAGAATGGCAAGTGGCAAATCTGCATAGAATTTATCAATTCGAACAAAGCTTGTCCCAAAGATAGTTTTTCCCTTCTAAAGATTGATCAAATGGTCAATACCACAACTGGATACAAGCGGTTAAAATTCCTTGATGCATACTCTGAATACAATCAGATTCCGATGAACCTAGATGATTAGGAAAAAACTTTATTTATCACTGAAAAGGGAATCCATTGCTACAAAATGATGTTGTTTGGCCTGAAGAATGCTAGAGCAACTTACCAATGACTGATCAACAAAGTTTTCAAAAACCTAATGGGCTGAACAGTTGAAGCATACATAGATGACATAGTGGTAAAAAGTCTTAAAAAGGAATATCACCTGAGACATCTGCAAGAGGTATTTGACACCCTGTGAAACCATAACATGAAGCTGAACCCATCAAAGTGCTCCTTTCGAAGTTTTTTGGGGATAGTTCCTGGGGCACATAGTAAACCGAACGAGGATAGAAGCAAGTCCGGTTCAGGTGAAGGCCTTTCTTTAGAACGAAAAACCAAAAACTCACAAGGACGTTCAGATCTTGACAGGACACATCACTACTCTGAGTAGATTCATCTCTCAGCTTTCAAACAAGTGCAAGCCTTTTTTCGATGCCATCAGAGCAAAGGGAAAAGAAGTATGGGGAGCCAAGCAAAACAAAACCCTCACAAAAATCAAGCAGTACTTAATTTAATTGCCAATGCTTTTAGCACCGAACGTAGGATAACCTCTGTATTTATATCTTGCGATATCTCAATCAGCCACTAGCGTAGTTCTGATCAAAGAGTTCTACAAAACACAGTACCCAGTATTCTACTCAATGAAAACTATGACTGAGCTAGAGCAAAAGTACTCAAAAGTTGAAAAGGTTGAGCTAGCCTTAGTCTAAGCAAAGAGGAAACTTAGGTACTATTTTGAGGCTCACTCAATCATTGTCTTGACCAAATTTTTGATCAGAGCCATTCTTCATAAACCTAATCAATCAGGAAGGGTCACCAAATAGGTAATTGAATTAGGGGTCTATGACATAACCTATAAACCTCGGACAGTAATAAAGGGACAGGCAGTTGCATATTTCTTACTTGAATATGAGCTAGAGAGTGATAAAGAATCAGAATTTTCAACTCAACCCGAGTGGAAACTCTATATCGATGGATCATCGATGCAGACAGGATCGAACATTGGTGTAAAAATTCAGACTCTTGATGGAACTAATTTACAGCAAGTAATCCACCTAAAGTTCCCTGCATCAAATAATGAAACCGAATACAACGTTCTGTTAACAAGACTAAGGCTGGCACAAACACTCCAGGTAAAAAATCTACAAATTTTCAATGATTCTCAACTAATCATGAAACAGGTTAGTGGGGACTACTTTCCAAAAGATGATCGCATGAAAGCCTACAAGATTTGGTGGAAAATGAGCTCAAGGAGTTCGACAAAGTCAAGGTTTCTCAAATCCCAAGGGACCTGAATCTAAAAGTTGATAGGCTAGCATGTTCAGCCTCAGCAGCTCAGCCAGATCTGATCAGGATCGTGCTGATCGACTCCTTACAAATGCCTAGCATCTTTATCGAAAGAGAGGTTCAAGTCTTACAAAACTAACCCAGTTGGATGTATCCCATCAAGGCTTATCTTATCGATGGAGTGTTGCTAACTTCAAAAGAAGAAGCAAGAAAGATTATAATGAATTCCTCAAGATATTCAATGATCGGCGGATACCAAGCCTACTGTAAACCAATTTCAAGCATCAATTTTAAATATTTTAAAGCTATTATTCGTCAAATGTCAACCTAATTAAATCATGATATAATTTATTTAAAGAACTACTAAAAATTAATACAAATAACAGTAATAACATAATAATCCAAGCAGTAGAAACATAATATCTAGCATCAAACAAACTTCAAACATAATACAAATTGAAATCCTAAGCAAAAACTAAACTTCCAAAAGTTACACAAATTCAAAGTAATTAAAATCTCAATACAATACTGATTCATAACTAGAATTCAAACAACAAAGACAACAATTCCCAAGCTCCAAGCCTCCAAAAATTCTTTATTCGGCATCAATGAGCAAACAGAAGTCCACTGAAAAATGAAATGCATTTAGTTAATTACTAAATTCTAGTTAAATGTATTTAGAAAATTATTAAACATCTATCAACAATGAAATGATTTACCATCAACTGTAACATGTTGCTACCTGAACTCAATCTCAAACGTCCTCATGCAGTAGTTAAGCAACTCATGGCTGCAAAAGTAAATAATTTTATTCAAGTTAACAATTAACAAATATACTTATAAAAAAAATGGTTAACAATTAACAAATACTTACAAGTAAATTGTATGATAAAATGAAAATCACCTGATTCAATTGCTTCAATTTCATCGGCTTTTGCTTCAACTTGAATCTGGAGTGGTGAGACACGGTACCAATCTTGTGCACAAATCAAGCACTCCACAATCTTAGGAGTAAGAGAACTACAGAATGGATCAAGAACACGACATTTCGTACTAAAAGCTGACTCAGAAGCAACTGTGGAAACAGGAATAGCTAAAATATCACGTACAACTTTGGAAAGAACCTCATACCTTAAACTATTTACCTTCCACCAATACAAGATGTCAAAGTTATCATGTTTTTCACAAGCTTCCTCTAAATATCTCCCCACTTCTGATTTGTTTCCCCCACTTCCTACTTGTTCCAAATGTTGTAAATACTCCAATTGAATATCTTTTAAATCAATACTTTCACTACTTGGTTGATCAACCTCCATGACATTACAAGTTTGAGTTGAAGATGAAGTGTCCGACTCAAACTTTTGATACTCACTATAGATATGATCCAATGTTTCCCTTACTTTTTTAATGAGATCACTCACCATCTTAGGAGGATAAACTTTAGAGTAACAAAAACTCACATAATTCAACTTGTAGTGAGGATCTAACACAACGGCAAGTACTAACATCATATTCATTTTCTCAATGTTACCCCAATACTTGTCAAATTTGGTCTTCATTTTGATAGTCATAGCACTTAAACGAGGATCCAAACTCTTTGACCATAAGGACAAGTTTCTTTCAATGTTATACACTTCATGAAAATAGACATTAGAAGTAACATATAAAGAACCAGACATGCGAGTGGTGGCATCATAGAATTTTTCTAAAAAATTTGTGAAAACCCCGAGCATCATTCCAATCACTAATTGGTAGGAGGCTCATACTTAAGTTATATGAAAAAATGTAGGTCTTCATCTTCCATTTTCCCAAATGCATTTTCAAACTTTAATGCGGCTTTTAGCATGAGATATGTATAGTTCCACCTAGTTTGGACATCTAAACACAAAGAACTTTTAGATGTTATATTTGCCATCTCCGCACATTGCTTGAAAATTTGTTCTCTTTGTGGAGAACTCCTAACATACCTCACAGCCCGACGAATTCGAGTTATTGAATCTTTCAATTCACTTAACCCATCTCTCACAATTAAATTAAAAATATGTGCACAACATCTCATGCGAAATAATTCACCACCTAAAATAAAAGTGTCACTCTTTTTAATAGTCTTTGTCCTCAAATATTGAATAGCAAGATCATTTGAGCTTGCATTGTCAACAGCAAGTGTGCAAAGTTTATCTATACCCCAATCATTCAAACATCGCTCCACCGCTTTACCAATTGCCTCACCTTTGTGACTAAAAATTACACAAAAATTCAGAATTCTTTTGTGCAATTTCCAATCACTATCAATAAAGTGGGCAGTAAGGCACATATAAGAAAAGTTTTGGAGTGAGGTCCAACAATTGGTAATGAGGGAAAGTCTTTGATTTGATTTAAGAAATGAATCCTTCAACTTGTTTTTCTCACTAGCATATAACATCAAGCAATCCCTCGCTATTGTAGTACGTGACATGATTTTGAACCTAGGTTGCAACACACTAAGAAAATAACAAAAACCTTCACGCTCTACAAAATTGAATGGCAACTCATCCATGATAATCATTTTTTCAAGTGCTTCCCTACAAAGATCATGGTCAAATTTCCAAACACCCAAACTATTATTATCACCAGCTTCTTCTGCTATAGATTGAATGATAAAAGTGTTTGTTTATTATCTTGATTTGGGCTTTTTCGACACTTAATAGTATGTTTTCTTAATGTACTAGTCTCATTTTCACCTTTTTGTTGATAAGTTGCATTACAATACTTACATCTAGCACCTCCTCTTTCTTTTGATTCAATTTCTATAAAATGATCCCAAACATCAGATCTCTTTCTCTTATTAACTTGACGTACCTTTGCCTCAGTGTGTTCTTTCGGAAGATAAATAGGATTACTAGCATCTCCATCTCCAGTACTTGACATCTAACATCAAGAAAAAAAGAAAAAAGAAAAAGGAAAAAGAAATAGTCAATTGCTACTTTCTTTGTTCACTCCATTTATATATAAAAAAGAGAAAAACAAATGGAGATAATACAAAAGTAAATATTTAGAAAGCATGAATTACAGTTGTATTTTGTCAATAAAGAAATATGCTTTGAGTTATCCGTGTATATATATTGTTAGTAATTATATTTATTGAATTGCTAAATTAGTAAATATGTGGTGTTCAGGAAATAGTATAAGTGTAGTTTATTTTGGCATGCATCAAAATTTGTATACATTAATACATACATACACTATGGCCCTGTTTGGATTGGCTTTTGAAAAGCGGCTTTCGACTTTTTAAGCTCAAAAGTCGTTTTGGAGAGTGTTTGGATTGATAAGGCGGAAGAGCTTTGAAGTCCAAAAAGAGCGTTTAAAGGAAGTTGGGGGGTACCAGCTTCCTGATTTAGCTTCTGCTTCTCTTTTTCTTCTACGTAAAAGCCGAAGCAAAAGCTCTGCCAAACGGGGCCTATATATATATATATGGACAGGATTAAATGATATATATGGTGAGAGATTGTTAGTTTTGCATTAGCTATCATGCATACTAAATGCCACATGGATTTAAACATATACTGTATATTCAACCATCTAATCAATACCTCAAATCAATAAACAAAATTTAATTCTGATTTGGTAAAGGGTGTTAATTGAGTTATATAACCATATAGTAGCACTTGCTTTAACAATATATAATTTTGCTTTGATAATGAGTCCAACATCAAAACAAAATTGTATATATGAAATAGTTCTCAAGTTGTACTTTTCCATAAAACATGACAAGCTTAGTAGGTACATGCAATTCAAGGATAGGGTTAGTTAGCTGTAAAAGTAGTAATTTTCTCATTTTTGACAGAATTTCTAAAGTTCATGTTCAATTTACTTCCTATAGTCTTTCAAATTTGCACAAAATTTGCACACACACACACACACACACATATATATATACACACACATAAATATACATATATATTGATGTTAATAATGTATGACATGACCAAGTCATACTGGCATTAGGTTGTTATGCATTGCAGGGTTTAATTACTAGTAGCAAAATGATATTTCTAGAGAAACATGTGGGTTTTGAGGTTTGGTTCTCACTGAGTCATTGTATCCCTTAAAGTCACTAGATTGTCTTAGAAGAGTTAAATTGTATATATATATATATAAAATACTACCATACATGAAAATGATGATATATGCAAGTAATTGTTACTACAAATTCTACCCTTTTAGCAATTGCTCATTCATATTTAATTCTTACTGTGGTTGTCGTTACTTTGGAGGTACCATACTTTAACCAATAAAAACTTTCAATTTTTGTTAATAATAAGAAATAACAATTTACAATATTCGAATATCTAATAATTTTTTGAATTTCACAATGCTATTGACAACATCCAATGACTAACAACAACAACATGTTTGTTAGATTTCTTTCTTTTTCACATCATTTTGATACTAAGTGAATGTTTCTAAAAATTGATATATGTATATATTTAAAAGAAAATGGGGAAAAGGTGGAAATGTTAATGGTAAATAAATAATATATGGTAAAAAAGTGTAGTAGTAAACAATGGCAAAAGAACACAAGCCTTCCAATTCTTAATGTCATTAATATTTAATAATGTTACTCTGTTATAGTCTACACAAATCCCTTAAAATCTCAGTCGTTTGGATGCTTAACTTTAAGCTCTCAGCCCAAATCATATGGATCTAACTTTTTCCAATGGGATTAAAGGAATAACAAGAAAAATGGTGAAACAGGGTTTAGTATGCTCAAATCGTACGAGTTTATCATTCAAGACCTGTCAAAGTTGTAGAAGGTCGTAACATCCTACACAACGACATAGTGCCAACTGCGAACCATGCTTCTAATAACAGGGCCAACAATTTAATACCTTCTAGAAAAGATCCCACTCCACAATGGTAAAGAAGAGAATATTTGCAATAATAGACAAAAACCACCCAAAAGCCCAGGCTCTCTAATTTGAAGTAGATATATGAAAGAGAGAAGTAGAACACAGTATACATATTATATATATTTATCTATATGTATAGATCGGTTCATATTTAATCATTTGACCATAAATTAATTTAGTTTTTACCTCAATTAAGAAAGATGATGATGACTCCGTGGTTGGTTGTGCGTGAGCCGTGAAATGCCTTCTTGAGATTGACAGAGAGAGACCCTTCTTGAGATCAACAGAGAGAGAGCCAAGAGGTGAGAATCGTGAGATACAGAGAGAGAGAGGTGAGAGGCAGAGATAGAGAGGTGAAATAAACAGATGGAGAGATAGGCTCTAGGAGGCACGATTGAAACTTGAAGTACTGAGAATGAAAAACAGAGGAGATTGAAGCAACAGAGAAGACTGAAGCAGAAACCCTAGCGAGTACCGGCGCGTTTTTGAAAAGGAAACTAAGAAAGAAAAGATGACTAATATAAAGTAATAAGTATAACAGTGTATAAGATTAGTATAATATTTAAATATTAGATATATATATACATTAACGATTTGGTTAGGTTCGGTCCGGTCCTTAGTGACCCCAAACCGTAATCGGACCGTTACTTAATGGTTCCAAAAAATTTGAATCGTGACCGAACCAGACCGCTAAAAAATTGGACCGAATTGTCCGGTCCGGTCCGATTTTACGGTTTGGACGGATTTTTGTGCCCCCCTATGTATAACACCAATATATATCACATACATCAAAGACACAACTTCATATATCATATGAAGAACACAACTAGCATGCATATACAAGATAATAACTTAAAGACACGACTTTTTACTTTTCTAAAACATGCTAATACAACCATAAACCATAAAGAAACCTAGAGAATCGACGTCAGGAATGAGAGAACACCCCTACCTCAAGTTTGTAAGCTTTTCTAGCAAAATCCTATAAATCCTCAAGCTTCAAAGTCACTCAAATCTCACTTTCTTCCAATCAAACGTAGCTCTTGCCACGTAGAACGATCTGTCATTCACTGGCACCTTTCAAATCCCACCATAAGGACTTCAAAATGAAGAAATAATGAAAAGAGATGGATGGGAGAGAGAGGAGAGAGTTTGGCCGACTATTCTTAGTTTCACAAATGACTGAGATCTTAGCCATATAGATATTTATAATATCTATGTCGTGAAAAGACCAAAATACCCTTATACCACTTAACGTACCTTCTTGACCTCCGTTTTCAATTCTGAAAGCGACTACAACTTTGAAATTAATTTCATTCCTCTTCTAACATTCTAATTAGTCTAAAACCAAATTTAAATATTTTGAAAAAAATATCTGGTATTCTTTGGGCACACCCGACTCGCGTCCCGGACCCCGCCCAATTCAAAAATCTCAAATTGAGTCAAATGGCTCGAAAATTTACCTAGATGTCAAAACTAGTCCATCCATATGTGATTCATGTTTAAAACATATGTAAATCCATTAATAATCCTTTTTAGGGGAATTTTTTTTTTTTTACAGTTTTTACACATTCTTTGTGAAATCCATATGATTAGCTTTGAGAGAATGAGAGAAGAATAGATTTTGGATAAGCTTTGAGGTGAAGGCAATAAAATAGAGAAGAAAATAGTGAGTTGTCTTTTCACAAGAAGACAAATGGTTCAAGAAAGATCTTTTTGGGGTTATGAAGCGACTTTAGGAAAGTCATCTTAAGGGAATAAGAGAAACACGACTTATTGAAAAGATTTACTAACTTATAAGCAAAAAATAAGACGACTTTAATTCTAAGAACAAATGGCTTACTAACAAGACTTATAAGGAGATTTGACCAATAATGTAAGACAACTTCTACTATAAATGAAGACGACTTAGAGAAGCTAACTAAAATCATAAGACGACTTAAAGACATAGGCTAAAGTCATAAGAGGACATAGATTCTAATGGAAGACGACTTAAAGATATCTTTAGCCAAGACATAAAACAATTTAGTCACTAGGATATGACTACTTAAACCTGCAAAAAATTAATTCTCGGGAGTTTTCATTTTTTCAAAAGGATAGACGATATGCTGCAAAGTATAGATGTCTTGAGAAAAACCATGTTTTCTAAAACTAATTCTAAGCATATTCCTATTTAGTCTAACATGTTTAAATTCTTTGAACCCTTGTAGCCAAATATTTATTTAAATATACCCAATCAAACAGTAATTAAGTATAAGTACATTACAAGTAATACATTCAAACATGAATTTAATATTCTATGTATAATATTACAAATAAGTATATAAACCACAACTTAATTAACTAATATCCTCAAAACAAATCATTCCTATTTCTCTCCTAATTGTACTCAACTTATCCTCTTTGAGAGGTTTTGTGAGAATGTCAGTTAACTGATTGTTTGTATCAACAAACTCAAATGTGACATCTCTTCTAGATACACGGTCTCTAATGAAATGATATCTAATCTCAATGTGCTTAGCTATAGAGTGGTGAATGGGATTATTTGATATGTTTATCAAAATTTATTTTCAAAATACCTCCCTCTATTTTTTTCCAACAAACACCCCCAATTTATCAAAATTGCAAATTACCCTCTCTGGTAGTCATAAGTTAAAATTCTGGTATTAAAGTGGTCACGTGTGATAAGTGTTCAATACTATGCATTTGAACCCTCTTTATTGCATATGTTAGTCCCGTTATTATGTTTACCAAGGTACGTTTACGGTATTTTTGTATTTTTGATGTATTGTAGGTTTTGTACCAAAAAGAGGAGCAATGTTTGAGGCCATTTGCAGTTGAAGAGCAGAATGCAGAAATGAAGCTAAGGCATATCGATCAATTGAGATCTCGATTGATCGAGACATGCATTTCGATTAATCGAAATCTCGATCAATCGAGATTTTATAGACCCACTTGCTCACCTGCTCTCCCACTTGCAACAAAATCCACCTTTTTGCACGACTTGGATGGATATTCTGACTTGAAGAAGACATATGGAGATATTATTGATTTAGTTGGTATATATATTGCTATATATATATACATGGTGGGTCCCAAGGATGAAAAGTAGCCAAATATGCACAAAAGGAGCCATTTTCTCTCATATATCACATACCATACATTAGAGACTTTCGGGATAGGAGAAGGAGAAGCTGAACCAGACCTTGAAGCTTCATTTTCTCCATCAATGGAAGAGTGCAAGGCTGCCATGATCAACTAACTTCTCTACTAGGGTGTGGGTGAAACCCCTAGCCATGTAAACTTGTTCATTTTTGTAGTATTATTTGAGATTTGTATTTAAATGTTGATTACTTAGTCTAGTGATGATGTACACTTATACATTTCTTATATATATTCATATGATATTATTTTTATTCTTGTCTTAGAGTAGAATCCATCTTTTGAATGCACAACACTTGCATCTTCTACAAAAAGTGTAAGTGATGGCTAAGCAATGGTGTTTAAATGGAATGTGTTGTGCTTGCTTGTATAAACCATGCCAAGATGAGGTAGTTTGGATGCATTTAGGTTCACTTAGAGAGTAGGGTAATTAGTTAGGTTGAAGAACTATGCTTGTTGAAGATGGGTTATGATAGGTTGGAAAACACATTGATCTTTTGATATGTTATTGAGGTCACAAGCCTAATGACATTGTTAGGCATTTCATTTTATAAATCCCAAGCTTGCTACATTTATGGACATGTGAATGGCTAGTGGTGGAAACCACCCCTAGTTCTCTCTCCCAACTTACAACTATTTAAATTTAGTGTTTTTACATTTCATGCAATAGTTTTAAAACAAAAATCAAAACCTTATTTTTAGAATTAAAGTGGAATTAATCTCTCTTCAAGACAATTAACAACTAGTCCTCGTGGGATCGATACCCTCTATATAGAACCGTATCTAGAAAGATTAGTGCTCTTGCGAGTGGTTAAATTATATTTTGAAAAAGGGCAAAAATAAGCTTACAATTACAATCAAGTTTAGCCACATCAACGTGCAGGTAACATACGGGTTAATTATTTTTTACTAAAATATCTTTACACATGTAACAAACAACATCAAATTATCATTTGTAAAATCAATTCTAAAGGTGATAAGAGTAATTATGTCAAAAACAATTAGTCCATGTATCACGTGTGATGGAGTGTTTGACTCCTAATATAAAACATATGACGTGGAACGTTAGTGGTAAGGTGACGTTGATAAGAAGGATGCTTTGACCAAGGCTGGTTGTCTCCAAGTGGGAAAAGGAAGCTGGAGAGACAGAATTTTACTAGGGCACAACTTCGCTTGGTCACTATAAATACAGAATGGTCCATATACTAAGGTACGCAATTAATACCCTCTGAGTTTCGCTATAACTTTTAAAAACCCTTTCGATTTTTGATTTGATCGTTGGAGCGTAGTCGGCCGGTACCGCGCCGGTGCCCTTTCGATTACTCTTCTCTTGTCCTTTTTTACAGGTTGGTGTTTGACCAGTTCGGGGTGGATTTTTGTTTCATTAGTTGGCGCCGTCTGTGGGAAATAATCACAAACTTGATTGTTATACACGAAGCATGATGCACCTACGATCTGGGTTAGAGACTACGGCCGTACAGGACCCTCTTGTGCAGGGCCCTCATACCGGCCACAATCCTCAAGCGCAGGACCTTCCTGTTGGTCATAATCCTCTAGCCACGCAAGATCTTCCTGTCAGCCATGGCCTTCCTGTCGGACAGGGCCCGCTTGTCGACCCTGATCTTCCCGCCTACAATGTGCCAGCTGTAGGACAGGGAGACATGCAACCCCGTGGACAGATGGACTTCCCTGGGGCATGCTTGAAATCCCAAACAACTAGGGATGGATCGCAGCATTGGAATACCAGGTTCAGAACTTGAATCAAAGTTTGGCCCAGATACTCCAACAAAATACGGCAATTCTATAGCGCCTCCCTCCTCTGGCGCCAGTACCATCGCCGGGTCACCTTAGGCCTGTTGATCGAGAAGGGGATGGTGTTGGGCGGGACAGTGGAGTCCCAACGGACAACGCTACTCAGAGTCAAGTAAGAGGTGGGACGAACCCCAGTCACCTAGTCCCACTCGAAAAGAACCAACCCCATGGAGACTCAGAACACCTAGGGATAATACCTATTATGACATAGAGATGCAGGACCTCAGAGCCAGGGTAGAAAGCATGGCCCATGCCATAAAGGGGAAGGGCCCTACTACAGTAGAGGAGCTGGTCCAACAAATTAACCTCCCTTTCTCCGCGGGGATAATGAACTGTCATTTGCCCAACAAGTTTAAGATGCCCACCCTTGAAAGCTTTGATGGGACCAAAGACCCGCTAGATCATTTGGAGACCTACAAGGCTCTGATGCACCTCCAAAGAATACCAGATGAAATCCTATGTAGAGTCTTTTCTACTACATTGAAGTGTTCTGCCTGGTCATGGTTTAACAACCTGAAGCCGGCATCTATACATTCATTCAAAGAACTGAGCCAATCGTTCGTAGGAAATTTTATTGCTGCCCGAAGGCACAAAAAGCCCGCCACTTATCTTCTGAACGTAAGACAGATTAAGGGAGAGTCATTGCGAGACTACATTAACCGGTTTAACAGGGAGATGTTGCAGGTCGATGCTTTGGACGATAAGGTGGCAGTTACCGCATTCATAGGGGGCCTACTGCCTTCAAATTTCTTGTACTCAATTTCCAAGCACCCTCTAGAAAGTATGTCCGAGTTACTCGTGAAGGCCCAAAAGTATATGAACGCAGAGGAGGCCCTTGATGGGAGAAAAACAGACAAGAAAAGGGGGGGACATTCCAGTGAGGAAGATAGAGATCCTAAGTATGGCAGAATGTCATGGGAGCAGACTTATAAAATGTCGCGTTGTGATAAGGGATTCAACACCTTTACCCCCTTAAACACGTCAATGAGCCAAATCCTCCTCTACATCTAAGATGACCCAGCTGTTGCATGGCTCCCAAAACTAAGAACCAACCTATCCAAGAGGTCCCGCGACAAGTATTACAGGTTCCATCGCGACCATGACCACGATACAAATGAGTGTATAGACTTGAAAAGGCAGATTAAAAGCTTGATTTGTAGGGGCCAACTACAACGATACGTGACTGGAGATGAGAAGAGAACACAGAACCGCCCATGAGATGGGGATGGTAAAGATGACAACACTCAAAAAAATCATCTATTGGGGGAAATCAGAGTTATCTCCGATGGACTTGGAGGAGACAGTGGGCATATTGACTAGAGATATTAAAAGGGAGGCAATTGCCTCATCCTTGGAATGCTGAGCATTTGTGGAAGTGTGATAAGTGCACAAAACATGTTATTTTATATCTCAAAATAAGTCTTTAATTACTCTTTTACTTTATTTAAATATTTTTATCTTTGTATTTTGTGTTTTATAGGGGTTGATTTCCAAATAAGAAGAAAAGCAGCAGAAAATGCCTTAAAAGGATATATATAGTCAAAGATAAACATCAGAAGAATTGTAGAAGAGATGGTATTCTGTGCAATCTACTTCACAAGAGGTCTCAAGTTCAAAATTTTGCAAAATATATTTTTGCACGGCCACGTCTGCAGTTCAGAATTCAAATTAAAGATATGGAGATCAAATATTAGATATTTAAATTCAAAATTTTGTATTTTGAATTTTTATTTTTGAATTTTGTATTTAAAATTTTTCCCACCTAAACCATTCCATTTTAACTCTATAAATAGGGGGTCTTAGGGGATGGTGAAGGGGGTTAGAAATTGTAGAAAAAAATAAAGTGTAGTTGTAAATAATTTTTTTGTATTCATTTTCTTTTTTCTTGTAAACACACTTCTCAAGGGAGTGATGAAGCCATTATGATGAAATATAAGTAAGTTCTTTTATTTTCTTTTCTAATTTTTCCTCCCAAGAGCATTCTTCTACTCTTTTATTCTGGATTTTTATTTTCTAAAATTAGAGGGAGGATTCTTCGTGTTTGCCAAATAATAGTAATTCGAATAATGCCTACCTCTATTTACCTAGCCAATGTGCATCAGATTAAGTAAAGAATTGTCTCTCTTATATATAATCAAGTCATTCTTTTTTATTCCATATTTTCCTTCATCTTTCTAAGTTCTAATTGGATTGGTGAAGTGTATTGATTATTGGAGGAAAAACTAGATAAGAATATATTGTATAATTGGAGATGTATGATGCGGAAGTCTCACGTACGGTTCCCTAAGAAGGGAGTGGCTACCTACTGGAGCTTCGACCAACCACCACCGGTTAATTTTGCTTTGGGGCCACCCCTTACTCTACCATTATTATAGGGGTATGGGGTTCGAGACAAAGAAAGATCAAGGCAGCATATCAGTTTTTCCTTTATACTTTACTTGGATCTGTTTTTATGCTATTAGCTATTCTGTTGATTCTTCTCCAAGCAGGAACCACCGATTTACAAATTTCATTAACCACAGAATTTAGTGAGCGGCGCCAAATCTTTCTATGGATTGCTTCTTTCGCCTCTTTCGCCGTCAAAGTGCCTATGGTACCAGTTCATATTTGGTTACCCGAAGCTCATGTAGAGGAACCTACGGCAGGATCCGTCATCTTGGCAGGAATTCCTTTAAAATTGGGAACCTACGGGTTTTTAAGATTTTCAATACCCATGTTTCCCGAAGCGACACTTTGTTCCACTCCTTTCATTTATACTTCAAGCGCGATTGCTATAATATATACTTCCTCGACCACTTCAAGACAGATCGATCTTAAGAAGATCATTGCTTACTCCTCAGTAGCTCATATGAATCTGGTGACTATTGGTATGTTTAGTCGGGTGGCGGCCGTTAGGTCACCTATTTTGAGTTATGGACACACAAGGCCAAAACATGTGTGCCAGGCGTGCGACCCATCAACCTACTAGCAATGGGGGAGAAAACATAGCATGTCGCAACAAAAGCTTGATTCGAGGCGTCAGCAAAAGACTGCCGTCTGTTCCAAAAACAAAAGCCCCTTAGCGCCTCGGGACGGGAGTGGGGGACGGCCCTACGCGCAGGCAACAGCAGCACCGGCTCTACGAAGTAAGAATTAAATCTTTCTGTTGGCTTTCCCAATTCATTCGTGAATAAGAATGAAAGGGCGTGAAGCGAACGCTTCTAACTGCTTCGCCTACTTCTTATTATGGCGGCTATGTTGGCGTGGCGGAAATGAACGAAAAGCAATATGAACGTGCTATTTTAAAATCGATTGATATCTAGCCTGATCTGTTCTGATAGATTGAAAGAGTAGGAATGGATAGAGAGGGAATCTATCAATAATAAGGGGAAATCTCCTATTTCTATCTATTGATGAGACAACTATCTATTCTTGATCCATCAGAAAGAAATCGATATGTATCTGATGGAGTCTACATCGTACGTAGAGCGCCCAGGCACTTTTTGGGCCAACTCAGTTCTCTTATCCATTGGTCCAATGCACTGGGCCCATCTCATGGAGGGAAAAGCCAAAATGTAGTTGTGTTGTTCGCCGCCTCGACGTATTCCCTTTTCTCCCCGGCATCGTCCCACACAGAAAGAAAGAGCGCAGAGCCCCGGCCCGACCTGTAGGTCAACTAACATAAAGCGAGGAGTTGAGCCTGAACTGGCGAACCGAAGTCACTTTCAGAACCATACTTCCTCCAGCTAACACGTGTCCAGTCCAGCGGGAACGCGCAGTGCAAACGAACGTGAGCTGCTATACCGAATCCCCCGCTGGCCATCGGGGACCGAGTGGTAAGGCCATGATCTGCAGGGGAACAGATCACTCATTCTTCCATTGGGGATAGGTGCACAAACGACAACTCCAAACGTCACACATCCGCCGCCTACCTACCGTTTAGGTGGCACCAGCGAGATCCAGCTAAGGTAAGGAACTTTGTGTCGCGGCTGCTCCGCTCCGCTGCGGTCTCATAAACTTAACTTCGTTGCCTTCCCGCGCGAAGCGGGTCAGTTTCGGGGCGGGGAGCGAAGAGAGACCAGAAGAATGATTCATTTGGATCGACGAGCTTTTTCAGCCCCAAAACTCAGAATCAATGGAATGTCTGTCTATCCATGAACATCTATTCTATCTGTATATCTAGGGGATCTCTCTATACATATCAAAGTGTTTTATGGCATGATCGCCTAGCCGTAGCCGCATATCAGCTGCGCGCAATATGCGGGATTTCTGTTGGATCAGATCTTTTGCTTTGACGGAAGCTTTTGGACCTAGCGAAAAGGACTCTAAGCCTTCGCGCAAGCAAGCGCGAGAGAAGCAAGCAAAGTAGAAGCTTTGCCAGAAGCAAGACGAGGAAGCGGAGCTATCGTAGAAGCTACCGCTTCCCCCGACCGACTAAAATACTAGAGTCACGACCTACTTTGATTCAAAAGAAAGGCGAAGGGTTTGGCAACAAGCAAACGACTTTTTATCATAGTTGCAAGGGTTCCAAACCTTAACTACTTAAGTACCAAAGGCTGCTTTCGGTTGGTTTCATAAGGGTGTTGTTCACTACAAGCTATCAGCGATGTCTTAGATTAAACGGCAATAAGATAAGTCGACGTTCAATCTCTAAGGCGGGTTTCCGCTGAGAACGGAATAGTGTTCGTGTCCAAAGGTGAACAAAGCCCTAGCTTCTAGAGTTCGCTGCTTTTCCCAGGCCGGAGAAGGGCTTATACTGCTCGCCTTTGTTTGATATGTTCATTCAGTACCAATACAAACTCAAACTACACCAAAGTGGAAGGGCCACTATAGAAGCTAGAAGTAGCCTATAGTATAGTAGTCGGCCTAACCAAAGCGTCACGACAACATCAAATTAGCCTTATTCATTGAATCTTAAGTAGGGGGCTTAGTTGTTATCTATTCCTTTTGCCCTTGGGTCCCCACTACTAGGGGATTGCCTCAGTTTCACAGAGCTGGACGGACTCCCTTACTGCTATCGCCAAATAAAAAGCCGGGTCTATCGGATATAAATTGGGAAAGATCACGGATAAAATCCTTCGGATTGAAGGAAGCAATCCGCTATTCCTACTTAAATGACATGCGTTTTGTCTTGTTAGTGTGTGCTTTGCTTGGGGCATCCCTATGGTGGAACCTTGCCCCAGAACCTTTGCTCCTAAAGCCAGCAGCCCTAGCTCTACTAGGAGTCAGGAATGGCGGTACGGAACAGCCTTACTGCTTTCAGTCTTTTTCTTATTCTATTTGTCTACCTTTATTCTAGTGACAATAGTCGGAGACACAGCGGGTTTCCACCTATTTCTTTTTTGGGGGATCTTGCACATGCTTGTTTTATACAACATGAGCTTCTTCTTTCTAGTCGGCCCCAAACTCCCAGCACAGGCAGGAAGGGAAGCTGACGCCTAGAAGATGGAATTGGTGGAGGATTTGAGGGAGAGTTGTGAAACTCCTCAGCGGGGAAACTGTCAGGGTTTGGGGTTGGCTTTCAGGCCTGGGATTGGTACTGGCTTCAGAGTAGAAAGCGGATCAGCTCCTACCTGAGGAACTGGCATGAGATCATCTATCAAGAAGATCCTGAATTAACGATACAAGCGGTGAACCCTCATTCTAGTCTTTGTAGTGTCTTCGAAGACCTTGACAAGTCCAATGGAGCAAACCGCCGGGCAAGAAATTCCTTTTTTCTTAGAACACCTGGTCAGGAAGACCAATTGGAGCTTTCCGCGGCTGATATGTATGTAGAGTTTGAAAGGTCTAACCTTAGATAGGAGGCATAATCACAGTCAGAGAGAAAAGGAGTGGAAACCTATTGACAATTCGTATTTTGCCTTTTTTTTACTTTTTTCAGGCAAGGAAACATCGTTTTTCAATTATTACTTGCTGGGTCGGAGCGTAGACGAGCGAGCAGAGCCCAGGAAACAGGGAAGCCCTTCATAGAGCAGTCGACTAGAAGTAGAAGACTGCTGGCCTGATAGAAGGCGGCCTCTCTCGGGAAACATGGCCCAATTTCTCTTCTTTCTTTTTTCTTTCTTTTTTTAGGGGCCCAGAACGCTAAAAAGGTGGGGGAGAAGGAAGCCGAACCTCTGATCGACTTGGACACATCAAAATTCTCGGCGTCGAGAGAGATTTGAGATTCCGTAAGTAACTCAGTGAGTGCTTTCTAAGAAGGGCTTGGCTTGGAAGAAGAAAATGAAATACGAACAACCGCGCTGGTTGTAATAGATCGACTTTCATGCTAGTTCTTGCTCCAGCATGAAAGTTCCATTTCAAAGAAGGACGACGTACCATGATACTTTCTATTTTGTCGAGCCCTGCTTTGGTCTCTGGTTTGATAGTTGTACGTGCTAAAAATTCGGTACATTCCGTTTCGTTTCCCATCCCAGTCTTTCACAACACTTCAGGTTTACTTATTTTGTTAGGTCTCGACTTCTTCGCTATGATCTTCCCAGTAGTTCATATAGGAGCTATAGCCGTTTCATTCCTATTCGTTGTTATGATGTTCCATATTCAAATAACGGAGATTCACGAAGAAGTATTGCGCTATTTACCAGTGAGTGGTATTATTGGACTGATCTTTTGGTGGGAAATGTTCTTCATTTTAGATAATGAAACCATTCCATTACTACCAACCCAAGGAAAAGCGCCTAAGACTGCGACTCTTTCCTTCTAGCAGAAGGTTGGCACAACACAAAAGAAGATGATTCTAAGCCCTCGCTTATCGACAAAAAAAAGCTTAACCACGGAAAGCATTTGAACCAGACTGAAGCAGGGGCAAGCCGTATGAGGATGAAATCGCTGCAGAGTCGTTCGCAGCAAAAACAAAGACTACCCCAGAGGTAAGGGGGGTCGAGCACGTAGTACCTTGGTCGCCTGGGTTGATGCAAAAAATCCCAGGAGGTGGGAACAGTGGCAAGATTTGAATTGACTTATCCGAGGGGATTTCTAAGAGAGGGTTATAGCCCTACCAATACGTAGAGTAGCTCGGTAATGAATAGCCCATCCTCCCTTACCCTGTGAAGTGAAGCAACCGAAACCCCTTTTGAGGGATCTGGTGGGTAAAATAACATCTCGTTTATTAGTGATCTTCCCTTTCCTCCCGCCTCTATCGTTGGATGTATGGAAAGTAGGTATGGAGGAACCTCTACATAGATTGCCTCCTGGATATCCGGATGAAGATGCCTTTGTTTTCGTTAATATGGCTTGGACCCTTCTTTGAGTGGGAGAGTGTGTTGCAATTCTTCTGGTAAAGATGACAATACTCAAAAAAATCATCTACTGGGGGAAATCAGAGTTATCTCCGATGGACTTGGAGCAGACAGGGGGCATATTGACTAGAGATATTAAAAGGGAGGCAATTGCCTCATCCTTGGAATGCTGAGCATTTGTGGAAGTGCCACCAGTAAGACTTTCTTTTTAAAAGTTGCATTTACTTTAATTATTCTAGCTAAAATTCAATTTAATATCGAGCCTTATGGTGATAGCTCCGAGGTTTTTGCTCGAATAATTCTCTGTTTGTTACTAAACTATCAATATCAATCCTTTTTGTTTCAAAATGTGTTGTTATAACTAAAACAAAAAGTAAATACACAACCCTACGGGGATATACCTCCAAGGAGGGCCTTTAATGAAAAAGGCGAGATGAATGAATTCCGAGAACATTATTCAGATAACCCTACGGGGACACACCTCCACGGAGGGCCTTTGAAGAAAAAGGCGGGATGGATTATTCTCGAGAAAAATACTACCTTACGGGGGCCTAACCTTATAGGGACACACCAGGGCCTTTGAAGAAAAAGGCTGGATGAATTAATCTCGAGAAAAATACTACCTTACGGGGGCTTAACCCTACCGGGACACACCTCCACGGAGGGCCTTTGAAGAAAAAGGCGGGATGAATTAATCTCGAGAAAAATACTACCGTACGGGGGCTTAACCCTACGGGGACACACCTCCACGGAGGGCCTTTGAAGAAAAAGGCGGGATGGATTAATCTCGATAAAAATACTACCCTACGGGGGCCTAATCCTATCGGGACACACCTCCACGGAGGGCTTTTGAAGAAAAAGGCGGGATGAATTAATCTCGAGAAAAATATTACCGTACGGGGGCCTAACCTTACGGGGACACACCTCCACGGAGGGCCTTTGAAGAAAAAGGTGGGATGGATTAATCTCGAGAAAAATACTACCCTACGGGGCAAAACCCTAAGGAAACACACCTCCACGGAGGGCCTTTGAAGAAAAAGCAGGATGGATTAATTCCGAAAAAAAATACTACCCTACGGGGACACACCTCCATGGAGGGCCCTTTTACGATAAAGGCGGGATGAGTTAAAATTTCGAGAATGTATATGGACATCCCTACATGAACCCTTGTGCTGCAAGAATTACCTCCACAAAACAAACCATTTTCAATAAAAAGAAGAAATATACGATCCCAAGTCCTTTTCCAACGGCTAGCAATGGTCACAAGTACTCAAGCCAGGCGCAGGGTGAGGCAGCAACAGCTAGGATAGCAATGGATACAAGGACACAAAGCCAGATGCAAGGGAAAGAGAGCCGGGCGCTGCCCAACAGGCTAGGCGCTGCCCAGGAGGTCATGCGCTGCCCAAGCGTTGCCCAGGAGGCCATGTGCTGCCCAGGAGGCCAGGCGCTGCCCAGGAGGCCATGCGTTGCCCAACAGGCCAGGCACTGCTCGGTTGGGCGTTGCCAAAAAAAAAAATAATAAAAAAATAAAAATATTTTTACGCGTGTGTGTTCCTAATGATCGACAAGCGACCGTCATGAACATGGGGCATCTGATGGAGTGTTTGACTCCTAATATAAAACATATGACGTGAAAAGTTAGTGGTAAGGTGACGTGGATAAGAAGGATGCTTTGACCAAGACTGGTTGTCTCCAAGTGGGAAAAGGAAGTTGGAGAGACAGAATTTTACTAGGGCATAACTTCGCTTGGTCACTATAAATATAGAACGGTCCATATACCAAGGTACGCAATTAATACCCTCTGAATTCTGTTACAGTTTTTAAAAACCCTTCCGATTTCTGACTTGATTGTCGGAGCGTAGTCGATCGGCACCACGCCGGTGTCCTTTCAATTACTCTTCTCTTGTCTTTTTTTATAGGTTGGTGTTTGGCCAGTTCGGGATGGATTTTTGCTTCATCAACGTGCGTGGTGACCACTTCAACACTAGGATTCTAATTTTCAGGTGACAAATGGGAAATATTGGTAACATTCGGTAAATTGAAAGTGTGTTGCATATATATATATATATATATATATATATTGTAGCTATTTGATAGTCAAGAGGGAGTTTAATGTAATTTGGAAACACACTCATTGTCCACAAGTCTAATGATGAAACTCAAAGTCTCAACGGGAGGAGAGATCATACATGGGCCGGAGCCTTTGGTCCATTTAGTCCCAAGTCTATTAATGCTATATATCTCGAATAAATATTTCGAAATATATTTTAAATGTATATGGCAGACATATTAGATTACCAAAATTTCGTGTATGAAAAAATTCCACCAATTTTAACTCATCACTTAATTTTATCTCTTACTTAAAATAACGTGCTATGTCGCCAGCCACGTACAATCGACATATATTTGAAGATAATTTTTTTTTTTGAGACGTGTACCATTCTCCTTGGCAAAACTATAGCCGCCTCTCATACAACTCAACCATTCAGTCGATAACGACCACCACAGACGCCCAACAGTCACCACGCTGCAACCATAAACTCCGGCAACGAGAAGGTAACTATCTCTCGTCTGACCCCTCAACCCACTCTTATTTCTCTCATATTTGCGTCGCGTTACTGGATTAATTGATGGAATAGGGAGTGCCGAAACTATGAATTTTGTATCTTGATGGTGAAGATCCAGTGGTGTTCGACGATGATTTTGTCAATTAGTGGAGCGATTAGGTATGTATATATGCAGATTTATATTCATATACAGACTGTATAGCCCTATTGATAACCGAGGTCGCCTGAACAATACCGAATATTTATATGCAAAATTGCCGAATTTTTGTAGATGGAACAAATGAACTAAACCTATAGTCTTTCAAGCTTTATTACACCTATGCGACCCATATCCTTTGCTTAAATCTAAGTAAGTCATGCCATTTATTACACCTTCAATCCATGTTCTTCTTGGCCTTCCTTTTGTATTTCATTTACATGTTCAACTTGAACAAATCACTCCTTTAGATGCATTAACCATAGTTTGGCTGGATGATTGAGGCCTGTCTGGTCCAACTAGTTTGGCTTAACTAGGTTCTAAAAGATAGTTTGGTATTATCTAGTAAACTATTTATTGTTAATGTAGGTTTTGTGTTTGTATATACATAACATTTGTATATTATGTGCATTCACACATGTATATAAACACATATATTTGCCTCTATTTTTTTGCTAATGAAAACTCATGGTTTTCAGCTAGCCAGGGAGCCTCCTTAGTCCTTTCACAACAGAGTATACATTACACAGTCTACGGGGAGAGCAAATAGAAGAAGAAGGAAGGACGAACGAAGCACAACACATCGCACACCTATTGTCCTGGTATTTCTTGTCTTCTAAGTTGTAGTATTAGGGTTTCTATTGTTTCTCTTATTGATTTGCAAAATTGCTGAATGTTTGTAGATGGTACAACTTAACTAAACCTATAGTCCTTCAAGCTTTATTACACCTAATTTGGCACCTATAGTCCTTCAAGCTTTATTACACCTAATTTGGCATTGGCTGCATGGAACACTCTTCAATAGTCTGCCCCATGCAACCATATCCTTCGCTTAAAATCTAAGGCAAACCATGCTCTTTATTACACCTCCAATGCATGTTCTTCTTGGCCTGCCTTCCTTTCTTGCTTAATTTACATGTTCAAATTGAACAAATCACTCCTTCAGATATCACTCGTTTTCCTTGATCCTATTCATGGAGATTCCGTAAATATTCCATTCCTGAGGTCTGTCTGGTCCAACTAGTTTGGCTGAACTGGGTTCTAAAACATAGTTTAGTATTATCTAGTAAACTATTTATTGTTCATGTATGTTTTGTGCTTGTATATACATTTTTGTGTATTATATGCATTTGCACATGTATATGAACACATATAGTTGCGTATATTTTTTGGGTCAACAAACATTTATATCAATTTTATACTTGTATATCTGGAAAATAATCAAACTCATATAAAAATTCTATTAGATCTCTATATAGAAATTTAGAGTCATTTATATGGATTGCTCATATAATTTTTTTTCCCTATCTAGAACTTAGACACTCACTTTGCTCCTAAGAAGACTTGAACCCTCAACCTTCTGCTTTGGAAGAGGAGGAAGTACCACTAGGCCACAACCCTTGGTTATAAAAATTCTATATGCTCTCTATTTAGAGTAATCTGTATGAAATACTCATTATCATTATCATCATCATCCTTGCTTTAATCTCATATGAATGAGGTCGGCCAATCTTTATGAAATACTCATGGTTACTAAAATAATCCACTTGGAACTCCTAAGGTATGTCTAACTGCCATGTATTTTATTTTGCAGAGGGTTTAAAGAATAAAGATAGTGGATGCTTTGTGGACTATCTTGTTGTTCTCCCTTTTAGAAAAAAATGAATTTTACTTTGTGCTCACCACCTTCTGAGATCACTTTTCAATTCTCTGTGAGTTTGCAAAGCAAAAACATGAATTTACTGGTCTCTAAACCTGTTATGAAGGTTGGTAATTTCATTAAAAAGGACAATTTTCAAGTGCTTAATCACGGCACTAGAAAGGTGGTGATATCTAGCCATTTGGTGCCCGGACACTTGGAAGGATTTTATACGGGGAAGCGGCTGGTGGAGCCAAGTCGAAAGTTGGAATTCGTGCAGACATTGTTGATTGACAACTATGACAGTTACACATACAATATATACCAGGAGTTGTCTGTCATTAATGGGTGTAAGTTTTCTATGTTTGTGTGCATGTGTTTGCATGCACACCTAGGAACTCATAATCACTCAATTTTTTTTTGTTCATATTCTGATATCCTATTTTTTGTTCTTAATCTTAAATGTGCAGCTCGATTCTTTGCAACTTTAGTGTTATGTAATTGCAGTCGTCTTTTTATTTAGTTATATGCCCATAAGCTGTTTCTTATTGATCTGCCTCAAGGTCATGACATGCTTGTATCCTTGTTCAACCTAGATGGTGATTTTTGTGTTAACTTTAATCCTACTAAAATAGAAAAACTATCAGGACCTATTCAATTGCTTATGGGTTTGACACAGTACACCAAAACACTTTAACCTATTACATATATGGTAAAAAGTCAAAAGATGGAATATTAGAATTAGAAGGAAATGTATGAAATAAAGGACAGGAAGATGGGTAACTTTATGATCATACAGTGCTTTGCTTCTCAAGCCTCTGTCACCTCCAAATATTTCCTAGCAAGTTTTGGAGTTGCACTGGATGTATGGTTGTTTGCAAATAAGGAATTTAATTTCTTGCATAGAGTTTTTAAAAAACAAGTCCTATATAGGGTTTTTGACCTAAAATGGCATGGCCATGGATCTCAGTCTATTTTCAAACTTCATTTTTTATGTGCTCTTCTTTTTGTTATTTACAATGGCACTCGGAGTGCTGTAATATTTGATTGCAAAGTGCAGGTTTACTGCCTATATTTCTCCAGAATAAATGTCATATAATGTCCATCACAATGAGCTCCATTTAAGTAAGCTTGATGCATCTTGTATTCTCCATGTTACAACTATTTAGGATCATGAGGCATATTTTAGGACAGGCTGTTTCATTACATGGATAGCAATACTTGGGAGGATCTTGACTCTGGACAACCTTAGGAGGAGACAGCAGATTGTGGTGAATTGGTATAGACAGCAGATTGTGGTGAATTGGTGTTGTCTATGCAAGGAAGAGGAGGAGTCGGTGAATCACCTCCTTTTGCATTGTCCAATGGTGAGGGATGTTTGGTCTATGTTTTTGGCAGTTTTCAGCATCCATTGGGACATGATTGTGGTGAATTGGTGTAGACAGCAGATTGTGGTGAATTGGTGTTGTATATGCAAGGAAGACAAGTAGTCGGTGAATCACCTCCTTTTGCACTATCCAATGGCGAGGGACATTTGGTCTATGTTTTTGTCAGTGTTCGGCATCCATTGGGATACAATCGAGGCTTGGAGAGGGTGTATTGTGGGTAACCGAGTCCGAGATGCTTGGAGTGCCACTACCCTTTCTTTATGGCAGGGCTTGTGGCAAGTGAAAAATAGGCAGTCCTTCGACAGGGAGGAAACCCCCATTTGGTCTCTCAAATACGTCATTTTGAGTTCTTTATTCTTGGGCGAAATTGTAAATCTGTGGGGGATTTTGTAGATAGTTTTGAGATTATAGATGGCCGAGTTAGGCGTTTTGTTTATTTCTTTGGGAGCGCTCCCCTTTTGAGCGCCTTTAATGAAATTTTACATATAAAAAAATATATATATTTTAGGGTAGGCCGTGGGTTGATTTGTTTAGTCTGATAGGTTGGAGTCGCAAAACATTGTAACAACCTTACTTTTAGAGTTTAGTCATTCTTGATTCATTAGTGGATTAATTTACGTAACTTTTCTATTTTTGTTCCATATCATTGAGAATAGGTATGTGGATGTTTTAATTGAAATGTGTAGAGGAAATAAAGGTGCTAAGATGAATGAGTAGCAATGAAACTGTGAGAAGTTACATGTGGAACATGTTTAAGAAACGATCATGACAAGTTGTGTAGGATGGTTTTGCCGCATGTGAGAAGGTCAAGAAACTACCATAGGGGCACTGTTTTTTTATACAAGTGAGGCATCAATAAGGCAAGAGGAAGGCCACAATGAACATGAGTTGTGATAAGATATGATCTTCTAGACTTAATAAAAAAAAAAAATAAGACATGATCTTCTAGGATTCTGTAGAGGATATGATATGGCTCTAGATTTAGTTGAATGTAGATAGATAATTTATATAGTCACCCCTAAGTAATTGGGCTTGACTCTTTGTTGAGTTGATTACCTGTGGATTTTAATGTTGCTGCCATGCTTATCAAACGATGTCTGTTTCTGTCAATCATATCAAAATAATTGGTATTGTTCACAGTGCAGCGATAACTTATATTTCCAAGAAAAATGCAAATATCAAATAACTAAAAGCGCGCCTTCAAACGGTGATTTCATGATGCAGTTAAACATACATTATATTGGTTAAAGCCTGATGCTGAGAGGTGAAAATTAAACGTACATTATTGTCTAGTAGATTGAATTTGTGAAAATTAAACTTCCTTCTTTGTTATCTTTTGTGTTGACAAAATCAGTAACATTACATTCCCAATCTCTTGAGTCTTCCATTATGAGAAAATAAAGGTTGATAAGTTGATGTTAGACACTGGATGAATGAGAAATTGTCATATTGTCTGGCTTATATCTCCTCTTTGATATCTGTTTCTTTTTTCTTTTTTCCTGTACCAGTGCCTCCGGTGGTTGTGCGGAATGATGAGTGGACATGGCAAGACATTTGTCATTACTTGTATGAAGAAAATGCATTCGATAATATTGTTATATCACCAGGGCCTGGTTCTCCAACATGCCCAGATGATATAGGTCAGATAAAAGAACTGTGCCATATGCATTGTTTTATGCAATGATGATAAATACTTTGAATACCTTGGATTGGGTACACATGCATTTGTTGCAGTCAGGGAATGTGGATTGCATCATCCAGAATTTATGCTCAAAACATCCCCTTAGTTCTAATGTAGTGGTACAAGTTCAATTTTAACATGTTCTAGTTGATATAAAATAACATTTTCAATAACACAATATGTCACTAGAAGATGTTTATATAATCTAATCTAGACATTACTGATTTGCTGTTGCCAATCAAAAGGAACAGGTAAAGAATCATTGGGGTGAATATTTCAGCTGAGTGGACAGAATTGTACTAATGAATTTGTACTGTTTTGCTAGTTGCTGCTTTAGATGATAATATCTATATATATATATATATATCTTTTGATAAGTACTTTAGATGATAATATTTGCTTGTTAACTCGTAGAGTTCTGATGTTCTGTGTGAATGTTATTAATTTTGCCTGGCTAAAGTTTTCATGCTTACATTCTAATAATTAATTTGAATGTCGCAGGAGTATGCCTTAGGCTGCTGCTTGAGTGCAATGACATCCCTATTTTGGGTGTTTGCCTTGGACACCAGGTCTTTCCAATACACATGTTTGTAAAATTTTGATCATTGGTATTTGTTATCTGATTCATCGCTTTATGCATGTGTAGTTATATTTATATGATTTCTGTTTAATCCATTTCTTTTATGTTCTTGTTTGTCTCTAATTTGAGCTGTTTTTCTTTTGATCTAAAGATCTGTCTGTTTTTTTATCTGTCACTATTATTTACAAATGTAAAACCACAGTAAATAACCTAATGTAATAGTATTTATAAGTATGAACTTAGATTTAAAATTTTTTTTTTCAATTTTTTTGTAATATCAAAGTTGGAGATAGGAAGTTCATAACTAAAATATTAAATTTGTTAGTGAGATTGTGGGTGGAGAAAGGAAGAAGAATAAGGTAATAGGTGGCTGTTATGTCTTCTTTATATTTGCTTTAGCTATAAATCTGGAAAGCAACCCTTCATATCTCAATGAAAACCATCAATTACAGAATATTTAAATCATTATGTTGTTCCTCTGTGTTTTCATAGAAGTGTGAGCTGAATTTCAAAACTCTTTTCTGGTAATTCAGAATTAACTTGAATGCATGAAATAATTTCCACTGACCTCGACAATTTTGGTTGATTGCACATTTTCTGTCAAGTAATGAAATGACTTTCTAGTAGAAGCCCTTGACCACCCTTTCTCCTCCTGCAAGATAAATTTGATGTTTTGATCCAATATATCTTGTATGCTTGTATTTATTGCACCATCCAATCTATTATTATTATTATTATTCTTTCTCCCTCATCTGTTCTTTTACTGGCATTGTTGGTCCAAAGGGAAAGTGGAAAGTGGTTTGGAGATGTGTCGATTGTGTTGGGAAGTGCCCAAGAAATGTGCACTTCTTGTCCACCAAATTTACTAAACTTTTAGATATAGATTATAGTTATAGGCATGTCCAAGATGTGTCACAAACATGTCCTAGAGTGTCCACAAAGTGTCCTTTTTAAATGTGTGAATGCTTCTTTTTAACTTCTAAAAGTACTGCAGCTATCATTGAAATTTCAATGTTGTTTCCACAACAAATATTCAAAATATAACTTATAAAAGAACAAATATTCAAAATATAAAAGTTTAAATAATATATATCCCAGAACTAAAATACTTCCTGCATATCTCTAAACATATATAAGAGTTTCCAATATGACAATGTGATTGGCCTATGGTAATAAAATGTTGTTATTCAAGCTGTCTCTAGCACATTTATTGTTGCATTTATCGCTGCACTTGGTTTAGATCATGAAACATTTTTATTTTTTCAGTTTGCATATTATTTCTTACATAAGCTCTTACAATCTATATATTTTTTCAGATTTCATTTTCAGTTTTTTCAATTTAAAAAATGGGAGAGTGCAAGGTTACATATCCTGTAACAAATTTTAACTCCTCTACTCATACCTTTGCCTTGTAAAACACCAAGCTTTGCTACAACCATGTTTTTATGCATATTTGACTAAAGGTCTTAAATGATTTGACAGGCTTTAGGATATGTGCATGGTGCTGAAGTTGTTCATGCATCTGAACCGGTCCATGGGCGTCTGAGGTACGGTGAACTATATTTGTAAGGTTATATGGTTTTCATTCAGATGTACATTAACTTGTAGTTCTTGTAGTCAGCATCCTCTAATGATTAGAAAGCATGGATTGGAACTGGTTATTTTGGTATTTTGTTAATTTCTATTCTTTATTATTTTGATATGTGGCAGTATTGTACCTCTCTGAGTAGTGAATTTTTTGTTTGTCAAGGTTTCATTCACTTGTTTCTACCCTAATTAACTTATTTTTCTTGGCCCTTACAGTGAAATTGAGCACAGTGGATGTAGACTGTTTCATGATGTTCCTTCAGGCAGAAATTCAGGATTTAAGGTCTGTTGGATGATATATGTGAAGGAGTTTGAATTTGTTAACTACATTTGATGTGCCAATTTTGCGATTCATGGAAAGTTTTTTTTTAATTTTTTATAAACTATGACTACTATGCAAAAGTGTTGAAGTGCCTTCAAACTACCTTGCTAATCCAAAAGAGAAGAGATGGGCCTATGTATTTGCATAAACCATGCAGATTTTCTCATAGTTGTTAAAATCCTTATCTGCATCCTATGATCTTATGATTCAAAAATATTGATTCACCCCGGATTCCTATAAAATTTCTGGAGAGTAGAGTCCTTGTGGATCCTGAGTCAACTCCAAATTCTATTGATCCTACATTCTTATGACGTTAGTCTTATGTTCCTTTATTATGATCAATTAGGACTGGAGGCACAAATAACATTATCAAATTATGACCAGGACCCACTTAATTGCACTAAATCAGATGTCATTTTTTTTTTTCTCATTTTGATTTACAATGACTCTTCTAGTCTGCTTCAAATCAGTCAACTGTTTTAAAAATTAAGGCCAAGATCCACTTAATTTTCAACATTGTTTCTTTTCTTTTTTGATTTTATCTGGGGCAAAAGTTTTTCTTTAAAACCACTGCTTTAAGCCATCAACCTCAATTTTTTGTCTCTCTAAAACTCTGAATTTGCTTCAAAATAATGAATCTTTAATCTATGCAAATCTCATTGTTCATTTTTGGTTTTTTCCCACCATGTTGTAGGCTCCACTACATAGCTTCTCATGCCCGTGTGGTCCTATTATTTTAAATATAATTTGTCATATGTAAATTAAATATTTTATTGCTATGTACGATCATTGATAAATGAACTTTTCTAATTCATGAATATTTTACATATAATTGTGTACTCTGTTTGTGCTATCATAGACAATTTGTTTTTGTGAGGATTAATCTGCTCCAGGAAAGCTTTTTGAAGTTAATGTACTGTAAAATGTTTTTGTCCTCATTTTTAAAAAAAAATATTTTTCACAAGTGTAGACATGTTTATTTTTACAAGTAAAATATCATTAGAAAGTGCTCAAACTAGGAGCCATCCCACTAAACAAAAGAAGGGCCAAAAAAGTCCCCTAAATCCTCAAAGAATCCAAAAAATCAACTATTTCTCCCTAAAACCCCAAAAAAGAGAGAGCTAATAATAGAGAATTTCAGCACCCCAATAGAAGTCTCCTCGCCATCGAAGGATTTCCTATTTTGTTCTCAACAAGCACCACCAAATGCACAACGGCACCACCCTCCAATAGTCACGAACTTGGGGTCCCACTATACAACCCCCTCCAAGCTTCAATCGTGTCTCTTAGAGACTGGGGCATAGTCCACTGGACTCCAAACAAGCAAAAAAGCAATACCCAACACTCCCAGACCACTGGACAATGTAAAAACGGATGATCAAGCGACTCCTCATCCCTCCTACACATGCAATAGCAATTGGGAATAACCTGTCCCCTCTTCCTTATGTTGTCCAGAGTCAGAATCCTCCCTAGAACTGCCATCCAACAAAAAAAGGCGACCTTAAGGGAGGCCTTGGTGTGCCACACTGCCTTCCGAGGGAAATCAGGCCCCTCAGCATCCGAGAGCTTCCCATAGAAGGAACGGAAATTGAACCTCCCCTGAGAAGAAGGCATCGATACCCAGAAATCAGCCTCACCTACATCGATCTCATGGCAATAAAGAAAAGCCAGGAACTCAAAGACGTCCTCCAGCTCCCAGTCCCAATCTTAAAAATACCTCACAAAACGCACATTCCAGGTCGTCCTACCACTATCAAGGCGATGGTAGTCGATAACCATAACATGTTTATCAGTAGCAATCCTAAAGAGCCCTGGAAAAAGAACGCACCAACAGTCGGTCCCCACACCAAAAGTCCTCCCAAAAGCGAATGTCCATGCCCCCTCGAACACTGAATCTGATGTGTTTAGAAAATTTATCCCACCCCTCCTGGAGACCTCACCTTGAGAGAGCACCACCCACCCCAAATTTTTGAGGGATGACCCTCCTCCAAAGCTTATTAAAAGACTCCAATCTCCTAATAACCAGACCACCCAACTGAATCAGCCTGCAAACGCGATCCCAACGGACAAGATGATACTTGAACACTTCTCCCATACTACCCCAAAGAAGGTTTCGCAGGAACTTCTCTATCCTCCTAGCCACAGAGAAGGGAATCTGAAAAAGAGAGAGAAGATAGGTAGGAAGAGTCGACAATGTGCTCTTCATAAGGGTAATCTTCCTACCCTTTGAAACATATTGCTTCTTTCACCCTGCCAGCCCCTCTCAAACCACTCAACTACTTGATCCTGGCCTCTAACTCTCCTCGATGGTACCCCCTAGAGGCAACCCCAAATACGAAATGGGGAAGGAGCCAACACCACACCCTAAAGCATTAGCCAAGGAAGAGATATCCATGACCTCCCCCACTAGAACCATCACGCTTTTCCCGACATTTACTCATGGGTCTGAGGCAACCTGAAAGCACACGAAGACACAGCAAATATCTCATCTTAGATACATCCGAATCACAAAACACTAAGGTATCGTCTGCAAACAGTAAGTGGGATATCTCCAGCTGACTGGATGGGTCTCTGCTCACCCTGAAACCTCTAATGAAACCCAACTGCACTGCCCTCCTCAAGAACCTACTGAGAGCCTCCATCACAATGATGAACAAGAAAGGAGATAGTGGGTTTCCCTGCCGCAAACCATGCGAGCTCCTGAAAAAGCCAGTTGTTCATTATGTTTTTTAGGAATTCTTAAGATGCACAAATATTATTAATATACAACAACCACCAAAGCCTTTTCCCAACTACTTGTGGTCCGCTACATGAATCCTATATTAATAATATGCACAAATATTATTAATATAATTTTGTAAAATGTTATTCTTGATCCTATAACCTGGTCTTGACGACCCCCCATCAATTCAATGTAGGATCCCAATTTCAATAACCTTGATTTTACCCAATGACCTCTTAAAGTCTTGTCACCAAGTCGCAGAATTGGAGCTTGTGACAAACCTTTTATGTTTTGTATGATAGTGGTGTAACTCAACAAAGTATCGGGCCCATGTAACACGGGCTGGAGGTACAGGTGAGCATGGTCAAAATTGACACCTGAAGGGTATTGCATAAAATACTATCCAGTTCAAGTGAATATGATGATGATTTTGGTTTGTTGAGGACCTTTTTATGTTGTGATAAATGCATTTAGATCAGTTATGCTGCCACTGGAGGAGTATCACTGAATCTATCAATTATATACTGATCACATTCATTCGAAAAAAATTGGTTGAAGGTTCTGCTGGTGTTGGTATCAATGTGGTCTGTTCATTTTGGTGTCAAAGGGGCCATGAAAAATCAGATAAAGTTAACTGTTTGTTTGGGTATACAAGGGTTATATTGTAAATTGCTTTACAACCTTCAGTCGAATGTCTAAAACAGCTTTCTTCTTTTCATGTTCATTTGCTTTCTCCACCATAAGAATTCTTGTACTCGTTGTCGGAAATTGTGGACTGTGTAATGTCCAAGTCCTTTAAAGAACTAAATGCAGTGAAATACATACCCATGGCAGTGTGCCCAGGTGGTATCAATGCCCCTTTGGAAACCCCTGGTGATTTGTTTGAACCTTACCATCTCCCTCCTACAATGGGAAAAAATAAACAGTATATAAAGCTCTCAAAAATCCAAAAAAAAAAAAAAAGAGTATATGGATGCTGCCATGCTGATAAAAATAAAATTATAATAGAGAGACAATCAGGCAAATGATAGTGGTACTATTAGGTCTGGAACACTGCAAGCAGCAAAAAGTGTTGATTAAGTGACAGCAGTGCGCAGCAGCGAATTGCTGGTTTTTGGTCTAAGGCTTTCTTCATTGCCATCTCTCTTGTGATGGCCAGGCATTTCAAGTTCAGTTTTATTTTTTTCTTTTTCTGCTTTCTATAATAATAATTAATAATGAATATTTAGAACTGTACTTCACATTTTTTTTGTTCCTTGGCTTGCGAACAAAAATATCTTTTGGCTTGGTTGAAGTTTTGTTAATTTGTCATTCTCTGCTCAATGTTACACGTGCCCAGAAGACGAAGGTAGAATTTTGTCATGTTTTTAGTGATTTCCAGGGTTCGCTTTAGCAATAGGTTATTGTAGAAAACTTCTTGCATCCAACACATTTTTAACGTGTAGTATATTTTAGGATGAAACAAATGAAGCCAACTTTCAAACAGAGAGTTCTAAATAATCTTTTGGTACCTAACATGTTTAGGATTACCTGGAAATTTTGGTTTAGCAAGAAACTCACTACCTTGTGACATTTTTATGTTGCCATAATTAATCTTTGATGAAATTCTTAAATTTTGTTTAGTTATATTTATAGAATACTGGAGATCCTGTACTCTTGTACTAACCCTATTAATATGTGCATCAACCTGAACTCTTGTTGGTTATGACTTAATACAGGTGGTTCGATATCATTCCCTCATAATAGATGCGGAAACTCTTCCGAAGGAACTCATACCCATAGCATGGACCTCTTCTGCTGACACACTTTCTTTTCTTGACTCCCAAAAGTCTGATGTTGTCCCTGATTCCTACAAGAATCAGCTTTGCCAACAAATCTCTATTGACTCTTTCTCAAGGAAGTTCGGAAACGGAGGTTCATGTCCTTCTGTTGACTCTAAAGGGATGCTAGGTGGAAAGGTCCTCATGGGCATCAGGCACTCTTCAAGGCCTCATTATGGTTTACAGGTAAATTTTTGGTCATTGTGTTTATTGTACCAGCTCTTTGTTATGTATGTTACACTATAATTTTTCTTTCTGCCTTCAGTTTCATCCAGAGAGTGTTGGGACCTGTCATGGGAGGCAAATATTCAGTAACTTTAGAGATATCACTGAGGATTATTGGCTCAGTTTGAGATCATCCTCTGTTAGTGAGAGAAAGGTTCATTGTTGTGGTAAACTTCCTGAAGAAATTTATATTCATAATCTTATTATTATTATTGTAATATGTTGGTTTCTTTTGGCTCAATACGTACTCATGAAGTGAGGCTTAAAAAATTCCTGTAAGGAGATGCCTGTATGCTAGTTTGTATGATGGTTTTTGGCAACTGTCAGGTATATCATTTTGCATAATATGCCAATAAATTGAGTTGTTATGCACCTGAAAACCGTCATGACTGCCTTCTTTTCTTTGGGTCCTGACATCCCTTGGACCTCCTATGTTTAGTGTATTGACTGATGAGCTGGTTTAGCATCCTCTCCAACCTGTATGTGCTCCTTACCAAAATTGCATGGCGTTTCTGGCAGTGCTTTATGTTTACTTCATATGTATCTTTCCACGTTTCCTTTGGCAGTTTGATGTGTAGAACCTGTTATTTACCCTGGGCAGTAAACTCTACTTAGCATTGACGCAGGTGCCTCACAGAAGCCGGCTGTTCAGAGATGTTCCAGGAGGTAGGCAGTTGGTGAATGGTTTGAATGATAAGAGTCACTTCAGCATGTGCAATATGCTAGATCTATCACGTCAGAGCAATTGTGATAAATTTCTGAAGTTGAAATGGAGGAAACTTGAACACTTGGCTAGTCAAGTTGGTGGGGCAAGGAATATATTCTGTAAACTGTTTGGAGACCGTAAACCTGAGAACACCTTTTGGTTGGACAGTTCCTCAATAGAAAAGGTCCGTTTCTTGCTCAAACATGTCCTTTTATGCTTATTTTCAGATTTCTTACTATTTAATTAAAGTTCTTGTCGTGCCCCAAAATCCGAGTCACCGGAAATCCTGTCTTGGGGCCTGAATTCTGAGGGTGAATCCATCCATTAAATCCCAATGGACCGCCCATACTTACATTACTGTGGAAGCCTAATAAATACATACAATTATATAACTTTATTACTACTCATCTCAATGGGTCCCACACTTGATCATACGCACACCTCAATTCAACTTTTAAATTGTTCTATCCAAAATCCATAACATGTCAAACATGGATTACACATATGAGAATCCCAATATACAAGTTGTTCATTCATAGTTACAACTTAAAAAAATTTATTAACATGCCACGAGCCAACATGGACATCAATATATACAATATCCAAAATAACCCAAAAATACACGCTCCTCACAAGCTCTTTAAGTCCCATCCACCGCTGGTGCCTTATCTGTAAAAATGTTTGGGGGAGAGGGGTGAGCAAAACAACTAGCTTAGTAGGAATGCTCCAACCCACCTAGGCATCGACCCAACATCGACACCAACCTACATGATATGTAATCATGATGTCGCTATTCTACATGACATGTTCAATGCTTGCATGCCAAATAATTCAAATATGCATTTAATACATTCATTATGTTTACCAGTTAAACACATAAGCATCTTTAGATTTACATCTTTTTCGGTCATAATCCGATACTTATACATGATTAGTCATCTCCGACGATCATGTAGTGTTGGTCAATTCCGATGACACTCGTATGATTGGGCAACTCCGAAGATCATACATCCTTGGCAATATATTGGTCTTGTCATTGTGATTGAACAAGCTACCCCCTGCACATCTCCTCCTCCCTACGTAGCATCTCTCCATCAACCCGGATCCTCTCAATATGGTTGCTTCTCTGATGAGCATTAACAAGCCTAGGGAAGAACTTGTGTTCGTGTCATCTTCCCAAATTGATGTTCTTACCTAATCTTATTTTAATATACTTTTAGAAAAAACACAACAAAACCCAGCGGGAGGCTTATGACCCATATGCCATCAAGCTCCTTGCTTTTTTACTCTTATGCATCTACATGTTCTCTCTCCTCTTCCTCTCATACATCCATAGCGCTGGTTCATCACCCTCTCGCTCACTTTCCTCTTTTCCTTCCTTAACAAATTCCATGAAACTTCTGTTAAGATTGCATCTTGTAAATAAAAGATAATAAAATAAGGCAATGGTCAAACAATTTTTATTCTTTTCTGGAATCACATTTGTTCTTGTCCTTTTTATTGTAAAACTTTGGGCTATAGAGTTATACATGCTCAATGGTATCTTTTGGGTACATTAGTGGTGACTTGTTGGAAATTTCCCATATTTTAGAAATGGAGTCGTGTTGGGGCTCAGGCTAGAGATGCGTGGAGGACTGCTCCCCTTTGTCTTTGGTGGGCTCTTTGGGGAGAGAGATATAGGAGATCCTTTGATGGGGAGGATCTCCTTGGGCTGTGTTTAGATTTACTGTTCTCAAATCTCTCTTCTTTTGGGTTTAGGGCTTTAATTGTACTTCGATGGAGAATCTTTTGGATATTGTGGACAGCTTAAAGCTATAGGTTTTTGTACAGCTTGTTCTGGGCCGTGCTTCCCTTTTGGGCGCTCTGTAATGAATTCTTACTCAAAAAAAAAAAAAATTTAGAAATGGACTAGTTTATTTTTATTTTAACTTAGAAATCAAACATATAGACAAAGCTTAGAAAGTTCATTTTGTAGAATGTTGATGAATTGAGGATATGGAATGTATATGTTTAATCAATCTTCTTTGAATGCATCTCTTTGCCTTCCAGACATTTATCATCTTTTGAGGAATTATTACTAGTGTTGCCGTGTGGCATTTTTCTCTGTGTATAATTTGTATATCTACTCCTCTCTATAATCTATTTCCATGTTGTAAGTATATTTTACAATACACAGTGTTTTATTGTACAATATGAGAAACTAGTGTACAATCCATTATAGTAACACAATATGACATAAAATAGTTGAAATAATTAAGATGGATAACTTACTATGTCGTGAAGCATTATATTTGTAATTTGACTTCTATTCTTAGTATTGTTTTTTTAATGCTCATTTTAGCATTGTTAATTTTTGTTCTCTGGAACTCCCTTATATAACAACCCTCTTTTTTATTTATAGAGAAGGGCACGCTTTTCATTTATGGGAGGTAAAGGTGGATCTCTTTGGAAGCAAGTCACGTTTAGATTGTCAGATGAAAGGTTTGAACATAAAATCAAATACCGCTACCGATAGATTGTTGGATAAAAAACTAGCTAGAAGTTTTTATTTTTGCCATTTTGTGATGATATTATTCTACTTTTTCATAAAAATAATGGGGCTTTCCTTTCAGTGATGTGACATTTAAAGGTGGGGGTTATCTATTAATTGAAGATGCTCAGGGCGCTACCAGAAGCACATGTTTGGAAGATGGGTTTTTTGATTTTTTGAGTAAGGTATTCAAGTGAACATTGTTTTGGTAATTAGATACTTTTCTTTATTCATACTTCAACACAAGTTTTTTTCTTATTTCATCTGCTTCATATGAAGTAAGAAAGATAAATGTATTTACTGTGGTTTTATATGCTTTTCCTCACAGTTTGTTCTGAAAATCAGACAAAATTATGACTGAAAGTGGGCTGTGTAATATGTTTTGTTGAGGCGATATCCTATATCTTAATTTTGTTTATTTACTTATTTACAAAACCTTATTATAATCATCTATCAATCACTGTGCATATGGTTGATTCAAATTCCCATTCAAAAAGTTCAGAAACAAGATGTCACTAGCCAAGCTGCACCTACTTTTAACGTACTGCTAAACCACCCGCAAATTACATTATTTTATAAAAAAATTCATTGAAAAGATATACATAGATATTTTTCTATGTATCATTAATATTCCCAGTCCAAGCAGAAGGGAAGCCAATCAACAGAGCATAGCAGGACCTCTCTACATTACAACAGATCATAGAAGAACCTCTCTACATTTTACCAGCCCAACTGCAGAAAACCAGAAAACGAAGCCAGGAAATCTAATCTCCAACTGCAGAAAATGATCAATGCTCAACTAAAAACTACCAGCAGTAAAGATACTAAGCTTGAATCCATTTTAAAACTGTTAATCGTCTAGCTAGAACTGCATGTAAGCAGAGAATAATAGCAGAATCAACAAATCCAAAAATACTGAAATCTTAGAACTTAAAGATTCCAAATTCTAAGTAAATGCTGATTGGTAGAATCCCAAGGTATTATTTCTATTGATGCCAGTCTAATTCGAACTGAAAGTCTCAATATTTGTCTTTGTGATTACTAAGCAAGGGGTCAAGTAGGAATTATCCATCAAGCTACTATTTCTCTCTCCACAATTGCATTTCCCCTTCTCTTTCTTTAGTTTTAATTCATGCAAACTGTTAGTATACCAAAAAAAAAGGCATGGAAACCTTTACTTTCGCTACCTTTTTACTTTCCATGACAAGATTAACTACCTGTACTCTGTTATAAAAGCAAACAGGTGCATTCAAGTAACGTATTCTGATTGCCCAACCTTATGTACAACAAGACATGTCTATTGCTTTGTTATTTGTGGTAAATGTCTCCTAATGGATGTGCATACGGATGAATGGCAATGTATTTACTATATCTGATAGCTAGTACAATTTCAAAGGTTGAATGTGTAGTTCTTTTTTTGCAATAGTTCTTGTATTTTTTTTTTCAGTTTTAAATATTTATTGGACTATGCTACTCAGTAATGTTTATTAATTTGCCTTCCTTTTTGTATTCTTCCCCTGGTGGCTAGACAACTGCACTGTTATTTTCTGTGTTCTTTTGCATGTTTAAATAATAAATATGTACAAATACACAGCCGTTATTGTATGATCACAATCTCTGCCTTGTTTTTATTTTGGTTTTATGTTCATTCTGAAGGGAAATGTATGTCTGATGCTCCAAATTAGTTTACATGGTTCAGTTTTAATATGTTTTTTTATTTTTTGTGTCAGGAGCTCCAGTCATTTTGTTATGACGAAAAAGATTATGAAGGACTTCCATTTGATTTTTATGGCGGATATATTGGTTACATTGGGTATGGAAAATTTTAATCGTGTAGAAAGTTCTACAATTTATTTTATAAATTGCTATTTCATATATCATTCTATTGGGACTCTGGGAGAACTCTGACCTTTTGTTTTTCTTGTTAGTGAAAACAATTTCTCAGAAAATAGCTCTTTTAACGAGCATGATATCACTTTATTTAAATGATTCTATATTCTTGTTGGCTTTCTTCTGCTTCAATCACCTTTTCTTTCTCAAGCCCACCTCATTGGCATCATTATTGGTCTCTTCAACATATCTGATTCGCACTGTCAATGATCATTTAATATATGAAATTAGGTAAGTGAGGCCATGTCTTACCAACTTTATGTCAACATACACATACAAAAGCATAAAGGGCAAATTACACTGACCTCCCACGAGGTTTGCCATAATTACAGTGACCTCCCATCTTGTGTTAAAAATAATACTGACCTGCCGTGTTAGTTAGCTCCGTTAGACGCAGTTAACAGAATGTGTAAAATGACTTCTTACTATAACTTATTTTAATATATTTTCATAAAAAATAGTAAAAGTCAAACATAATTTTGTAGGGAAGTTGTGGTTTCTGCCAGGTTTAGAGAGAGAGAGAGAGAAAGAGAGTGCGTGTAGGGGAAGGTGTGGGAGACGAATGGAGGAATTCTAGAGAGAGGATTGGGAGGGAAGTTGGAGAGGTTGGTGAGATGAGATCGAAGGTTGGGGAAGGTGTGGGAGACGAATGGAGAATTCTAGAGAGAGGATTGGGAGGGATGTTGGAGAGGTTGGTGAGATGAGATCGAAGGTTGGTGAGTTTGGTTCTGATTAGTGGCCAGTTGCCTTTGAAGTTCTGTATGTGTGGTACTGAGTCGGGCAGTGATTGAAGAAGCTGATTGGAAAGATTGATGTGTGTTTTTTTTAACCTTGGTGTGGCGGTTTTTTCCCTGATGATTGCAGTTTAGAGGGAGAGGGGGGAAGTGAGAGAGAGAGTCTTGTGATGATGAGTGACCTGTGTTGGGTAACAAACAAAGCATGAATGATGGAAAATAAAAACAAGATGACGATTGAGTTGTGTTGGGCAAGGCACAAATGGTGGAAAATGAAGAACTTGTGTAAATTGGCCAAGGGAAAGCCCAGAAGCAGTTGTGGCACCAACAATTCAAGTTCCATTATGATCCTTTAAGAATGGCTATACATATGTATGTATATATATATTAGGATGAAAAACAGACTCCCTCTCTCGACTCTAATCTTTCCACAAAATTTAAATCTCTAAAACTCTCAGTTCTCTCGTCTTTATCAAACTGAAAACACCATAGGTGTGTGTATATTATTGGGGCAATAATAATATATGTATATATACATATAGATGTTAGGGCTTTTGAAATAAAGTGGGGAAGGAGAAATGAGTTAGGTGGGCCGAAAGGGGAAAAAAACAGAAGTTGAAAACAATCAAGGGCATTTTTCCCATTTATTTTAGTTAAAATGAGGGTATTTAAGTGATTCAACAGGACTGAAATAGGATAAAATGTATTTTCATTTGTTTGTAGGGAAAAAGTTAACCAATATTTCTTGGATTTTTATGAATAAATAGTTATTTGACAATTTTTGGGACCAAAATGCCACAATGGCCCAAAAATTAGTCAAATAACGTACATTATGTTTTCTATTTTGAACAGTGCATCTCAGCTGAAACAGACATAAGTAAATTGAATTGGGATTTTATTGGACTGGTTTGGTTATGTTGACTTTCATAGATCTTCCCCCTTATGTTTTAAGTTTCAACATCTTCATCACTGTTGGGCTTTAATTCATTGATCATCTGTTTGGATCTTTCCAATAAAAGAAAATGCTTTCATATTATTATAAATTCATCTTTGTTCAATTTTATATATTTTTTAATTTGCCTTTCGAGGTAGCATGGATGCTTTATTCTTATTTTTACTTGTGTATCTATTGTTGTTCTTGTTCTTATTTTGGAGAGAAAGAGAGAAGGGGGGTAGGGGGGGGGGGGGGGGGAATTAATTTCATGCCAAACTTTGATCCTTATAAGGCATATGCCAGACATTTTGGCATCCATTGGGCGTTTGAGACACCAGCGTGCACATCTCTTTTAGCAAACATTTTGAAAGCATGTTAAAGAGTTACAGAAAATTGGGCCGCTTTTAGTTTCCAATACTAGTGCAATAAACTGATGTTTTCAATAAGTAGGGTGAGTAGCTGTCACAGACTCACAGTAGGATTGGTAGTGGTACGAAGTCTCTCTCTCTCACACACACGCACTTTTCTTAACGAACCTCAAAATTTGTATTAGGCTAATATGGATGTTTTTGTCATGTAGGTATGGCCTTAAAGTTGAATGTGGCATGGCAGATAACCGTCACAAATCAAGGACACCAGATGCTTGTTTTTTCTTTTCAGATAATTTTGTAGTGATAGATCATCAATTTAATGATGTTTATATTATGTCGCTGCATGATCGAAGCACCACTGGGACAGAATGGCTGGATGATGTAGAGCAGAAGCTTCTCAGCTTAAAGGCTTCTACTACAAAAAATTTAAGGCCTCAAACTTCACAGCCTGCTGTAAATCTCCCATCTAAAGCAGGCTTTCTGGCTGAGAAATCTAGAGACCAGTACATCAAAGATGTTGAGACGTGTCAGAAGTTCATCAAGGATGGAGAAAGCTACGAGTTGTGTTTTACCACTCAAATGAGAAAGAGAATTGGGGAGATAGATACTCTGGGACTCTACCTTAGCCTTAGAGAAAAGAATCCGGCACCATATGCTGCCTGGCTTAATTTTTCAAAGGAAGACCTATGCATCTGCTGCTCTTCACCTGAGAGATTCCTACGATTGGATCGAAATGGTAATTTGGAAGCAAAGCCCATCAAGGGCACCGTAGCTCGTGGTTCCACTCCGGAGGAAGATGAACTGCTCAAATTGCAGTTACAATACAGGTTAGCAACTTTACATAAGGAAAAAGGTTAAACATAAATCTGTTATTTTATCAACAGCAACAACTGGCTTCGTTTCCCTGAAAAAGTTTGACCTAAAACTATTATTTGCTTGAATACAGACTTTGACTACAGTATCTGTCTAAGAACCCTATAATTTTTATCTATTAAAAAAATACCATGGTATGGATAGTATGATAGTCTTTTATCTTCCAAGCAAATCAGTTATCTACTTAAAAAATTTTGTGGTGTCCTTATAACAAAAACAAAAATTTTGTGTGGTGCCATCCTTAAAGTCTTGTTTATAACTTCTCTTTTTTTTTGGTTTTTTTTTACTGTGCTTGCGGTTTTCACCTTGTGGTGAATATGTACCATAATTCTATTTATTCCACTTGTGAAATTTTAGGTCTTCAAAAATAATGCTATTTACAATCAATGATATTATGGTATATAGTGTTCCTTGTTATATAACTAAAAAGTCTCTCTCTCTCACTCTCAACAGTGAAAAGGATCAGGCTGAAAATTTGATGATTGTCGACCTTCTAAGGAATGATCTTGGTCGTGTCTGTGAGCCTGGGTCTGTTCACGTGCCCCATCTCATGGAAATAGAATCATATGCGACTGTTCACACCATGGTGAGCACAGTTCGTGGAAAAAAGAGATCGAGTTTGAGTGCAGTTGATTGTGTTAGAGCAGCATTCCCAGGCGGATCAATGACAGGTGCGCCAAAGATGAGGTCAATGGAACTTCTTGATTCTCTTGAAAATTGCCCCAGAGGCATCTACTCTGGCTGCATTGGATTTTTCTCATATAACCAAACATTTGATCTTAACATTGTTATAAGAACCATTGTTATACATGAGGGCGAAGCTTCCATAGGGGCAGGAGGCGCTATTGTAGCTCTTTCGAATCCTGAAGATGAGTACAAAGAAATGATTCTGAAAACACAAGCCCCTGTCAATGCTGTTATGGAATATCAGAGTGGGTCAATATCAGTATGATAGAGCTCACTTGGTCATTCTTTTTTATTTGTAACATTGTGTTCTATATACTTGTGATTAATAGCAACGATACGAGTCCAAATAGGCCTGCAGAAGCTGCAGCAATGCTGTATGTCCAGACACTTTACAGTTTTCTTGTTATTTATTATTATTACAGTGTTCATGATTTATTTTGTCAAGACAATAAAGGTATGAGTGGTTTTTGCCAATACCTCAAGTTACAGTTCTTTGGTTTGTCATTTGTTCAATTAGTGTTTGACGTAAAGTTTGGATGATTGACATGATGCAACTGCTCCGCTGCCAAAGATAGTCATGCTCTTATGTTTTAAAGAACTTTTAACAGTCTAGTTTCAGCTTTCTTCTACTCTATATTTCATGATATTTGGAAATCTGAGGAATAATTGTGTAGATGGCTCAATGATGTTTTTGTTCCACCATATAACCATATAATAACCTTCACAATCACCATTACGAAGTGTTCTCTCTCTCTTTAACTTTTAATAATGTGTAGAGCCTTTGCCTTCTCCACTTAGTGTAATGTGTAGAGCTTTGCCTTCTCCATTTAGTGGTACATGAGACATAGGAATGATATGGTAATTTATGTTTTAAGGGTTGCTGTGGTTTATGGAGGCTTATTAAGCAATGAGCTCAAGATATAGGTGGTGTTGGTATATGTTGGAAGAAAAAATTAGGGGTGAGAATACTTGAGATGACATGGGATAAGTGGGTTTGATTCAAGTTGTAATTAAGTCGATCCGAATTGACATATTACTTAAACATGCCGTGTTTGATCTTTTAACTTATTTACAATCTGATTAGATTCATTTAATTAAATGCGTGGAGTATACACAAACGTTTTGAGTAAATTTGTCAGTTTTTGACATTTATTAAATAAATTATGTGGGTATGGCATGTTACCTATTTATATTAATCGTGTCGTAATTTTTTTTTTGATATGAATAATAATTGTCGTGTTTGTGTCAACTCATATAACAAGATACCTATGTGATGAGGAGTGCTAGAAACAGTAACTCTCCCTCCACTCATATGATGACATGACACCAAATATGATTCCTGGTTTGCATTGATTGTTTGCTAGAGGTGCAATTTGAGCAAGTCCATTTAACACAGAATCAATGTAAGACATAAAACTTCAATTCAAGTCCAACGCAACCCAACCTTCATTTCAAGCCCAAGCCATGTTCAAAATTTTGAGCTCAAAATTGGGTTGATTTGCTTTTGTATAAAAATTCGACAAATTGATTGTAAATCAAAAAGTTAGAAACGAATTCTCAAAAAATATATATTATATATACTCCAAAGGATAAAGATACAATAAATCAAGATTTAAAAATAAAAATGTTCATCATTTTTTTTTAGTTTCGTGTTGTCTTTATTTACTAGAAAAAAAAGATTTAGAATAAAAAAGAAATTTATAATCATGATTATAAGATTGTAAATATATAAAAAGTTAAGTGAGAATGCAAGGGATTGATTTTGGTCTAATTATAATTATAAGAAGATTGAATTATCCGGACTTCCTTTGAAGTTTGTCCAAATTACCCGCGGCTAAATTATTTGAAAAATTTCTCTAACATCCACAATCAGAGTTCACCCGGTTAAACAAATGAACGGTAGTTGTTAAAGGACTATTTTGCACTCAATAAAAATTTGCTCTTTGGTTGATGTTTTTGATGATGTCATCAACAAAATGTTAAATTACTTTCCTATTCTTAAACAAGACTCTGAACCTCTAAAACAGACCATGAAACCCTAATTCATCTCTCACTAGGGATGGCAACGGGGCGGGTATGCTAAAACCCTACCCCGCTCCGTCAAGGAAATACAAAATCCATCTCCCGTTAAAGAATCCTAACGGGTTTGTGGTAAGCATACCACTACCACCCCATTTAGAGAAAGAGAGGAATAACAAAATCCTTAAAATCCTTTGCTTTATTTGCTTTGAATTCGATGTTTGGGCTAAATGTACTCAAACGATGATACAACACTCCTACAGTCAAAACCCCCAATATATAAGACCAAAGAAAATGACACAAACATACATACATATGTAGATGGAGATGGAAATGGTTTTGGTCTTTAAGATTTTTTTATATTATAAATTTATTATGTACATAAGATAGAGTTCTCTTTTAACCATAAGATAAAGAGAGGAATAGAGCAGAACAAGGTAACCTAGTGGCTGCTGTATATTTAGTATACTATATTTATATAAGTAATATAATAATAAAAGAAATGACACATTTCATACAATTATGTCATTATATATATATATATATAATCGGGGCGGGGCGGGTACTAGGCGAATTTTCTTAAAAAAATCATACCCGCCCTTACTCTTATTAGGGGCGGACCAAATCCCCTCCATTAGGGGCGGAGCGGGGCGGAAACCCTTCGGGGCGGAGGAAATTGCCACCCCTATCTCTCACTTCTGTCTTACTCTCTCCTTACACCATGAAACCCTAAATCATATCACATCTTTCTCTCAATTCTGTCTCTCACTCTCTCCATATGCCAAAAACCCTAAATCTTCTCTCTCTCAATCTCTCCATACACCAAAAACCTTAAATCATGTCTTATCTGAAATCCTAAATCACTCACTCCATCATTTGCCTTGCCAATATATACATTTGCATTGCCTAATTCGTTAATCTTTTGAATTAGGGTGACATTTTTTTACCTAATAATCATGAACCTTAGACTGGTGATTCTTGTTAACTTGCTGAGTCAACAAACTGTTTTGATCCAAAACTGACTAAACTTGACGAAAATTTTCAGAAGGTGCTCCACACCTCGTCATACCCTTTGTCACACCCCAAAATGTATGATGCTATTAGTAAGTCTTAAAATAAAATTGGCACAACAATAATAAGGTTAAAAGGAAAAAAAAATGGGAAAGCAGTCCACTTTTGTGCCATCCGAGCAGCAGGCGATCAAAAATTTATAAAAAAATCACTACTCATCGCATTGATGCAAACCCAAATTTCTTGGAAACTAGACTTGAAATGCTATAAAAATATACCACTCCAAGTGTTGGAAAAATTTTCAATCCAATTAGTTTATTATGTAAAGGATGCTTTGTTGCAGTAGAAGAACTAGGACTAAAAATAAACCTCTCAATGAAATTTGGACTTTTGGAATCTTTAGAGAAAAGTTAATTTTTCAAGACTTATACTTTGTTTGACAGAGTTTTTGCTTTAGTTTTTACGCAGAAAAAAAAGCGAAGCATAAGATAAATTAAGAAGTTGATACCCACCATCTTTTTTTGAACGCTCTTTTTGGACTCCGAATCTCTTCAGTCTTACCAATCCAAACACTCTCTAAAACGACTTTTGAACTTGAAAATCCGAAAGCTGTTTTTCAAAAGCCAATCCAAACCGAGCATAGGATTTTAGAAACTAGACATAAATAGCTATAAATATAAATAATTTCATAATTATCCAAGGGTAAAAAAAAAGCTCGTCTAATGTGTTATCCAACAAAATCTATTAGCTGTCAGAGACAAGAAATGGGCAGCACTTACTTCCAGATTTTTTAAAAAACTATTACCTATCCAAAGGCCATGAAATTTTGCAAAAATTAACTAGACACATAATACTACTTGTAGTAAAATTTTTAAAATGTTCAAAAAACAACCCTATGAACAAGAAGTCCAAAATCTGTGCGGCAGGCTAGGAAATTTCCAAACAGCAATCAAAAGAAGTTCTAAAGTGATTTCAAAGAACCAAACACACCTCAACACTTAATTTACATAAACCAAGTAGTTCATGCCAACACAAGGAACAAGTACAGGGCATTTCCAAGGCACATGGCCACAAATCATGACATTTCCAGCTTACAAAGATAAAAAAAAATATACAAGGTCAAATTAAACACCATTCTATAGGTATGTGCATTTGACAAAATAACAAGTTACATGCAACAAGAAAAAATGTATTTGACATCTAAGCACATCTTCAAAAGCGTCTCAAAAGTAATAGCATCTCCACAAAAGGTACAAGTCCATCCACAAGCTTAAATTCTTCACTTAGCACAAATGTCTCCACTATCTAGGGCGTCAACACTTGAAATTATTAGGAATGACACAACGCCTAGTAGAAAAATCTAACAAATACCACAATGAAGTTTGGAAAGCAATATAGACCATTTTAAAACAAGTCCAAAGTGCACTAAACCCCCCTATGTTTTCAAATAGGTGCAAAATATTTCCTGTGCTTTTTTTGGCAGCAAATAACCCCCCTATGGTTTCAGAAGTTGCAATCCACCCCCCTCTGGCACATAGCCGTGAGATTCAGCCATTAAAATGTGCACATGACTTGTTTATCCCTAATATTCCCTCTCTAATTAATTATAACAAAAGAATCCATCACCCACCCATATCCCTATTCGCCCATTTTTATTACGCTCCTATCTCTTGTCCCATCCTTCTCTCTCTTCACCATCCTCTCCCTCTCTCTCCAACGATTTCCCCACTCTCATCACCAACTTCTTCATAGACGGCTCTTCTCCATTGATCTGGGTTCATCTCACCCACCAATCTTGTGTTCCCATCAAGATCAAACCAAACTTTTTTATGAAGGAAATGCCAACTGTAAATTTAATAACCTTTGAAAATTAATCCAACAATTTTGGTACAAAATGAATTAGTGGACGAAAGTTTGTGAAACATATTTTTTGTAAAGAAGTTTCAGAGTTTTCCTTAATAAGACCAAAATTGTATTATATTTTCCTGTATTGCTCTATTTCTCTATATTAGAAATCATCTATTACTTCAACTAAATTTCCAAAGAGCTCTTCTTTTTCCTTAATATGCCAATTGCATTCTACTTAACAAAAAACATTATCAACAAAAAATATTATAATCACAGCATTGTCATAAAAAACAGAAGTAACATAGTTGTTCAAACACATATCAAAGCATTGCCCACATAGTGCTCACAAAACAAGCCAAATTGCATAACAAAAAAAAACCCAAATGTCCTCCGTGGCAGGAGGATTCTCCATTGTAGCAACTTCAACATCTATATCAAGGCACTAGAAACCTGCAAAACACATAGCATATTGATGTAAAAATACAATTGAAAAGAATTAAAGCAAACTTAATATACAAAAAAAAAAAAAAACTTAAAAACTCTCATAATAATTACCTCATTCCTGTTACATCCGCGACCTCTTCCACCTCTGATGCCTCTTCCACCTCTATTTCCTCTCCCACTAGCAGATTCTTCAATTAATGTGATAGCATCATCAGGTCTTGCAAATCTTGGTCTACCTCCTTTATTTTTTGGAATGGGTTTGCTTCTTGGTTTAGTTGCTTTGCATGTTCTAGTATTATGTCCCAACTCTACTAAAGTGATCCCTCTTTCTGCTAGCTCTTTGAATACTTCTTTGAGAATTGCTTGGCTCATCTGATCCTTTCTTTCTGGATTTTTTTGGTCTTCTGGGCGGTGTTCTTTTAATGGGTGGGAGTATTACACTAGTGCCTCCTCATGTATCATATTTCTAAAAGGCATATGACATATAATGGCTCCATATGTCCTTAAATATGTCTCCAAAACAAGTGTCAACATAATGCTTAGGCTCCCTCCTATAGTTAATGATGGATGCAATGGCATGATGACATGGTATCCCTATCACATCCCATTCCCTGTAACTACATGTTCTCCTATCCAAATTAACATCTTCATTTTTTCCTTTGTAGAAGACTTCAAACCTTGTTTTACTTTACAATACTTTGCATATTTCTTTCTTTCATCCAACTTTTTCTGTGTTCTTCTGCATGTACTCCCTCTTTGCTTTGAATCTACACATTAAATAACCTCTAATCCACTCAAACATGGTAATAATAGGCTTCTCCCTAGCATCAACAATTCTGCCATTGCAAGTTTCACATAAATTGTTCACCAATAAGTCACACTTTGAATTATCATTGAACTTGGACCTTGACCACAAACAACTAGGAACTTTGCTTAGCCATTTAAAGGCCTCATTTTCAGTCTCCTTTATAATCTTCATGTGGTCATCAAACTCCTTTTTTGTTAGTGAACGAACTGCATTCCACATCTCATTTCTTAACTTAATCCCTTTGAACTTTTTCTTGAAATTTTCATACATATGTTTAACACAAAAATGATGTTCAGCCGCATGCAACTTAGTTTCAAAAACTTCAACCAGACCCTGATACAACCAAAACAAATATGAAAAAAAAGCAAGTAAAATGCATTCATTAGTTAATGAAACTGGTAAACATAAAAGGAAAGTAAAACATAATGAAGTTCAAAGGAAAAATACAATACATTTTGTCTATCTGAAATAAAAGTGAATCTATGCAATGGTCCCAAAACTTCCTCCAATTCAGTCATAAACCAATCCTAAGAATGCTTTGATTCAACCTCGCCCACAACAAAAGCTATTGGAAAAATGCCATCATCCCCATCTCTCCCAACTACATTAAGTATATGACCTCCATATGGACCCTTTAAGAAGCTACCATCCACTCCAATAAAGGGCCTGCAACCTTGTAAGAAACCTCTCAACTGTGGATAAAAGCAAATAAACATTTTCTCAAATCTTGGATACATGCCAGTAGGATCAGTAGATACTACAACTCTGCTACCTCGGTTGGTGGACAAAATAAGATGGCAAAAGTCACGTACTCTTGTAAATTGTTCCCTATGGCCTCCCTCAATCACTACATTTGCCTTTTTTCTTGCCCTACAAGCCTTGTATTTAGACACATAATACCCAAATATGTTTTTATTGTCTTCATCATTGACTTTGCTGGCCATTCATATTGGTCCCTAAAGCTCTCCAAGTAGTGATTTGCCAAGTAAGTGGATGTAGCTTGGCCATTCCTTGTCTCAAAACTACAACCATGAGTTGGCGTATAGGTCTTTATTTCAAAGCTTTTATCTTATGAATTGAGTGAGGCACGAATTTTCCATCCACAATCCTTTTTACATGTTGCTGTAATTCTGGTTCCCTCATTCTTGCCAAACTTAAAGTCATACTTCTCTTTCACTGCATGTTCCCTTAAAGCCTCCCTAGACTTAGCAGGCGTTTCAAATTTTACACCTACTTCTAACAACTTATTTTTAGTTCCAGTGTTTCCCTTAACCATTCTAGGTTCTCTAAATTCTTTCTCTTCCTCATCCTCATCAGATCCATAAGAGCTGTATAAACTTAAAAGTTCATCACTAGGAGCATTAATTGATTCCACATCTGAAAATTTGGAACTTTAATTAAACAAATCATCGCCCAACACACTAGTAAAGTGATTTCCCACCCCTATAAGTTTATTAGTACTCACATTGTGTGTGTCCACAATTCCAAGTAAGTCATTTTCCAAGACATTAGTAGTATTTGGTGCACAAACAAATAGGTTAGTAACATCAAAATATCCATTAATGATGAACCTATAAGGGGAGGGGGTGAATAGGTTCTTCTATTTTTCTTCCTAATATTGTAGGTTTGGCTGGTACATGCAATCACACACTTTGTTGGACACACAGATTTATAGAGGAAATTCCCAAGGTGGGGAAAAACCTCTTCGAACTGAGCTCCACTATGTCTGAAAGGGTAGTACAGTAATTCTCTTAATTACTCTCTCACTCACCCAACTCACAACATAGTCGCTCCAGCACTCACCCAGTTCACAGCCTCCCTAGGCCTGAACCACTCTCACCAAATCTCACAACAGCTTTTTTGCTCTCAATCCCAACTTGGTCTTCCCAAAGTTCAAGCTATCATTCTCAATCTCACCAGAATCACTTACACTCCCCCTGTCCAAAGTATCCCTATACTTGGACTATACATAGTGATAGTGGAATCAATTTGATGTCTTGAGCAGCAACTCTTCAAGCTTTGTAAGTTGGTCTTCAAAGCCAGTCTTCAAATATGATAATTGTTTTCAAAGTTGATTGTAGAGACCGTGACCAATTTTGGCCGATTTTGTATTTTTCGCACTACAATTGCCATAAATGCATTTTGAGTGATGTTTAACATGTTTTGAGTGTGGGGAACATGTTTGGGAAGTGTTTTAAGGGTTTTGGTAAATTTTTGAAAGATTTAAAGAAGTTTAACTTTTTGGTCAAATCGGGGCCAAGGATGTGACTTAAGTGGGCCCGGGAATCCGAAAATTTTTTATAAATAATTATTTTTGAGGATGGCTTAGATGAAATTTTTAGAGAGTAGAAGAAGTGATTTCAAGATTGTAGGAGTTTTCGAAATCAAAAACGGAGGCCCGGAGGGTACGTTAAGTGGCCGGGGGCATTTTGGTCTTTTTGCAAGCCCTAGATATTTTAAATATCATTGGCTGAGATATTCAATCATATATCACGCCTCTTTCTCTCTCTAAGACTCTCCATCTTCACAGCTCTCCCTTTTCTCTACATTTCGGACCCGTTCGACTTGGATTCAAGACTTGCCGAAGGAGGGAGATACGTAGGGGACGGCTAGGGCTTCCCTTTGAACCAATCAAAGTTGCGGTTCAGCAAGATAGACATCACTGGAATTTTGGTGAAGTGCTTGAAAGGTCTTCATTTTCGAGGTAGGGGTTCTTCTTCTCTTCTAATTGTCGATTCTAGGATTTCGGGTGAAGAAGAGAGGTGTAGGTTGTGTTTCACATGCTTTAGGATGGTGAGAGGTGTAGAAAGTTGTATTTTTTTCTTCTCTAGAGTCCTATCTTTTCACAATTGTGTATATTGTGTTGGTGGTAGCATGTGGGTTTGAAGTATGTGAGTGTAAGAAATTGATACATAGGCATTATGTGCTCAATTTGGTGTATATGTGAAAAATGTGTACCAAGTGTCATATATGTGATTATATGTGAGAATGTGGTTGTTGAATGCATGTTAGTTCTATGTGCTAAAATTATGCATTGAGTGTAGCATGAGTAAAATATGCTAATTTTGAAGTTATATGCATATGAGATGATATATGCATGTGTTATACATATATGTGCTATATATGGTATGTGGTGATGGGAAATATGCTTGTTACTTCTTTTTAGTATCAATGAGCATGAGTTGAGCATGAAAATAAAATGTCATGTGTTTATGCATTGATATTGCATATGTGGGAAGTTGCGGGAAAAATGACGCAAATGAGGTGCACGGGGCTTCGGAGTGGTCCTACCGTGTTGTGAAATGTGGTGAAATTATCCACTATGTATGGCCCTCGGAGTGGACCCGTCATACTAAGGCTTAATGTCTAGGATCGGAGTATGTCCAATATTAATGACCCCTCGGAGTTGTCCCGGTCATAGGATGGTTTTCGGAGAATGTCCAAGAATTGTGATCCTTGGAGTTGCCCCCTCACTCTATGACAATCCCATATATTGCTATAGTAGAATAACCTTTCGGAGTTGTCCCGATCATTGGATGATTATCGGAGGTGTCCAAGGTTACATGTCCTCGGAGCGGGCCAATCATGTGGGGTATTGGATGAGGACCGAGAGAGAGAGCATTTACTTTCCTTAATGCTTTCATGTTTGAACATGTTATACATGATTCGTGAAATATGCAATCCTCTTTAATTGCATTTGTTGATTGGTTTATGTGATTGTGGATGTGGCATGTAGTGTATTCATATGCATTCCATGTAGGTCGGTGTCGAGTCGGCACTTAGGAGGGTTGGGGTATCTCTACTGAGCCGTAGTAGTGCTCACCCATTTATTATAAACTCTTTTTATAGATAAGGCGTCGATGACGGATGGGACTTGAGGGTCCAAGTGGAACACTAGTAGTAGTATTTATGCTATCTTTTGGATGTTGAGCATTTTGTGGCTATCCATGCCGGCTTGTGGCATGTGACTTACTTTTGTTTTTGTTGTGGTTATACTTTGGATATATGTACTTTTGATGTATGTATTGGATTATAAACTTGTTGGGTGTGAAAAGACAACGGTTTAGTTTATGTAATGCCTGTGGTGGCACTTAGTTCATTTGATGATGTTCCATTATGAATGGATGGTGTTTGTGAAAGAGAATGATTCATTTTGGTGTATGAATTCAATTATGAATGTGATCTTGAGTGTGAGATTGGTGTTGAAATCTTTCATTTATGTTATTAAATATGTATGAGGGGTTCTAGGATGATAGAAGGTGGATTGGGCTCCAAATGAACCATGTATAGGGTTGTTGGAGGTCCTGTGGGGAGCATTTCAATCGTGCGAAATGCCTATTTCGCACAATCGAAACCCCCATTTCGATCGTGCGAAGGGGTGATGATTTATGATGATTTTTAGGGTCCAAACAGGAGGAATTTCGATCAATCGAAACTCCCATTTCGATCAATCGAAATATTGTAGGTTTGAGGTCCCGAAAGGGTGAAAATTTCACAAGAATTTTGATCAATCGAGATTTTATTTCGATCAATCGAAGTCCCATTTTCGATCAATCGAAATTATTATTCACAACATTTTTCAAAACTTCATTTCGACGCAATTTCTTCGTTCTAGATCGGAATTGAGTGTGATTTTTTTTGAACCTGATTATTTTTAGATTCTCTATCCAATGGTGTAGGTCTCACTTTCAGATTTGAAATATAGTATGTTTTGAGGCTTAAAAGTGAGTGATTCTTGAAAGTGTGGACAAGTAAATTTCCACTAAGGTGTATGATTTGATGTAGGGCCCATGGAGATTGGTTAAGATGGAATTGGGTGCATTCATATGCAAGAATTGAGTTAATCTTCTGCAGTAAATGATGGTAATGAGGGTCTATGGGGCTAAATAGACAGTTTAACCTCCGGTTCTCCGAGAGTTAGAAATCGGGGCGTTGTAGCATGGTATCAAACCTTGATACTAATGCATGAGTGTAATTGATATTGTTCATGGGGTTGAGTGAACGGGTTCACACTTGGGATTCAGGGTCGGTCCGGGGGAGTCCCGACGGTCCGGGTTTTGGGGCGCGACATTGATCTTCAAATCTTCAACCTCTGATAGGTAGTCTTCAAGGTCTGGTACGACAATCACTCGGTCAATTGTCTTCTTGCAAAATCATGACACTTGAACTTCTTCTAAGATAGGTCTTCAATTACTACACCCTTGAATGTAGCTTCATAGACTTTGTAGAATCCTGCTTTCAATTTATCACGTTCTCAGCTTCTTGAACAAACATTCTCCTTGGAATTTACTTCTGACAATGGTCCAAGAATTTCTTTGTCTTTGTCAAAGAAAGGTGGTTCTTTGAGATTGTGCATTGATTACCAAAAGTTGAATCATGTGATAATTAAGAACAAGTATTTGTTGTCGAGGATAGATGACCTATTTGATCAATTAAAGGGAGCTCACTAATTTTCAAAAATTGACTTAAGGTCATGATATTACCAATTGAGGGTGAAGGATGAGGATATCTATAAAATGATTTTTCGTACGCGGTATGGACACTATGAGTTCCTTGTAATGCCATTTGGTTTGACTAATGCACTGACGTCATTTATGGATTTGATGAACCACGCGTTTCATAAGTATCTAGACACTTTTTTTGGTAGTGTTTGTGGATGATACACTTGTGTACTCATCTTTGGAGGAAGAACATGAGTTACATTTTAAGACAATTTCACAAATCCTTAGAGAGCACCGACTGTTTGATAAGTATGAAAAGTGTGAGTTTTGGCTCCAAGAGGTGAAATTTCTTGGGCATGTTATTTCTGGAGGTGGAGTTTTTTTGATCCATCTAAGATTGAGGTAGTGATGAGTTGGGAGAGTTCGAAGAGTGTTTTCAAGATTTAGAGTTTTCTTGGTTTAGCGGACTACTATAGAAGGTTCGTGAATGACTTCTATAGTATCGCAGCTCCTATGACATGACTCATTTGTAAGGGTGTGAAGTTTGTGTGGAACGAAGCATGTGAGTTAGCCTTTCGTGAATTGAAGAAGTGGTTAACCACATCTCCTATTTTAGTGATACCCGAGTGTGGCTTGGGGTATGTGATTTATTGTGATGCTTTAGGGAGCGGGCGAGGTTGTGTGTTGATGTAATGTGATAGAATAGTTGCTTATGAGTTTAGACAATAAAAGACTCACGAGCATAACTATCCTACGCAAGATTTGGAACTAGCAGAGGTGATATTTGCCTTGAAAGGGTGGAGACACTACTTGTATGGTGAGAGATTCGAGGTGTATTCGGATCACAAAAGTCTCAAGTACCTTTTCTTCCAAAAGGACTTGAACATGAGACAGAGACAATGGGTTGAGTATTTGGAGGATTATTATTTTGATTTGTAATACCATCTAGGGAAAATGAATGTAGTGGCAAATGCATTGATTAGAAAGTCTCAAGGGAGTCTAGCTACCATAGCCATATGAGAATGGAAAATGATGGAAGATTTCTCAGAATTGGGATTGTACTTTAGTGATGATAGTGAGCCAGCTACGTTGTTTAGCTTGGTAGCTTAACCTATGCTTGTGAGCAAGGTGATTGAGGCATAGAAATGAGATAGTGAGTTGTAGGTCATTCACTCACAGATTGATAGTGGGACGATAGTAGAGGGTTGTACCTTACATTCTTATTGGGGTCTATTGTTTAAAGGATTAATGGTAGTTCTTTCTATTGGAGGATATATTTCGTGCTTGTATCTTGGACTTTGGCGGTGGTTGGGAGGACCATTTGCCACTTGTGGAGTTTGCGTACAACAACAGTTATTAGGCCAGTATTGTGATGGCACCATTTGAGGCATTATATGGCAGACCTTGTAGATCTCCAATTTGTTGGACTGAGGTGGGTGAGACTGCATCCTTAGGACCAGACATTATGCATGAGACTATTGAAAAGATCAATCTGATTAGACAGCGATTGTTGACAGCTCAGAGTCGACAAAAGAGCTATGCTGATAGGAGACAGCGACCGTTATCCTTTGAGCTAGGAGATCATGTGTTTCTTAAGGTTTCACCATGGAAAAGGATTGATGCATTTTGGGTGAAGTGGCAAGTTATCACCTAGATACATTAGACCATTTGAGATCCTAGAGTGTGTTGGTGAGGTGACTTACAGATTGGCTTTGCCACCACAGTTGGAAAAGGTTCACAACGTATTCCATGTTTCGATGTTGAGGAAATACGAACCTGATCCAAATCATGTTTTGAGTTAGGTAGACGTTGAGGTCGACGAGGATGTCACCTATGAGGAAAGACCAATTTAGATTATTGATGCTCAAGAGTAAGTTCTGAGGGGTAAAACCATTCCCTTGGTTAATGTCACGACTCGAAATCCGAATCGCCGGGACTTCCCCGGACCGACCGAACCCAGGTGTGAACCTGTTCACTCAACCCCATGAATGACCTTAACCACCCACATGTGATGTACCAAAATTTGATACCATGCTGTCACGCCTCGATTCCTGACTCCCGAGAACCGAGGGTGAACAGTAAAGATTCCACCCGATTTACATCTGTAAACCGCTAAGCATCTGAAACTTAACTTCTTGTGCATTTAGAATTTGAGTGTGATACCTAGTCCATTAGAAGAAGGGTCTAAACATACTCGATTTTAAAAAAACCACACTCTTTGATTTAAAATGAAGAAGTTATGCCCGATTGAAGTTTGGGGCAATTTTCAAAGCATGTTGTAAAAAATGACTTTGATCCATTGAAGTGATGAGTTCGATGCATCGAAGCTTCGATGCATCGAACAAGTATCATCCAAAAACAGCTCTCGAGACTTTTGTAGTCCAAAATCTTACAGGTTTTTTGATGCATTGAACTAGGAACTTTGATGCATCGAACTGCCTAGAAGCTAAAACTTTGCAAATGGTTTTTTTTGACCTTCTAGACCATTTCTACCAATATAATCCATTTCAACAACCTCCAAATCATACAAGAAAGGAGTTTACATCATTCAAAAGTCCTAGATCATGCTCATACCCAAATCATACTCCAATATGAGTCATTCTCCCTCATAGACATATTTTATCCAAAAATGAAACTATCTAACAACTATATTAGTCCATCAAATGAAACTAGATGCTCTTAACAAGCATTACATAAAGAAGTCCATTATCTTATCACATTCAACAAGCTCATAGTCTAAGCATACACACAAGACATTTATCCAAAATATAGCTACAACTCGAAAAGAAAGATATCATACCACAAGCCGGCATAGATAGCCACAAAATACATAACATCCAAAAGATAGCAAAATGCTACTAGAGTTGCACTTGGACACTCAAGTCCCATCTGTCATCGGCGCCTTATCTGTAAAAGAGTTTAGAATAAAGGGGTGAGCACCACTGCGGCTCAATAGAGATACCCAACCCACTTAAGTGCCGACTCAACACGACCTAAATGAATGCATGTCACTACATTACATGTATCATCCAACATATACCATGTTCATTCACAAGCAATGCATATATATAAGAATGTATTAAACATACATCAAGTTTCATGATTTAAAATTAAAGCAATATCACACACTTGTCTTTCTCTCGGACTCAACCCGATACCCTAACATGGTTTTTGACCAACCATGTAACCTGGGATGCCTCCCTCAATAGTCTCAAACTTTGACCTACTCCGCCAATGTCACACTTCTGGGGTAACATTTTGGCTTGCCCACTGGTGATTAGTCCATATCAGCACCGTCACCAAATATTTGCTTACTCAAGGTGATTAGACCATATAAGCACCGTCATCGAGTATTAGGTGGCTCAAAGTGGTTAGTCTATATCAGCGCCGCCACTGAGCATAATTGGATTCAAGGTGATTAGTCCATATTAGCACCATCACCAAATCATTGGGTGGCTCAAGGTAGTTAGTCCATGTCAGCATCTCCACCGAGCATAATTGACCCAAATCACCGACACCTAGTCTTGACCACATTTTTCCGTTTCCTCACAACGACCCATATGTGCATTTTGAACATATAATAATCAAGTATTCAACATTCACATTTCACAATGCATAAGCTAATTAGTGTAATACATAGCATGCATTTTCATCTACATGAAGCCACACATATCTTTACTTATATATGTAAAATCTAGCATATTATTCATATATGCACATAAATCCCACTTAAGCACATTTTAGTCATGCTTCACCAATGCATACATTTTATATAAAAAGATTGCATGCATTTAACTTATAGGACAACACATAACATATACATGTCACACATTTGCACATAATTACACATGTACACCACATTAAACACATAAGCATATATGCTCTCATTCTCCCACATTTTCATGCATTTGTCCCTTACATCATGCATACTAGGAGATACACATTTATTGCATACAAGAGACTCAAGAGAAGGAGAAAACACATTATCACACCCCTCTTACATCTCTATAACATGCAATACACAGCCCTAATTCTCACCATTTCACCCGAAATCCTAGAATCGACAAGTAAATGAGAAGGAGAACCCTTACCTCGAAAATGTAGGCCTTCTAAGAATTTCTCAAAATCCCAACAATGCCAATCTTACTAAACTATAACTTTGATCGGTTCAAAAGGAAGCCCTAGCTGTTCCTTACGTATCTCTCTCCTTCGGCAAGTCTTGAATCCAAGCTGAACGGGTCTGAAATGTAGAGAGAAGGGAGAGCTATGAAGATGGAGAATTTTAGAGAGAGAAAGAGGCATGGGATATAAAATATCTCTGCAGGTTTGACCTTTTAAGGTCCCTAGGTCACAAAAAAGACCAAAATACCCCCGGGCCACTTAACACACCTTCCTGGACTCCATTTTTGATTTTGAAAACTCTTACAAACTCGAAATCACTTCCTCTACTCTCTAAAATAATTATTTCTGAGAATTTTTTGGATTGTCGGGTCCACTTAAGTCGCATCCCGGGCCCAAGTTTTACCAAAAAGTTAAACTTCTCAAATCTCCCGAAAACTTATCAAAACCTTAACAACCCTTCCAAAACATGTTTCCCACACTCAAAACATGTCATACACCATTAAAAATACATTTATAGCAATTATGATGCGAAAAATACAAAATCGGCCAAAATTGGTCACGGTCTCTACAATTAAGGTTTTGTGGCATCATTATAATGTTGAGGAGACTACTTAGGAGTAAGATCAAGAAGTTAGTTCTAAGTATCCAAACTTATTTCCTTCAGACATGCCCTAATTTCTGGGACAAAATCCTTTTAAATTGGGTAGGTTGTAAGAACCAGGACCATTTTTGGTCAATTTTATTTTTATTTCATTTAAATGCATATAAATGGTTTAAATGATTATAAATTCATTTTAAAATGTAGAATTCATGTTTAATGACCTTTATAAGTATTCAGAGAAGTTTTGAGAGCGTTTGGCAAAAGTTGACATTTTTGGGTCAAGTGGGCCCGGGACACGGGTCCTGCAGGCTCAAAAAATTCAAAAGTGTTGAAATGACACAAAATTTGAAGAATAACTTACATAAAATATTTAGCACACTACAGAGTTGATTTCAAGTCCATCAGAGTTACGAAAATTGAAACGTAGTTTAGGAAGGTTTTGTGAGAGACTAATGACATTTTTGTAAATATAAGAATTAGGTCTATAAAAAGAAAGGAGGGGAATGACACAACAACATTATCTCATTCTCATCGGCTATGAGAGAGAGAAAATATATATCGATTTGTGTATCTATATCATCTTCTTCCTTTTTCATTAAATTTGAGGGACTTGGGTCCATAATTAGAAGGCGCCAAAGAAGACGAAGTTGGTTTGCGCATTGAGGACTCCAGTTTGTTCCATCCAAAATCCAATTCAGAGAAAGTTGATTTTTTGTGATAAGTTGGGAAAATCAATTGGAAGCTCTTCTAAATTGAGGTAAGGATGTCTAACCCTTGAAATCTGGAGTTTTTGTGAGTGTATTAGTTGTTTATGGCAACCAATTGGTTATGTGGGTATAATTAGTTGTATTTCAAGGGTATAACATGTTAGATTATACTACTTATTGATTTAGCAATGTGTACTGATATAATTATATGTTTATAATTGCATTAGATGATTATATAAGTATGTTGAGGTTGGATTGTGAGCAATTATGTGTATTCTTATGTAACTATGAATGTGACAGATATGTGATTGATAAAATATCTTGGAAACATGTTTAAATGTGAAACATGTTTAATTATATAAGTGATGTGAGATGTGCAACATGTGAAATATGTTCAATGCGAGAGTATGTGATGTTCATATGAGAATTGTGCATGTATGACAATCAAATTCTACATTAACTTGAATTGCATGTGTACGTTTAATATGAGTATTTTGAATCTATCTTCATTCATTGGGGAGTGCATGGTGAGGGTGGTTAGTTCAGTTGAGGCAGTAAAGTTCACTCGATGAATAGCGAGGTATTTCGATAAAGGTAACCCTCGTAGAGTGATCCGTAGCGAGGTATTCCGATAAAAGTAACCCTCGTGAACTGATTCGGTAAAGGAATATTGGTTAGGTGGGATTGGGCGGCCTATAAAACCAGAACCCAATAAATATGTGGAGAGTATGAGGGAGTGATGCATATTATGTTACATTGTAAATTGCTTATGATATGGTTGTGATATATATATATATATTGTTCAACATGATTAAATGCAAATGTATGCTTAGGTGGTATTTACAGAACTTGTAAAATTGTGTTTTAGACATTTCTACTAAGCATGTGGTTACTCATCCCATGAGTATTAACTCTTTTCAAGAAATGGGAAGTGATAGGCGTTGAATGTTACGCATTCTAGCCTCTTAACTTATGTATTTTATTCTCTTAGTGGTAGATAATTTTGTGATTTTACTTTGTTTTAGTGTTTTCTGTATTTGCAGGGCCTTAATGATTATTTCAGTTAAAACCAAGCTTTTGGGCTTTTAAAGAAGACATCCAAGATGGTTAGATGAAGCCTACACCAAGGAGAATCATTCAACCATTTATTTCAACTCAATTCAGCCCAAGAAAGAGGTCCAAGGGAACTACAACTGCTTAAGAAGGTTTCGGGCTTGAAGCCCAAATCTGCGCATAATACAGTCTTAATCCCGTTTTGAAAAATGGACCAGAAGTCTTATTTTCGAGCCTCAAATCGACATTATTTCAAGTATGGTTGAACGAAATTTGATTCTGCACACTTTTGTATTTCACGAAAATTCTGTAAATCGGACTTCTAGTGGGTCAAAATTTAGGCCGAAGTCAGCAGGAAAAACCCACCTAATTAGTGCTGCGGGAAACCCTAATTTATTCCTAATTTGATTAGGACTCTGAAGTATTCTCTTGGGGGATAAAGTAAAGACTTGGAGGCTGAGTTGAAGAAAATAACATGGAGATTTACAGAGAGAGATTACACAGAGAGATTGGAGAGTCTGAGAGAGCTGAGAAGAGAACAGAAACATATTTGCAGAGCCATTGGAGAACGAAGTCATACGCATAACTCATGAAGATGATGCATTCTTCCTCAACAGTTGAAGCTTCTTCTTCTACCATGAGCGGCTAGTTCATCCACTAGGGTTTTGATGTAGCCCTAACAAAGCATCAATGGTTTGATTGTTTTAATTATTGGGGACCTTTATATACATGCATAGATTATGTAATTCAGAGGATTCTTATTATAGAATTGAGCAATAAAAGTCTTATAAATTCAATCTCAATGATTTCTTATCTTGTCTTAGATATTTAGTTGTTGTTATTGAATTCAATCCCTCTTATTTTCTGTGATCATGAGAGAGATTATTGCACAATGGTAATCACTGAATATATTGTTAAGAGCTTTGATGGATTATGCCTAGAGAAGATGAACCATATTGCACCCTAGATTAGAGTAGTTAGGCAGATGGCCCATGCCAATCGAAGATAGTCCATGGCTTAGCCTTAATCATATGTTATCTTCTTGACGGATGAAGGTGAGCTTGTAGCCACCGACACCACTTATGCATGATGTAATTCCCCTATAGTTGATTCAATTGACCATTGATTGTGGAGTTAGTGGTGAAGTCAAACACCCTAGATTTCTCTCATATTATCTTCACTATCTTGTTTACTTTGATTTATTCTATTTTATCTTTTTAATTAATTTAGTTTAAAAATCAGAATTCTTTTCTTATAAATTTAGTTAGAATTAATTCAGTATTCCAACTCATCAGACCATAATCCCTGAGGTACGATACCCCTTTTGATAGCCCTATTCTGCAAGGAATTCGTTCTATTGCGAAGTGTGGAAATTTTTAATTGATATACTTTTTGAGTCACACTCACACACGAATCAATTTTTGGCGCCGTTGCCGGGGATTATCTATTTGATTGATTGAATTTTACAGAATTAGTTTTAATTGGATTTTTAGTTTAGGAAATTTTTATATTTTATTTTTAATTTTGTTTGTGTTTTCTTTTCAGGTGCTTTTGGTGAATATATGCAAGGCCGTCGTTCTGTAGCTGATCATTTGATACCTCTTGATCTTTAGCCTGAACGTACTCTTAGACAACAGAGAAACATCCCTATTGATACCATTGTGCAAGAGGAAGAAATAATTGAAGACATGGCAGAAGAGAGGAATAATAACTTTGTTCCTAATGGTGATGGAGAAAGAGCTAGATTGCTTAGGGACTACTATGTTCCTGAGACATACACCTCACCAGCGGGTTTTCAACTGCCCAATGTCACAGCACAGAATTATGAGATCAAGTCCAGCATTATTCAGACGCTACCATCTTATTTTGGCGTGAAGCGAATTTTAGTTTCATTTGAAGACTTATTTTACTTTATTTGAATGGATGTCCGGACTGTGGACTATATGCATGAGATAAACATGTAAAAACCATTTATGTTTCAAGAACATGTTATGTTATGCTTTATGATTTTATACATTGTTAGCATGGTATTGAGCATGGTACTATGCTAAGCATTTTTAAATGATGACCCTTCATTTATGTTCATTTTTACATGCATAAACTTGTGAGAATGGTTGTATTGATGTATTGGTGAAAACATGAGGAGTATGTGTACTAAGGATGGAAATTGGACTTGAAAGGGACAAAGGATGAAAGTTCAGGATTTTTTGCAAAGAAATTTTTGATCGTGTGAAATGCCCATTTCGCATAATCGAAATACTTTGATTGTGCGAAAATGCCTTCGATTGTGTAAAAAATTGCAGAGTGTCAAAAGTCTTAAGAGTCAAAAATGTTCATAAGTACCTCGATCAATCGAGAATTTCGATCGTGCAAATTCAACATTTCAATTATGTAAAATCAGCACTTCGATTATGCGAAATAGCAATCTCGATTGTGCTAAAGAGTTTAATTGTGCAAAATTGGTAGTTCGATTGTGCAAAAACTCGTAGTCTACATCATGTTAGATATACAGTGTGTGTGTGTGATGTACATGTGGAATATTATTGTAAGAATGATCATTGTGTTAATGATATTGATGTATAAATCGTGCTTTCACTAATTATGAATTGATAGCTTTGAATTTTGATCATTGAGATATATCCAATAAAGGATTGATGTCTTGTTATATGTAAAGACTTCTGATGTATGTAATGATCTCGGTGGTCCAAGTAGGAACTGAGGATATGGATAATAGTAGTTACCATGGTTATCCGGGTCGTGAAATGATGGTTGGGTGATCATGACACCTCACTACCTCAGAAATTTAGGCTCGGACCGAGGTAGTCCTGGTGGTCCGAATTTCAGGGTGTGACACCATTTCCAGTTTATCTCATCATAGGACTTTATTTTAGGGAGTATCCTCTTCTATCTAAGTGGAGCTCCCTTACTGGATCACTCCATTGGGTTCCTTTACCGAATTACCCCACAAGGTTCCCTTTACCAGATTACCTCTTCACTCATCAAAAGGACTTTACTGTCCAATTGAGTTCACCACCCTCCCCAAGCCAATGAATGAATCTCGTTCCCATATGTTTATGCTCACTATGCAATTACAATTCAAGGCAATGTAATACCAATTGTTATGCTTGCACATTTCCCAAATAAGCATCACATACTTCCACATTGGCCATTTTTCATGTATTGCATATTTCATATCACTTATATTAACAATTTAAACATGCTTTCACATCCAAACATGCTTTCAAGACAATTATCAAACACATAGGTGACATTTTCACAAATACACGTGAATTCACATAATTCTTTCACAATTCAACCTCAACATGCTTATATAATCATCTAAGGTAATTATAAACATGTAATTACACCATTTAATATTAATAATTCATTAAGTAGTATAATCTAGCATGTTTTAACTTTGAAAGACATCTAATTATACTCACATAACCAATTAGTTGCTATTAACAACCAATATACTCACAAAACTCCCAGATTTCAAGGTTAGACATCCTTACCTTAATTTGGAATAGCTTCCAAATGCTTTCCTCAATTCCTCACCAAAAATCAACTTTTTTTGAATTTGATTCCGGACGAATCAAACTCAAGCCCTCAATGCGTAGATCAACTTCTTTTTCTTCAGCTCCTTCTAAATATCGTTTCAAGCCTCTCTAAATCAATAGAGAAGGGAAGAAGATGATATTGCCTTATATAGATATATATTGCTCTCTTTATATGGCTGATGAGAATGATAAATGAATTCAACAATTCTCTACTTTGTTATTTATAGATCTAGCTGTCATATTTATAAAAATGTCACTAGCCACTCACTAAACCGTCTCAGATTTTTTTTTTAATTTTGGTAACTTCAATGGACTTGAAATCGACTCTGTAGTGTGTTAAATATTTTATTTAAGCTATCCTCCAAATTTGGTGTCACTCCGACACTTTCAAATTTTTCGGGCTCACAGGACCTGCGCCCGGGTCCACTTGACCCGAAAAAGTCAATTTTTTCTAAACGCACTCAAAACTTCTCTAGACATAAATAAAGGTCTCCAAACATGTATTTTACATTTTAAACACATATATAATTATTTATATGCATTTAAATGAAATAAAAAGAAAACTGGCAAAAAATGATCACGGTTCTTACATTATATGTCTTATAACTTTACATACATGTTTTACACGTCTCTTATGTTTTACATAACATACTTTACATGTTTCATATGCTTTACATATCTTACATGTCTCATAACTATATATACATGTTTACATACATGTTTATACTTGATCACATGTCTATATGTTTCCATGACACATGCTCATACTTATTCGCATACTCAATACATGCTCATGCATGTTTACATTACTTTTAGGCTCACATGCTCTCTATGCTCACATGTCCATTACATTTTTCATATGCTTCACATGCTTAGTATATCTCATATGCTTTACTTGTTTCACATGCTTTATATGATGCCATATAAGTCCCATTTTGTTCAACACTTGCTACACATGCTTGTTTTCCATCTATAATCAATACATGATTTTCATTGCAAATTTAATGCATGTTCAATCCATGCTTACATACATGCTCACTTTACATGCTACATTCAAAGCCTTAGAAATTCTAAGCAAACTTTCAAACTCTAGGCTAGGTCCCTAGTATACATTCCGAGTCCCTTGACTCGTTTCAATTCATTCAATTTACGGTTACGAGGACATTAAATCCACTTTAAATTTAATTCATGGTCACGAGGACCTTAAACCCACTTTTAATTCAATTTATGGTCATGTGGATCTTAAACCCACTTTCAATTCAATGAATAGTCACGGGGACCCTAAACCCACTTGTAATTAAAGAACTGTCTTTGAAGACTTTAAACCCAGCATGAAACGGTCATAGGGACCTTAAACCCTTTCTACCGAACTACGTTTGACCTAATTCTTGAGTAACGTCAAGATACGTAGGTAGTCTAACCCTAGATTCGGTCCCACCACTTATCATTCTATCCTTTCCATCCACCATTATATTCACTTCCTCATTTTTCACACTCTCTTCACTCCTACATGGTCATGGGGACCTTTGGTAAGCGCTGAATGTTGCACATTCAAGCCCTTTTAAATACATATCTTAATTCCTTAACTTTGTCTAATTTATAGTTTTTTTGTTATTTTCTTGTTTTTAGTATTTTCAGGACATTACTCGTAAAATCAGTCAAATCAAGTAATTTCGTCTTCAATAATGTCTCTTCAGGAAATTCTAATGGTCTAATGGTGCATTGTGTGTATTTATATATATATATATATATATATATATATATATATTTATTTATTAGTATTATTTTATTTTTATTTTATTTTATTTTATTTCTTTAAGTTATTTTATTTTATTTTTTATATAGATGTATATATTTTAGTATTTATATAGATTTAATATTATATTTTAGTTATTTATATTTATAGTTTTGTATAGATATAGTATTTTATGTATATTAATATAGTTATAATTTTAGTATGTTTATATATTTTATACACTAACTAACTATTCATAACTAACCAGCCCAAACCCAAAGCTAACTTTCATCAAATCAGCCCAAAACATCATTAACTATTTAGTCCAACCCAACTCATCAACCCAAATACCTAACCAAATAATTCCTCCAGCACATGCAATTAACCTTCATTCCCAACCACTTTGCCTCACCAAAACCCACGTCCAGCATATATATATATATATATATATATATATATCAGTTGTGTTAATATTGTTTTATATATATAGTAATATTTTTGTTTGTTATTATTAAATATATTTTTATATATTTGTAGTTTTTTCTTTAAGATTCATTATATATTTATTTATGTTGTTATTTTTTCATATTTATTTAGTATATTATTATATATAGTTAGTTATATATATTTTATATTTCATACACACACACACATCAGGCAACTTGCTCCACTAAACTCATTTCTATAGCCTCTCCGAACTACCTAAACCCACAAATAAACCACTTGGCAGCACATTATAAAACCCACTTCCACCAACTGCCGTAATATATATATATATATATATATATATATATATTACATTATACATTTATGTATGTTATATTATAATATCACACTATATATAGATATATATTATAATATTATATTATATATATATATATATATGTATCATTGTATTATTATATTATAGTATTATTTATGCTATTTTATATCATAGTGTATGTATTGTATATTATATTTATGTATTATATTATGCCATATTATATATATATATATGTATATATATATATATGTATATATATGGTAGCAGGTGGAGACCAAGACAAAGAAAGAAAAAGAAAATAGAAAAAGAAAGAGAAAAAGTGGTAGAAGACAAAGGTGGAGATAGAGAGAAGAAAAAGAAAAAGAAAGAAAAGATATAGGGAGAAGATAGAGCCGGTTGGAAAGGTGGAGACCAAGAAAAGAAAAGAAGAAAAGCAAAAGAATAGAGAGAAGAAAAAGAGTGTCGGCTGGTGGAGTCAAATGAAAAAGAAGAAAAAGGACAGCTGGTGAAGCAAATATTCAATGGCGCCAGAGGAGAGACAGAAGGAATGTCAAAGAAAGAAGAGAAGAAATCGGCTACCATTAATACATATCTAAATGAAAAATATCTCCAACATTATATATATATAGGCAGTAGGAGATAGAGAAATAACAGAGGGCCGAGAGATAGAATAGAGAAAGAAGAGGGAGACGGAAGAAACTGAGAAAAAAAAGCTACTGGAAATATATATATTTTTTTGATAGAAAGAAGAGTGAGAAATATTGGGAAGCTTTGCAAAGCTTACAACAGACCATGAAGCTTGGGGTGGCTCTGTCTATGGAGCTGTTTCTTGCCACAATGATCAACTAAACTCTTCTCTAGGGCTTGAACAAAGCCCTAGCTATGTAAATATGTTTTATTTTTAATAAATTCGGATTTATATATATGTGTGTGTATTAGTACCTAGCCTTGTGTCTTGTTTTTAATACAAGTTTATAAATTCTATATGTTCATGTGTTTTAATTTATCATTCTTGTCTTAGAATTTTAGATTGTTGCACATGTTCTTCAAACACTTATACTTCCACAAGGAGTGTAAGTGATGGCTTTGTACTAGTTTTCACTATAATATGCATAGTTAGATTTGCATAGTCCATGTTTAGAGACGGTGATTTCGCTACACTTAGGTAATTAGGTAAGTAGGTAGGTAGGAAAATCACACTTATTGCAGATGGATTATAGTATTTTAAGGTGTATGTATTTTCTTGGCAACGTCGTTGTAGGTGGTACTTGCCAAACGCGTCATTAGTACACATTTATATAAATTCCCATGTTTATTATGAAATGGACATATCTATGAGGCTAGTGGTGAAGTCTAAGCCCTAGTATTTTCTCATTTTCTCAAACTCCTTTATTTTATTGTCATTTACATATTTTCAAGTAATTTAAATAAATAACAAAAAAATTTGTTTGTAAGTTGAACAAGAAACAATCTCTGATTTTAACTATTAAACCAACGTAGTCTCTGTAGGATCGACACCCTCTTTTAGAACCCTATCCTTCAAGGATTCGTTCTATTGCGAGTGGTAAAATATAATTTGATTTCCAAACACACAAAAGGAATTTCACACACCAACCTTAAACCCTTTCTATCAAACTACGTTCAACCTGATTCTTGAGCAACCTCAAGATACGTAGGCAGTCTAGACAACCTTAGATTCAGTCCCACCACTTATCATTTCAACCTTCCCATCCACCATTATATTCACTTCCTCCATTTTTCACACTCGATTCACTCCTAAACAGTCTTGGGGACCTTAAACACTTTCTACCAAACAACTTTTGACCTGATTCATAAGCAGCCTCAAGATATATAAGCAGTCTAGGCAGCCCTAGATTCGGTCTCATCACTCATCATTCCATCTTTTTCATACACCATTATATTCACTTCCTCAATTTTTCACACTTTATTCACTCCTAAACAGTCATGGGGACCTTAAACCCTTTCTACCAAACTACGTTCGACTTGATTCTTGAGCAGCCTCAAGATACATAGGCAGTTTAGGCAGCCCTAGATTTGATCCCACCACTCATAATTCCATCCATCCCATCCACCATTATATTCACTTCCTCCATTTTTCACGCCCTATTTCCTCCTAAATGATCTTGGGGACCTTAACCCTTTATACAGAACTAAGTTCGACCTGAGATTTAAGCAACCTCAAGATACGTAGGAAGTTTAGGCAGCCCAAGATTCAGTCCCACCACTCATAATGTCATGCCCCAGAATTTGAACCGCTGAGACTCCCCCAGACTGACCCGAGTCCCGAGTGTGAACCAGTTCACTAAACCGCATGAACGACAGTAACCATACTCATGCGATAACATCACGCTTTGAAATCATGTTGACACGCCACGGTTTCCTGACTCCCAGAAGACTGGGAGTTAACCTGTCCGTTAAGCCAAATGAACCCTCATTACCATCAAGTACCGTAGAAACATAACTCTATTACTACATATAGGTGTGCACAACTCCACCTCATCCAATCACAATGGGCCCTGCATCAAATCATATTACCTTAGTGCAGATTTATTTACCCTCACTCTCATGAATCATTCACTTTCAAGATTCAACACTTTATGTATTTAGAATCTAAAATAGAGACTTACTCCATTGGATAGAGAATCCAAAAATACTTGATTTAAAAACAAACCACACTCAATTCTGATCTAAAACGAAGAAACTACGTCAAATCAAAATTTGGACAGATTTTTGAGTTTATTATGAATAGTAACTTCGATTGTGCAAAAATGACATATCGATTGTACGAAACTGGGTTTGATTGTGCGAAAATAAGTTCGATTGTGCGAAAATATCACCTTCTCGGGACACTAGATCTGCACTATTTCGTACAATCGAAATGGGGGTTTCGATTGTGCGAAATTGCCCCTATCTGGACCCTAAAAACCACAATATTTTGCAACCACTTTGCATGATCGAAATGGGGTTTCGATCAAGCGAAATGGGCATTTCCCACGATCGAAATCCCCTCCATAGGGCCTCCAACAACCCTATACACGGTTTATTTAGAGCCCAATCCACATTCAATCATCCTAGAACCTCTCATACATGATCCATAACATAATTGGAAGGTACCAACATCAATCACATACTCAAAAATTATACTCATGATTAAATCACACATCAAAATGAATCATTCTCTTTCACAACCATAATCTATTCATAATGAGAACATCATCATATGAACTACATGATACCACGGGCATTACATAAACTAATCTGTTGTCTTTTCATACCAATAAGCTCATAATCCAATACATACATCAAAGTTACATTTGTCCAAGATATAACAACAGTTCAAAAAAGGAGTCACATACCACAAGCCGACATGGATAGCCACAATGTGCACAAAATCCAAAAGATAGCAAAATGCTACTAGAGTTCCACTTGGACACTCAAGTCCCATCCGTCATCGGCGCTTTATCTGTAAAAGAGTTTATAATAAAGGGGTGAGCACCACGACAGCTCAATAGAGATACCTTAACCCACCAAAGTGCTGACTCCACACGACTTACATTGATGCATGTCACTACATTATATGTATCATTCAACATACATCATGTTCATTGACAACAATGCATATATATATAGGAATGCATCAAACACATATCATGCTTCATAATTCAAAATAAAAGCAACATCAATCACTTGTCTCTCTCTCTCGGACTCAACTCGATGCCCTAACATGAGTCTTAACCAAATCATATGATCGAGACACCTCCCACATAATTTTAACACTGCCACCGAGTATTTACCTACTCCAAGGTGGGCAGACCACTGTCACCGAGTATTTATCTACTCCAAGATGACTTGACCCCTTTTTCTTTTTCTGAGTTTTCACTGAGTATTTACCTACTCCAAGGTGAGTAAACCATAATCACCGAATATTTACCTACTCTAAAGTGATTGGGCAACTTTTTAGAATCCCCACCGAGTATTTACCTACTCCAAGGTAGTTAGATCCCGATCACCGATAATTACCTCCACCAAGGTGACTTAACCACTCCAACACACTCACCGAGTATTGACCTACTCATGGCAATTCGACCACTTTTCCCCGTCTCCTCACGACGGACCTATATATGCATTTCGAACATATAAATATCAAGCATTTAAGATTCATGTTTCACAATTCATAAGTTAGTTATATAGGACCATAAGATGCATTTCATCTCCACAACGCCACACATATATTTACTTATACATGTAAAACCTATCATATCATACACATATGCACATAAATCCCACTTAAGCACAATTTGGTCATGCTTCACCAATGCATACATTTTCTATAAAAAGGTAGCATGCATTTAACTCATAGGACAACACATAACATATATATGTCACACATTTGCACATAATTACACATGTACAACACATTAAGCACATAAGCATATATGCTCTCACTCTCCCATATTTTTATGCATTTGTCCCTCACATCATGCATACTAGGAGATAAACATTTATTGCATACAAGAGACTAAAGAGAAGAAGGAAACCACCTTATCCCACTCCTCTTACATCTCTAAAACATGCAATACACACCCTATCTCTCACCGCTTCACCCAAAACCCTAGAATCGACAAGTAAATGAGGAGGAGAACCCCTACCTCAAAAATGAAGGCCTTCCAAGTACTTATCAAAATTCCAGCAATGTTAATCTTGCTAAACCACAACTTTGATCGGTTCAAAGGGATGCCCTAGCCGTCTCCTACGTATCTCCCTCATTCGGCGAGTCTTGAATCCAAGCGGAACGGGTTTAAAATGTAGAGAGAAGGGATAGCTATGAAGATAGGGAGTTTTAGAGAGAGAAAGAGGCGTGAGATATGGTTGGGAGTCTTAGCCACTGATATTTAAAATATCAAGGGCGCGTTAAAAGACCAAAATGCCCTGGGCCACTTAACGTACCCTCCCGACCTCCGTTTTTGATTTCAAAAACTCCTACGGCCTCAAAATCACTTCCTTAACTTCCTAAACATTTCATCTAAATCATTCCAAAAAATAAATATTTTCTAAAATTTTTCAGATTCTCGGGCCCACTTAGACCTTATCTTGGGCCCTGGTTTTACCAAAAAGTCAAACTTATCCAAATATTTCAAAAACTTACCAAAACCTTTAAAAATACTTTCCAAACATGTTCCCCACACTCAAAGCATGCTAATCACCATTCAAAATACATTTACAGCAATTATAATGTGAAAAATACAAAATCGGCCAAAATTGGTCTCGGTCTCTACAACCTCCCCTCCTTAAAGGAATTATGTCCTCAAAATTTAGAACATATCTCAAGTAGCAAACAACTCAGGATATTTTGAGCGTACTTATTGTTCTCGCTCCCACGTGGCCTCCTCGACTCCGTGATGTCTCCAAAGGACTTTAACTAATGGAATCGTCTTACCCCAAAACACTTGTTCCCTGGTATCCAAAACCTGCACCGATCTTTCCTCATAAGACACATCCTCCTCCACCTTAAGATTTGTCTAATCTAACATATGTGAAGGATCCAGCTCATACTTTCTCAACATCGAAACGTGGAAAGTATTATGCACACTTGACAACTGCAGTGGCAATGCCAAGCGATATGCAACCTTACCCACACGATCCAATATCTCGAATGGACTGATAAATCGTCGGGCTAGCTTCCCACTATGCCCAAACCTTATCAAACCTCGTCGTGGTGAGACTTTCAAGAAGACATGGTTCCCCACCTTAAATGCTAAAGGCCTCCGCCTTTTGTCGGCATACCTTTTTGACGACTCTGAGTCGTAAGCAAATGCTGCTGTATGATCTTTATCTTTTTTGTAGTTTCTTAGACTATATCTGGCCCCAAAGCCACAGTATCACTGACCTCTATCCAACAAATCGGTGACTTACAAGGTCTACAGTACCAAGCCTCAAATGGAGCCATCTCAATACTAGCTTGGTAGTTTTTATTGTATGTAAACTCCACCAATGGAAGGTGATCCTCCCAACTGCCTCAAAAATCAAGTGCACATGCTCTAAACATATCCTCCAAGATTTGTATAGTACACTTTGACTGACCATCTGTCTGAGGATGGAAAGTCGTACTGAAATAGAGGTCCGTATCAAGTGCAGCTTGAAAACTCTGTCAAAACTGTGACGTGAATCTCGGATCTCTATCAGAAATAATGGAAATTAGCACTCCATGCAGTCTCAAAATATGATCAATGTACAACTGACTAATAGTATCCACGCCATCTGTCACTCGAATCAGAAGGAAATGAGCCACCTAGGTTAATCTATTCACAATGACCCAAACTGCATTGTGACTTTTTCTCATCCTAAGTAACCCTGTCACAAAGTCCATAGTGACGTGTTCCCACTTCCACAAAGCTACTGGTAATGGCTACAATAATTTTGTCAGTCTCTGATGCTCGGCCTTCACTTGTTGACAAGTGAGGCACTTCACCACAAACCGTGCGATGTCCTTTTTCATGTCTTTCCACCAAAACTATCTACAGAGATTGTGGTACATCTTAGTACCACTGGGATGTACTGCAAGTCTGGAGTTATGAAACTCTCTTAGAACCTCATCCCGACAAGCCAATGGAACGACCATTCTGCCTCTGAACCTCAGACCTTCGTCTGAATGGATAACCCAATCCTCCACTGCTTCGCTACCCGTAATCTGAGTGTGAATGCTCTCTAACTCTGTGTCATGCCTCTCCTCCTCAACCACCCTACTCACTAGAGTTGGTTACGCTATGAGCATGAACAACGTGGCCTGTCTACCACCCTCATTAAAGTACAATATCATTTCTAAGATGTCTTCCATCATCTTCCACTCACGAATAACAATACTAGCCAAAGTGCCATGTGATTTCCTACTCAATGCATTGGCAACAACATTAGCCTTCCCCGGGTGATATTGAAGATCAAAGTTGTAGTCTTCCATGTATTCAACGCTTCTTCTCTGTCTCATATTCAAGTCCTTTTGTGTAAAAAGATACTTCAAACTCTTATAATCGGAGAAAATCTCAAACTTCTTTCGTAGAGATAATGCCTCCATGTTTTCAAAGCAAAAATTACTGCCGCTAACTCCATGTCATGAGTCGGGTAATTCTGCTCGTGAATCTTCAACTGTCGGAAACCATATGCAACAACCCTCTCGGTCTGCATCAACACACATCCCAAACCATCTCGTGAAGCATCGCAGTAGATCACATAACCCAAACCGTGCTTGAGAATAATCAAAATTGGAGCACTAGTCAATCTACACTTCAATTTCATAAAGGAATGCTCGCAAGCCTCGTTCCACTCAAACTTAACTCCCTTACGAGTAAGCTTGGTCATCGGCACCGCTAACTTTGAAAAGTCTTTCACGCAACGTCGATAATATCCTGCCAATCATAAAAAGCTACATATCTCGAATACATTCTTAGGCCTCTCCCAATTCATTACTGCTTCAATCTTAGAATGGTCTACCGATACTCCTCCTTCCGACACCACATGTCCTAGGAATTTTGCCTCCGTTAGCCAAAATTCACATTTTTTGAATTTGGCATACAAATGGTGCTCCCTCAGAATCTACAATACTGTCCTCAAGTGGATATTATGCTCCTCTATAGAAGAAGAATACATAAGAATGTGATCCACGAAGACCACCACAAACTTATCCAAGTATACTCGGAATATCCGGTTCATCAAATTCATAAACATTGCCGGTGCATTCGTCAATCCAAATGGCATCACTAGAAACTCATAGTGGCCATATCTACTCAAAAAGGCTATCTTCAAAATGTCCTCTTCCATTACCCTCAACTGGTAATACCCCAACCTTAAGTCGATCTTTGAAAAATAAGTCGAACCCTTCAGCTGATCAAACAAGTCATCTATCCTTGGCAAAAGGATACTTGTTCTTAATCGTTGCTTGGTTCAACTTACCGTAGTCTATGCATAACCGTAAAGCTCCCTAAGGTGATGTACTTGGTCATACAAATCCGTTATCCAATAATTTCTATAATTGATCTTTCAACTCCATCAACTCTGCCGGTGCCATCTGTTACGGTGCCATATAGATAGGCGTAGTACTAGGAGCAAAATCAATACTAAACACTACGTCTCTCATTGAGGTAACTCTGTCAAGTTCCCCAGAAACACATCCATAAACTTTCTAACCACTGGTGGAAGTCCCCCACTGGTCATAATCTCATCCTCTTACGCTAACAAGCTAGCTAAGAAATATCCAACCCCATCCCATACACCGAAACTAAGCAAAGACGGAACATAGAAATCATCCCGCTCTCCCACAAAGTAAAAGTAGTCACCCTCAGGTGTGCACACTGTCACTCTCCTACGGAGACAGTCAATCATGGCTCTAAATTTAGATAGCTAGTCCATACCTAGAATGACATCGAAAGTGGTCATGTCTAGCAACACAAAATTGAACACTAGTCGATGCTCAGCAACCTCGAGCTCGCAAGACCGGCATACTCTATCTAAGGTAACCCTACTCTCAACTAGTGTATCAATAGACAATGGTGACTCCAGTGATGACACCTTTAGCCCCAAGGTACTAACAAATGCAACAGATATGAATGAATGCGATGCTCCTGAATCTATCAACACCTTAGCCCACGAGCTAGAAACCAGGAAAATACCTTTGACCACTGACGATCTCGGTACGTCCTCTGCCAGAGCGAGTGTGAAAACACGACCCCGTGTCTGCTGACCCAGCGGGCTAGTCCCCTGTACGCCCGACTGCTGACTAGAAGTAGGCGTGGAATCCCTCACTACCCGCGATCCCTGTACTGACTGTACTGGTTGTGGTGGCGATAACGCCCTAAAGCCAGACTGAACTGTAGTCATCTGCCTAGCTCTCTGCTGAGTCCTTGTACCACTCTATATCACTTACCTTAGTGGGCAGTTAGCTTTCACATGCTCGAGTTGTTTACAAGAGAAACACACCCTTTCCCCACTATCCTTACTAGCACTAGTGCCATTGTATATCCCTGTGGGCACTCCCTACTTAAATGGACAATCTGATGGCAATTATAGCACACCACAGAAGATCGTAAGGATCTAGTAGGCAAGGACAATGAAGGTACTAGGTGAGCTTGCTGCTACTCCTAGAAACCTGACTTGCCTTCCTTGTTCCTCTTTCTTCCCTGACCACCTGCAGATGCCCCCACACTCATCGCTTGCTGTTTAGAGTCCCATATCTTTTGGGTGTCTCTATTGTCTTTCTCAGCCACTAAAGCTCTGTCAACCGCTTCATTGTAGGTCCTCAAACCTAAAATGGATATCCTCTTTCTAATAGAGGTTTTCAGCTATTTCACGAACCTCTTCACCTTCAGTTCCTCATTCATCACCATCTTTTGGGCAAAACGAGCCAATAATGTAAATTTGGTCTCGTACCCTATAACATCTAAGTCCCCTTGGACTAAATCTATGAACTCTTGCCTCATCTGATCTCTTACCGAAGTCGGAAAGAACTTATCGAAAAATAAGCCCTTAAAGGTTCCGGGTCCATGGTCTTGGTGTTGTGGACATTCTCTATGAATTGCCACCACCGATCCGTTTTTTCCTATAAGTGAAGTGCTGCCACTCCCACTTTCAAATCCTCATCGACTGTTAAAGCAAACATAAGTTTGTGAGTTTGGTCTATCCAACTCTCAGCCATCAATGGGTCCCGTGCGCCATCAAAGGTAGGTGGCTTAAATTTCACATATTCCTTCATTGCCATCGTTTGGTGGCTCAAGGCAACCCTAGGCAATGCCTGAACCTTTTCCCTGGCTTCCCTAGCCATTCATCTCATAGTATCTGACATGTCACGCATAAATTACATTCCATCTGTTGGCTCCTAAGGAGCATCGGTGCCTATGTCTTGTGCTCTTCTTGGAGGCATTTTGCTATATACACAACAAGAAAAATTTAGAACCAAGCATTCATACTTCTTACACCATTTACGTTATACTTATACAAGCCATGTCAATTTAGTCCATAAGGGCATGTTAAGAAAATGTAGGCATATAATCATGTTACACGTAAGCAATTCGTAAATCTTTACGTTAGTCCAACCTTCTCAAATTCATACTTGGTGTAACCATCACCCGTCGCCCCTAGGTATTCTAACCTAGAGCTTTGATACCAATCTATCACGCCCCAAAATTTGGACTGCCAGGACTCCCCCAGACCAACTCGAGTCCCAAGTGTGAACCCATTCACTCAACCCCATGAACGACCTTAACCACACTGATGCAATAGCATCACGCTTTGATACCATGTTGTCATACCCCGATTTTCTGACTTCAGGAAGACCGGAGGTTAACCAGTCCAGTAAGCTCAATGAACCCTCATTACCCTCAAGTACCACAGAAACTTAACTCTATTATTGCACATAGGTGTGCACAACTCCACCTCATCCAATCCCAATGGGCCCTGCATCAAATCATATTACCTTAGTGAGAATTTATTTACCCTCACTCTCATGAATCACTCACTTTCAAGACTCAACACTTCATGTGTTTGGAATCTAAAACTGATACTTACACCATTGGATAGAGAATCCAAAAATACTCAATTTAAAAAAAATTACACTCGATTCTGATCTAAAACAAAGAAACTACGTCAAATCGAAGTTTGAACAGATTTTTGAGTTTGCTGTGAATAGTAACTTCGATTGTGCAAAAATGGCATTTTGATTGTGCAGAACTGGGTTTGATTGTGCGAAAATAAGTTCAATTTTGCAAAAATATCACCTTCTCGGGACACTAGATCTGCACTATTTCGTACAATCGAAATGGGGGTTTCGATTGTGCGAAATTGCCCCTATCTGGACCCTAAAAACCACAATATTTTGCAACCACTTTGCATGATCGAAATGGGGTTTCGATCAAGCGAAATGGGCATTTCCCACGATCGAAATCCCCTCCATAGGGCCTCCAACAACCCTATACACGGTTTATTTAGAGCCCAATCCACATTCAATCATCCTAGAACCTCTCATACATGATCCATAACATAATTGGAAGGTACCAACATCAATCACATACTCAAAAATTATACTCATGATTAAATCACACATCAAAATGAATCATTCTCTTTCACAACCATAATCTATTCATAATGAGAACATCATCATATGAACTACATGATACCACGGGCATTACATAAACTAATCTGTTGTCTTTTCATACCAATAAGCTCATAATCCAATACATACATCAAAGTTACATTTGTCCAAGATATAACAACAGTTCAAAAAAGGAGTCACATACCACAAGCCGACATGGATAGCCACAATGTGCACAAAATCCAAAAGATAGCAAAATGCTACTAGAGTTCCACTTGGACACTCAAGTCCCATCCGTCATCGGCGCTTTATCTGTAAAAGAGTTTATAATAAAGGGGTGAGCACCACGACAGCTCAATAGAGATACCTTAACCCACCAAAGTGCTGACTCCACACGACTTACATTGATGCATGTCACTACATTATATGTATCATTCAACATACATCATGTTCATTGACAACAATGCATATATATATAGGAATGCATCAAACACATATCATGCTTCATAATTCAAAATAAAAGCAACATCAATCACTTGTCTCTCTCTCTCGGACTCAACTCGATGCCCTAACATGAGTCTTAACCAAATCATATGATCGAGACACCTCCCACATAATTTTAACACTGCCACCGAGTATTTACCTACTCCAAGGTGGGCAGACCACTGTCACCGAGTATTTATCTACTCCAAGATGACTTGACCCCTTTTTCTTTTTCTGAGTTTTCACTGAGTATTTACCTACTCCAAGGTGAGTAAACCATAATCACCGAATATTTACCTACTCTAAAGTGATTGGGCAACTTTTTAGAATCCCCACCGAGTATTTACCTACTCCAAGGTAGTTAGATCCCGATCACCGATAATTACCTCCACCAAGGTGACTTAACCACTCCAACACACTCACCGAGTATTGACCTACTCATGGCAATTCGACCACTTTTCCCCGTCTCCTCACGACGGACCTATATATGCATTTCGAACATATAAATATCAAGCATTTAAGATTCATGTTTCACAATTCATAAGTTAGTTATATAGGACCATAAGATGCATTTCATCTCCACAACGCCACACATATATTTACTTATACATGTAAAACCTATCATATCATACACATATGCACATAAATCCCACTTAAGCACAATTTGGTCATGCTTCACCAATGCATACATTTTCTATAAAAAGGTAGCATGCATTTAACTCATAGGACAACACATAACATATATATGTCACACATTTGCACATAATTACGCCACATTTTCATACATTTGTCCCTCACATCATGCATACTAGGAGATAAATATTTATTGCATACAAGAGACTAAAGAGAAGAAGAAAAATACCTTATCCCACTCCTTTTACATCTCTAAAACTTGCAATACACACCTTTATCTCTCATCGCTTCACCCGAAACCAGAATTGACAAGTAAATGAGAAGGAGAACCCCTACCTAAAAAATAAAAGCCTTCCAAGGACTTCTGAAAATCCCAGCAATGTCAACCTTGTCGAATCGCAACTTTGATCGATTCAAAGGGTCGTCCTTTACGTATCTCCCTCCTTTGGCGAGTTTTGAATCCAAGCCGAACGGGTCCAAAATGTTGAGAGAATGGAGAGCTATGAAAATAGAGAGTTTTAGAGAGAGAAAGAAGCATGAGATATGGCTAGGAGTCTTAGCCACTAATATTTAAAATATCTAGGGCTCGTGAAAAGACCAAAATGCCCCTGGGCCATTTAACGTACCTCCGTTTTTGATTTCAGAAACTTCTACGACCTCGAAATCACTTCCTTAACTTTCAAAAAATTTCATCTAAATCATTCTGAAAAATAAATATTCTGAAAAATAAATATTTTTAGGAATTTTTTGGATTCCTGGGCCCACTTAGACCGCATCTCGGGCCCCGGTTTAACTAAAAAGTCAAACTTCTTCAAATCTTCCGAAAGTTACCAAAACCTTTAAAAGCACTTTTCAAACATGTTCCCCACACTCAAAACATGCTAATCACCATTCAAAATGCATTTATAGCAATTATAATGCAAAAAATATAAAATCAGCCAAAATTGGTCACGGTCTCTACACATCATTCCAACCTTCCCATCCACCATTATATTTACTTCCTTCATTTTTTACATTCCATTCACTCCTAAACGGTCTTGGGAACCTTAAACCCTTTTTACTGAACTACGTTCGACCTGATCCTTGGGTAGCCCCAAGGTACGTAGGCAGTCTAAGCAACTTTGGATTGGGTCCCGCTACCACTTTCCATCTCTATAACATTCCATTAATCCTTTTCATCACTTATATCCATTTCATTCACTCCATACAATCTATTCCATACTGAACTATGTTTGACCTGATTCCCTCCCACCAAAATACTAGGCAACTCAGGTAGCCATGAGTTCGGTCATACCACCCCCAATCTCCCCCTCCTCTTTTTACCCTTCTCACATATACACATATACATGTTAGATCCTCATATGAATAAAATCACCTTCGAAATAGAAAGCATATTAAAAATTGGGTAACCGCACACGGTACGGATGTTGTGGGGTGCTTAACACCTTCCCCACACATAACTAAACCCCCGAATCCATTAATTTGGTTTTGAAAGACCATATGATAGTCATTCAATAGGGACTTACACATACACTCTCACATTTTTGTTGACCTAGAACATCGGAACTCGATGTTAGGTGGTGACTCCAAGAACACACATCTTTTTTTATTGGCCTTTACAAATTGTGCGCTGTGATACACGGAAGGACATCTAGCAACCTCACTTACCACATGGGGGACGTTTAGCGAAGTTCGAGGGTGTATAATTAAGCTTAGTTATTTGAACATACTTTCATTTTTTCTTATTTTAGTAAATGTAACCACAGATACACGTACAGAGAGATAAATTGAAGGTATTTATGTAATTTTAGTTTACAATGGGTATTTATGCAATTTTTCATTGTCAGTCAAAGGAGGGCAAGTTACAATAATGATAAATTGAGAAAATTTGTTGTCCTAAAAAACACTAGAGGGGATATTGTGCACCTTTTTAAAACTAAAGGGGTTTAGTGCACTTTGGCCTATTAATAAAGTCATTTAAATCATTTAGGCCTTGTTTGATAACATGTTTCAATGCTTAACATGGGATGCAGTAAGCGATTTTTAAAAATAAACGTGTTTGTTAAAACTTTTGGATACCACTCAGGACATTAAGAACGACAGAGAAAATGTCATAATTTTAAGCTTCCAATATTGCTTGATGTTTATTACTTAACACACTCAGCAATAGGGTTGTTTTAAAAAAATACTATAATTATTAAATTGACCTAGTATAATTGCTAAGATATTCAAATTTCTTTTTTTATTTGTTCAATCTAGGATTTCTTCTAGTCGATTTTCTATACGTTTGGCTTCGTTCAAATATTGCCCAATCTATGGGATGTGAGGCGAGTGTGTTTTCCATTATAATATCCCTTGGTGTTAACATAATATAATATTGAAAAAAAGAAAAAATTCTACACAACTCTAGAATATTAAATTAAAGAGTTCCACACAAATATATACAATTCTACACAACTTTATAATATTATGAATTGTAAAATCATACAAATGTTCCATGCAATCATAGTTCAATGTTATGCTCCTACCTTTTTTGACGAGAGATAAAATAAAATTTTGACGAACCTAGAGGGGGAGGGGGTGAATAGGTTCTTCGATTTTTCTTCCTAATATTGCAAGTTTGACTGGCACATGCAATCACACAATTTTGGACACACAGATTTATAGAGGAAAACCCTAAGGTGAAAAAAAAACCTCTTCAAATTGAGCTCCACTATGTCTGAAAGGGTAGTACAGTAATTCTCTCAATCACTCTCTCACTCACCCAACTCACAATATAGTCGCTCCAGCACTCACCCAGTTCATAACCTCCCTAGGCTTGAACCACTCTCACCAAATCTCACAACAGTTTTTTCGCTCTCAATCTAACTTAGGCTTCTCGAAGCCCAAGCTATCTCACCTCAATCTCACCACAATCACTCACACTCCCTTTGTCCAAAGTATCACAATACTTGGACTATACATAGTGATAGTGGAGTCAGTTCGATGTCTTGAGCAACAACTCTTTGTGCTTAGATTGTATGTTTTCAAAATCAATCTTCAAACTCTAATAGTTAGTCTTCAAGGTCCAGCTTGATATTCATCAAGGCACTTGATCTTCTTGGCAGGTAATGACTCTTCAATTTCTTCAAAGATACGTCTTCAATATGAATTACACAATGACGCTTAAAGTTCTTAAAAGATAGGCTTCATATTGTACACCCTTGAGTGTAGGTGCAACATAATTGAAGTAGAAGCACTATTTCAATTAATCTCGTTCTCAACTTTTTGAATAACTATTCAGATTGAAATTTTCTTCTGATAATCGTCCTAGAATTTCTCTGTCTTTGTACCTGTTCTTAAAAATGGACACAAATGGACACAGTTGGTGCGTAGATTGATTCAACGAGTAATCATCTTATTGCACAAAAATAAGTCACATATACGTGTTTAAACATTTAAGCATGCATTTATGATTAAGGTAAATTCATACGTTCAATGCATGTTTATTGTACAATCACAGCATATTCAATTCAACCAATCAATCCACTTATCTTATCCTCATTTGAATGAATATAATTATATCATAAAAAATTCTCATAACATTTATAGAATTGCTTATAGTGTGTGGATATGTTGATAGCACATTTTATTAAATACATGGTATGCAACTTGATTGACAAATGAATAACCAAATAAGTCCTCAATCAATCAACATACTCTAAGCATTCATCTCATTTTCCTTAAGTGAATTAAAACATTTAAACTTATAGCATTTATATATAAAACATATGGAATTGAAACAAATAAAATGCTATCAAATAAAGGAGTTTAGGATAGAGAAATGCACACCAAATTACGCCATGATTTTTACATGGTTAGGCCCCTCTTGCCTACATCCATGCTTCAAGAGAACTTCTTGAGGTTTCCACTATAGAGCCTTCCTTAATGATGGAAAGCGAACCGTACAATTGCCAAGTGAATTACTTGGGCTTCCGTGCTCAATGACAACCTCACCAAGACTTATTTGCCAAGCTTATGACTTGGGCTTGCTTGCTCAATGAACACCTCACCAAGATTTCTTTGCCAAGCTCATGGCTTGGACTTCCTTGCCAAGTGCATCACTTGGTCTTCCTCTCAAAGGTAGATAAGAATTTGTAGAACAATTACAACAATATTCCTCAATGAATAGATATTCAATACAAGCTAAAATCCTAGAGTTATATATGAAGATCTCAAATGAAAAGCTCAACTCTAGATATGCAAGATGAATCACAATAAATGATGGGAAAGATGAGGCTCAATAGTGATTCCTACAAGTGATATACTACTACGTAGAATGCAAATATTTGCATTCAAGAATTTCTCAAGTTTATGCTCATGGGTAGGTTTCTCTCTACCTCTCTTGCTCTCTCCTCCATTCTTTTCTACTCTTGGCTCTACATTGCACTATCTCTCTCTCACTTGCAAAATGCAGCTCACACTCATATATATAGTGTTTTGGAAGAATATGACCGTTTGAGAGACATGTGGCAGCCGTTTAGTAGGAATATAGCCGTTGGAGTTTTGAATCTCTAGGTTTCGGTTGACTAATGAATTCATCAGTCGATTAAAAGTGCTATTTCGATCAACTGAAGCTGTGCTTCGGTCGACTGAAACCTTCCCTGTTTTGCACACCCTACTGGAATGGATACTAACTTCTATTAGTTGACTGATGAAGAGATTCAGTCGACCGAAAGGCCTCTATCAGTAGACTGATGGGTTCATCAGTCGACCGAAAGTCCCCATGTTAGAATTTGTTCTCAGACTCAGGCAGTTTTTCCTGTACAGTGCATTAATACATTACACACTTAATTATTGTTTCTCATAAACCTTTAAATTTTTATTTACTTTAAGTTATTCAATGTAATTAAGTAAAGTACCCCCCATTTGGATTCAATAAAAATAATTTCAAAATCAAATTCTAAGTGAATCAAAATTTAATTTTTCAGTTTTAGTACAAAACGGATTTTCACAGCTTTGACATAAAAATTTATCGTACAATATGAATGACTAAATTAAGTCATTTGGGGCTGAGAAAATTCATATGATTGTGATAAATCATGGGGTACAATTATCGGGACTTTTTATGTCAAGATTCATTAAAAAACTCATATTTATATTTTTGCCCCTAGAATCCAACACTTAGCGAAAATTTTGTTCTAAATACCCAAAACAGTAACTATGCATAACACGGCTTTATAGAGTGATTCAATTGAGTTCTTCTTCTCCAGCGACCTCCCGCGTTCCCATAGCTATCAATCTGAGGTCTTACCCACGAGTCTCTGTGAAGTATTGTTGACCTCAAGATTTTAACCCAAGGTTATTTGGGTGATTTTGATGATAACAACCTATTGTAGTGTAGATTTAATAAATTTGCTTGAGTGTGCACTTTACAAAATATCATATTATCTCAAGTATCTTAAAGGTAAGGACTTCAAAAGGAATTACAAGAAGATATATGAAGCCACATGATCATGAAACTCAAAGATCAATAATCAAAATCAATGGCAAAGTTGAAGTGAATCCAAGCCACATGATGAAGGAACCCAAAGCTTAAAGATTTGAAAATCAAAAGACTTGGGTAGGCTAGTCTTGGGTGAGTGCTAGATTTAATGTAAAGTTATTTATGAAGTAATTTCTTTTGAAAGCTCATCTATTGACCTAGTGGACCTTAGGACCAATGCATATCATTTATATCATCCATAAGTCTTTAAACCATAAGCGATAGGCCATGAACTTCACTTATAACATCATGAGGCCGTTACTATGATTGAGTTAGTTCAAATCATCATAAGCTTTAGAAGAACTCAACTAGTAAGCTATAGCTAGGACCATGCCTTTTAATCATATCATTTATGATTTTTAGATACATCGACTTAAATCACAACCCGTGAAGTTGCGTGAAATTGCTTGAGTTCGCGTGAGGTTGAGTGAGTTCCCCGACACTGGTGAATGACACTTAACTGAACAGATCGGCGGCGTTGACTCGCTGATGAAGTTGAACCCAACACATCGACGTCGTTGAATCGCTAATGAGGTTGAACCTAACACATTGTTGTGAGTGACCAAGCTTGGTTACAGTGATTTCGGCGTGTCGTAGTCAATGTCCCCGACGGCGTTACTTTGGTCGAGCCTTAGCCTCACTCTCTCTCCCTTTCTCTATTCTCCCCTTCTCTCTCTATCAATATGTTTCATCTATATCAGCGTCGAAATGGACACCAGCACATTTTTTTTCTTTTTCCCCTTTTTTTTTATTTTCTTTTTGGATTTTAATATCACATCCGCATCACCCTCTATTGTATCACTTCAACCCACTTTGCAAGCATCAAATACACTTCTCTTTTATCAACCACTTTATCAATTTATTTAATTTTTCTTTTTGGCAAAGACAAGAAACCCTAGCAATTAAAATTTTCAAATTACCCCTGCACTTTGTTGCCCTAGAAATAATTTATAAAATGTCCTTCTAATTTAAATACCCAGTATGTCGTCGTCATTAGGTTAGTGCATATAAAATAATAACAGAATAATTAAATAAATCATGAATAGCAAACCCGAAATTTATCATTCAAAGTAAAATGACACTAATGCCCTTATAGATCCTTTTGACATTAAAATTTGGACAAACATGCTCATGGACTTTCCGGACCATCAAATTTATTATAAATAATTATAAATATATTAAATAAATTTTTATTAATCAATATTTAAATTTTCTATTCGTTATTTTGATATAATTATTTGGGTGAAATTTATTGTTTTATGTATGCTTATATATATATATATATATATATTACAAAATGTTATGAATAAAAAATACTAAGGACAAAAATATAATGTGTATAACATTCATATTTCAACTTTTATATTTAACAAACAATCTTAAAATTAACACATTATTAAATTGAGCTTTCGTGTTAATACATTCAGCTCTTAAAACTTGAAAATTTTTCAGTGATTAATTCTCAGTTTTATCAAACACCACCCTATCTTATTCAAAGTCTTTCTGCATTTAGAAACCCTTTATTGATGTGAAGGGAGGTTGACCATGTCTCGCGAGTAACCTCATGGTAATAGTAATTCGCATTTATCTAAGCCCTTTGCATTCGGGTTGGCAAGTGGCAACTCAAAACTCCATTTAGCTGCACGACTCGAGAGAGAGTCTCGGTATGGAGATGTTCTCTTTTCAGAATAAAATCAATTCCAAGTATTATGGGTATATGATTCAATTAACAGGGCTGTAAGAACTAGCTTTTGTAGATTCTTGAATTGAATCCACCTTTTTGTAGTCGAAGTTTGTGTTTGTTTGTAGTTCTGAAATCATCAGATCAGAATAATAATGGCCTCTTCTCCTCCTTCTCCTTCTTCGAAGGAGGTGGATAAAGATGAAATGGGTGATTCTCTGTTCGAAGGAATGGTCCTATTTGACCCTTCTCATCAGATGCCAGATGATCATCATAATCATCACCACCAAGAACAACCTCCACCTATGATTCTCTCTCCTCATCCTCCTCCTCCTCCAGACGAGGATGATCCAGTGGCGTTCACATCTCAGCCCCTCGACGAGAGCCTATTCTCTGATCTCACCCTCATCACTCCTACTCCTATTGATACTCCACAAACCCTAGTTGAAGTTGGAGTTGCTTCCTGTTCCGATTCCTCAATCACTACAACCACTACTACTACAAGTACAAGTAGAGAAGAAGAACAACAAGAAGTTTCTCTCTCATCATCATCATCGTTATCTCGACAGACCTCTTCTTCCACCTTAAGAAAGAAAAAGAGAGCTGGTTTGAGGATCGGATACGGTAGACAAGAAGCTCCTCCCCCAATTTCCCATCATCTTGATCATACTTTGGATGTCGATTCTCAATTTGTTGAAATCAAATCAACTGAAGCTGTAGAGAAACAAAATGTAGAAGATGATGATGATGAAGAAGAACCAACAACAACAACAGTAGAGGAGGACTATAAATCCAAAGGCGTTATTGACTCTTCCAATACTAACCCAGATGATAATTCGATCTCAATTGCAGAACCTTCTGTGATTTTATCCGAGGATCTTGGGAAAGAAGATGAACCAGCAAGCACTGGTGGTTCAATTGAATTGGAATTCGACAAAATTAAGACCCAGATCTCTGAGAAGCTCAAGCTTGCTCGGGAACTGGTGGCTTCCGTGTCTGCAGCACGGAAGGATTCCACAAGGAGGAGAAGGAAAGCTGCCGAGAATGTAATTCTGGCATCGACCAAGTACAGGGAACTTGAGAAGGAATTGGAGGAAGCTTGCGAGGCTGAAGATTTTGAGACTGCTGAAAGGGTTAGTGAGAATCTTGCAACTGCGGAGAAGGAAAAGGAACGCTTGGCAATTGCATTGCGAGATGCAGAAGCCGATTCTGATGCTGTTGATACCAAAATGCAGGAGGTCCTGGAGCTGCAAATTGCAGCTGAGGAGGAATGTGCATCTTTGCTGGAACATTTTGCGAAAGTGAGTACAAAATCCTTTTATCATATGCAGATGTCTGGTACTGGATTTCAATATGGCTACATGATCATTTAATCTATTTTTCGTTTGTATGAGTATCTTATTCCAATTTCTTCAGTTTCTTGAATTTATGATAATTAGGAGACTAGCAGGGGTTTTGTTAAGAGTTGTTCAAAGGATCTAATAAAATGTTATAATTCTCTTAAACTTGCTAATCTGATAGATCAGTCTTTCAATTGGCTACATGATATATTGACAATTATATATGATATTAATGCACTTACGCATTTGTGAATGAAGTTTAGAAAAGAATAGTAACCACTGCAATTTAATCATCATGCACTGTATTCTAGTTCTCATTCAGTTCTTTGGAGGATTATGTTAGATGTGAGGGAGTTTATGGCTTCTAATATTAGTTTCAGAATTGGCAATGAGCAACATACAAGGGTTTTTCTTGATCCATGGTGTGAGGGTCAAACCCTTCTTCAACGTTTCTCACATAGAGTTTATAGGGAGTTGTCTCTTCCTAGGACTGCTATGGTTTTGGCTTTGATCATCAACTCTAGTTGGAACTTGCCAGTGCATTCTTCAGCTGTGCTTCGGCAACTAAATAATTTCATCCTCTCGGTTCGCATTCATCAGGGCAGCGATGCTATTGCATGGAAGGATGGTCAATTCACCTTCAAATCAGTATGAACTGCTTGGAGGGTTCATAACCCTAAGGTTGATTGGTTTTCATTATGCTGGAATGGTAGTCGCCCAAGGGTGGCTATCACATGCTGCATTGGCTTTCATAACAAGCTGCCTTCCTTGGTTAATTTGAGGGTAAGGGGCTTAACGATCAGTTCAATCTGTCATTTATGTTATGGGGCTGAAGACTCTATCAACCATCTGTTTGTTAGTTGCTCTGTTGCCCTAAGCTATTGGAATTGGTTCAATGAGCTTATTAATTGGAGTATGCCAGTTTTTGTATCCTTTGGGGAGCTTGCAGCTTGGTTTAATTATTTCAAGCAAAAATCTGTGCAACATAGGGTTTATTGAAGAATTTTTTCTACATCCATTTGGGCTATATGGACTGAACGGAATTTAAGGTTTCACAAGGATGTGAAGAAGGATCTGGTGGAGGTGGCAAAGAATGTTTGGTGGGAGGTCTTGACCGTCTCTGATTTATCTTTGGATTGCATCGCCTCGCTGTGCTAGTTGACACTTCATGAGGCTGTTAGCTTGTTCTAGACTGCCTTTGGGGGTTCTTGATCTCATGTAGCTTTGCTTGCTTTTGTTTGTTAGCTGGGGTATGCCCAAGCTTTTTCTTTGTACTATATTGTTCCATATTAATACAATATCCACTAACCTAGGAAAAAAATAATAATAATAATCATCATGCATGATGTCACATCCCCTAGGGTTCTGTTTACACAAAAATGTTAGTCCTTGGCGACCCTTGAGCCACCTGGCACGGCAGGAAGTTTCCTGGTAAGATGGCTAGCCATTTCTTGACCAACCCAATAATGCAGGTGAAGAGTAATGTTTAGACTGGTTAGCATTTGTGCTAGAAAGGGGCATCTACCTAAAGGATCCCCGAGGGACGGGATACTGGGATAGGAACTTAGGTCATCAATTTCATTTGAGAGAGCAAATCACTTCTAATGTTTTATTCTTATCTTTACGCATCGCTGCATGCTTAATCCCATTATTTTATAGTTAAGATTATCTATTAACTTTATAAAACCCCATTGAGAAGTGGAAAAGTTTTAAAACTCATCCCACTTTTTTGTTGTTGATAAGTACAGTATCAATAGAAATGCGTGTTCAACTGGGGAAAGCATCCCGCAAAACAACTACAAAAGCGCCAAATAGGACCCCTAATCTCTCAACATGTCAAAAAAATCCACTGTCTCCCCCCATATATTGGATGGGTTTATGTATGTGAAATTTAACCAGACCAAACTGGAGACTCTAAAACAATGTCACTCAAGGTCCTCTGATCTAGACCGGGGGGTGGAGGTGGGTTGGGGGATGTTGGTTTGAATAGGTCTTGTAGAACTTATTATCCTTTTTAAAATTCAGTTATATAATTTACCGTTAATCTGGTTATATTGCTATTTTTCAATTCACATAAAACGTGCAAACATAAATAAATAAAAGCAGTAAAGTAATAATAAAGAACACCAGATTTTTACATGGAAAAACCCTCAAGAGAGAGTTAAAATTCCATGGGACCTAGTCCGGCAAATAATCCACTATAAAGAAAGAGATGTAAAACCTAAGTCACAATTTAGTATGGTTGAACTCCTAGTTGATCTCTAGACCCAATAAACACCAAACCTTCGGTACAGTTGAAGATCTCCAGGTCTTCTACTAAATCTGTCTACAACATTCATTTCGCGAATCTGCTTCTTTACTGATTAATTCTCTGCCAGACTGTCAGTGGTCAGTCCACCTGAGAATCCGGTTGATTGCTCTGACAGTGTTGGAAGGAACTTGAGTAACTCAGCAGCGGATGTATCAACACCATATAACAACTACTCACCAATACTAAGATGTATGATGAATGTTGAAAAACATACTGATGCACTTTTTCTCACAAGAAAACTCTCAAAAGCATATGATGAATTTCCTATAAAAAGGCTTTTGATCTTGTGTAAAAGAAATAAAACTGTTTTTGTTTGTGAAAGGATATGAATAATTATTGGATCCAAGAAATGAATTTGTTGAAGCGAGTGGTAAAGTATTAGATGTCATCAAATTAGATGTGGATTGAGAACAAGAAAAGTAAACTAGGATTAAGTTGGTGTTGCTTTTGAAGAAAAGAATCTAAAATAGAAATGTAGAAGTGGCTGGGAAGTTGTTGCATTAAGATAATGAAGCCATATGGCACAATTGGTTGTTTGTCAATAATCAATAATCTCATGCAAGATCAGCAAACAATTGTCATAACTTTTTCAAATGGGATGCAATAAATGTTCTTCTCGATTTTATAGATCAAATTAGCAACTGATTGCATGTTATACAATTTCTTCCGGTAAATTCATTGACCAATCTTTTTTTTAATATTTGATTGATGTCATGCATATAAAAAGTAAGTTGAAAATTTCTGATGAAGCATGTTCTTGTGTTTTTTCTTGAAAACTATCAACTAAAACCTTTTGTGTACTGCATTTTGCATTTTGACATTGGTTGCCATTTAAACTTCTATTGAGTTCCATCTATAACTATCAGACCTCATCCTCAAATAGCTTTCTACACTGCAGATTCTCCTTTGTCAACACCTTAATATGGTTTGAAGAATTATCTCAACTTATGTCTTCTTTACCAGGATGCTGCAAACAACGCAGATTTGGTTTTTAAGGATACAGAAGTAGTTTCTTCAAAAGAAATGGACAAATGGCTTTTAACAACTGAAGCCTTAGAGGTCAAGAAGATGGAACTGGAAATTGAATCACACTTAATAAATGAAGCACGATTGGCGTTGAATGATTCAATTGAACATTCAGTCAAGGATGATAGGAGAGAAAGAGAACTTCTTTCTAAGAGAAAAGAAACATTGACAGAGGAACTGGAGAAACTACTTGCTTTAGTGAAAGAGAAGGAAGCAGAAATAAGAGAAAATAATTCTAACATCGAAATTGTTGAGAAAAGGATAGCTGGTGCGGTATCTGATTTTCAGGATGTGCAGTCAAATATAGATGCAAAGTATGATGATCTGCAGTCAGGGCTTTGCCAGGTGGAGCTGGACAATGAAGCTTTGGCTAGAAAAAAGAAGGAAATTGACAAATTCCTGTCCCAGGAAGAAGACAGGGGAGCAAAGCTTAGAACACTTGCCCAGATCTCCGCAGATGAGGCAAACATGTACCAAGAAGTTGTTGGGCTTCGAAAGGATCTGGTGTTGGTTGTTTTGAAGTCCAGGGAAGATAAAGCAAGGCTTGCAAAAACTGAGGAAAAACTTTCAGACGATGTCCAGATGCTCAGACACGATGTTTCTGCTGCAAGAGCTTCTCTTCAGGTAAGTTTAGCTTCACAACCTCGGTATGTGTTTTTATTCAGTTTATTCCAACATTGGCATGCCAGTAATAAAGGACCTCTCTTTGTTCTTGTTCCTGTTTCTTTCAACTATTTGGACTGCCTATACTTCACATTTAGGAACTGATCAGGTTTTGTTAGTCTCTGTCAAGTAAGCTTGTTGGTCATGTATTTAAATATCTCGACCAAGGAATCTTAGGAAGTTATGGGCGATTTGGAAGGATGGCATAATATAACCTAGATTCGTTAAACCATTAGATAGGAAATGGATTCCCTCTAAACCCATTGTAATTTCAGACTAGATAAAATCTGCTTGCAGATTTGACTTCACAAGTTGAAAATTTGACTTATGGTTCCATTATCTTCTCTCCCACATTGACGTTGTCAAATATTTTATTTGAATTATTCAAATTTGCATCAACTTTGTTAATAAGGTAACAAGACGAACTTCACGAAATTCAAGTACTATGTAGGATGATGATGAAGACATTTTTAATATAAGGAACATCAACCTTGTACTCGGGTAAGATCTAAAATGTTCAAGAAGAACCTGACTGAACATGTTTTCTTTTAAATAAGATGGGATTATTAGTTAAGGCATTTGAGAGAGGAGCGGTCTTTCCTCTGGGAAGGAATAAGCCGATGAAGGGCACCCAAATAGGGTAAGTTTAAGAAAGGAGTCACTAAAGTTGACTGCAGTCTACGAAAATGTGATAAGGACGGCAGTAAATGTGGATACGTCTGCCGAAGAAAATACACATAATGATGCATGGTTTGATGTTGGTGAAGGAATGGAGAAAATTTTCATGTTTCCTTGTTAGATTTGCTGCCATAAATCTTGTTAAGAAGATATCTAGTTCAAAAACGGAATTTGTTAAAGATGATGGTTGCCTCACGCACCGTCTTTGCACACTTTTCTATGTTGGCTGATAAGTGATTCCACGCTTATCGAACGAGTAAAGAGGGTTTTATCAATTTATTTTATTGGCCAAATAAATGCCATGCTTCCACTTGCAGTGATGGAGACTTGGCTTCTACAAGACTCTTTATATAGCCTACAACCACCCTATTTATTATAACCTAACAGTAAATGGTAATTTTGAGCCATGTGCTCTAATAACTACAGTTGTAATCTATTGGCTCTACATCTGTAATTATTCTGTTCTACAACTATAACCAATTACATGTGCTTTCTTTCTTTCTTTTTTCCCTATAAGAGGGCCTTAAAATTTACAGCTCCACTTTTAAAAAAAATAAATATAATAAAATATCTTTTGACAAAACATGTGCAATGTCTTCTTTTGTTTCTATATCACTGACTAGTTTCTTCAGTAGTTCGCGAGGCTTGAGGCAAGGATCCGTTCTCTCCTTTCTTGTTTATTATTGCGATGGAGGCGCTTAGACTGAGGAGGAGGGCAGCGGATTTGGGATTTATTAGAGGGTTCAGAGTGGGAAGAGATCATGTTAATCAGTTGGAGATCTCTCACCTATTGTTTTCAGACGACACTTTTATTTTTTATGATGTAGATGAGTCCCAGATGAGATACTTGTAGTGTGTTTTGATTTGGTTTTAGTTTGTCTTTGGCTTGAAAATCAATGTGGGGAAGAGTGCGTTGGTTCCGGTGGGGGAGGTTGTGGGGATCTTTGCCCTTGCTGATATCCTTGGATGTGGCGTAGATTCCTTCCTCATTTCGTACTTGGGCTTGCCTTTGGGGTCGTCCTCGAGGAGAGTTGGTGGGTGGGACTTGGTGGTCTGAGAGGATGCTCATGGGGTGGAAGAAACAATATCTCTCTAAGGGTGGGAGGGTCACCCTGATGAAATCATGCTATTGAGTTTTCCTTCTTACTTCCTATCTCTTTTTCACTTCATTCGTTAGGAGGTTAGAGAGGCTTCAACATAACTTCCTTTGGGGTGGCATGGGGGAGGAGCCTAAGTACCATCTTGTTTGTTGGGAGCAGGTTTGCAAGCCGATTTAGTTGGGTGGCCTGGGGATTCGGAGTCTGGAGCATTTTAATAAGGCTCTCTTGGAAAAGTGGTTGTGGTGATTTGGTGTGGAGAGGCAGAGACTTTGGAGGAAGGTCATTAGTAGCATATTAAGGGAGGAGAGGGGTAGTTGGTGCTCGCTAGAGGTGAGGATTCCTATGGGTTGGCATTTGGAAGTTCATTCAGAAGGGGTGGGACAAATTATCCAAACATATTAGATATCAGGGTTAGGGATGGTAGGGGCATTCGTTTTTGAGAGGACATTTGATGCGGTGAGGGGGCTCTTGTACCTTTCCTAGACTTTCGGATTGTTGCGGATAGGCATGCTTTGGTGGCCGATTGTTATCAGCTTGATAGCGGGAGGACCACCAGGGATGTGCGCTTTTCGAGGAACTTTCAGGACTCGGAACTGGAGGATGCCGTGGGTTTCTTGGAGTTACTATACCGCCAGGAGGGTGATTAGTGGAATTGTTGACTCTCGAGTGTGGGTGCTCCTTTCTCAGAGGAGGTTTGACATGCGTTCTTTCTATATAGCTCTCTCGGATGCCTCTTGGAAAGCTGTTTGGCACACAAAGAGCCCCCTCAAGGTGGTTTTTTTTCTTCTCTTGAACAATAGTTTTGGGGAGGATCCTCACTCCGAACAATTTGAGGAGGAGGAGACCGATTATTGTCAATTGGTGCTGCATGTGCAAGAGAGATGAAGAGTCTATTGATCACCTCTTGTTTCATTGTCTTATGGCTAGGGACAGTTGGGGTTTGCTTTTGGCTTTGTTTGGAGTTCAGTGTGTTGTGCCCTAGTCATTGTTAGGCATGATTGAGACTTAGAGGGGGTGTATAGTGGGCCCCCAAGCCCGTGACTTTTGAAGGGTGGCGCCCTTGTGTATTTGGTGGTGTTTGTGGAGGCAGGGAAGTAGGAGATCCTTCGATATGGAGGAGACTCCTATTAGGGCACTAAAATTTTCTATCATTCGTTCGTTTTTTTGTTGAGTTTCTAGGAGAAATTGTAAATCCTTGCGGGAGATCGTTGATTTTTTTGGACATATTGAGAGACTGAGGACCCTATTTGGTCCTTGTTTGTTTTTGTGTAAAATGAGAGCAGGGGCAAGATCAACAATTTTCAAAACATCCTATAGTCCAAAGTATCTCTACGGTGGCAATATACATACATATGAACATAAGCATATTATTTATGTGTACTTGGAACTATTTTACATGGACCTTTTAAGAGTGAGTGAAGTGTCTATGTTGGACACACAAGACCCAAACATGGGTGTGAGAAATGTGTCCAACACTTTTGGTTGGACATTTTTTTTTACTAGTAAGATATCATTAGAAGGCGTTCAAACGGGGAACGCATCCTGTAAAAGCTACACAAGGACCAAGTAGGGCCCTTAACCTCTCAAAGTATCCAAAAATCAACCATCTCCCCCGAAGATTTACAATTTCTCCCAAGAATCCAACAGAAAAGAGAATTGAGATTAGAGAATTTTAGCACCCCAATAGGAGATTCCTCACCATCGAAGGATCTTCTATTCCTTTCCCTCCACAAGCACCACTAAACACTCAAGGGCGCTACCCTCCAAAAGTCATGGGCTTAGGAACCCACTGTATAACCTCTCTAAGCCTCTATCATGTCTCTTGAGGATTGAGGCATAATCCACTGGACTCAAATAGGGATGGCAACGGGACGGGGGACTCCAACCCCATCCTCGTTTAGCAAAGCTGCCCCCATTCCCGCCCAAAACCATTTATTAAACTAGACGGATTTAGGAGAGTACTTTTGTAATTGTAATTGTACTCTTTTTTAATCTTTAAACTCTTATATGATAAGGTCCATAGTAATTTACATGTGCACCACCAATAAGATTTGAACAAGTAATGGGTTATATATATAACTATATAAGGGTAATTTTGTATGTGTATAATATATTAATATGTAAGGGTAATATGGAAAATATGTAATATAAACGGGGCGGGGGTGCCTATCCCCATCCTTGCCTTGCAACCACACGAGTTTTCCCCTCTCACCCCTATAACCACCCCAAAACCATTTAGACTCCCCCCAAAACTGTCTCACACGAGGTGGGAACTCGACTGAGCGAGGCATTTTGCCATCCCTAACCCTGAACAAACCCAAAATCAAGCCCCCATTGTCCTTCGCCATAGGGCAATGTAACGAAAGATGATCTACCAACTTTTCATCTCTCTTATACGTACAACACCAATTGACAATAACTTGTCTCCTCAAGCTATCCAACATCATGATCCTCCCCAAAACTGTCGTTCATAGAAAAAAAAAGCCACTTTAAGAGCTGCCTTTGTGTGCCATATGGCCTTCCATGGAGAGCAGGCTTGTGGCATTCGATAGGATCCTATCAAAAGAGCAAACATCGAACCTCCCCTGAGATGATGGCACCTATACTTGGGAATCAGGCCCATTTTCAACCTCGTCCTAGCGATACCCAATGGCATCCTCCATCTCCCACTCCTGGAAATTTCTCGAAAAACACATCCATTTGTCCCCCCCCCCCCCCAAAAAAAAATCTGCAAGAAATAACCCTCCTCCAAAGTCTTTGCCACTCCACACTGACCTAAACCCTAAACCCAAATATTCACAACTTCTCAAAAGGGCCATGTTAAAAGGCTCCAGTCTCCAGGCCACCCAACTGAATCAGCCTACAAATCTACTTCCAGCGAACAAGATGGTATTTGAACTCCTCCCCTATGAGAAATTTTGGTTAAGCCTCTCTATCCTCCCGACCATCGAAGACAATCTGAAAAAAAGATACGAAATAAGTGAGAAGACTCGACAATGTGCTCTTCATCAAGGCTATGTTGATTGGGTACGGGTGTCGGACACGGGTGCGTGTCTAGAAGTCGATTCGTCCATCTTTCAAATTATGGGACATGGAGACTCGGATAAAAAAAGTCCAAAAGTTGGAGACGGGTACTCGGACACGGTCATAATTAATAAACAATGGTAAAAAATATAGATCATTTATCTATTATTTAAGAATAATAAATATTTTTAAATGAAGTGGAGAGAATCTATCCTATCCTCTCTCTCTCTCTCTCTATATATATATATATATATGCCATCTGTTTTTTATCTTTTAATTGGTATTGGCCATTGTCTTTTATAACATTTATTTAGTATTTATTTAAAAAGTAAGTTGTAGTAAAAAGTAATTGTAAAAGTTAAAAGAGGTTAAATAACTAGACAAAGGTAATTTCAAAGGCACACAGCTGGCTTTTATAACATTTATTTTTTATTTATTTGAAAAGTAAGTTGTTGTAGTAAATAGTAAATGCAAAAGTTAAAAGAGGATAAATACTCGGCCAATGTGATAAGTACACAGCTAGCAGCAACAAACAAAACAAGAGGTGACCATTCATCTGCCACGCGTCGGGACATTAAATAGAGACGTGAAAGGTCTCCGAAAGGGCGTGAATAACACTCTCGGCCATAATGAGAAATCGTGCACCAGCAGTGTGTGAAGAAAACCATTGTCTTCAACCTTCAACAAACCCTAGTTTTGAACCAGCAACTTGCACGAACATGTCAAAATACATCTGATCTAACAAAGAGACATGGAAAAAGTTCAAATCCCTCGCAAGCATCCATCGATACAATCTTCCGTGAGCATCTCTTCATCTGCCGTGTTTGATGGTTGCGAAAGGGTGTCCGACCCATATACCGTGTCGGTGTCCGTGTCATGTCATGTCGACACGGACACCTTGGGATAACCTGGCGAGTCCAGGTAACATAACATAGCATCAGGGTGACCCTCCCACAAGTGGGAAGACTTGACAACATGCTCGTCATCAGGGTGACCCTCCCACCCTTAAAGAGATACTGCTTCTTCCTCCTCGCGAGCCTCCTCTCAAATCTCTCAACCACAGGGTTCCAACCTCCCATCCTCCTTGAAGGCGACACTAAAGGGAAGCCCAGATACGAGATAGGGAAAGAATCAACTTTGTAACCGAGAATGTCAACCAAATTTGGGATCTGCGCAACTTCCCCCACCGGAACCAGCACACTCTTTCCAACTTTGACTTTTAGACTAGAGACTGCTTGAAAGCAAACCAGGACACACCACAAATATTAAAGCTGAGACTCAAATGTATCGCAAAAAACTATAGTGCCATCTACAAACAACAAGTGGGATATCTCCAACTAATTGGAAGGATCCCTACCCACCCTGAAACCTTTGATAAAGCCCAATTCCACCACCCTCCTCATCAACTTGCGAAGAATCTCCATCACAATGATGAATAAGAAAGGGGAGAGCAGGTCCCTGTCTCAGACTCTGCAAACTATGAAAAATCAATAAGAGACCTGATCATAAGAACCGAGAATCTCACTGAGAAAATGCAAAACTCAATCCACCTCTCCCCAAACCCCATCCTCTCTAACAAATAGAGCAAGAAACTCTAACTCACATGATCATAGGTCTTCTCAATGTTGAGCTTGCATAGAACCCTACTGTTCAACCTGGCATCCACGCACTCGCTAGCGATTAGAGCTGAATTCAGAATCTGACGACCTCCAACAAAAGCATTTTAGGATTCAGAAATAACACCATCTATGACATCCTTTAATCTTTAGGCAAGGATCTTAGTTATTAATTTATAGATGCATTCCACCAAACTAATAGGTCTAAAGTCCCTAACATCAGTTGCACCCACCTTTTTGGGGGATAAGGGCAATAAAGGTAGCATTCCATGATTTCTCAAACTGGCCCGAGAGTGAAATGCATGAAAAGTGCCCATCACCTCTCCCCTAACCACCTCCCACCTCTCAAGAAGGAATCTCATGGTAAACCCATCTAGATTCGGTGCTTCGTCACTGTGACAACTCTTCAGCACCATTAGCACTTCCTCTTCACTAAATGGCCTCTCTATCTCACCTTTGTCTGTATTTGAAATTAAGTCAAACTACAGCCCCAAGCGAACGTCTCCGGTTATACCTCTCTGAGTACAATCTCTGGTAGAAAGAATCTACCCCCCTACACACCTCTTCCCCACATCTCTGGTACAATCTCTGAATCCTCCCAAGATAGTTGCTCCTTCAATGGGCATTGGCGAGCCTATGAAAAAAACTAGTGTTCCTGTCACCCTCCTTGAGCCACAAAGCCCGATTTCTATTTCCATGAAATATCCTCCGAGATGACAATCTTTGCCTGACACCTCCCTCCCACGCCTCTTCGGCTCCTCCAAGTATCCCAACCCATCCACTCTTCAAGCTCTGTAATCTCTGATAAAGCCTTGTTCTTCCTCCACTCCAGATTCTTAAACTCCTCCTTATTCCACCTTTTGATGCCTTCTTTCAAAGAGTGAAGCTTGCTTGCAAGAGTGAAACTCGGGGTACCGTTGACCCTGTACCCCTCCCACCAAGTCCGCACTCTCTACTTGAAGTCTTCCGCCCAAAGCCACATGTTCTCGAATCTGAAAGGAGAGCTCCTCTTCCTCAAACCACCACAATCCAAGACCAATGAAATATGATCCGAGGTAGGTCTAGCCAATGCCACCTGAACCACATCTGGATATTTTTCCTCTTAATCTTCGGATAGAAGGAATCTATCCAACCGAGAGAGGGTAGGAGACTATTTGTCGCTAGAGCACATGAAAGATGCTCCCCTAGCGGCAAGTCAATCAACTGAGAACCATCAATGAACTCAAAAAAACTGCTCCATAGCCAAAGACCATCTCCCGCTTGTAGATCTCATCACGTTGAAATCCCTATCCACACACCAAGGGACCAACGCCTCCGAACAGAACTCAACTCCTCCCACAAAAGATGTCTCATCCCATCCTCCACGGGACCGTAGACTTCGGAAAAACCCAGTGGAAGCCATCCTCCTCTATAAAGAAACTACAAGAAACATAGAATCTCCCTATGCATGCATCTACCTTAGAGGCCCACCTCTTATCCCGTATCACAAGAATGCCCCTTGAAGTGCCCGTATCCAATGCCTCCCAATCTACAAATCTCCCGCCCTATAGGTTCCTCACCATCTTGTCCGCAACCAAAGCCAACTTCGTTTCCTGCAAACGTTTGCACCACCTGGACATCCCACTTCTGCACCACCAATTTCACCACTAACGGAGCGGAAGCTATGAACGTTTGCGCAAGAACAAGGTAAACAACTTCGAATCCAGAAAACTAGGAGAAAATTGCAAAGCAATTGATATATTATTGATAAATTGATTTTTTTGATTTCTACCCTATGGCAGTGCATATATTTATAATAGAGAAATCTAATCCTAACAGTACAAGGAAACCTAAAAATAAAAGGAAAACTAGTAGCACAAGGAAACTGCTAAAAATAAAACTTTTTCCAAATATTCCGAAAAATTAAATAAGAATCCTAATAATTAAAAACAACTAAATATGAAATTTCAGCCAATTTTGAGTTCGTTTGGTCCACGAACAAAATTTCCAAAATATTAAGCTCTCTTCCTATAGGACCAAAAAAAATGATTTTCGAGTTCTAAGTGAATGTTTTCAGCGATAAAACGACATGGGCCACTAGTTAAAGTGAGTGGGTTTTGCTTACTGGGTCGTTTCTGATCAAATATGGGTCTCGTGGAGTGAAAACTACGTGAACGAAAATTGTCCTACATCAACCACCTTTTTTTTTATCCGGGTCATTGAGACCACGGACATTCCATGTAATAATTTGGAACTTCATGGACAAACAAAAGATTTCCCCTCCCCTTTCCTCCTCCCCTCTCCCCTCTCCCTTCCATTATTCCCCTTGTAGTTCACATATGAGATGGGGTTCCTCACCTCCCTCTCCCTCTCCCTTCCATTATTCCCCTTGTAGTTCACATATGAGATGAGGTTCCTCACCTCCCTCTCCCCCTTCCAATAAGAAATCTTCCTCTTATTGACCACTTCCCCTCCATCATCTATGGTGTGAATCATCCCCATGCCCTCTCTTCATTCCCCTCATATGTCAACTCCAAATATGTACTCACATCACCAATATTCTCCCTCACCCAAACCTTCCCCCTCCCTCCACCCACCTCCTCATTTACGACACCCTTCTTCCTATCGGGAACCTCCATGGCTAAAGGTTCTATCAACCCCATGCCAATGTTTCCTTCCTCTTCCCAAACCATGAGGTCCACTTCTTGTGAGTGAACTGGGTTAACTGGGTTTGCTTCTTCAAAGCCTTTTTGCCTTTTGGCTTTGTTTTGTTATGGTTGGACCTCAATCTTGGCCCACTCAGATGCAACCCATTAGTCTCATGTCTACGGCTCACCATATGAGAACTCATATCAGACCAGCCTCAAGGTTGGTCCATACTATCTACTGTCCGGCCTATTCATATTTCCCAACTTATCTCCATTTAGGCCCGATTGAAGAGGCCTGAACCTATTATGAGTGAACTCCCTTTGCAGCCCACGTCTCCCATTGACAGAACCACCCATCCCATTTAGGTTTACAATAGGCCCATTTAGTCTGTAAACTTTTGGACCTCCTTTTTCCTGTTGGATTGGGCCCAAGAGAAGAGAGAAGGCCCACTACACGTATCCAACCGTTTCAAATTTGAACCCCTTTGCTGCAGGTCACATGACCCATGTACTTTTCTCACTCCTTCCCCTTGCGACATGTCGACCCCCAGCTGTACCCCATCTTCTCTGGCCCTTAGGTCTTACACTGACGTGTCCCACCATCCCTACCACTTCTCCCACATGCCTCATGATCGTCCCTTCCAATCATCTTGTTGGGCATTCTGTAATGTTATTTTGTCCAGACGATGAGAATCTCTCGGAGATTAGCTCTTTCTCATCTCTATCATCTGTACCAATCAACGACTCAACCGTTGGGGCCAACGTCAGCGGGAATATCTCCATCAATGTCACATGATAACCCACCCACTCATCTTCCACCATCATATGGCTTGAAGTTTGTTCTCCATCGTTCATCACGCGATAATCAGGTTCTTGGTATCACTCTTTTCATCCATTTCAACTCTCTTGAAGCCACCGCATTTCTCCCCAATGGCCCTGAACAAAGAGTCACACCAGAGATGAAGTGAGAGTCCATAGACCGTTCTATCTTCTTCTTCAACAAACCAGAACAACCCATGCGAAACACCCATACGTCAATCTTCAGATAAGCTTCTCCCCATTCCTGTTTCCCTTCCTTAAGGACTCTCTCAGCTTTGTTCTGAGAAGGGAACCAGAAAAGAAGAAGTGAGTCCGGCAATAGTGTCACCTCAACCCCACACTTTCCAAATCTTGGTCGCCCATGCTGCAATCTTATCCAAGCTACCGACCTCTCTGTCAAAGCAGCTGACCAAGCATGAACTTAGCGCGTCACGACTTCACTGAGTTCATCACATCTTCTCTGAGTACTCCTATCGTCAACCTTGAAAGTGAGTCCTCTCGCCAACCGCAAGCAGATCACCTCACCAGCGGTGGATAGGCGAGGGGTCCTCGGACTCCTCGCAACCTCCAGAAACGATGGAATCATTTTGGATTTTCTCTTTTTGATTTATGGATGTCTTTTAGATATTTCCTGTAATTCTTAGGAAATTTAATGAACAAATAATTTCAGAAGTTCCACTTGTAACAAAAGGATTATGAGAGCAATTAATCACAATGATTCAGTGGTGAGGGACGTTTGGTCTATGTTATTGGCTGCGTTTGGTACGGTCTGGGTGTTTCCCAGCTCTACGGTGGATATGATCGAGAATTGGAGAGGGTGTACAGTGGATAGCCAAGCCAGAGATGCTTGGAGGGTCACTCCCCTTTGTTTATGGTGGGGCTTGTGGCAAGAGAGGAATAGGAGACGCTTCGAGGACGTGGAGTCTCCTATTTGGTCTCTCAAATACGATATATTGAGTTCTTTATTTTTTTGGATAAATGGAATAAATTGTACATCTGGTGGTCATGTTGTGGATTTCATTGATAGCTTAAGTTTATAGCTGGCCGTGTTCGGCTTTTTGTAGTCTCGGGAGCGCTCCCCTCTTGAGTGCCTTTGATGAATTATTATTTATCAAAAATATATATATTTTTCTTTATTAGCAAGAAGACATTTTAAATTACTCACACACATGAGCTCACACATATATGCTCATTTGTGTAAGGTGTGACTCCCAAAATCAATTACTCATTTTTGTTCTATGTATTCATCATATTCTTTGATTGTGTTGATTACTCATTATTGTTCTATGTATTCATCATATTCTTTGATTATGTAAGCGTAGCAAGGTCCTGTTACACCTCATGCTCAAACACCCACTTGCTGTAATATAATTCTCCCCTAGTAGAACATCACTAGTTTTTCACTCAACACACCATTGTTATGTCATACCATTCATATGTGAACACTCTGTATCCCCGCTTTTAGGAATTATCATCAACAAAATCAAGCATCCAGCAGGATATTGAATCCTTGAAGCAGAGACTTCTCTTCATAGACAAAAGAGTCCCAGAGCTGGAAGCGGAAAAGAAAGTTGCTGCTGCCACGAGAAATTTTAAGGAAGCAGCTCGAGTAGCTGCAGAAGCAAAGACATTGATTGTTGAAAAGGAAAGTGTACAGATTAAAATGGAGAGGGCCATATTAGACCTCAGGAAGCTTGAGGAAGAAATTTGCAACACTGTTAACAGACTGCAGGAAACTGAGGAACAGATTTTGTCCAAGGAAAAAGAGGTTGCAATGGCTAGATTCCAGAGGCTACTTCTGATTGCTGGTGCTGCAACAGCCGAAAGATCAGCTGCTATAGAATTAGGTGACCTTGAGGAAGCTGACATTCTACTTGCAGAGGCTGAAGCTGCAGACTCTGAAGCAAGAAAACTTCAGCCAGTTTACAATTTCGCAGAGGAAGAGTTTGCAACTGTACCAAAACACTTCATCTCCATGGAACTTATATCCAATCTTGGAGGGAAACAGCTTGCTGAATTGGCAGCATCTGCTCATGTTTCTGCAATGTGATAACTGCACAAATGAGGTTTATTAATTTGGGGATGACCTATTGAAGAACTTATCGTCGCAAAACTAAATTTGGGAGCCTTTGCAAAGTGAAAGAGGCATATAGGAAATATTTGAGGTATGAGGCTGAATTAAAACGTCGTACGTGGGAAGTGAAAGTATTAGGAGGATTGGATTTTTCTTCCATTTCCGTTCAAGTTTTGAATCCTTTGATTTTAGGGGATTATATACGAGTGAGAGCCAATCTTGAGTTTGGATTTTCATTTTCTTTTTTCATAATTTTTTCAAGATTACCTGTGTCATATTACTTCAGTTGAGGGGGCTTTTGTGGGGAGGAGATGATTTTGGCTTTTAATTGATTTGTTACATTTGTCATTGAATAATTCTATGTATCATCAGTACATGTTGTCCACCTATTTTTTGCCAAGTAATTTTTCTCCATGGTATGCTTGTTGTACTGGGAGGCTGTATGCATATTTCCTTCGAATTACTGCATTTGAATCACAGCATTTGGAACTGATGTTATTTTCTGTCAGTCATCTATGATATTCGGTAAGGGATGTAGTGGTTCAAGTTTCATATTAGGAAAGAATTATGTGATTGTATTATTTATTTATCTTTTATTTATTTTTTTCATGGCAAATAATGTTCAGAATGCTAGACTTAATGATTTACTTTCCACTTTAAAAGAAGAACTATCACCAGGCCACATACCTTGGGTATGTTATTTATTGAGCTTTATCTTTCTAACGTGGAAAAAAAAATTCGAAAGGAACTTTTAGAATCAGAAACAGAATATAAAATGATGTAGGCCTACGAGAAATATTTAACTCATGAATTTCTCAAGAAATTCATATATATATATATATATATCTATATATGTGTGTGTGTGTGTGTGTACACACACGTGCCCATTCAAAAGTCATATTTGATATAGGTTTTTCGAAATTACTGTCAAGGGTTTAAAGTTTGGAAAAAAAAAGAAGGTAATTTATAATCATAATTCATACTACCCGAGGTTTGCCTACCCTTATTAAGGAGATAGATTAGACTCTTTGGTTTTCGTGTTCTTGCTCGCAATTCTGAAAATTTTCAAGTGTTCTTTTGCATGCATGGTCTTATGGGATTATAAAACGTTTCTTTTGTCAAAATTAACCGTAATTGGGAAGAAACTATAAGGTCTCTCTGGGTGACAAATGGGGGATTAAAATCCTCTCCTGTTAGCTTATAATTCTGTCCGAGCCTGTGCTCTATATTTGGTGCTGAATGAACCACGTCACTTACTATCTTTACAAAGCCTAATCCTGTCCATTTACTGTGAGCAAGAAATACATATACATCAACTATACACATACATCAACCATTACATATACAGTATTAATCTCCATCCCGCCCAAACTAAATTCATCTCAATCCCGCCCAATTTTTCAATCGTCTTCTTCAGCCATGGGTTATCAAAAACGAAGCAGTCATATGGGTTATCAAAAACAGAGCAAACCTAAGAGAGCCGTTGTTCTGATCTGCCTCTTTAAAGGGGATAGTGGTGATCTTCTTGTGATCCTCACTATGCGCTCAAGGCTCTCTACTCACTCTGGTATATATATATATGTGTGTGTGTGTGTGTGTGACCAAGTTGGTATCTTTGGTGATAATCATGAATGTTGTGTATATGTGTGGGGATTTTGGGCAATTAAACTAGAGGGCTTTGTTGATTTTAGCTAGTGGGTGTTTCTTGTTCATGAATATTGTGGGGAAAATATTATTGATTTTGAATCTGACATGATTTTGGTGCTTATTTATTTATATGGGATGGGGTACGAGCTGAGTGTTTGTGTGGGATTGGTCATTTATACAATATGGGTTCTTAGTTGATGTTATGTTTGTTGTTTTTATACTTTGGTTCAGTCAATATATCAGATGGATGTATTTTTAATGATGCCGATTTCAAAATCTATGTTTTTTCCGTGAACTTACCTTTCACCAGGTGATTCTACCCTCTATGTACCCTTTCTTTGTAACTCCCTCCTCCAAGTGAAAGACCATAAATGAGAAAGCCTATAAGTTGTTAACTTTCATGATAAAGCCTATAAGTTGTTAACTTTCATGATAAAAGTGTACGACTAAAAACTCAACAGATGGTATTAATCTTTGAAATAAGTCTAAAAGCATTCCAGTAGCCTTTCACTCATTGACTAAACTAATTATGAGAACTTAGAAGAATCTGATGCCAATAAAATAGAGGTAGAATTTTTATTAGGCAGGTAATTAATTGCAAAATGTGCCAACTGAAGGCTTTATCACACTTTCTGAGAAAGCCACGTCAATGAAATCACCACTACTGTTACATTTACACACTAGCCTCTTGAGTGTTATATCAAGTTAATTTTAACATTTCTTTTCTAAAGTTATGGCTGTTATTTTATTTGGTATAAAACGCTTAGAAACAAACTCACCATTTCTTTCTTGGTTCTTCAATAATTAAGGGAACAAATAAAATACAAACCATAGCTAGAGCAAAAATAATAGGCTGAAAACTTTAAATGAATGTTACATCTTAACTAAAACATAACATATAGGAAACATGAATTCTATGTTAAATCCCAACCATAAGGTAACCAATTGCCCAACTTAAGATAACAGGTTGGAAACTTAAAATGTATGGTACATCCTAACTTATGGTAATAGGTAGGAAACTTAAAATGTAAGGTACATCCCAACTTAAGGTAACAGATTGGAAACATAAAATGTATGGTACATCCCAACTTAAGGTAACAGATTGGAAACATAAAATGTATGGTACATCCCAACTTAAGGTAACAGATTATCCAAATTAAGCTAACAGTTTGGAAACCTAAAATGTAAGGTACATTCTAACTTAAGGTAACATATTGAAAACCTAAAATGTATGATACATCCCAACTTAAGGTAATAGATTGTCCAACTTAAGATAACAAGTTGGAAACCTAAAATGTAAGGTACATCCCAACTTAAGGTAACATATTGAAAACCAAAAATGTATGATACATCACAACTTAAGGTAATAGATTGTCCAACTTAAGATAACAGGTTGGAAACCTAAAATGTATGGTACATCCCAACTTATGGTAATAGTTAGGAAACTTAAAATGTATGGTACTTTCCAACGTAAGGTAACAGATTGCCCAACTTAAGATGACAGGTTGGAAACCTAAAATGTATGGTACATCCCAACTTAAGGTAACAGGTTGCCCAACTTAAGATAACATGTTGAAAATCTAAAATGTATGATACATCCCAACTTAGGGTAACGGGTTGAAAACTTAAAATGTATGGTACATCCCAACGTAAGGTAACAGATTGCCCAACTTAAGATAACAGGTTGAAAACCTAAAATGTATGGTACATCCCAACTTAAGGTAATAGGTAGGAAACCTAAAATGTATGATACATCCCAACCTAAGGTAACAGGCTACCTAACTTAAGGTAATAGGTTAGAAACCTAAAATGTATGGTACATCCCAACTTAAGGTAACAGATTGCCCAACTTAAGATAATAGGTTGGGAACCTAAAATTTGTGCATTTATGGTTTATCTTACACTAATGAAATATATACAATTAGACTTTCGTATGCTATAGACTTGGATGCAGTTTATTTCTGACTAATTATGTGAGATGACACATCGTTTCTGTTGTTAATTTTCCTTCATAATTGGTAGGGCATGTTTGGGGGTAGAGTGTGCAAACATGGAGTGTTTGTCTTAAGAAGTTACATTGGACTATGTAAATGCATTGCTAAGACATGTTTGGGGTAGAGCGTGCTAGGGCATGTTTGATGTTATACTTAGATTAACTGATAAAATTCAGTCAATTATGATTTATTTTGCTGAATTGTGTTCTATATATGTTTGTTATTAAAGTTATTCAGATGGAAGTTGAATTAATTAATATTGAAGATACAAGAAATGCTTCAGTTCCTGAGCCCGAGCAAATAAAATGGAAACCAAGGTTTTTGATGGAGTTTGATACTAAGCAAGACGCATATGATTTTTACAATGCATATGGGGGTAGAATCGGATTCAGTATTCGAAGAGAATATTTTAATAAAAGTTGTGTTACTGAAAAAATTACATCCAGATTATTTGTTTGTTCCAAGGAGGGTATTAGGGTGAAGGACAAGAGGGATATATCAACAAGGAATCCTAAGGCTGAAACACGAACTGGCTGCGGTGCACTCATGCATATTAAATATAACAACGATAAGGGAAAGTACTTCGTTTCTAAATTTGTGAAAACTCACAACCATCCTTTGATAATTGAGGAGTGCACTCACATGATGCCTTCGTAGTGAAGAATTACTGCAATTCAAGCCATTGATGTGGAGTTTGATTCCGATTCAGGAATTGCAGTTCGTAATGCATATGAGTTAATGGGAAAACAAGCTGGTGGGAAACAATCTATTGGCTTCACTAAGTTGGATCAACAAAATCATATAAGGACTCGAAAACAAAATGAGCTTCAATTTGGAGATAAAACTTGGTTGATGAATTATTTTCAGACTCAGGCTTGCGAAGATCCTTCATTCTTCTATGCTGTGCAATTAGATAATGAAGAAATGATGACTAATATATTTTGGGCAAATTCGAGAATGATAGTTGATTATGGCCATTTTGGAGATGTCATAACTTTTGACACAACATACAAGCTTGTCCACGGCAATCGGCCTTTTGCATTATTTCTCGGTCTTAATCATCACCGGGAGACTGTTGTATTTGGGGTAGCCTTCATGTATGATGAGACTTCTGATTCTTTTGCTTGGTTGTTTGATACATTCCTGAATGTGATGTCTAGTAAAGCGCCAAAGACGATTTTGACTGACCAAGATGCAGCAATGGCAAAGACATTAACGCAGGTTATACCCGGGATGAAACATCATCTTTGTACGTGGCACTTAATGCAAAATGCACAAAAGTATCTTGGCCCCTTTTTTGAAGGTGACAAAGACATCAAAAATGTGATATCCAAATTCATGTCTTGCATTGAGGAGGAAGATGATTTTTTAGTCAAATGGGAAGAAATGTTAACATTATATGGTGTTGTTGATAACACATGGCTTGACAACTTGTTTGGTTTGAGACATAGATGGGCTAAGGCATTTGTTAAAAATGTGTGGTCCGCGGGAATGCGTAGCACACAGTTGAGTGAAAGCTTCAATGCTCGGTTGAAGGAGTACTTAACGAGGCAACTAACACTTCCAGATTTCTTCAATCACTTTGAAAGGCTGTTATCCGAAAAGCGTTACAAAGAGTATGAAGCGAGTATGGTTTGCTCTATAAGCTACCTAGACTCCAAAGAGATTGTGAAATTTTAGTTCAAGCCGAAAAGACTTACACAAGGAGGATATATGAGATTTTTCAGGAAGAATTCTTAGTAGCTTGTGTCAGCGAGAGAATCATTAGCTGCAGTGCCATGGATAGTAATGGACACCGGGTTTATAAAGTTGGCATTCTTGAACATGGGGTGCAACGATGTGTGACAAGGACAGTTGAAGACCAATTATCTTGTTCATGTGGAAAATTTGAAATGGAGGGTATTATGTGCAGTCACACTTTGAAAGTTCTTAAAGAGGTGATGAACATCAATGAATTGCCTTCTCAATATATATTGCCAAGGTGGACTAGAAATGCTAGACATGGTAACTTGGATGAAATTATTGCTGGTGAAGTTATGGTGGATCCTAAACTTGAAGTAAGGCGACGACATAGGATCCTTTGTCGTATTCTAATTGAAATATCTTCCATTGCATTGGAAACCAACGAAGGATATAATGATTTATTACTAAAGGCGATGGAATGGAAAAAATCTGCACAAGAAAGTTCTACTCAAAGTTCAGCTAGGAAAGAAGCAAGTTTACCACCTACATCCACTGGAATAAATGCCAATGGCTTGAAGACTAAAGATACATCTAAAGGACGAAGGCGTAGGATAAAGTCTGATTTGGAGAAATCTGTGGAGAAGAAGAAAAAGGCTATGAAACGAAAACTTAAGGTATTTACTAAAATTTCATTGTTTAAGTTGGGATGTAACATACATTTTAAGTTTTCTATGTGTTACTTTTAAGTGGATATGTAACATACATTTCATATTATCATAATATCATTGTATACTATTATACATGGATTTTCTTGCATTGTGAAATTGTAAAATCTCTTAACATTTTTCTTGTGTTCTAGAAATCCAAGGACACCGGTGTTTCTGAAGTGGCAGGTAGCAGTGGTAGGAGGACAAGCCCCTCTTATATTTTAGTCAATGTGAGTATTGTTATCACTAAATGAGATCTAATAACTTGTTTGGATAACATCTGCATAGTAATTTATTTATTTTGTTTACAATATAATTCTAACCTAACAGAGGTACATTAATTGTTTTTTGAAGGGTGCTGAAATTCCATCTGAATTTCTCAATGATCATTGTTATGTGCCACCACCTGTAATGCACAAAAGACAGGGTTGCGAACCACCTTATAGTTCTGGTACTCATTTTGGTCAACCTATGACTCCTTCAAACCAGGTAAGTGAGGTGATACATTTTTATTCTAGTAATGAAATATAAATTATGGCTTTTATTGCGTAATCTCTAATGAACACTATAAATTTTTGCAGAGTAATATTGGTGATACATGTATGTTTTCATCAGAATTATTCAATATTCCTTCTTCCTATGATGAATCATGCGCGACTGATTTGGCAAGTGAATAATATCTACTTTTTCACCCTAATATTTTATTATGTTATTATATTTTAAGCTTTAATTGTGATTTAAACTGACTTTGGGCATGTTTTCTCAAATCCCTCTTGAATTTGTATAAGATTTAATAGTAATTACTCTCATATGCTACATGCCTTTTTATTTTGAATGCACATTAAATGTTTGTTTTAATACATTTAGATTTCAATAACTCTATTTTGAAATACAGACCTCAGGTAACAATTGCTACAACATTAATCTTGATCTTAGGCTCAGTCATTCGACTTTCACGCCAACGTCCCATATGCCAATCCCGGAGATTAACCGTAGTACACAACAACAACTGTTTAAAACTTGAGTTGGAAGGGCTTATGTATTTTATACATGTCTAGTTGGTATATGACTGGCAATTACATTTCTCAGCTCTATGTTAAGTTGATTATCATTGAATGTACATGACTCAAATTAAATGTTATTGGAAAAACTTCTTAAGTTGGGATGTATCATACATTTCACGTTTTCAACCTGTTATCTTAAGTTGGGCAACCTGTTACCTTAAGTTGGGATGTACTATACATTTTAAGTTTCCAACGTGTTACCTTAAGTTGGGATGTACCATACATTTTAGGTTTTCAACTTATTACCTTAAGTTGGGCAACCTGTTACCTTAAGTTGGGATGTACCATACATTTTAGGTTTCCAACCTATTACCTTAAGTTGGGCAACCTGTTACCTTAAGTTGGGATGTACCATACATTTATGTTTCCAACCTATTACCTTAAGTTGGGCAACCTGTTACCTTAAGTTGGAATGTATCATACATTTTAGGTTTCCTACCTATTACCTTAAGTTGGGATGTAACATACATTTAAGTTTCCAACCTATTATCTTAAGTTGGGATGTACCATACATTTTAGGTTTTCAACCTATTACCTTAAGTTGGGATGTACCATATATTTTAGGTTTTCAACCTGTTATCTTAAGTTGGGCAACCTGTTAGCTTAAGTTGGGACGTATCATACATTTTAGGTTTCCTACCTATTATCTTAGGTTAGGATGTAACATATATTTTAGGTTTCCTACCTATTACCTTAAGTTGGGCAACATGTTACCTTAAGTTGGGATGTACTGTAAGGACCGAAATTTTTTTGACCTGTTTCGGGTGAATTTTGACCGGATTATTTTTTTTTGAATGAATTAAATTCGAAAAGATGTGGATATATATATATATATATATATATATATGAAATTATATATATAGGGATACATATATATATAGTCATGGTGGGTGTATTTATATTAAATTATAAATATATGTGAAGGTATGTGTACATACGTATAGGTGTATATGTGTATTAGATGCCCATGTGGTATAAATATATATATATAATTTATGTGTGGAAGAGAGTGGCTGAGGAAACATGTGATACAAATTAAGGGGATTCAAAATAAAAGAAGGAGAGTGACCCACGTGGGTCGACTGGCTGAGAGAGGGAAAGAAAGAGAAGTGAAGAAAAGAAAGAGAAAAGAAGAAAAGAAGAAAGAAAGAAAAGAAGAAGAAAAGAGGGAAGGAAGAGAGGGAAACCGAGAGCCTAGAGAGAGAAAGAGGGAAAGAGAGAAGAAGGTAAAGCTGAGGTGGTGGTGGCTGGAGGTGGCTGCCATGGTGGTCGTGCTCGGCAGTGGTCTGGGCTACCTGTTCGACGGCTTTGGGTGGTCCAAGGATGGCTTCTTACGGCTATTCGGATAACCTGTTTTAGACGCTCCGGGGTTTATGATTCGGTTGGGTTTCGGGCGATGGCTGACGGCTTTATTAGTGGCAGTGTGAGGCGACGTTTGGAGTTGACACTACGGCTGGGCAGTAGTTGTTTTGGGTGCTCGGCTGGACTCCATGGAAACCACGGTGAGGCTATTTTGGGAGACTATTTCAGCAAGAAAATGGGTCCTCCTCATGGGTTGCTTGTGGAAGGGCTTCGGTTGTGTGTGTGAGCTTTAAGGGTTGGTTCACTTGGTGAGTTCAGTTGGTGGCTCACGGTTGGGTGGTGGTGGAACTTCAACTTCATAGCGGTGGTTGTTCGACGGTGTGCCGGCGGTGAAGGGCATGGGCTGCCATGGTGGACGACAAAGGTGGTTTTGGGCATTCACGGCTAGAGAGAGAGAGGCTGTGGTGGTTGTTGGCTGGGTTCAGCAGTGGAGTTGGGTAGCCGGCCATGGTGATGGTCTTGATATTTGGATAGATAATGGGTTTAGAAATTTGGGCCAAGTAAATACAAATTGGGCCTCCATGAATTGGACCAAGTAAATTTAATGGGTTGGATTTGAATTGGTGAAGGGTTGAATATAAAGTTGGGCCTGAGGATTTGGGTTTGGCTTCCAATTGATTTAAAATTAGGTTGGAATGGTTTAATCTTGAAATGGACTTGATGATGGGTTAGGCTGCCTAGTTAAATGGATTTAGTAATTGAAATTGAATCGGATCAAATTGGGTTTTGAATTTAGCTTGCAATTAAATTGGACCCTAAATTTGATTTATGGTTTAGATTCATGATTTGGGTTGGATCGATCATGGGAATTGAAAGGAAGAAAGTGGATGGTTTGCATGGGCCTCGATGCCGAATTGGGCACGGGACTAGATTGAGTTTGGAAACAGGACGCTTTGTAGGCGCGGATTCCTTGAAGGCGGGACTTAAGGCAAGTTGATTCTTGCCTCTATCTCCTACGTATATTTTACTTACATTGGGTAATTTACATATGTCTTAATTTGATCATATGTGGTATGTGTATATCTATATATATGTACATATATATATGTGTGCACAGGTGGATATTGTGTATACGTGGGATGTGAGGATATATATATGTGTGTATGTATATATATGTGTGGGTTTGGGGAGCGATGACATGTTAAACTTAATCTCTTAATTGCATTATGATATGCATGTATTGTATTGATTGAAATCATGTAAAAAGTATGCTAAATTACGTACATGTTTAGCTATGTGTCATTTTATATGCATAGGTGAAGTTTGTGCATAGGTGGAATGTATATGCGATTATACATGGGTGTGGTAGTAGAAATGCATGTTTTATATTTGACTATGGTATTGGCGAGCATTTGAAAAGCATGATTATGATGTGCTAAATGTTTTATATGTTCTTAATACATATATGGGACGGAATATATATGTGTTTATATATTGTGATTGAAATGCATGTTGGCTACTTGTGGTGAATGAATGCATTGAATGAAAGTATGACTATATTTATGCTATTATATGTGCATATGGGATTTATATGCAGGGTGTGACATATAGGTAATTATATGTCGGTGTTGTGGTTAGGATGTATGCTAGACACTTATGTAAATGCATGCATTGAATGAAGCATGACCATGACATGCAAAATTGGAGATGGGTAGGCATATAGGGCTTATATGCAGGATTGGACACATACATGATTATGTGGGATTATGTGAATTAAATGCATGCTATCTATATATAGAAAATGTATGCATTGGCGAAGTATGACTAAAATGTGCTTAAGTGAGGTTTATGAGCATATGTGAACTGTATTCTAGATTTTACATGTATAGGTGAATATATGTGTGGCTTGGTGGAGATGAAACGTGTGCTATGTTCCTTTTTAACTAGCTGACGTATGGTGGAACATGAAATTTAGATGCTTGATTTATATGTTCGAAATACATATATGGGACCATTGTGAGAAAACGGGGAAGTTGGTTGAATTACCTAGAGTAAGTCAATACTCGGTTATGGTTGTGGTCATAAAGTGGGCAAATCACCTAGAGTAGGTCAATACTCGGTTACGGTGAGGGCATTGGAATGGTTACGTCACCTTGGAGTAGGTAAATACCCGGTGATGGTGGTTTACTCACCTTGGAGTAGGTAAATACTCGGTGGGAATTTCAAAAAGATGCCCAATCATTTTGGAGTAGGTAAATACTCGGTGAGAATTCTAAACAGGGGCCAAGTCATCTTGGAGTAGGTAAATACTCGGTGACGGTGGTCTATCCACCTTGGAGTAGGTAAATACTCGGTGGCGGAGTTGGAATGGTATGGAAAAGGTCTCGGTCACATGATTTGGTCAAGAATCATGTTAAGGTTTTGGGTTGAGTCCAAGAGAGAGACATGTGTATGAATTTGCTTACATTACTTATTGTGAAGCATGCGATGTGATTAACGCATTCTTATATATATATGTGTTGCTTGTGAATGGACATGACATATGTTGGATGTTTATTGCTTTTGAGCAGTTTGTACGGTTTAAATGCATCTTCATTGCGTTTGAAATTGCTACTTGTTGAGTAGGAGACGAGGTAGTTGATTTACATCGTTTATGTAAATGTGTTGACATATATGTTTTATATACATATTGGTGCTGAATGTTTACTGCTTTCAAGCATGTTGAAAATGATTTCTAAAATCATGTGTAGTGGATTTTGTATGTTCATATGTGCTAGAGTAGCCATATACATCGTTGGTTCATGCATGCTAGGTGGAGCATGGTCTTAAATATTATGATATATTTAAGTGCATGTATATTTTTGAGAATATGTAAGGATCGACCTGCTGCAGCGATGATAGTATGGTTCTACATACCTTGTTGGGCCTTTGAGCTCACCCCCTCCCAGGTTTTGTTGATTACGGAGTTAGTTAGGGGACTGACAATACCGGTTGCAGAGGTAGTGTCTAGATTCCTTAGAATCAGATGTATGTCCAGGATAATGAATAGATAGATGCATTACATTTGAAATTAAATGTATGGAGCAATTATATTGATTCAGTTCCTTCAGTTGTATTTTATTCATGTGATGTATGTATATAATACGGACATTCAAGGACTGAGACATGTATTTTTGATTGTATTATGCATGTTGTAGAAATAATGGGGGGACACGTGCCCAGAAGTGTCTATTTGAATTTAAAGCAGGTATAACATGCCAAGATCTGATTTATTAGAATGGGTCATGCCCAATTTTCGTGAAAATAATAAGAAATTGAGGTTGTATGATCAGGTGATGATTATGTCGTGAGGGTGATCTCACGGAGTTCACACCTCGATTTTTGGGCCTCGAGAATCGGGGCGTGACATGTACCATACATTTTAGATTTTTTACCTATTATCTTAAGTTGGGATGTAACATACATTTTAGGTTTCCAACCTGTTATCTTAAGTTGGGCAATATGTTATCTTAAGTTGGGATGTACTATACATTTTAGGTTTCCAACCTGTTACGTTAAGTTGGGATGTACCATACATTTTAGGTTTCCAACCTATTACCTTAAGTTGGGCAACCTGTTAGCTTAAGTTGGGACGTATCATGCATTTTTGGTTTCCTACCTATTACCTTAAGTTGGGCAACCTGTTACTTTAAGTTGGGATGTATCATACATTTTAGGTTTCCTACCTATTATCTTAAGTTGGGATGTAACATACATTTTAGGTTTCCAACCTATTATCTTAAGTTGGGCAACCTGTTACCTTAAGTTGGGCAACCTGTTACCTTAAGTTGGGATGTAACATACATTTTAGGTTTCCAACCTGTTACGTTAAGTTGTGATGTACCATACATTTTAGGTTTCCAACCTATTACCTTAAGTTGAGCAACCTGTTAGCTTAAGTTGGGACGTATCATACATTTTAGGTTTTCTACCTATTACCTTAAGTTGGGATGTAACATACATTTTAGGTTTCCTACCTATTACCTTAAATTGGGCAACCTGTTACCTTAAGTTGGGATGTACCATACATTTTAGGTTTCTAACATGTTACGTTAAGTTAGGATGTACCATACATTTTAGGTTTTCAACCTATTACCTTAAGTTGGGCAACCTGTTACCTTATGTTGGGATGTATCATACATTTTAGGTTTTTAACCTATTATATTAAGTTGAGCAACCTGTTACTTTAAGTTGGGATGTACCATACATGTTAGGTTTCCAACCTATTACCTTAAGTTGGGATGTACTATACATTTTAGGTTTCCAACCTATTACCTTAAGTTGGGCAACTTGTTACCTTAAGTTGGGATGTATCATACATTTTAGGTTTTCAATATGTTACCTTAAGTTGGGATGTAACATACATTTTAGGTTTCCAATCTGTTATCTTAAGTTGGGCAACCGGTTACCTTAAGTTAGGATGCACCATATGTAGTAACCCTTGTGGACGGGTGTGAGTGGGCGGGTGCGAAGATAGACACTGGGTTGAGCAGTGCTCAATCCCACATCGCTTGGGTGTGGAAAAGGGGATGTGCTTATATGTAGTATGTTCTCTTCAAATGGTATGAGGCCTTTTGGGTAAAATCCAAGAGCAAAACCGTGCGGACTCAGGCCCAAAGCGGACAATATCATACCATGTGTTGGAGCGGGGTATTACACCATACATTTTAGGTTTTCAACCTGTTATCTTAAGTTGAGATGTAACATATATTTCAAGGAACCTGCCTATCTCCATTAAATTATAATGTAAGATACATTTCAAAGAACCTGCCTATCTCCATTAAATTAGGATGTAACATACATTTCAAGGAACCTATCTATCTCCATTAAATTAGGATGTAACATACATTTCAAGGAACCTACTATTTCCATTAAATTAGGATGTAACAGTCATCCGTAAGAAAGATATACCAAATCCAAAAAATACACCATCCATAAGTTGGGATGGGATGTAATGAATAAGCCATCTAAATAAACCTAACTATGGCAAAATATACAGTCATCCACATCACTTTGCATTTTTAGAATATGCTCTATTCCATGCAATGTTGGCCTCTAGGGTGATGTAATCGTCAATTTCATTCATCAAATGGTCCAAAAATTGTAGCACAAACTCAGAACGCATAACCCTTGGATCTGTCTGCAACATTAAGAACAAAACAAAGTTGTGAAACGTAATTTAGTATTGATATCTAAAAAAGTTATAATACATTATACTTACATTGAAGTCGCGAAAAAGCTCGTCTCCATTCCACAACTCCATAAATTTCATCAAAAATACTCCACATGATGTCCTAATATGCGAATTTTTTATTAGAGATCTAGTTAAGGTATTTATTTAAATCAGTTACTTACTTGCTTTGTATTTAAATTACTATTTATCATGTAAATAAGGTATACATACCCATAAGGGCTGAATCAGTAATTTGTCCTATTTTTTTATTTCAAAATGTGGCCACTCTTCCTCAAAAGCAACCTCAAGAAACTCTTTCTGACATACAACACATGATTTGGTAAATAGATGACCTAGACACAAATTAATAACCCTGAAAATAATGTGAATAGACATGTACCACAAAGTTCGCATAATGTGGTTGTCTAGAGGGACGTCCCTTTGAACAAATATAGTCAACCATTTTCCATGGATGATTGACCACTAACAAAAACCAATGTTTCTTCACGCATGCAGGAAAAAAGAACTGTGCCAAAGAGAACATCAATAAACTTTTCCGTTATTGCAACAATAAATAGAAAACAACCAAATAAATGACATGTTCGCTTTATATAAAGTACTTGTATTTGAATATGTACTATAATATGAGACAGGGACACGTACTAGTAACAAAACTAAAGTCAATATTATATATACACGAACAAACATACTAACCATCTCCGATTTCTTTAAGTCTTCCAAATCAATTGTTGCAAGTCTTTTGTACTTCTCCCATACACCTTTCAAGACAAACCTACGGTCCGATGAATTTTGTATCTTCTCTATGTTGTTATCCTCCATTAATTGTATGACAAAACTTTTAAGAAACAACTTCTTTCTATTCTTTCCTTGTTCATTGTTCAGAACATTTCCAAAGAAATTAATCATCTGTTAAAAGAAAATAATTTGATTAGTTAAAGAAATATTGAAAAACATATAACATTGAATAGAAATACAAAGAATGTAGTTAGGTAAATCCACTCACAAGGCTCGATACCCAATTGTTGTCAAAAAGGTGTGTTAGCTCACGTCGACAGAGGGTTTCATCGAACATGTAAACCAGTACTTCACTGAGACAAATATGGACCACACCATAAATTATTTATGATACAATATAGAATTTAAAACAACATAAAACAACAACTTATTTTTGAGTGTCTGTTACACTTACTCTTTCTCACCGCCAGCCGCTGCCACATAAAACAACTTCTTCTCCGGGTCATCACTAAAATTACTTTTTTTATTGTTTGTGTTTATCCAGGGAGAGTATCCATAAGGCCCACATTTTTTTTTCCGTTTGGGTCTTGCAACATTTTCCACTTCTTCACCAACTGCAGTCTCTGAAATTTTCTGAGACTGTTGCAATGGTGCATCACATTTATCTTCTTCTATATTGGGAGTAGGTTCGGTCGCACTCAAGTAAGCGGGGTCACCAATGGGTTCCCTATCCCATTTGTTCTCATCATTGTCAGCAGCAGGTTGTTCTTGACCAATTTTGTCAACATTATCATCAACAAAGGGTGTCCTCTCACCTATATCAATGGGGTCACCAATGGGTTTCTTATGCCATGTGTCCTCTTCATTGTTAACACCAAAGGGTTCCCCATCACCTCTGTCGTCATCATTGGTGTCCACCGAGACTCTTGCTTTTTTCTTTCCCTTCTGTTGCCTCACAAAAGATTCTAATTTGCCTAGCTTGTTTTTTGAAGCTATTACATGTTTTTCTGCTAGTTGGATTTCCATCCAGATTTCTTTGATGTAGCGCTGTATAAAGAGATTATGGTGAGCGCCGACAATTTTACAAGAAAGCCTATTCATAGTTAAAATAATGTAATACATATTTACCTTTAACTCTGTGTCTGAATAACTATCATGGTCAACATTTGTATTTGATGACCCAGACAGAGAAGGGGATAAACCATGTTGAGATGGGCCCGCATTGGAAGTGCTACAAAATACTCTACCCCATAACGGGAGCAATTGTTCCAAATTGATATTAAAAGATGAAGTTAATTTTCAGCAAAATGGTTATTATCCTCTTTTCAATTCCATATACTGCAAATATTTAAAATGAAGAATAAATAATATTACCTGACCGTGTCCAAAACCTCCCATCTCATTCTCCCACATTAAGCATTTCCGTACAAGGTCATTGTGCCAATAACCAATGTTTTGGATATCTCCCTTGGGATAAGAATGGTATTTCACATCACAACGTGTCAAATACAGAAGCTGTTTTAAATTGCATGAAACAAATGAGACAACATTCATATTAATAAAGAATCAAATTTTATATGAAAAATTAAGTATATAGTCTTAGGAAATATAATATTATATACCTGTAAGAAAATCATACATCTGCCGTACATTTGCTATTCCTTAACATCTACATCTTCTTTTATACTATTAAGCAAACACTCTCGGACATATGTGCACCAGTTGTAAGTCCCAATTGCATTAACATCATCAACAGCTTTCCACAAGCTCATATGGCACTGATAATGACCATTTGGGCTAAGTACTGCAACACAAGCAAATAGGACAAATGCTCGCTTAAAATCATCTCCAGCTTCCAGTGTTCTGACCTTCTCAGCCAATTTTGCTAAGTGCATTCCTCCCCTCGCTCGATATCTACCTTGGACTATCCAATTTGCAACAAAGTGGGAATTTTTTGGCACTTTCACATTGCCAGTAGGTAATCATAGGATAGATTGCACATCATGCCCATGTACGGACAGATACCCTATCTCCTCAACTCTAATCAGAGATTTATCTGAATCAAAATATTTTATTAAATATTGGCAGAGTAAACAGGACAAGTAGGAGCATTTCAGGTTCAACAAAACCTCAAACCCAATCTCCTTAACTGCGTTCCTCTTTCCATCATCAAGATAGGATATGACTTCAATGAACTTGGGGAGCGAGCATGTCACGCCCCAATTCTCGACTCCCAAAAAATTAGAGGTGAACCGGTTCATTAAACCTCAATGAACCTCCTCATATGTCTCGATTACCGTGGAAGCTAAACATGCGCATGTAGTTATCTATGCGTATACTCATCATTATCTGTCCCAATGGGCCACACATTGGTCTATGTATGCATGACATTTCATTTCCACTCTTAGATCACAAAAAAATCACAAAAAAACACATTTTTAAGGGTTACAGGACTTTCAGTCGCCTGAAAATTAAGTTTGAGTCACCTGAAAATTCCAGTGAGTTTGCAATTTCAAAACTAGCACATTCAGCCGCCTAAAAGTGAACTTTCAGCTGGCTGAAAGTGGACTTTCAGCAAGCTGAAAGTGCCTGTGCCTGGACTTTTGACAGCATTCCTCAATCTGACTTCAAATGCTAATATCTCACAATCCGTAAGTTTGTTTGACTTAAAATTTGACATGGATGATCCTCAACGTGTCTAGTTTTTAACCCAATTTGAATTACTCAAAAATACCAACCACAGCTCAAGTTATACTCAATTTAGTGGGCGTGGGTCAGATTACCCAATCATGCACTAACACATGCATATCTTTCTCAATTTAAATCCAAACAAGGTCCATAACCTATCATAATGAAGCTAACATAATTCTCTTACTATAAACATAAATTTCATTCACTTCTTGAACTCAAAATGGACACTTTTGGGCATGTGTCCCCCCAATGGCTACTCTAATGCCTCAATGGCCATCAAGTATATTCACATAACATGCATTTCACATTTGAAATGTAATTCCATCAATTTTTTCTTACCATCTTCACTCAAGAAATCATGCATGCATACTTTTCATACTCCATTTGCTCATGAGCAACCATACAAGAAATCACAACCAAAGAGGAAAATGGTCCTAAGGTGCCATACATCTCCAACACACACTTTTCTCAAAAGATACATACCATTCATGTGATTTTTCTAAGTTTATAGTCATTACAAGAATTCACGCATAAGGGTCAAAATGTCATAAATTCTACCATGACTAAAACTAAATCATTACCGTGCCACAAGCCGGCACAGATAGCCAAATGCACAACTGTCCAAAATATAGCAAAATATAGCTAGAACTCTCTCCTTGGACACTCAAGTCCCATCTGTCATCGGCGCCTTATCTGTAAAAGAGTTTATAATAAAGGGGTGAGCACCACTGCGGCTCAGTAAAGGTTCCCCAACCCTCCTAAGTGCCGACCCGACACGACCTACATGAATACATGCCACTACATTACATGTATCATCCAACATATACCATGTTCATTCGCAAGCAATGCATATATAAAAGAATGCATTAAACATATAGCATACTTCATAATTTAGAATGGAAGCATTAACCATACTCTTGTCTCTCTCTCGGACTCAACCCGAGACCCGAGCATGATTCTTGACCAACCACACAACCTAGGCTATTTTATACCCAAGCTCAGAATTTTCATCACCGAAAACATCGGTCCTACCAAGTAATGAAACTGTTTTAACACGCATCATCGAGAACATCGGTCCTACCAGGTGATGAGATCATTTTTGGAATGCACCACTGAGAACATCGGTCCTACCAAGTGATGAGATATTTTTGGAATGCACCACTGAGAACATCGGTCTTACCAAGTGATGAGATATCTTCGGACTACACCACCGAGAACATTGGTCCTACCAAGTGATGAGACCCTTACAAGACTTTCACCGAGAACTCCCACCTCTAAAGTGGTCTAACCACTCCAACGCCCTCACCGAGTGTCCATTTACTCTAGGCAATTCGACCACTTTTCCCCATTTCCTCACAATGGTCCCATATATACATTTCGAACATATTGTACTCAAGCACTCAATATTCATGCTTCACAATGCATTATCTAGTTATAAAGAAACATAGCATGCATTTCATCTCCACAAAACCACATATACCACATATATGTAAACACATACATATAACCTCTCATATGCATACAACTTCAAAATTAGCATACTTTACTCATGCCACACTAAATGCATAATTTTAGCATATGGAACTAACATGCATTCAACCACCACATATTCCACATATAATCACATATATGACACAAGGTTAGGCATTTGCACATAAACCCCAATTTGAGCACATAAAACCTATATACCCAATTTCTTCATTTCACACACTTTAACCCACATGCTAAACCAACACAAGGATACCAAATGTGCAAAGATAGGACTCAAGAGAAGGAGAAAACATAACTTTTCACACCCCTCACCGTCCTAAATCATGTGATACACAACATACACATCTCCTCTCCACCCGAAACCCTAGAATTGACAATTAGGAGAGAAGAAGAACCCATACCTCAAAAATGAAAGCCTTCCAAGCACTTCACCAATTTTCCAGCGGAGTCTACCTTGCCGAATCACCACTTTGATCGGTTCAAAGGGAAGCCCTAGCCGTCCTCTACGTATCTCCCTCCTTCGGCGAGTCTTGAATCCAAGCCGAACGGGTCCGAAATGTAGAGAGAAGGGAGAGCTTTGAAGATGGAGAACTTTAGAGAGAGAAAGAGGTGTGAGATCTGCTAAAATATCCTTGCCACTAATATTTAAAATATCTAGGACTTGCAAAAAGACCAAAATACCCCTAGGCCACTTAACGCATCTTCCCGGACTCCTTTTTCGATTCCGAAAACTCCTACGGTCTCGAAATCACTTCCTCTACTCTCTAAACATTTCAACTCAGCCATTCTCAAAATTAAATATTTTTGAGAATTTTTCGAATTTCCGGACCCACTTTAGTCGCACCCCAGGCCCCGGTTTGACCAAAAAAGTCAAACTTCTCCAATTCTCCCAAAAACTTTTCAAAACCTTAAAAACACTTCCGAAACTTGTTTCCCACACTCAAAACATGTTAAACACCACTAAAAATGCATATATGGCAATTATAATGCAAAAAATGCAAAATCGGTCAAAATTGGTCACGGTCTCTACAACCTCCCCCCCCCCTTAAGGGAATTTCGTCCCTGAAATTAGAAACGTACCTCAAGTAGAAAATAACTCAGGATGTTTTGAGCGAATTTCTTGTTCTCGCTCCCACGTAGCCTCCTCGACTCCGTGATGTCTCCAAAGGACTTTAACCAATGGAATAATCTTGCCCCGAAGTACTTGCTCCCTAGTATCTAAAACCTATATCGGTCTCTCCTCGTAAGACACATCCTCGTCCACCTCAAGATCTGTCCAATCTAGCACATGTGAAGGATCTGGCTCATACTTTCTCAACATCGAAACGTGAAAAGTATTGTGCACATTTGACAATTGCGGTGGTAATGCCAAGCGATATGCAACCTCACCCACATGATCCAATATCTCAAATGGACCGATAAAGCGTGGGGCTAGCTTCTTGCTACGCCTAAACCTCATCAAACCCCGGCGTGGCGAGACCTTCAAGAAGAAATGGTCCCCCACCTCAAATGTTAAAGGCATCCGCCTTTTGTCAGCATAGCTTTTCTGAAGACTCTGAGCCGTAAGCAAACGCTGTCGTATGATCTTAATCTTTTCTGTAGTCTCTCTGACTATATCTGGCCCCAAAGCCATTGTCTCACCGACCTCTGTCCAACAAACTGGTGACCTACAAGGTCTACCATACAAAGCCTCAAATGGAGCCATTTCAATACTAGCTTGGTAGCTATTATTGTATGCAAACTCCACCAATGGAAGGTGATCCTCCCAACTGCCTCAAAAATTAAGTGCACATTCTCTAAGCATATCCTCCAAGATCTGTATAGTACGCTCTGATTGACCATCTGTCTGAGGATGGAAAGCCGTACTAAAATGGAGATCTGTATCAAGTGCAGCTTGAAAACTCTGCCAAAATCATGACGTGAATCTCGGATCCCTATCAGACACAATGGAAACTGGCACTCCGTGCAGTCTCAAAATCTGATCAATATACAACTGACTAAGAGTATCCACATCATCCGTCACTTGAATCGGAAAGAAATGAGCCACCTTAGTCAATCTATCCACAATGACCCAAACTGCGTCGTGACTCTTCCTCGTCCTAGGTAAGCCCGTCACAAAATCCATAGTGACGTGTTCCCACTTCCACATAGCTACTGGTAAAGGCTGTAACAAACCTGCTGGTCTCTGATGCTCGGCCTTCACTTGTTGACAAGTGAGACACCTCGCCAAAAACTGTGCGACGTCCTTTTTCATGCCTTTCCACCAATACTGTCTACGAAGATTATGGTACATCTTGGTACCACCGGGATGTACTGCAAGTCTGGAGCTATGAAACTCCCTCAAAACCTCATCCTTACAAGCCAATGGCATAACCATTCTGTCTCTGAACCTCAGACCTCCGTCTGAATGGATTACCCAATCCTTCACTACTTCGCCACCCGTAATCCGAGTGCGAATGCTCTCTAACTCTGTGTCATGCCTCTGCTCCCCAACCACCCTACTCATTAGAGTTGGTTGTGCTATGAGCGTGAACAAAGTAGCCTGTTTCTCACTCTCATTGAAGTACAATCCCATTCCTAAGATATCTTCCATCATCCTCCACTCACGAATAGCAATGCTAGCCAAAGTGCCATGTGATTTCCTGCTCAATGCATCAGCAACCACATTAGCCTTCCCCGGGTGATACTGAAGATCAAAGTTGTAGTCTTCCATGTATTCCACCCATCTTCTCTGTCTCATATTCAAGTCCTTTTGTGTAAAAAGGTACTTCAAACTCTTATGATCGGAGAAAACCTCAAATTTTTCTCCGTAGAGATAATGCCTCCACGTTTTCAAAACAAAAATCACCGCTGCCAACTCCAAGTCATGAGTCGGGTAATTCTGCTCATGGATCTTCAACTGTCGGGAACCATATGCAACAACCCTCTCGGTCTACATCAATACACATCACAAACCATCCCGTGAAGCATCACAGTAGATGACATAACCCAAACCTCGCTCGGGAATAATCAATATTGGAGCACTAGTCAATCTACGCTTCAATTCCATAAAGGAATGCTCACAAGCCTCGTTCCACTCAAACTTAACTCCTTTACGAGTAAGCTTGGTCATCGGCACTGCTAACTTCGAAAAGTCTTTCACAAAATGCCGGTAATATCCTACCAATCCCAAGAAGCTACGTATCTCAAATACGTTCTTAGGCCTCTCCCAATCCATTACCGCTTCAATCTTAGAAGGGTCTACTGATACTCCTCCTTCCGACACCACGTGTCCTAGGAACTTCACCTCCGTTAGCCAAAATTCACATTTTTTGAACTTGGCATACAAACGGTGCTCTCTCAATGTCTGTAACACTGTCCTCAAATGGATCTCATGCTCTTTCATAGAAGAAGAATACACAAGAATATCATCCACGAAGACCACCACAAAACTATCCAAGTACACCCTGAATATCCGATTCATCATGTCCATGAACGCTGCTGGTGCGTTCGTCAATCCAAATGGCATCACTAGAAACTCATAGTGTCCATATCTAGTCCAAAAAGCTATTTTCAAAATGTCCTCTTCCCTTACCCTCAACTGGTAATACCCCGACCTCAAGTCGATCGTCAAAAAATAAGTCGAACCTTTAAGCTGATCAAATAAGTCATCTATCCTTGGCAAAGGATACTTGTTCTTAATCATTGTTTGGTTCAACTTACGGTAGTCTATGCATAACCATAAAGATCCGTCCTTCTTTTTAGCAAATAGGACTGGAGCTCCCCAAAGCGATGTACTAGGTCGTACAAATCCCTTATCCAATAATTCTAATTAAATTTAAAAGAAGTAAATTCTGATTTTTAAAACTAAATTAACTAATGAAGCAATTGAACAAAAGCAAGAAAAACTGAGGAGTGTAGAGAATATAAGATAAGTCTAGGGTAATTGATTTCACCACTAACTTCACAATCAATGGTCAATTGAACTAACTATGGGGAATCATATCATGCATAAGTGGTGTCGGTGGCTACAAGCTCACCTCCATCCGTCAAGAAGATAACATATAATTAAGGCCAAGTCATGGACTATCTTCGATTGGCATGGGCCATCTGCCTAACTACTCTAATCTAGGGTGCAGTATGGTTCATCTTCTCTAGGCATAATCCATCAAAGCTTTTAATGATATATTCAGTGAAAACCATTGTGTAATAATCACTCTCATGATCACAGAAAACAAGAGGGACGAGTTCAATAACAACAATCAAATATCTAAGACAAGATAAGAAATCATTGAAACTGAATTTATAAGACTTTTATTGCTCAATTCTATCATAAGAATCCTCTAAATTACACAATCTATGAATGAATACAAAAATTCCCAATAATTAGAACAATCAAACCAGTGATGTTTAGTTAGGGCTCCATCAAAACCCTGGTGGCTGAACTAGCCGCTCATGATACGCCTTGTTCTCCAATGATTCTCTATTCCAAAAGCTCTTCCAAGCTACTGCCAAGCCTCCCAATACAGCCCTAATTTGTCACTTTAAATAGCCAAGAGAATACATCAAAGTCCTAATCCAATTAGGAATTAATTAGGTTTTCCCGCAGCACTAATCAGGTGGGTTTTTCCTGCTGACTTCGGCCCAACTTTTGACCCACTAGAAGTCCGATTTACGAAATTTTCGTGAAATACAAAAGTGTGCAGAATCAAATTTCGTTCAACCTTACTCGAGAATTAAGTCGATTTGAGGCTCGAAAATAAGACTTCTGGTCCGTTTTCCAAAACGGGATTAAGACTGTATTATGCGCAGATTTGGGCTTCAGGCCCGAAACCTTCTTAAGTAGTTGTAATTCTCTTGGACCTCTTCCTTGGGCTGATTTGAGTTAAATTATGGAGTTGAATGGATCCCTTTGGTGTAGGCTTCATCTAACAATCTCGGATGTCATCTTTAAAAGCCCAAAATCACGGTTTTAACTGAAATAATCATTAAGGCCCTGAAAATACATAAAACACTAAAACAAAGTAAAATCACAAAATAATCTATCACTAAGAGAATAAAATACATAAGTTAAGAGGCTAGAATGCGTAACATTCAACGCCTATCAAGCAACCATACAAGAAATCACAACCAAAGAGGAAAATGGTCCTAAGGTGCCATACATCTCCAACACACACTTTTCTCAAAAGATACATACCATTCATGTGATTTTTCCAAGTTTATAGTCATTACAAGAATTCACGCATAAGGTTCAAAATGTCATAAATTCTACCATGACTAAAACTAAATCATTACCGTGCCACAAGCCGGCACAGATAGCCAAATGCATAACTGTCCAAAATATAGCAAAATATAGCTAGAACTCTCTCCTTGGACACTCAAGTCCCATCTGTCATCGGCGCCTTATCTGTAAAAGAGTTTATAATAAAGGGGTGAGTACCACTGCGGCTCAGTAAAGGTTCCCCAACCCTCCTAAGTGCCGACCCGACACGACCTACATGAATACATGCCACCACATTACATGTATCATCCAACATATACCATGTTCATTCGCAAGCAATGCATATATAAAAGAATGCATTAAACACATAGCATACTTCATAATTTAGAATGGAAGCATTAACCACACTCTTGTCTCTCTCTCGGACTCAACCCGAGACCCTAGCATGATTCTTGACCAACCACACAACCTAGGCTATTTTACACCCAAGCTCAGAATTTTCATCACCGAGAACATCGGTCCTACCAAGTGATGAGATATTTTTGGAATGAACCACTGAGAACATCGGTCCTACCAATTGATGAGATATCTTCGGACTACACCACCGAGAACATCGGTCCTACCAAGTGATAAGACCCTTACAAGATTTTCACCGTCAACTCCCACCTCCAAGGTGGTCTAACCACTCCAACGCCCTCACTGAGTGTCCACCTACTCTAGGCAATTCGACCACTTTTCCCCATTTCCTCACAATGGTCCCATATATACATTTCGAACATATTGTACTCAAGCACTCAATATTCATGCTTCACAATGCATTATCTAGTTATAAAGAAACATAGCATGCATTTCATCTCCACAAAACCACATATACCACATATATGTAAACACATACATATAACCTCTCATATGCATACAACTTCAAAATTAGCATACTTTACTCATGCCACACTAAATGCATAATTTTAGCATATGGAACTAACATGCATTCAACTACCACATATTCCACATATAATCACATATATGACACAAGGTTAGGTATTTGCACATAAACCCCAATTTGAGCACATAAAACCTATATACCCAATTTCTTCATTTCACACACTTTAACCCACATGCTAAACCAACACAAGGATACCAAATGTACAAAGATAGGACTCAAGATAAGGAGAAAACATAACTTTTCACACCCCTCACCATCCTAAATCATGCGATACACAACCTACACATCTCCTCTCCACCCGAAACCCTAGAATCGACAATTAGGAGAGAAAAAGAACCCCTACCTCAAAAATGAAGGCCTTCCAAGCACTTCACCAATTTTCTAGTGGAGTCTACCTTGCCGAATCGCCACTTTGATCGGTTCAAAGGGAAGCCCTAGCCGTCCCCTACGTATCTCCCTCCTTCGGCGAGTCTTGAATCCAAGTTGAACGGGTCCGAAATGTAGAGAGAAGGGAGAGCTTTGAAGATGGAGAACTTTAGAGAGAGAAAGAGGCGTGAGATCTGCTAAAATGTCCTTGCCACTGATATTTAAAATATCTAGGGCTTGCAAAAAGACCAAAATACCCCTAGGCCACTTAACGCACCTTCCCGGACTCCTTTTTCGATTCTGAAAACTCCTACGGTCTCGAAATCACTTCCTCTACTCTCTAAACATTTCATCTCAGCCATTCTCAAAATTAAATATTTTCAAAAATTTTCCGGATTCCCGGGCTCACTTTAGTCACACCCGGGCCCCGGTTTGACCAAAAAAGTCAAACTTCTCTAATTCTCCCAAAAACTTTCCAAAACCTTAAAATACTTCCGAAACTTGTTTCCCACACTCAAAAAATGTTAAACACCACTAAAAATGCATATATGACAATTATAATGCGAAAAATGCAAAACCGGCCAAAATTGGTCACGGTCTCTACAGAGCATATATGCCAGCAACCTTTTGGTTTTGTTTGGTTCTGAATCATAACAAAACATCACATTTAGAAACACGAATAACATAAGAGGAAAATATAATTATTTCATTTCCTCAAACATAGTAGGATAAGCAATGAAATAATTACCAAAATAAAATTACCTTATTTTTGGAAACTTTATTTGGTTCAGATTTTTTGAACTCTTGATGTAGTCTTTTATATAAGTGGATATAAGGAGCCTGCTTGTCATTGCTCATTTTCCTCCAAGCATCAAGGGCTTTCTTGTGAATTTCATTCATTACGTATCTCTTAACTCTTTTCTTTAATCCATGCTCTTCTTGACAGCTCTTCACAAAATCAGACCTAATATCACATGACAAATTATAAATTGAGGATAATGTATGTGCATCACAACTTTTATTAACATGTATAAACTATGAAATGCTTATAGCATCCTAACTTTTTCCTCACATGTTAGAAGTATACATTTGTTCATAAAAAGAGAAGAACTGATGTTTTGAGAGTAACTTTGTAACTATGAATTTTGTAATTCAAAACCACCAAGTCAAGAATCATTTAGAATAGTTGCAGGACCTATGAAAGATAAATCTGACTTAACCCATGTATCTCATGTTACTTGCTAAAATCAAAACTACATATCAATATGACTTAGGAAATTTTTTTTTAATATAAATGTGAATGTAAATCTGAATGTATACCTAAATAGGAAGAAGGTTCCTACAGGCCGCTTCCCCGCTTTCTTAGCAACTGAATCTACAGCAACTGTTGTGGAAGCTTCTCCCTCAGCCTTTTCTAAATTCTCTTCCATCTCGGAACTATGAATAGCTGATGGAGAACTTGGAGTAGAAGGAGGACTGTAATCACTATCGTCGCTTGAACTTGCTAGAGAGATAAGTACGGATTTCTTCTTTAGGGTTTTTTTAGCTTGTAATTTAAACCTAGGCATTTCAAGCTTGTCTAATTCATGAATGAAACCAAAATTAATAAGAAAATTTTAAATAATCCAACAATTGATGGGCAAAATATGGTCTTTATAAGATAATTTAACAATTAACCACCAACCAATAGCAAAAAAATAAAAAAATAACAGTAATATTCCAAGTCCCAACTTTAAGGTTTGTTAATCGTGAGGGAGCGTGCCAAAAATGTGTGCCAAGTTTCTTGAAAAATATTATCTTTACATGATTGCTCTTGTAGGTATGTAACTATTTTTTTGCTTTATTTAGTTCATTCATGCATGTTATAAGATATTTTGTTGAGGGTACAACTTACATTAACTAGCCATGCATGGAACATGATGCCAAAGTATAAAGAAAGAACCCTTGGGACATGGTTGCCTCACCTTCCCATATCAGAAAGTCACATGGTAGCTATGTAGAGATTCACTTCTTCTTCTTCTCTTATAAAATAATTTATTAAAAATAAACTATTGTAGGATGTATAAGAGTCTAAAACAGTGTAACTAATGTTCTGCAAAAGAAATTTTCTCTTTAGTAGCTGAGACAATAAAGGAAACTGGAATTCTTTCAGTACACAAGATGACTGATTGATTAATTACTGCTGATGAAGCAAAAATCCACCCCGAACTGATCAAACGCCAACCTATAAAAAAGAACAAGAGAAGGGTAATCGAGAGGGCACCGGCGTGGTGCCGGCCGACTACGCTCCGACGATCAAGTCAGAAATCGAAAGAGCTTTTTTAGCTATAAAGGAACTCAGGGGGTATTCATTGCGTACCTGTTATACGGACCGTCTCTATATTTATAGCGGTCAAGTGAGGCTACATCCTACTAGGAGACTGGCTCTTGGAGACAAAGAAGTCCTCTCAACGTAGACGGTCAAGTGAGGCTACATCCTACTAGGAGACTGGCTCTTGGAGACAAAGAAGTCCTCTCAACGTAGACTTCTTATCCACGTCAGCTTGAACCCAATCCCCACGTAGTAAGTTTCATAATTGGACTCAAATACTCTATCAGATGCCCCCTGTTCTTGAGGGTCAATTACTGGGCCTTATGAACATTTTGGACTGCTTACCGAGCTTCATCTGTTATACAAATAAACACCTTCTTTTTTTCTTTTCTTTTCTTTCCTTTCCTTTCTTTCCTTTCCTTCCCTTTCTTTCCTTTCTTTTCTTTCCCTTTCTTTCCGCGAGTGGGCCGGGTGGGCCCGGCCGCGCCCGGCCACAGGCCGGTCGGGGCAGTGCCCGGCCATGGCCGGCCAGGCAGCGCCCGGCCAGGCGCTTAGCCTGGCCGGCCCGGTGGGCCCGGTCGCGTCTGGTCCGGTGGGCCCGTCCTTAGTCGGGCCGGTTTCTTCCTGTGCTTGGTTTTTGGTCGGGTGGTTTATTCTTGGGTCCGGCCTTTGGCCGGTATATAAGAACCCGGTTTATATATATATATAAAAAATGATTGTCAGTTTGAAGAATCGAACCTTAGCTAATAAGCTCTGATGGTCTCACCCTAACCATTATGCCAATAACTCACTTGGTTAATAAAATCTAATTAATAAGCTTAATAGCGCGGCTCTTGATAAAGCCATGTGACCACCTTGGTGGGACTTACCTGCCTTTTGCTAGAATCTCTTTTAACAGGTTGTGCCCCCGTAGGGTAGGTTAACAATGTTTTTGGACTAAAAGGCCCTTGAAAAAGTGTGGTCGTGTCTCCTTAGTAAGGCTAGGCCCCTGTAGGGCTGAGTTTGTGCCCCCGTAGGGCTGTCTGGATTCATCCATCCTGCCTTTTTAGTTAAAGGCCCTACTCTGAGGTGTATCCCCGTAGGCTGGCCCTCGTAGGGCTACGCCTCTGTAGGGCTGTGACACCGTAGGGCTGGGACCCCGTAGGGCTGTACCCCCGTAGGACTGTGCCCCCGTAGGGTTGTTTAAACAATGTTCTCGGGATTCATCCATCCCGCATTTTTCATTAAAGGCCCTCCTTGGAGGTGTATCCTCGTAGGGTGGCCCTCGTAGGGCTGTGCCCCCGTAGGGCTGTGACCCCGTAGGGCTGTTTAAATAATGTTCTCGGGATTCATCCATCCCGCCTTTTTCATTAAAGACCCTCCTTGGAGGTGTATCCCCGTAGGGTGGCCCTCGTAGGGCTGTGACCCCGTAGGGCTGTGCCCCCGTAGGGCTGTTTAAACAATGTTCTCGGGATTCATCCAACCCGCCTTTTTCATTAAAGGCCCTCCTTGAAGGTGTATCCCCGTAGGGTGGCCCTCGTAGGGCTGTGACCCAGTAGGGCTGTGACCCCGTAGGGCTGTTTAAACAATGTTCTCAGGATTCATCCATCCCGCCTTTTTCATTAAAGGCCCTCCTTGGAGGTGTATCCCCGTAGGGTGGCCCTCGTAGGGCTGTGACCCCGTAGGGCTGTGCCCCCGTAGGGCTGCGCCCCCGTAGGGCTATGACCCCGTAGGGCTCTGATCCCGTAGGGCTGTGACCCCGTAGGGCTGTGACCCCGTAGGGCTGTGCCCCCGTAGGGCTGTTTAAATAATGTTCTCGGGATTCATCCATCCCGCCTTTTTCATTAAAGGCCCTCCTTGGAGGTGTACTTTTTGTTTTAGTTATAACAACAAATTTTGAAACAAAAGGATTGCTATTGATATTTGAGTAACAAACAGAGAATTATTCGTGCAAAAACTTCGGAGCTATCGCCCTGAGGCTCGATATTAAATTGAGCTTCAACTAGAATAATTAAAGTAGATGCAACTTTTAAAAGAAAGTCTTACTGGTGGCGCTTCCACAAACGCTCAGCAATCCAAGGATGGGCCAACTGCCTCCACTTTTAATGTCTCTAGTCAATATGCCACAATGCCTCCCTGCTCATGACGTGATGCTTTACCGGTCTGCCCCCGTGACATTTTGCCATGCTTGGGGTCTCTATCTTCCTCACTGGAATGTCCCCCCCTTTTCCTGTCTGCCTTTCTCGCATCAAGGACATCCTCTGCGTTCATGTACTTTTGGGCTTTCATAAGTAGCTCGAACATACTTTCTGGAGGGTGCTTGGAAATTGAGTACAAGAATTTTGAAAGCAGTTGCCCCCCCATGAATGCGGTAACTGCCACCTTATCGTCCAGAGAATCGACCTGCAACATCTCCCTGTTAAATCGGTAAATGTAGTCTCGCAATGACTCCCCTTTATTCTGTCTTACGTTCAGGAGATAGGTGGCTGGCTTTCTGTGCCTTTGGGCGGTAATAAAATTGCCTACGAACAATTGACTCAGTTCTTTGAAGGAACGTATAGATGTCGGTTTTAGGTTGTTGAACCATGACCGGGCAGAACCCTTCAATGTAGTAGGAAAAGCTCTACATAGGATTTCATCTGGTATTCCTTGGAGGTGCATCAGAGCTTTGTAGGTTTCCAGATGATCTAGCGGGTCATTGGTCCCATCAAAGCTTTCAAGGGTGGGCATCTTGAACTTGTTGGGCAAAGGACAACTCATTATCCCCGCGGAGAAAGGGAGGTTGGTTTGCTGGACCAGCTCCTTTACTGTAGCAGGGCCCTTCCCCCTTATGGCGTGGGCCATGCTTTCTACCCTAGCTCTGAGGTCCTGCATCTCCATGTCATAATAGATAGTTTTCCCTGGGTGCCCTGAGTCTCCACGGGGTTGGTTTTTTTCGAGTGGGACTAGGTAACTGGGATTCGTTCCACCTCTTACTCGGTTCTGAGCTACGTCGTCCGTTGGGACTTCACTGTCTCGCCCATCACCATCCCCTTCTGGATCAACAGGGTGACTCGGCGATGGTACTGGCTCCACAGGATGGAGGCGCTGCAGAATTGCCGTATTCTGTTGGAGTATCTGGGCTAGACTTTGATTCAAGTTCCGGACTTGGCATTCCAACGCTGCGATCCGTCCTTGGTCGTTTGGGATTTCGGGGCGTGCCCTAGGGAAGTCCATCTGTCCAAGGGGTTGCGTGCCTCCTTGTCCAATTGGAGGGCCCTGTCCGCCAGGAAGGTCATGGCCTACAGAAGGATCCTGGGCGGCTGGAGGATTGTGACCGGCAGGAAGGTCCTGCACTGGGGGATTATGGGCGGCAGGAGGGCCCTGCGCTGGAGGGTCCTGTACAGTGGTAATCTCTAACCCAGATCGTAGGTGCATCATGCTTCGTATATGATTCGTGTAGAACAATCAAGTTTGTGATTGTTTCCCACAGACGGCGCCAACTGATGAAGTAAAAATCCACCCCGAACTGATCAAACGCCAACCTGTAAAAAAGAACAAGAGAAGGGTAATCAAGAGGGCACCGGCGTGGTGCCGGCCGACTACGCTCCGACGATCAAGTCAGAAATCGAAAGAGCTTTTTTAGCTATAAAGGAACTCAGGGGGTATTCATTGCGTACTTGTTATACGGACCGTCTCTATATTTATAGCGGTCAAGTGAGGCTACATCCTACTAGGAGACTGGCTCTTGGAGACAAAGAAGTCCTCTCAACGTAGACGGTCAAGTGAGGCTACATCCTACTAGGAGACTGGCTCTTGGAGACAAAGAAGTCCTCTCAACGTAGACTTCTTATCCACGTCAGCTTGAACCCAATCCCCACGTAGTAAGTTTCATAATTGGACTCAAATACTCTATCAACTGCACAATAGATAATGTCATTCTTATGAGTATAATGTAGGAAATGTGTTGGTGGTAGTGTACTCAAGTATACTTTTTCTTGGACATCACTCTATTTCATTTTAAGTTACAATGAGTTCGAATTGAAGTAAACTTAGTTTGGCTTTGTGATTTCATGATAAATGATAATCTACACATGTACTCACATGTAGCCTAGCATAAATTGGAACATAAGATACCTAATAAAGGTTCCTAAAAAGAAACTTTTGCCTTCCCTTTAAGTTTGTTTGCCATATTACCATACATTAAATGTGACACTTCTAATTGTCACATGACTTTGTCTCCTCTTGACTCTTTCATTAACTCACCTCTCTGTCATCATGTACACAATGGCATAAAAAAAAGATAAATAAATCAGTGATGAAAAGAAGAAACTAAAAAGTAAAACAAGATTGGTGCTTGATTGGATTTGTTTTTATTTTAGAAAATTTGAAAGAAAAAAAAATACAAGAAGGCCAAACATGTTAACGTAGAATTGATTGTCGAAGCTTATGTGACTCGTATGTATGGATCAATAGAAGGCCAAACAAATGAGCTAATACAGTTTTTCAATCCAGTTTTGACGAATTTGTTTTGATCTGAAGAGACCCCTTTTTGATTGAAAATGGCCCAACTCGTAAAAATCAGTAGCTTTATTATTGATGTGTACTCTTTTCGGCCAAATTCATTCATCTAGAACTCCGAAATTGCATCTTCTCATTTTTTACAGATTTCAAAAATTTTGTTAGATGTCTAGACGAAATCAGATTCGTTTGATTTTTGGTAATTAATAATTTTTAGTAATTAGGTTTCTTATTCTATTTTTTCAGAATTTTTGGAGACATTTTAATTTTGACATTTTTTTTGTGCTTCTAGTTTTCATTTGTTTTTAGATTTGTTTATGCTGTTAGGAATTTTCTACTTATATGTACGGCAGATTATCAATTCATTTTTTAATAATATACCAGAATTTTTTACAATTTATCTTAACTTTGTGACTTTTCTTCATTCGTCGAAGTTTTGTAACAAAAGGAATATACCTGTATTTTGAGTTGATTTTTATAAATTTTATTCACAGAACCCACTACTATGAAAATAACTATGGCTGTACATATGATCCTCCCATAAAATTTAAAAATCAAATCGTTCTAGTTTTTTCACCAAGTAATTCATGATCTATTGTTCATGAAATTATATATTTAATTGGACTTATAGTACTATTGTGAAGTTGCTGTTTGTCCTCATGTCTTCATGCTTGTCAAGTTATTGTATGCCTTGCTCTTGCTAGAGCTTGTTTTGTATTGCTATGCAATTTTTTCTTGGTTCCTTTGGCATTTCTACAAACACTTTTCCTTTAATACAATCTTACCGTATCCAAAAAAAAAACTAAGCCCCAAATACACCTTATTAGCAACACTTAAAATATTAGTCACATACCTTTGATCCATGTGCTTAGCTATATTTTACATGACTTAAATTGGGCAATTGGATATGCATGTCAAGTGCAACTGTGTGTGTGTGTGTGTGTGTATATATATATATATGTATATACATGGGTATGCATCATCTCTGCCATGCACGATCAGGTGATAACATATAAAATACACAAAGTGTCTTTGATGAAATTGAATCAATTTTTTCGCTTAGAAAAATGAAATCAATGGAAAATAAAGAACAAGCGGAGATAGAAATAAGACGGTGGTGAGTCAACTAACCTGACCTCTCGGTCGATCCTACCCCCTCAGATTCCTGCACCATCCCTGACCTCGATCTTCTCCAACTTCGTCTTCTCTGGCTACTCCGACTACAGCAAGGGCTAATCTACTTAAACGAGTTGAACTCTTCTCCAACTACTCCGACTACAGCAAGGGAGTTAAGTTTTTTGGATCGTCTTCTTCAGCAAACCAGAATGCGAACTGAAGAATGGAGATAATGTGATCTTAGGGATTTTGAAATAGGTAATGCGAACCAAAACGTGAAGAATGGAGATAACGTGATATTAGGGATTTTGAAATTGGTAATGCGAACCAAAACGTGAAGAATGGAGATAATATGATCTTAGGGATTTTGAAATAGGTATAAAATATTGTATATGTAATCGTATAATTATGTAAATAATGTATATGTATTTCTTGTAAATGGTATATACCATAGACTCAGTTAAAAATTTTAGTATAGTAAATGAACACTAGACTTGGGCTTTGTAATGAATAGTCAATGACGTGGCCCATTCACAATCACATAAACTGCACCGGCTGGGACAGGCCCAAAAGCTAACAGGATAGGATTTTAATCCCTTTTGCGTCGACCAACATAGTACTAGCAAGGTACAATGAGATGTATTTTACGAAGTATGTTTTGCATGAGCTTAAGGAATGATGGGTTGAGGCACTACTCTACATACTATTCCAGTTTTGCATAAAACTCAACCACCGTCGCACGATTACATCTTCTCAAAGTTGCATTTTACAAATTCAAACAAAAATAGATAAGAAGCAAGTATATGTAGTTTATACATGAGTCTTTGTCATTATCACTTATCAAAAAGAAGTGCATACATTGACTGTCAAACAGACAATAGAGTTGATGGTGGCATAACACATAGCCAGCTCCTTTTAGAACAATAAAAAAGATAGTATTATTGTAATTGAGTATAATCAGACATGGAAGTGCATAACATATTATTAAACAAAAATGAAGCATTTTGTTTGCTACCATTTCTATATGATATTGTCTAACAACAAAAGTCCAACAACTTAAAAAAAGGCACACCTGCCTAAAATTCAAAAGCACGTATTTGGGTTTTGAGCAACATAGTAGTTTTGCTATTGGTCCTCTCCAGCAACATATAGACTTCCAAAATGACAACCAAACAGTACGATACAGTTTTCTTAATAAATGTCATCGGTGACACATTTCATCAAACAGGTAGCATACAGAAAAACGAAGCACCGCATAAAACGCCGACTCCATGGTTTTGAAAAAAAAATATTTGCAATGATACAAGCAGAAATGGGGTCTTGCATATTTGATAGTAGACATAGAAAACCCAGCTGAATATACCCCGAGTTTCGACGATTTCTTGAGGACAAGAAATATATATATACATATATAAATAGTTTAGAGTACATAAGAACCCAACATTGAAAAGGGAAAAAGAATACATTGATTAGCCTTAAGTGAATAAAAGATTAAGTTAGGTTGAACACAACCATCAATCAATTAAATCAACAACACAATTAAACGTAAATAATACGCAATGACAGTAACAGTGACATACATAGAAGTGACTTGAAGAGAGAAGGCTTGAAATCTTCTTCGGGTATCGTCTATCGATCTGTTGTGCTTTCACTGGAGTCCGGGGAAGGGTCTGCTCTATTTTTGATAACCCATGGCTGAAGAAGATGATCGAAAAATTGGCCGAAATTGAGATGGATTTAGTTTGGGCGGGATAGAGATTAATACTGTATATGTAATGGTTGATGTATATGTATTTCTTGTTCACCTCAGTAAATGGACAGTAAAATGGATTAAGCTTTGTAAAGATAGTAAATGACGTGGCTCATTCAGCACCAAATATGGTGCACCGGCTGGGACAGGATTAATTAGATCCTTACAGGAGAGGATTTTGATCTGACAAATGGGTGAGTTTTGGACAGATCATAAATGGACGAGTCATAAACAAGCAATAATCTATTGTCAACTCGTCAAAAAGGATAACAAATGAGTTGGGCATTAAATGAGCATCGAACCCCCACTAACCCCCCAACTTGCATACATTTTTTAATATGATATATATATATGTATATATATTATATATACACTATTTGCATATATAATAAAAATATGATATTTTCAATTATGATTTTTACTTGTTGCAAAACTTGAGCTCGTAGTAGTGTGGCACTGGACTACTTGAAGAGTATTTTAAAAGACTAAACATCTTTTAAGTAAATAAACAGATCTAAAATTAACAAGTGTTTACATATTTTATTACATAATACTTTTATTGGATATTAAGTGCACTTCGATTTGATGTGATGTACTATAAATGTCACATTTGAGTGTCTACTATTTAAAGAATAGAAAATGTTGGGATTTATCTCATAAAAGCATGAATTGACCCAAAAATAAAATAGAAAAAAAATTGCAATTGAGGTGAAACTCACTCTCAAATATCCAATTTGAGTATGGTATGCAAATTTGGAGTACTATTTTAGCATAAACTCTCAAACTCGAATCCAATTATCAAGTCAATCAGAACTTTATTTAATTTACCAATAGAATGTTATCGCATGTGCTTGCTTCGATGAACAGAGGGAGACAAAGCTCAAGATCGAGGATGAATCAGTTAAGGTCTAAATTGAGACCACCATTTCACCTAGGGTGTGAAAATTTGGGGAAGATGAGAAGCGAGGTACATGTGCCTAGCAACCACGTCCAGAATGGGCCTCATATCCCAGTGCAGGTGGGTGGCAAGGAAGTCAGAATAGGCTCAACCAACCTAGGAAAAAGAATTGATTCAACTGGAAGAAAGAGTTAGGTTTAGATGGCATCTGTTAGTGATAATCAGACCCAAATCATGAAATTGAATTTCATCCCCACTTTGATTATCGATGGTGCTAAGGGTATGAGGCCCAAAAGTGAAATTGCTGAGGAAGGGAAAGGAGAATGGGAAGATTGTCTTGTTGGTTACTCTATTGGCAGGAAAATCCCTTACAACACTATTAACTCGACTGCTCATTGTTTATGTGATAATGAAAGCCTGATCAAGGTTATGAGCAATGATTACATTTGGTCTTGCATAAATGGCAAATTGGAATGACGTTGATCAAGGATGACCTAGCTAAAGTGCCAGTTTGGGTGAGATTTTATTGAGTCCCTTTGGAATATTGAAATGAAAGGGGGCTCAACCATGTTGCAAGTTTTAAAAGAGAACCATTATATGCTGACTCTCTTACGTCCTCAAAAAGAAGAATCATTTTTGCTCATGTGTGTATTGAAATAAATGCTAACTCTGAGTTGCCATCTTCAGTGCCTCTTTGGATTTCTAATGATAAATGTTTCCAGATTCCCATGAAATACTAGTGGCTTCCCATCAAGTGCAAGCATTGCAAGGTGTTTGGGGACTCTAATGTCTCATGTGGAGATCTCAAGGCTACCTGAATAGATAGGAGGATAAAAAACATACAGCCAATCAAGAGATTCAGAGTGAATAATGGACAGTAGTTAATCGAAAAGGGAAGAACCAACAAAAGGAAGGAGAATGCATTAACCTTGTAGAGCCCAATGGAAACCAAGATGACTAGGGTAAACAAGTCAAAAATTTCATAGAACTTGTTGAAGGAAGGTATGCTGAGGATTCTACCTCATCTCCTATTGATGAGTTTAGTGAATCCCAATCAGGTTAGAAGCAAGTTTCGAGCAATGTCAAGAGCAAATTTGGTACTTCGGGAGTGAACCCTCCGGTTCTCAAGAATTGTAAGAATAGGTTTGATGCTTTTGGCAATGTGATGGAGAATGATTGTTCTACCACTCAAGAAGAAAGTACTAATTCTAATAAGGTACATGTTGTCAGCTGTGAAGAGATTGAAGAGTTTGCAAAGAATAATCAGGTTAGCAAGCATCAAGCTAAGCGTGTTTTGAAAAGAGTTGCTAGGAGCTTGAAACCCTTTGCTAATAGGAATGGTGGTGAAGTTATCCATTCTTAACTTTGTGATTGAGCTCCTTTTGTTCTTCCATTTTGTCTTTATGTTAGCTTTTTGGAATGTTAGGAGTCTAAATGACCCAAAGAAGTAGAGTAAACTCAGATTATTTTTGAAGCAGAACATAGTTTATTTAATAGCTCTTTTAGAGACCAAGGTGAGGAAGGTTAATTTTAATAGGATTATTAGAGTGATTGCACTTGGGTGGAAGTATATTAATAACTATGATCACTCCACTAGAGGTAGAATATGGGTTATTTGGAACCCGAGAATTTGGTCTATTCAATGCATGTCAAGTTCCGATCAGATCATTTCTTATATTTTGAGCTCCAATGATAACAACTGCAGCTATTTTGTTTTGTTTGTGTATGCAGACAATATTGTCACTCTTAGGAGGAGTATTTGGAGGGAGATTCAAGGCAAGGCTTTTGCTTCCCCAAATTTTCCTTGGTTGATAGTGTTATCAAAGATGCAAATGAAAATTTTGGTGGGGCTAACGCTATGCCTGCTGGGGTAAGAGAATTCAAAGATTGCCTTTCCAGTTCAGAATTGGTTGATCTGAAGTACTTTAGTATTCATTTCTCCTGATATAATGGTAGACAGGAAGATGGGGTGATCATGAGAAAATTGGATAGGGCTCTTATAAATGATGATTGGATGTCTAAGTTTCCCTTCTCTGAAGCTAATTTTCTTCCTCACGGTCTCTCCGATCACTCTCCTTGCATAATCATAATTATTATAGATAAGCCTAAGATTGCAGCTTCATTCAAATTCTTTGACTTTATGGCGAATGACAAGAACTTTCTAACATTGTAAGTAGAGTTTAGGATATTTTTATCAGGGGCATCCCCATGTTTAAGGTTTTCTAGAAGTTGAATATGCTTAAGGGTGAATTTAAAGCTTTGAATAAAAGCAAATATATGGATTTAGAAAATAGGGTTGCTAAATGCGAGAAGATTATGGAAGCGGCCCAAACTAAACTTGACTCGGATCTTTCTAATACTCTCTTCGGTTCAGGATTACAAGGTGTTCAGCAGAGCCGAAAAGAGTATGGCTAAACAGAAGGCCAGGATTCAATGGCTTAAGCATGGGGATCAAAATTCCAAATTTTTTTTAAGGTGGTTAACAGCAGAAGAAATAGAAATAGAATGTTATCCATTTGCACTGAAGATGGTAACCTGACATCTAACCTTCAGGAAACCAAGCAGACTGTAGTTAACTATTTCTATAATCCCTTGAATGGTGGGGAGAGCTTTCATAATACTCATCCTCTGAACCTTGAATCTTTCATTCACAAGATAAATCTTGATCAACCAATTCCTTGGAAGAAGAGGTTACTAAGGTAGTGTTTGGGCTTAAAGATGGTAAATCTCCAGGGCCCGACGACTTTCCCATTTCTTTCTTTAAGAGAGATTGGAGTATTATTGGAGACGAGATTTGTGAAGCTGTGACTGATTTATTTTCTTCTGAGCGCTTGTTGAAGGAGACCAATAATACACTGATAACTCTTATACTCAAGCAAAAAAACCCTTCCTCTATGTTCGATTATTGCCCCATCTCTTATTGTAACACCATTTACAAAATAATTGCTAACAGGGTTAAAAGAGTCTTCCCTTATTGTATCAGCTCTAATAAGAATGCTTTCGTTGCCAGAAGGAAGATTTCAGAGAATATTATGCTTGTTTAAGAGCTTATGCAAGGCCATCGTAAGGAGAGTAATAAGGCTAGAAGTGCTATGAAAATAGACATCAAAAAGGCTTATTACACAGTCAACTAAGATTTCTTTTTTTTAGTGTTTTCCCAAACTAGTTCCCTCCAAAATTTCTTAATTGGATCAAGCTCTGTGTTAGTACCCCTAAGAATTCTATTGTCATTAATGAAGAACTCGATGGGTTTTTTGGAAGCTCTAGAGGTCTAAGGCAAGGGGACCCTCTATCCCCTTATCTATTCCTTTTTGTTATGAAAGTTCTTAGAGGGATGCTCAAACTAGCAGCCTCTAATTCTGATTTTAGCTTCCATTGGAAATGTGATAAACTCAAACTTATCAATTTATGTTTTGCTAGCCCTATGTCTCTCCCTCTCTACATTCATCAACATCTTGTAACTTTACATAGTATACTTTACATTCCAGCTTCATTTGTTTTGAGGTAAAATTTTTTTTATAAAAAACATTTTGTATGTAAAATAAAAAATTTCTTGGTATTTGGCAACAATCCTAAAATATTATCATAAAGGGAAGTTTTCTCTTCAGTTTCTCTTTTGTTATCAAATTCAAACTTCCCTCTCTCCTTATCAATACTCTCCCTCTCTCATATCTCTTCACGAAAACAACCTCTCTCTATATGAAAACGCGATTGAATTTTTCATCCCGATGTAAGTGTGTGTGTGTATATATATATAATATTTACATTTGTGAATGAGTGATTGAAATAGAAAACTCAAGAATGCGAAACACAAATGTAAATGATGTTTCTGAGCATATTTTCCAAACCAATCTCTGACCCAAATCCCACTCTCATTGTAACCCTAATCCCACAATTACAGTTGTCATCAATGGTACTGCAACCCTGGCTTCATAGTTCATATCTTTATCATCCATGACATTTTTTTCCAACGGCACAACCACAACATCCTCCAACTTGAAGAAGACGATGAAGAACCATTGATCTAATTACAATCAAAATGCCTCAATTGAAGCATGTTTTTCTTTGAATTTTTTGAAAATATGGACAAAAAAAAAGGAGAAAAAAAAACACAAATAAAAGGAAAAGAAGAGGTAATCGTGTTTGAATCTATAAGATTTTCTTTAAGAAGATACTTTGTTGCATTTACATTTGAATCAGATTAAAATTATTTAGACAATGGTTGTTTACTTGGGAATCTGGATGGTCACATACATGGACAAACGAAAAATGATTTAAGAACTTTAAAACCGTAATAAGCTTTGGTAAAACCGATGGACAAGTTATACTTGCTCCTTAACCTCACAAAGTCAAAGTGTTGGGGCTAGTTGAAGTAACAAACATGGAGATCAAAAAAGAATCACACAATAAACACAACATATGTGTGGTTGGTCCAAATTCGACTTACGTACAGGAATGAGAACATATTCCACTATAATCATGTAAAGATAACGGTAGAGAATTTTCAACACCACAACATATAAACAAACCCTTATTCTAGAGTTTGGCCATCAATGTTCATTCTACCCAATCTACAACGTAACTACCATTACCTATCAACTCAGCTCTCTCATATATCTCTCTCAACTCATACCCTAAACATCTATTTATAGAGTACCAAAAATATTTACGTGTTGGATAAGGATTACAATTCCTTCGAGTCCAAGACTTTCCTAATAAGAAATTATCTAAAATACAACTCTAAAATAGAAACTTAATTAGAATAGGAATTTGAGACATAATTCCTAACAATCCCCACCTTGTTTAAATTCCATCAAGTCAATCATCTCTTCTCACGACATTGATCATAACATTTCATTATAGTTTCAATCTTGCACACAAACCAGATCACCTCTCTTGCAAAACTCTAATTTAAATCTAGCTGGATCTCATATCTAATTTTTCATAACATGCTCAAAAGTTCTGAGGTTGTATTCTCGTATTGCAACAAGAAATTATTTAGCGTCATTGATGCTTTGAGTGCTTCCTTGCGTGAAACACACTCCAAAGTTGTTGTATCATCATAAACTTTGTCAATACGTTTAATTTTTGGTTGGTTAAATGTATCTTTAATTGATTACATGACTACAGTACAATAAATCTTAATTGATTAAATGAGTACAATGCATTAAATCTTTAACACTATTGAGAAACTAATGTTTTGAAAAAAATAAATAATGTACATAAAATATCTTGTTAAATTAATAAGTTAGTAATTTATACATTGTATGAGTCTAATTATTATTTAGAATTAAATATAATTCTTGATGGGTAAGAGTAAAATAAATTTATTATTCTAGTGGCTTACATTGAATAAAGATAAATAAGACTTATAAAGCAACAAAGTGATAGAAAGGGAGTCACTTGCAATTTAAGTATTTTCTAGTGTTACTGTAGAGACCGTGACCAATTTTGGTCGGTTTTGCATTTTTCCGCATTATAATTGCCATAAATGCATTCTGAGTGGTGTTTAGCATGTTTCGAGTGTGGGGAACATGTTTGGAAAGTATTTTTAAGGTTTTGGAAATTTTTCGGGAGAATTGGAGAAGTTTGACTTTTTGGTCAAACCGGGGCCCGGGATGTGACTTAAGTGGGCCCGGGAATTCGGAAAATTCTTGAAAATATTTATTTTTGAGAATGGCTGAGATGAAATGTTTAGAGAGTAGAGGAAGTGATTTCGAGACCGTAGGAGTTTTCAGAATCGAAAAAGGAGTCCGGGAAGGTACGTTAAGTGGCCGGGGGGCATTTTAGTCTTTTTGCAAGCCCTAGATATTTTAAATATCAGTGGCAGAGATATTCAGCCATATCTCACGCCTCTTTCTCTCTCTAAAGTTCTCCATCTTCATAGCTCTCCCTTCTCTCTACATTTCGGACCCGTTCGGCTTGGATTCAAGACTCGCCGAAGGAGGGAGATACGTAGGGGACGGCTAGGGCTTCCCTTTGAACCGAACAAAGTGGTGATTCAGTAAGGTAGACTCCACTGGAAAATTGGTGAAGTACTTGGAAGGCCTTCATTTTTGAGGTAGGGGTTCTTCTTCTCTTCTAATTGTCGATTCTAGGGTTTCGGGTGAAGAAGAGAGGTGTAGGTTGTGTTTCACATGCATTAGGATGGTGAGAGGTGTGGAAAGTTGTATTTTCTTCTTCTCTAGAGTCCTATCTTTTCACAATTGTGTATATTGTGTTGGTGGTAGCATGTGGGTTTGAAGCATGTGAGTGTAAGAAATTGATACATAGGCTTTATGTGTTCAATTTGGTGTATATGTGGAAAAATGTGTACCAAGTGTCATATATGTGATTATATGTGGGAATGTGGTTGTTGAATGCATGTTTAGTTCTATGTGCTAAAATTATGCATTGAATGTAGCATGAGTAAAATATGCTAATTTTTGAAGTTGGATGCATATGAGATGATATATGCATGTGTTTTACATATATGTGCTATATGTGGTGTGTGGTGATGAAAATATGCTTATTACTCCTTTTTAGTATCAATGAGCATGAGTTGAGCATGAAAACAAAATATCATGTGTTTATGCATTCATATTGCATATGTGGGAAGTTGCGGGAAAAATGACGCAAAAAGAGGTACACGGGGCTTCGGAGTAGTCCAACCGTGTTGTGAAATGTGGTAAAATTATCCACTATGTATGGCCCTCGGAGTGGACCCGCTATACTAAGGCGTAATGCCTAGGATCGGAGTATGTCCAATACTAATGACCCCTCGGAGTTGTCCCGGTCATAGGATGATTATCGGAGAATGTCCATGACTTGTGAGTCTCGGAGTTGCCCCCTCACTCTACGGCAATCCCATATATTGCTATGGTAGAATGACCTTTCGGAGTTATCCCGGTCATAGGATGGTTATCGGAGTTGTCCAAGGTTACATGATCCTCGGAGCGGACCAATCATGTAGGGTATCGGATGAGGACCAAGAGAGAGAGCATTTACTCACTTTAATGCTTTTATGTTTGAACATGTTGTACATGATTCGTGAAATATGCAATCCTCTTTAATTGCATTTGTTGATGTGTTTGTGAAATTGTGGACGTGGCATGTAGTGTATTCATATGCATTCCATGTAGGTCGTGTCGGGTCGGCACTTAGAAGGGTTGGGAAACCTTTACTGAGCCGCAGTGGTGCTCACCCCTTTATTCTAAATATTTTACAGATAAAGCGCCGATGACGGATGGGACGTGAGTGTCCAAGTGGAACACTAGTGGTGGTTTTGCTATCTTTTGAGTTTTGAGCATTTTTGTGGCTATCCATGCCGGCTTGTGGCATGTGACTTCCTTTTATTTATGGTTGTGCTTTGGACGAATGTAATTTGGATGTATGTATGGGATTTTAAACTTGTTGGGTGTGGAGAGACAACGGTTTAATATATGTAATGCCCATGGCGGCACTTAATTCATTTTGATGATGTTTCCCTTATGAATGAATGGTGTTTGTGAAAGAAAATGATTCATTTTGGTGTATGGATTCAATCACGGATGTGATCTTGAGAGTGAAATTGATGTTGGAACCTTTCATTTATGTTATTAATCTTGTTTGAGGGGTTCTAGGATGATAGGATGTTGATTGGGCTTCAAATGAACCATGTATAGGGTTGTTGGAGGTCCCGGGTAGTGCATTTCGATCAATCGAGATGCCTATTTCGATCAATCGAAACCCCCATTTCGATTGATCGAAAGGGTGATGATTTATGGTGATTTTTAGAGTCCAGAAAAGAGGAATTTCGATCAATCGAGACCCCCATCTCGATCAATCGAGATATTGCAGGTCTGAGGTCCTGAGAGGGTGAAAATCTCGCTTGATTTTCGATTAATCGAGATTTCATCTCGATCAATCGAGATTACTATTCACAGCTTTTTCCAAAACTTCATTTTGACGTAATTTCTTCGTTCTAGATCGGAATTGAGCGTGGTTTTTTTTTAACTTGAGTATTTTTGGATTCTCTATCCAATGGTGTAAGCCTCAGTTCCATATTCCAAACACAGAAAGTTTTGAGGCTCGAAAGTGAGTGATTCTTAAAAGTGTGGGCGTGTAAATGTTCACTAAGGTGTGTGATTTGATGTAGGGCCCATGGGGGTTGGTTAAGATGGATTTGTGTGCATTCATATGCAAGAATTAGGTTAAGCTTCTGCCGGAAATGAGGGTAATGAGGGTCTATTGGGCTAAATAGACAGGTTAACCTCCGGTTTCCCGGGAGTCGGGGAAACGGGGCGTTACAGTTACTTGTAAACATGTTGGTGGACATATTTGTAATTATTGATTTTTATTTTCTATTTATACAAGTAAATAAATACGAAATAAATTTTGATTAAGAAGACTAGGTGTCCTAGTTTGTTACTAGTTAGATAACTAGTGGAGCTCACAGCTATAGAGGGATGGTTGCCTATAAGATCCCACCCATAAGCTCTCTCACACAACTTTTGCAATTTAGCTAAAAATGAAGTGTGCCCGGGATTGAATGAAGAAGAGGAGAGCTGGTGAATCACAGAGTTCAATATATCTTTCGGAAAATCATCATATATGCTATTTATGATCTCCAAAAAAAAAAAAAATTAAATATCATAAAATTCATAATTTCCTATAGATCATATTCGTATAAGCGCGGTGTCTATATTGCCAAAACATTAAAGTAGGAGCCAAAACTATGTAAGAGACAATTGCTCACTTCTAAAGTTGCTTAGTAAAAAGTTAAAACTTGTTTTTATCAATAAGTTCAACCTAAAATTAAGTGCCCTCCTAATTTTTTTTTTTTTAAATACTTAATTTTTTAACTTTTGTAAATGTTATGTTGGATGGACAATTATCATCCTCTTTAGGGGAAAAAAAAAGTAGATAAGAAATATTGAATACTCGGAAGTACCGACTATATATATTGAATACTCGGAAATACCGACTATATAGCAACCCGACCAATGAATAGTCATTATTTCCTTTGATAATAAAAAAAAATATATTCGCCATTGGCCGAGGTTCAACAATTGTTGGTACTCTAAGTAGGGGTGCAACATGAGTTGGGCAACCCGAATTCAACTCGAGCGCAGCCCGATTTTTACGAGCTTGGACAGCTATTTTTTTAATTAGGGTTGAGCTTGGGTTGAAAAACCTCAACCCGAACTTAATTAGGATTGGGCAAGAGTTAAGGTGCCAACAACCCGAGCCCTAATTGTAATATTATTTTATACATATTTTTTATTTTAAATATATTATATATAATATTCAAATTATGATAACCTTTTTTCTTTTCAACTTTCTTTATTTAAATATTAATTTATTGTATGTTAACACTTTGGATAATTAAATTCCTAAAAAATGTGTTTAGGAGTAAAATTTTCAACATAGAGATTGGTTATATAGATAACCCGAATTAACGTGACTTTCTAACTCGAAATCTCAACCTGAGTAGTAAACCCGAGTTTAAAAATTTAAGGATGGATTGGGTTAGGGTTGAAAGTAGGATTAGAGTTAAGTTAGGGTTAAACATTTCATATGTAGGGTTGAGTCCGAATTGTACCTTTAACCTGTCAACCAGTCCGAGTTGCAACCCTAACTCTGAGTATGGGTACCCAATACTTTCTCCATCTTTAGACAAAAAAGGAGAGAGAGAGAGAGAGAGATTGACATATAGGCCACACAAACCCCACCATAAATATAAAGCCTCTGGATTTTCCTTCATAGTTACACATAATGGACCAAGTGATCCAGACAACTTTTTATTGTGAAGAAAGCAGAGCAAGAGAGGGAGGAAGCTGTAACGATAATACATGGTGGTAGTGCATTTCGCACTACCTCTTCCTATATATATCAAACTAATAAAGAATCAATACTATTGTTTGTAGATCTCCTGAACAATCCCCTAACAAAAATAAATTACAAACACCAAGACCACAGCTTCTTTTCTTTTCTTTTTTCTTTTCTTTTTTTTCCTCACCTTTTGAAATCCCTCCTATCAAAGGAGCAACACAACCCTTGTTTGCATCATCAATCAAAGCAATGGCTAGTTACAGTCCAACCCACATTCCTCTAGAAGTGGACCATCTGACTTTGCCAAGAATGGATCAATTCGAACCCACAACAGGGAAAATATGGAAGCAAGCAAAATGGACCAGACAATGATGATGGTGGGTGTCCTATTTTGCCTTCCCAGTAGACCCTTCAAGAAAGGATAGAGATGAACTATCACCCAGAAGGCAAAGAAAAGCTTGCCAAAGAGAGGCCCCCACGACTCGTACCCGTTGTTTATTGCATTGGAGATGCCAGCAACCACTCCTATCAGGTTTATTATCAACAGTGTCGTCGGTGGAATGAGTAGAGTAGTCCACTTGAATGCATACAGCTCCGAGAACTCCGCATCGTCCCCTCCTTTTGATGTGACAGTGAAGTTTGTATCAACACCAGCTAACACCTTCAAGAGACCTTGGAAAACAGCAAATAGATGCGCTGACACACCTCCAATCACCCAAAACTGCTCATTTCTCCACCATTCGTCAATACCAACACCGCTCCATCTCATTTCCAGGATACTTGTTGCAAAAATACAAATGAAAAGGGACAAAAACCACAGGCTCGCAGCATTGCTTAGCTGCATTGGAAAATTTGAATCATATTAGATATAGATGAGCAACATATATATATGAATCAAGGCCTTTTAAGTCAAGAATTTATTGGTACTAAATTTCATACCTCAGGAGTGATGAATTTTCCTGTGAGCAAGCACACAGCAGGCAAAGTACAGTAGGCCAGGAGAGGAATGGATGTCCATGGATACACAGTAGCATTTATGTATGATAGACGCTCGAGCCATTTCAGGCCGCCTCCATATCCATACCAAAGAGGACAGTGCCTGCTCAAAAAGATTTCAATCGAACCAAGAGCCCATCGAAGGACCTGGTGGAGACGATCAGAAAGATTGATGGGAGCAGATCCCTTAAATGCAGGTCTTGCAGGGATACAGTATATGGATCGCCATCCGTGGCAATGCATCTTAAAACCCGTCAAAATATCTTCTGTAACTGAACCATAAATCCAGCCAACCTGGAAGTGTGAAGGAGGAAGAAAAGCTTAGACTAGGCAAAAGAGAAATTGCAGTAATTGTGATTACTGAAGAATTTGAGCAGAAAGCTCAGAACTTTAGCATTACCTCTTTTCCCCATTCTGTTTTATCTTCATAGCCACAGCTAATTACATGGATGGCTTCCTTAAGCAACGAGGCTGGACTAGCATATTTCAGTACACCACCATTCTCTAGCAATGTAGATGCAACAAACACTGGAGATTGTCCGAACTTCTTTTCCAACTTATTCTCGGATGCCAGAGATAACTTTTCACCCTCAGGCCCTGAAAAACAAGCTCTTCCATGTCACATAACAAAATAAACGAGCCTGATGTACAATTTCAAAGGTCATTGATTATAGACATTCAATTATGAGAAGAGCAGCAAATACAAGTCTACTTCTTAAGTTCACCTACAGGGAGAAAGATTGGATACTGTAACACCTAGTATCCAAAGACCATGTCAAATTACTATACACATTGAGAAACACCTTCTCCAAGTTACAACCATTTCTCAACTTTGTCTTGCACCAAATGAAAAAGACTCTTGACATGACCTAAAATTGTCTACAACTTGCTAAGTGGATGTATCCTACCAATGACTAAAAAGCAGTTCTAAAATAGATTACCAAGGCAATTGCCAATTGAGATGAAAATTCGAATGACATGCACAGGCGGAAAGTTTTCGTGCACAAATGAAACACAGAAATAAAAGGAATATCAAGAAAACATGGCTAAAACTACATTAGGAGCCAAATAACTGATTTAGTCAACACTGTGTTCAGAAATGCAACCTTTATCTGGGGTTCCTTCTTCAATACCCTCCAATGCACACACAGTTACTTCTGAATCACTCTTCCTCAAATTCTTCTGCTTCATCTCAGACTTGGGCTTGTTAGTCTTCTTCTTCTTCTTCCTTCCAGAACAAAAGCATCCACAGCAACACCACTTTGGCAAGCAGTTGCATGTCCTTGTTGGTGGTTTCTTTGTCTTTGGAGCATCAAAGCCATAAAGGGCCAGCCGTCTGAATACACATCCAGTCCCAACATAAATGGGTCCTTGAATGCCATCCAAACCTTTCATGTTAATCTGGTGCAGGAAAAAAGATGATCAATTATCTACTGAAGATCAAGATTTATTTCAAGTTTCAATGTATAGTTGTTATGAGAATCAATAAACAAACATGAAGCTGCAAAAGGCACTTGAAAATCTATACTATTGCATGCTTACATCAAAGAATACAGTATTCCGGTTGGCATATCGATCATTCCTGTCAATACCATCAAACCTCTGTGGAAACTGAACATAGCATACCCTCTTTCCCAGCAAAGGATCCATCATGAAACACATAGATTCCCTTAGAGCCTTGCTGTTATTAATGTAGTGATCACAATCCAAGTTCAACAGATAAGGTGCATTAGTGAGCACAGCAGAGACTCTGACCTGAAAAACAGAGCCCCGAGAAAAGGAAAAATTATATCATTATGTCAACTGCTTCAAAATCATGAATTCAGAAGTGGTCTTCAGTTTGTCACTTACTAAAGCATTCATGGCACCAGCCTTTTTGTGGTGATTGAATCCAATTCTCTTTTCTCTGGATACATAAACCAAGCGTGGTAATTCATTTCCATCAGTGTCGAGTCCCCCACTTTGGCCAAGAAAGACCTTTGAAAGATAACAAGAACAATGTTAGAGCGAGAACCGATCAGGATACAAACATTAATGATGGAACTCAAACAAGTTTACCTGAATCATTCCAGGATGATCTCGGACATTATTCCCAGGCCATGGAGTCCCGTCCTGCATTGTCCACCCTTCCTCGGGCACCTTTTGTGCTTTTGCAACCAAAGCATTTATCCGGACTTTGAATTCCTCGTACTCTCTCTGAAATGCCAATAAAAAAACTGATTTAACCTTCAAAACCCACAAAAAAAGAAGTGGAGTGGAGCAATGAGTGAAAACCATAATAACTCAAGATCAATGACCTTACCTTCATTGCTCTTCGCTCCTTCACAAATGAAGGCAATACTTTATCTTTGAGATAATCCATCTTCTGAGCAAAATACCACTCAGGAGCCCGTGGCTCAATGTTAAACTTCTTGCAAAAAGGAACCCATTTTCTAGCAAATTCAGAAGTTTCTGACAATGCCTCAAAAGTCAACATAGCAGCACCATCATCAGATACGTAACATGAGACCTTGTCAACAGGGTAATCCACTGCAAGAATGGACAGAACTGTGTTTGCAGTCACCAGAGGGGGTTCTTTCAACGGATCAACAGTACTCACGAATATATCAACAGGAGATAGTTGAGAGGGCTGTCCTTCTTTCTCATACCTAACATATATCCCAATAAGTTAAGATTATAAATTGATCTAACAGCTGGATTTAAGCATAATAGCATGCACAAATAAATGAGTTCAGCAGATTACCCACCTCAAGGACAACCTGTCTAGATAAGTTTCCCTGTCAATTGGGAGCCACTTTGGGAATTGATCGAGAATCCATGAAAGAGCAAACCAAATCTCACAGATAACAGATATAAGCCACAATGCATAAGCATCATTTACAGGATGCATGACCCGATAGTGGAAGAAGAACCCAACAACAACAAGCCTAATTATGATAATCATTCGGTAAGGGTTGATTTGGCTTGATGGGATAGGCATCTTTCTTGACAATGGCTGTCTTGCCTCATCCATCCTGATAAAATAGAAAACCAATTTTATTCCACGATCAGCAATCCGTAGGGATTTCAATTTTTGAGTCATACAAGAAACAGAATAAGATACAAGACAAAGTGCAACCAGCATTACTAATCTACTGCAGCACATGCATTCAATGTAACCAAGTGTTGAAGGCTTATCAGGATGAGGGAGTGCACACGCTAGTTGAACAACTAAACAATTAAGATCCCGAAAGTAAGGACTTCAACTTATTCAGGAGTTTCAGAGGACTAGCGTATACCATAAGCTATCATAACTTCCCACTTCATTAGGAAAGAGAGATTTTATTGTTCGGAAGCTTACAATGGTAGGTCAGGTCCATCTCCATCATCGTCCCAATCTTTGCCACCATTCTCACTCTTCATCATCTGTAGCTTCTCTTGTTTCTGCTTCCAACTCTCCATCCTTTGTTTCCAAGCTACACTTCCATAGCCATAAGCAGCCAAGTCTTTGGAAGGATCCATTGATCTGGGTGGGACTGCAAAATTGCAAAAAGATATTGTTAGGCCGATGTTGCTGGTTTTGATTTGCGAAGTTACAGGCGAGGAATCCAGTTGAGAGCACACAAAAAACAATTACCTGGAAGGCCAGAATCTGAGAAAGGAAGTGGATGAATCCTTTTGCCTCCACCACTGCCCATGAAAGCAGGGACCAAAGCATGTTGTTCCGGAGGAATATCATCGACCTGCAAAAGAAATGCAGATCAGCCCACTCTTTCATAAGAATTCAAAACAAATTTAAGGCTAGAAAGAATGAAATCAAGCAAAGAAAGCAACCCAATTCGTCGTAGAAGAATAATTGACAAACTAAATCAATAAACAGAACAAAGAAATAAATAAACTATTTTCATAATATGGGATGTCAATAAAAGATTTTACTGTCAAATGAAGTGATAGACATATAGTGATATAGACATTCAATAAAAATAGAAAGAGAGACAAATGGTGAAAAATCTATTAGTAGTAGAGTACCATTTGACCATTGGTGAGAAGAGGAACTTGAGGCAACGGAGTATGGAAGGCATGATGAGACAAGTCAGAATCATAGGAGCGGCCATAGGTCATGTGGCCTCCATGAAGCATAGCCTCGGCAAAAGCATGCTGCTGTGAATCGTGACCTCTCCCATCAAAATTGAACTCGTTCTCCACATCGTCGATGTCATCCTCCTCTTCATCACCTTCAACTCTAGCACATCCTGCTCAAATGATAACAATTAAACAAAACAAAAACTCAATAAAAGGTTAATTTGAGCAATTGCATTAGCAAAAACTAAGTGAAAACAGCAAATCCTGCTCAAATGATAACAATTAAACAAAACAAAACTCTCAATAAAAGGTCAATTTAGGCAATTGCATTAGCAAAAACTAAGTGAAAACATCTTGTTCTTCTTAGTTATTTATGATTACCCTTTAGACGTTTGTAGCGAGTTTTGCACTGTGGGCAAACTTGGCTGCCTTCTTGGCGCTCATACTCATAGCAAGTTCTACAAACTGGGAAGGCACATTCATTGCACGCCACAAAGAGCTCTCCGTCCACAGTTAGACCCACATCATCACCACAAATCTGGCAGATTTGCCCACTCTGTTGCCGCAATGGCTTTGGCTGCAGACCAAGAACTCAATATGAATATATGTATCTATGTGTGTGTGTGAATATATATATATAAAAAGAAAAAAAAAAAGAGAGCTGTATATATATAGGATGAAATTTTCAATAATTGGGGAATGAAAGAACTTACCCCAGATTCTCCATCTTGCCGTATAACGACCAGCTCATTCCGGTTGTGAGAACCTGCAACTAAACCGGCACTGGCCTCCATTTCTGTTTCTCACACTAAAACCCAATTCAACACAGAACAGAAAACCAAATCTTCTTCAGATCTGCACTAGAAGATAGATAAAAAGAAAGATCTTTTGAACTTGATTTCGATTTGGGTAAGCAATTTTGATTGTAAGTTGCAAGAGGACTCGATCTAGAAGAAGAAGAAGCTTCAGCTAGAGCTCAAAATTGATTACAGTGAGATGCCAAAATTAGCATATCCCCACCACCATTATGACCACACAAGGCAATGAAGCTCTCCTCCACTTCTGGGTACGTGGTGGACACTTCATACCTGTGCAGAGAGATTTGGGGTGTAGAGGAAGCTTTCTTCCCTCACACTAATTTCTTCCCCAATTGAAAGTACCCACTCCTCCTTTTCTTTTTATTTTTCTCTCTGACCTTCTCTCTCTCTCTATACTCTCTCTCCTATCATTCCTTGCTTCTCACCTCAATCAACACAACAACAACAACAATTAAAAGCCTACCCACTTCCAGTAAAAAAATCAACAAGATTCTGCATCTTCTTCTACTTCAATAATCCTCTTTTGCTTTTCTCTCTCTCTCTCTCTCTTTCCCTTTTTTTTTGGGTCAATGAAAAACAATCAGCTTAAACAAAGCTCATATATATCAGCAGAGATTGTTAGAATAGAAGATATTGAGAGATTGATACAGAACAGAAGGGAGATGGAATTTTGAATAAACAAAGACCTTTCTTCAACTATGCCAGCCTCATTATTACGCTTTAACTGTTTTCTCTTATCTCTCTCTTTCCTCAACTTTCTTAGTGCCACTCGTTTTTTTCTAGCATTTTCTATTTCATTATTTCCTGTAAATCTCCGCCGACACAGCTAATACTGTCAAAAACTTCTCTCTTGACTTAATAATGAGCTAATCACACTATAAAAAAGTAATATATATATATATATATATTATATACACACATGTATGTATATGTATATAGCACATGAAAAAAAAAGTAACGAAAAGGACAAGATTGGTACGAACCTAAAACTAAAACTGAAGTTCAAAATCAAAGAAACAAAAAAGAGGATGATAGAATTACAGAAACATTTTAATTTTTAACTGAGATGTTTGTAACAGAGAAAATGTGAATATAAAAGACTCTCCGAAAAGAGCTGTAATCTATTAGTGTGTATCTATATATATATACATATATATATATATATATATAAAGAAAGTCAATGATTCAAGTTTTACAGTATTAAAATGAGTTTGTAAATTTCTTGTTAAATCAAATTAAAAATATATATATATATATAAAAAAAACTAAATAAAACTGTAATAGATTTTGACGTTGGAGTCTTTGGACTAAACATATAACTGCATGTGAGGAGGAATAATATTTGGCACAGGCTTTTTCATTATTAGAGTTAAGATTTCATTTTTAGTCCAATTGACTGTCATCATCGTATGCTGTAAGAGAGTGATAATTTGGTAACAAGTGATGCCATCTAAATTCCACTCTTAGATATCTGTTTCATTATAAGAGCAAGTTGTACGAAAATTATTCCATTCCAAGATATATATATATATATATATATATATATATATATATGAAAAAATTAAATAAATGAATAAATAAAACAACCAACTGTAATAAAAAATGACTTGGTGGGAGTCTTTGGAGTAAACAAATACGTAACTGCAGTCTGCATATGAGGAACAGGTACTAGTAAATGCTGATTCATTATTGGTAGAGTACACATAAGATATATATATATATATATAGAGAGAGAGAGAGAGAGAGAGAGAGAGAGAGAGAAAAGGGCAGAGAGACAGCTTCGCTCATGTGGACTTAGGCGGTCACGTCGGCAAACGGTCCGCTGGCTGTTCCTTAGGACCCTACTTCCACATGAGAGCACACTACCCTCTCTCCTTTTGTAGAAGATCTGGCCTTCTTTGACTTGAATACTTGATCCTTCAATTTACAAGAGACTCCAACCCAATTACTTGATCCCATATTTGAGTTGTGTATGCCGAGAGTCTGTGTGAGTAAAAGAAAGTCTTTCAAAAACTAGATTATATTGAGATTAATAATGACGTAAAAAAAGCTATATCTAAACAATTATTATAGTATTTTATTCTTATTTCTTTAGGTTTATAGAAAATAGATATGAATATCAGATTTTATCCTTTATGTTTAAAGAAAGATGCAATCTTTTATTTTTAAAAGTTAAAGTAAATACACTAAGGGCCGCCTCTGACTATAGGTGACCTAGGCGGTCGCCTAGGACCTCCAAAATCTAGGGGCCCAAAAAAGAAAAATATATATTTTTTTTTGGGCCCCTAGATTATATATATATATATATATATATATATATATATATATTGTATGAGTTGAAAACAGAAAAAAAGTGGCCCAAATATATTGTATAAGTTAAACACAGAGAAAAAAGGGCCCAAAAAAAAAATAGTACTATATATATTGTATTAGTTAAAGACATAGAAAAAGGGGCCCAAAAAAAATAGTTATATATTGTATAAGTTAAAAACAGTCGATATATATATATATATATATATATATTTCTTTATTTGCCCCCTTCAATGAATCTATTGACTTTTCTCTTTTCTTTTTTTTTTTTTTAATTTTTTTCTCTTTTTCTTTATTCCTCCCTCTCTTCAACATCTTTCAATTTTCTTCTCCAGCCAAACAATATTGAAGAAAATCATATTCAATATCTCAGCAGAATTATATTTAAAATTAAAAGTCCTAAGAGGAATGTTAAAAATTCGCGCTTTATAAAAAAAAATTACGCGTGTATAACCTTACATAGGGGTGCAACTTGGGTTGGGCAACCCGAATTCAACCCGAGCCTAACCCGATTTTTTATGAGCTTGGGTAACTATTTTTACAATTAGGGTTGAGCTTGGGTTGAAAAATCTCAACCCAAACTTAATTAGGGTTGAGCTAGGGTTGAGGTGTCAACAACCCGAGCCCAACCCGAACCCGAATTGTAATATTATTTTTATACATATTTTTTATTTTAAATATATTATATATAATATTCAAATTATGATAACCTTTTTCTTTTCAACTCCCTTTATTTAAATCTTAATTTATTGTATGTTAACACTTTTGGATAATTAATTTCCTAAAAATTTGTTTGTAATTTTTTAGAAATTTACATTAAGTTCTTAATTTTGTGTGTTTAGGAGTAATATAATATGAAACTTATTAAAGATCATTTCAAATTTTCAATATGGAAATTAGTGATATAGATAACCCGAATTAACTCGACTTTCTAACCCGAAATTTCAACCCGAGTTGCAAACCCGAGTTTAAAAATTTAAGGATGGGTTGGGCTAGGGTTGAGTAGTTAGGGTTGAGTTAGGGTTGAACATTTTATATGTAGGGTTGAGCCCGAGTTGTACCTTTAACCCGCCCAACCCGCCCGAGTTGCAGCCCTAACCTTACATATAAAGGGCCTCACGTTGGAAGTTCGCCTAGGGTCCCTCGAGATTTTGGTAATCTCAGGACCAGCCCTGCACTCACAACACGTCCTTTGCGAGAGTCGAAATTTGAATCGAATTTTCAACCTTCTCTCTTACCGAAACGGTCTTGATTATATAAACTTTTTACTTTTAATAATTTTTTATTTATTATTCTAGAAAGTAGGAGGGTTGTATGTTTCCTTTTCCCAACTTTTCAAGAGTATGAGTTTATATTTTTATTGTTTGGCTTTTTTTTCTTTTCGATTTTAGATTTTCTTTGATCGAGAGTTTTTTTTTTAAATTTTTTATTGTGTATAGATATATATATATATATATATATATATATATATATATATATATATATTGTAATAAAATTACCCAAAAAACCTAAAATAAAATCTCTTGATGGATGCAACACTTATGATAGCATGATTCCAATAGTCAATATATTTCTCAAATTTCTTACCTAACAGATGATGATATTGTTCAAATATAATAAAAGCACAATAAAAATGATGGGGGAAGTATAGGGTCTTTGTCATGCCAAATGATCGGTGACATACCAAACCACACCAAAACAAATCAGTGTAACAATCACGCTATTTTGGTAAATTTTGGGGAGGATTTTAAAAATTGACACTTTTCTATTTCAAAAGAGCTACGTTGTCTAAGTATCCCATTTTTCCATATATCAATTACCAAACCACACCAAAACAAAATATGATATAAATCTGCCAAGCTGGTTAAATATACTCATCAAACAACAAGTGGACTGTATGTACATACACAAGAGCAATGGTGTCATGTGGTCCGTCTCATGAAAGTTCCTTCAAATTATTACATTTTAGACGAAGTAGTCCACAAGTAACTCGGGGTGGCAAAATTGGACACGACATTACACGATTTAAACACGACACGAATTAAACGGGTTTGAGTTTGAGGTAAGTCGACACGTTTAATAAATGGATCGATACGAACACGATACGCAAAAATTGGATTGAGTTTGGGATTAAGCTGTCTAACCCATGACACAATTACGACACGATTACGATATGAGTTATTCATATATTATGGTTTTATACAAATTTATGTGTACATAGTTATATATATTGTAATTGTTTGTAATCTATTTGTTTGTTATTGTGTCTTCCAGTTATTGAATCACCTTAGTATATTTTTGATTTTATATATAGATACAAAATTTATAATATAGTTTGATTTTAGAATTTATGTATTGATATGTACTTTATTTTTTATATAATTTTCAAAGAGATTTTTAGATGTGGAGAAACTATAAGTTAAACGGATTAAAAAGATTATTAAAGAAGTCGTGCCATTATAGGATATGTTCATTAAATGAGTTACATGGATCGACACAGATAACACGTTTAATAAAAGGGTTGAGTTAGTGTTGAGGGTCTCTAACACGATTATTAAATAAGTCTAGTTAGGGTTGAGTTGTTTAGTATAATACTTATTAAATGGGTTAGATTAGAGTAAAAAATGATAGTTTAAGAATAATATAAAATTTTAATTGATTGGTGTGATTTTTATAAATGAATTTTAATATAAAATATTGATTGTATGATAATTTTCATACAATATCTTTTCAAATTACTGGATGCTTATTTTAAATATTTGCCAAAAAAGAAAATTTGAGAGCTCATGACAAGCATGATGAGGCCCATCTCATAATAATACTACTCTATACACAATTAAGGTCTTGTATACGGTATAGAGATTAAAGTTAGTGTCGGTGCATGCGCTCCAGCTGCTCCTTTGAAGTAGTATATATATAGTAGTAAAGTAGTTGTGATGTATTGTAGTGGATAGAGAGAGAGAGAGAGAGGACATGAGGAATCGGTAGGTGGCATGTCTCCGTGGGGGCTATATATATATATATATATCTAGACACATATATAATTGTCTTTCTTTGCGTTGTGTTGTGCTGTGTAATGTGATACTAACCCTTAGTCCATTCATTGTTGATGTTACATTCTACATTTTTAAATCAATCATAATTCGGTCGGCTGATTAGTAATAGTAGGCCCTTTCCTAATTGGCTTTTACTTCTGCATTGCTGTTCTCTCTCTCTCTCTCTCTCTCTCTCTCTAACCATATTTACCCACCAGGAACAGGCAGTAATTTATTTTTATGTTTTTAGTTCGTTTGCAGAGAAATGAAAAACAGAAAAAAAAAAATTAGTAAAAAAAATTGAAGTCATGTTACAGAATTTGAGTCGAAATGTTGGGGGCTCATGACTTCTCAAAATATTATTTCGTGTTTGGCGTAAAATTTTGATAATTTCAATTTTGCCTATTTTTTCCTTTTTTATTAATCAATTAAACACACTAAAAATTAACATTATTTTCATTTTTTTTTTCTCATGCTATCTTTTTTTTCCTTCTATTACACCAAACACAATCTAATTAGACACATCCAGGACAATAGCAGCTTAAGATTAAAAGTGATGTAGAGAGGAGAAAGGGTAAAGAAATTTTCACTGCCCAAATAAGAAGTAAAATGATATTTGCTTCACTTAGTCAAAAGGTCCTTTGCCTATCAAAATACAAAAATATCTCACACGTTTAAAGTACTCAACTACTCTCTCTCTCTCTCTCTCTCTCTCTCTCTCTATATATATATATATATATATATATATATATCAATCCTCCACCTTTGACATCACAAGGATGGACTAATTGGGTTTAAACTTTTAAAGGATTTCATCTGGAGCTTTCTGCCGACAGTGCCAACTCTTGCCACATTTCATCGTGGGCCTACATTTTACCTGTTCAATATATGTTTCAGGAACTTCACTCATCTGAATTTTTTTAATTTTATTTCTTATTATTATTATTATTATTTTTTTTTTTTATTATTATTTTTTATAAAGGTCACTGGACTGAATTTTTGATTCTTTGTAAACATGCGTTGTTTACGTTAAGGAGCATCCAGTTTCATTTCTGACTCTGGAGTCTGGACAATATTTATACAATCAGAAGTTTCATGCAAAATTATATAGAGCAATGTGGTAGAGTTATTTCTATAAATATAAAGCGTATTGTTGGTCCATTGTTTTTTTAAAATGACAAAATGAAAACTAAATTGAAAATTATGTAAAAGTAATTGGCCAACATAAGTTTCAGATAAAAAAATAGAATATTATTAATGTCTGTTTATATTATGCTCTATAGTACACATTTATTTATACTAGTAGTGAAATCCTAAAAGCAAAATGAATCCTAAAAACAACTAGAAATGCCACTCTCTCTATCAATCATGAAAAAAATAGGAATAAGAACCTAATCATTGAAATAAGATAACTACTAAAAATTAGTTCAATCCGAGTTCGATTTGGCCATTAACAAAAAATTCAAAAATTCTGCTGAAAAAAGAACGAAGTCCTAAATGATAGAATTTGACCAAAAAAACGACTCATGTCACAAGCAAAGTTGGTGACTATTGATTGTTGGGCTTGAATCGGAAATGGGTTTTGCGATCAAAAGGGTCTTATTATGTGTCTTTGTCAAACATAGCATTGGGCCATGTTTGGTTGGGCTTGGTGTTTGTTTGGAGAAGCATGGCTTTGGGCCCTGTTTGGTGAGATGTGAAATGGGAGCCCAAATTGGATGGGTTGAACTTGAGTGAGGGCTGGAATTTTTTTTTATTTATATTGAACCCCATTTTGGATTTGGGCTAAAATGGTCCATGGGTGTGATTAAATGTGGATTGGATCAATTTAACCCATCATAAGTAGGGGTGCAACTTAAGTTGGATAACCCGAACTCAACTCAAGCCCAGCCCAATTTTTTACGGGTTTGAGCAACTAATTTTACAATTAGGGTTGAGCTTTGGTTGAAAAACCCCAACCCAAAATTTAACTCATCATAAGTAGGGGTGCAACTTAAGTTGGATAACCCGAACCCAACTCAAGCCCAGCCCAATTTTTTACGGGTTTGAGCAACTAATTTTACAATTAGGGTTGAGCTTTGGTTGAAAAACCCCAACCCAAAATTAATTAGAGTTGAACTTGGGTTGAGGTGTCAACAACTCGAGCCCAACCAGAACCCGAATTGTAATATTATTTTTATACATTTTTTTATTTTAAATATATTATATATAATATTCAAATTATAATAACCTTTTTCTTTTTAACTTCCTTTATTTAAATCTTAATTTATTGTATGTTAACACTTTGGATAATTAATTTCCTAAAAATTTGTTTATAATTTTTTATAAATTTGCAATAAGGTCTTAATTTTGTGTGTGTTTAGGAGTAATCTAATGTAAAATTTATTAAAAATCACTTTAAATGTTCAACATAGAGATTGGTGATATAGATAACCAAAATTAACCCGAGTTTAAAAATTTAAGGATGGGTTGGACTAGGGTTAGAATTGAGTTAGGGTTGAACATTTCATATGTAGGGTTGAGTCCGAGTTGTACCTCTAACTCGCCTGAGTTGTAGCCCTAATTAGAAGGGCAACTAGGCTAGGTTAGTTTGGACAATTTTTGATTGAGTTTGAGTTAGATTGGGTCATGTGACCCATTTGTACTAAGGTCAGGTTGGGTCCATTTTGACCTTTCCGAATTTGAAACAGGTTGGGTCCAATTGACCCATTAGTACAAGATTGAGTTTGGGTCAATTTATGACCCATTGTGATATGGATCGGGCCAATGATGACCCAATTGAGTTTGAAATGGGTTTGAAAGGGCGTTTGGTAGTTAAGATTACAGGAGAAAAGGATAGTTTGGACACAAGAATTCCCTAATCCCTTAAATGACACCTATTGATGAAATTTTGATTTCACCCCTAGGATTTGAATTTAAAAATAATTGCAATTAAGCTCGTAAGCATAGAAATTACAATTTTACCTTTAGGAATAACAATTTTGTTTATAAGGATGGAAATTACAATTTTATCCTTAGGATTGGAATTTGAAAAAAAATTACAATTTTGCCCTTGAATTGAAAAAGGATCAAAATTATAGTTCGGTCCCTGGACTAGAATTGAATTAAAACTAGGCTCAAATTTAGAACTTAAACCTAGGACTGGAAACTCAAGTAAAATTAGATGTTGCCCAAGTGAATAGAATTAGGTCAAAATTGTAATTTGACCTCTGGAGTTGGAAACTTAGGCAAAATTATCATTCTTTCCAAGTGAATTGAATCAAAACTAAGCTAAAATTACAATTCGAGCCTAGGGATTAGAAACAGGTCAAAATTACAATTTGACCCCTAAGACTGGAAACTTGGGCGAAATACAATTCTACTTAAGTTATTGAACTAAAACTGGAAACTTACGTAAAAATATGATTCTACCTAAGTGATTGAACTGGAACTGGAAACTTGGGTAAAAATATGATTCTACTTAAGTAATTGAACTGGAACTAGGCCCTAGAAACTGAAAATAGGTCAAAATTATGATTAATTTGAATTTTAGGCAACCCTAGAATTGGAAACTTAGGCAACATACAATTTTACCCAAGAGAATTGAATTAAAACTAGGCCCAAGTCTATGGTTTAAGCCTAGAAAATGGAAAGAGTTTAAAATTACAATTTGACTCCTAGAATTGAAAACTTAGGCAAATATATGATTTCATCTAAATGATTGGACTAGAATTAGAGACTTAAGTAAAAATGTGATTCTACCTAAGTGCAATTAATTAAAACCATAAACATTGTTCACACTTATTGCACAACCAACTCTAGTGAGTAGAGTGGTTGAGGAGCAAAGGCGTGACAGTGAGATGGAGAGTATTCGCACTCGAATTTTGGGGGGCGAAGTGGTGGAAGATTGGGTTATCCATTCAGATGGAGGTTTGAGGTTCAGAGATAAAATGGTTGTCCTATTGGTTTGTAGGGATGAGGTCTTGAGAGAGTTTCAAAGTTCTAGACTGGCAGTGCATCCCGATATCACCAAAATGTATCACAACCTTCGTAGACAGTATTGGTGGAAGGGTATAAAAAAAGACGTTGCACAGTTTGTGGCGAGGTGCCTCACTTGTCGGCAAGTAAAGGCCGAGCATCACGCTGACAGGTTTATTACAGCCATTACCGATGGCTATGTGGAAGTGGGAACACGTCACCATGGACTTTATGGTAGGGTTACCAAGGACGAGGAAGAGTCACGACGCAGTTTGGATCATTGTGGACCGATTGACTAAGGTGTCTCATTTCCTTCCAATTCGAGTGAGAGATGAGTCAGATGTACATTGATTAGATTTTGAGACTACTCTTGGTTCCAGTTTCCATAGTATCCGATAAAGATCTGAGGTTCACATCACGATTTTGGTAGAGATTTCAGGTCCTCCATTTCAGTACAACTTTTCATCTTCAGATAGATGGTCAGTCAAAGTGTATCATACATATTTTGGAGGATATACTTTGGGCATGTGCACTTGATTTCTGTGGTAGTTGAGAGGATCACCTTCCATTAGTGGAGTTTGCATACAATAATAGCTATTAGGCTAGTATTGAGATGGTTCCATTCGAGGTCTTATATGGTAGATCTTGTAGGCCACCTGTGTGTTTAATAGAGGTTGGGGAGACTATTGCTTTGGGGCTGAATATAGTCCGGGAAGCTATAAAGAAGATAAAGGTGATAAGATAGCGGTTATTTATGACTCAAAGTTTTTATGTCGATAGAAGGCGGAGGCATTTGGCATTTGAGGTGGCGGACCATGTCTTTTTGAAAGTATCGTTATGACGAGGTTTGATGAGATTCAAACGTAGCGGGAAACTAGCACCATAGTTTATCAGTCCGTTCGAGATATTAGACTGTGTGGGTAAGGTTACATATTGCTTGGCATTGGCATCGCAAATGTCAAATGTGTACAATACTTTTTAATTTTCTATGTTGAGAAAGTATGAGCCAGATTTTTCACATGTGCTAGATTGGATAAATCTTGAGGTGGAGGAGGACGTGGCTTACGAGGAGAGACCGAATCAAGTTTTGGATATTATAGAGCAAGTGTTTTGGGGCAAAACCATCCCCTTGGTTAAAGTGCTTTGGAGGTATCACAGAGTGGAGGAGGCTACGTGGGAGCGGGAATAAGAAGTTTGCTCAAAATATCCTGAGTTATTCACTACTTGAGGTACGTTTTTAATTCGAGTTCAAAATTTCTTGAAAGTAGGGAGGTTGTAGAGACTGGGACTAATTTTGGCAAGTTTTTATTTTATTCATCATAATTGCCATAAATGCATTTTGAATGAAGTTTAGCATGTTTAATGTGTGGAAAACATGTTTGGAAAGTTGTATAAAGGTTTTGAAAAGTCATGGGGACATTCGGAGAGATTTAACTTTTTGGGTCAACGGGGCCCCAAGATGCGGTCCAGGTGGGCTCGAGAATCCAAAAAATTTTAAAAAATAATTATTTTTGATTTTAAACCAAATGAAATATTTAAAGAGTTAAGGAACTGATTTCAAGGCCATAGGAGCTTTTGGAATCAAAAACGGAGGTCAAGAGGGTACATTAAGTGGCTTAGGAGCATTTGTCTTTTTACACCTAAAATGATATAAATATCAAGTGGTTGGGAGAATATATGCATTTCTCACAGACTAAAGCTCACGCCTCTCTCTCCCTTCTCTCCCACTTCATCTCTCTTCATTCTCTCTTCATTTCGGGAGGCTTCAGCTCGGATTCGGAAGTCGCCGAAGAAGGACAACACGTAAGGCTTGGCAAGGGCTTCGATTTGAACCCAACAATCTTTGATTTTGGCAAGGTAGATCTTGGTGGAATTCTTGAGCCTTCAAATTCGAGGTAGGGGTGTGCTTTCTTCTCTAGTTATCGATTCTAGGGCTTCGGGTGGTTCAGAGAGGTGTAGGTTGTAGTTGGCATCAACGAGAGTGTAAAGAGGGGCTGTGGTATAGGTTATTCTCTTCTCCCCTATATTCCCTGAGCTCTCTTCCGCTAAGTCTTTATAAGCTTTCGTGCAGTTATCTTTTGAGAAGTAATCCCCACTAACCTATCTTACAATTAGTTGAGAGTCACTAAAAACTTGTAGATTTTTTACTTGAAGTATCTTTGCTAGCCTCAGTCATATCAACAAGGCTTCATACTCAACTTCATTATTTGACGTAGGAAACTTTAGATGGATTACTTACTGTAGAGAAATTTCATCACGAGTTTTAATTTCTATGTCAATGTCTGATCCTATCTGTGTTGATGACCCATCGACATGAAGCTTCCATTCAGATTGAATTGATACTTTTGGTTCTTCATCATTTTTTGGCTCATACTCAAGTAGGAAGTCCACTACCGCCTGCCCTTTTTATTACGGTTCGAGGCTCATAGATTATGTCATAAGCTCCCAACTCAATTGCCCATTTGGTAATTCTTCCTGATTGATCAAGTTTGTGGAGAATCACTCTGATCATAAACTTAGTTGAGATAATAATTGCATGGGCTTCAAAATAGTGCCTCCGTTTCCTTTTTGCTTGGATTAGGGCTAGTACTATATTTTCTACTTTCGAGTACCTCTGTTCGGCCTCGATCGTGTTTTTTCTTTAGTAGACCATTGGGTGCTGCTTTTTATCAAATTCTCTGATTAAAACTACACTTGTGGCTGTTCAGGATACTGCAAGGTATAAGTACAAAGGTTCTCCTACATTAGGTGCCAAAAGCATCGGTAATTGGACCAAGTACTATTTGAGTTTTGCCAAAGCCTCCTTCTATTCGTTTCCCATACTTCTTTGCCTCTTATTTTGATAACATCAAAGAAGGGTTTGCAGTTGTCAAAAAGCTGAGAGATAAATCGACTTAAAGAAGTAATGCGTCCTATTAGGATCTGGATATCCCTATAGGTCTTTGGTTCCTCATTCTAAAGGAGGGTTTTCACCTGAATTGGACTTGCTTCTATTCTCATTTGGTTAACTATGTGCCCCAATAATTGCCCTGAAGAAGCCCTGAACGAACACTTCGAAGGGTTCAACTTCATGTTATGGTTTCGTAAAGTGTCAAAAACCTTCTGTAAATGCTTCATGTGATCTTCCTTTCTGAAGGTTTTTACCACCATGTCATCTATGCATGCTTCGACCTTTCGGCCTATCAGTTTTTTGAAAACCTTGTTGATTAGGTGTTGATAGGTTGCATCGATGTTCTTCAATTCGAACAACATCACCTTATAGTAATAGATTCCCTTCTCAGTGATAAAAGATGTTTTTTCTTCATCATCAGAATTTAGTTGTATCCAGAGTATGTATCGAGGAATGTCAATCGTTCATATCCAGTTGTGTCATCAACCATTTGATCAATATTTGGGAGAGGAAAACTGTCTTTGGGGTAAGCTTTATTCAAGTTGGTGAAATCTATGCAGATTCGCCACTTGCCATTCTTTTTCTACACTACTACCACATTAGAGAACCAATCCAGAAATTGCACTTCTCTGATAAAACTAGCCTAGAGAAGTTGATCTACCTCTGCTGCTATGATTTGATTCTTTTCTAGAGTGAATCGTCTTTGCCTTTTGCTTAACAGGGGGATGGTTTGGGTTGACATTAAGCATATGGTATGACACTAAAGAATCAATTCCTAGCATATCCACATAATCCTATGAGAAAACATCTGCATTTTCTTTTAGTAACTGTATTAATTGCGTTCTTTCTTCTTCACTCAGAAAAGTTCCAAGATTTGTAGGGTCTTTTTCGAGAGCGATCTCGACTACTTCAAACGGCTCTTCAGTTAGCTTGCCTTTCTCTTTCTATCCTAAAACGCTTTTTGAAAAAAAAATTTGTAACTTCTGTTTGATCTGATCATCTTTCACCATCTTTCTTTTTAGCGCAAGAGGGTAGCACTTTTTAGCAGCTACTTTGTCTCCTAGGATATCGATCGTATCTCTTCTGTTCGGTACTATACATCTCATTAGTTGGTAAGCATTGATGGAATTCTTTGCATACAGTGTATCCAACGTCTTTCCATTATCATATTGTATAAAGAGTTAAAATCGACAACAACAAAAGACTCTGTAAGGGTTCTGGCAACTACTGTTACTGGGAGTTCTACTATCCTAGTTGGGATGACTTATCTTCCGTCAAACCCTATCAATGGCTCAGCCATTGGCTTAATACATTCTACCCATTGGCCTATTTGTTGGAAAGCCCATAGAGTTAGAACATTTGTGCTACTTCCCAAATCAATTAAGACCCCCTTTACTTCACAATTGGATACAATGAGACTAATCACCAGTGGATCTTCATGGGGTGTTTGGATCTTGCTCATGTCTTCATCTATGAAGACAATCGACACTTTAGCTAAACGATTATGCACTGAGTGAACCTTTCCAATCCTTTGCATCTTCTAGGCACTCCTCAAATGTGATTGCCTTTCTGATTTGCTTTTTTGATCTGATGTCAGTCGACGATGAATAGTGTTAATGACCCAAACAGGAACAGGGTTCTACTGCCTGTTCAGCTTCTATTGGGGCTGATCGGATGGTTTGGCTTGGTCTTCTCGAATAATATACTCTAATAGGCTGCCTTTGGTGATTAGAGGCTCCACTTGTTGCCTTAAACTTCTACATTCATTAGTAGTATGGCCAAAGTCACTATGGAGCAAACAATGCTTGTTTCTATCCCTTTGCTCTAATGGTTGTCTAATAGCTGGAGGTAGGCGAAAAATCCCTTTGCTCTTGTTCTCATAATAAAGCCTGACTAGGGATACTTTTAACAGAGTGATCTTCCCTTTGACCCTTTGCTTTTTTATAGGTTCTTGCACAGATGGAGGATCAACTCAACACAACTTAGCCTTAGCGACTTGGCTCTTCATCTACCGTCCCACAGTGATTAAAGTTGATTGTTGTTTCCTGATAGTTTCATCATCTTTTATTATTAGGTACTTTTGTGCCCGAAAGTTTACCTCACCCATATTTCTTGGAGCGTTTTTTACCAAAGATTTGTGAAAACCCTCCTCAAGCAGTATTGCTATTTTGAAAGCTTCTACCGCTGTGGTTTGATCGCATTGGTCTATCATTGACATCTCTAAGTTAAAGCAAGTCAAAAGTCTCATGGTGAACAATGAGGAGATAATCCTCTTTCATTCTTGATTTCCAGCGTATTGAACGATGAAAAGCTTACAAAGCCTTGTGAAGTTTGGGATCGAGCGAGGCGATTATTGTTTAAACCATAGTAACGCTAGTCCTGACAGGCTGGAAGGAAAGATTTTGCATATAAGCGCATCGTTCTTTGTGTCTAGAGGCATCTTTTTGTTGGTACTAATAAATGTTCTCTGTAGGATCTATTCTGCCATTGAAAGTAATGAACGTAGGCATAGCAAACCTTCTTGGTCTTTCGGTTCTGATTATATTTTCTGTGAAGGGAGACTCGATCAGCCTACTGGTTGCAAACACTAAGTTGGTTGGATAGCAATATCTATTACCATTTAATTCATTGATCTCACACTACATTTGGGCTCTCCACTTCGGGTAGAACTGTGTGGCATTGATCTGATCATCATTGACCTGGTCAAACTGTGGATCACCTCCTATGGGCTAGTTGTGATGTGACGCACTGAATGAGTGGTTACTTGAACCAGCTTATTCGTTTCGTTGTCGTCCAGGGTCTTTTGTGCTTTTGGCACCTTCCACTTTTACTTGGAGGTCAACGATCTGTTGGCGCAAAGTCTTGTTCTGCTGGATCAATTGCTAAACATTTGGCTGTATTGGCAGCACCTGGATGTTCGGCTGTATCGTCGACGCCTCCCTTTGATTCCTAAGGGTCTCCCTAAATCCGTCACGTTGTAAGTGTTTCTTCGTATATCCACTATAACTGTTGATTGTTCAAGTTTTGAACGAAAAATTGTTAAAACGATTCCAACAGACGGAGCCAAAGTGTTGGTATAAAAAATTGCTTGCCTAATTTAAACCAATTAATCTATTGCACACACCCAAAGATTAAAGAGTATTCTATTTTTTTTAAAGAAGAGAACCCTTTTTCTCATTAATATTTTCTTCTATTTATACGAGTTTGAAACTTGAATCCTTTTAGGACTCAAGTTTTTTTATTTACAGCTTTCTTTTCTCTCAAGTATTTATATTCCTAATTGAACTTGGATTGATGTCTAAGCTGGGCCATTTAGCCTTCTTTAGGAGGCCCAACCCATTCTTTTCTTTTAAACTGTTCCTTGAGGCCTGATTGACTTATCTTATGAACTTGTGCTTAATCTTTCTTGGGTTCAGCTTGCTTGTGCTTTAGTTGCCCACATGGCCCATTGCGAACAGTTAGGGGATTTTTCTCCTACACCAACATTACAAAAGAAAAGAAAAAGACTAAAATAAAACCAAGCGACATCTTTGTTAGCTGCCATTTTTTACTTTTACACCATCATTGGCAAGCACAATGTCAGTTGCACTCATGCTGAAGTTATTATTTATCACAAAATAATCATTTTGAGTAGAATCTGCTAAGATCTAATAAGTAACAAAAACTTATAATAAAACTAAAATTATCGTTAATCTAATTCAAAGGATTGACTCGTATACATTCACTCAGGTACAAATTTATTCAACGCATGGATGGTAAGATTGATATTATAGAAAGGTTTAAAGAAACAAATATTCTAAATGCTCGGGCGTCTTACATTTACAACAAACCACTCACTATACGCATTTATCCAAGAATATAATATTTTGAAGTTAGTACATAAAAAAGAAGTCCACACAATAAATGACCACTTAAAACTTAAGTTGGATGCCAAACCCTTAAAACGACCATAAAATTTGTCTAAAAGATAAGCAATTGGTACAACATTGCTAAAACAGTTGAAGCCATGCATTAAAAAAATATTACTTTCTCAAATTCAAAACAACCATGACAATGTGAATTATAGTTGTCCGAAGACGCAAGCTCAGCAAGAATGATATGACTTAATGTTAGATGGTTGCTCAATACACATAATAATTGGTCATTATCGCTAGCATCATTGGTCGTAGCTACTTTGTCTCATTTTTCGTCTGACCAAAAAATCCCGGATTGTAATGATATAGTCCACAATCCGAACATATGTTAACCAATTGAACACATTATTATCACAAGTTTATACATGTGGAAATAAACATAAATGAATGAATCATCATTTACATGTCTAGCATTCTACCATACTCATAATATATTAAATCATAAGTCATGAACAACACATGCTTAAAAACTGTATTTAAACGTATCCAACCATAAAACATAAGCAATACATGTTCTCGAAACATAAATGATTTTTATATGTTTTTCACATGCATATAGTCAACAATTCGGACATGCATTCAAATAAAGTAAATAAGTCTTTAAATGAAACTGAAATCCGCTCCACGCCAACTCTACCATTGAGGAGACTCCAACACTTCTTTTTTATTTCCTGAAAAGAGTTAATCCTCATGAGATGAGAAACCACACGCTCAGTAGGAATGTCTAAAACATAATTTCATAAGTTTTGTGAATACTATATAAACATACATTTGCATTTGATCCTGTTAGGCAAATATTCGTATATCACAACCATATCATAAGCAACGTGTAAATGCAATATGATACGCACAACTCCCTTATCCTCTCCACATATCTATTGGTCTTCAATTTCCCTTGGACAACTAATCTCACCTATCCGAGGCTCTTATACTAGTCCACCTCATTGAAAGACTCCGTTTTGGGGAGTGTCCATTTTATTCTATTGGGGCTCCTTTACCGATCCACCCCGCGAGGGTTCTATGTACCGGATTACCTCGCCAGTCGTCAAGAGGGCGTACCACCCTCACTGTGCCAATGAAGATGCATCCCACATGTTCAACCCAATGCACATTCACAATTTAAAAACCAATAAGGCATTCAACTATCATACTTATAAAAATTCTCATTTAATCATCACATGCATTCACATTAAATATGCTTCACATTTTCCATATTGCACATCATTTAATATCTTCCACATTTCATATAATTCTTATATTGACAATTCAATCATGCATTTCACTTAAATATGTTGTCAAGATAATTTATCAAACACATAAGGGTCACATTCACAATATACATGAATTCACATAATTACTCCACAATTCAATCCCAACATGTTTATAAAATCACTTAAAGTAATTATAAGCATGTGCAAGCATCATTAAGCATAGAGAATTCATTAATTTGCATACTTTAGTATGCTTTAATATTGAAAAATATCTAATTATCCCATATAATCAATTGGTTGCTATAGATAACCAATATACTCACAAAAATCCTGAATTCTATGGGTTAGGCATCCCTAACTCAATTTGGAAGAGCTTTCAAATGATTTCTCCAATTATCATCAAAAAATTAACCTTTTTTGAAATTGATTCCAGATGGATCAAACTCGAGCCCTCAATGCATAGACCATTTCTCTCTTCTTCGACGTCACCCAATTCTTGGCCTAAGCTTCTCAAATTAGATGGAGAAGTAAAGAAGATGATATAACTATATATAGATATGTATATTGATCTCCATTCAGCTGAGGAGAATGAGAAATGAGGGCTGGGTCATTCTCTTGCTACTTATAGAATTCAACCTCCACTTATTTATAAGAATGCCACTACATTTTCACTAAACCTTCCCGAGTTCTGTTTTTTATTTTCGTAACTTCGATTGACACAAAATTAACTCTGTAGTATGTCAAATATTTTATTTAAGCTACCCTCCAAATTTGGAGTCATTCCGACACTTTCAAATTTTTTGGGCCCACAGGACTCGCATCCCGGCTCAACTGGACCCGAAAAAGTCAACATTTGCCAAACACTCCAAAAAATTTTCCAAACCTTAAATAAGATGCCAAAACTTTTATTTTATATTTAAAACACATATATAATCATTTAAAGCATTAATATGATAATAAATGAAAATAAAGAAAAACTGACCAAAAATGGTCACGGTTCTTACAACCTACCCGACTTAAAATGATTTCATCTCCGAAATCAAGCCATACCTGAAGAAAATAAGTCGGAATACTTATAAATAACTTCCTGCTCTCTCTCCCAAGTAGCCTTCTCAATGTTGTGTTGATGCCACAAAACTTTGACAAACGAGATGGTCTTACCCCTCAAAACTTGCTCCCTAACATCAAGAATCTGAACTGGCCTCTCCTCATAGGTGACATCCTCGTCAATCTCAATGTCTACCCAACTTAGAACATACGATGGATCCTATTCGTATTTTCTGAACATCAAAACATGGAATACGTTGTGAACCTTTTCTAACTGTGGTGGCAAAGCCAATCTGTAGGCCACCTCACTGACACACTCAAGGATCTCAAATGATCTAATGTGTCTTGGTGACAACTTGTCATTTCACCCAAAATGCATCAATCATTTCCATGACAAAACCTTAAGAAACACATGGTCTTCTAGCTCAAAGGATAACAGTCTCCTCATCCGATTGACATAGCTCTTTTGTCTACTCTGAGCTGTCAACAATCGCTGTTTAATCAACTTGATCTTTTTTGTAGTCTCATGCACAATATCTGGTCCTAAGGTTGTGGTCTCGCCCACCTCAGTCCAACAAACTGGAGATCTGCAAAGTCTGTTATATAACGCCTCAAATGGTGCCATCTCAATACTAGCCTAATAACTGTTGTTATATGCAAACTCCATAAACGACAAATGGTCCTCCTAACCACCGTCAAAATAAAAAATACAAACATGAAGCATATCCTTCAATATCTGTATAGTACACTCAAACTGCCCGTCAGCTTGAGGATGAAATGTTGTGCTAAAGTGCAACTTGGTGTCTAACACCATCTGGAATCCTTATCCGATACAATGGATACTAAGACGCCATGTAACTTCACAATCTGCTCCACATAGTGCTTACTGAGCCACCTCATATCATCTGTCAACCTCATAGGCAAGAAGTGTGCTATTTTGGTCAATCTGTCCATAACGACCCAAACTGTATCATTGCCTTTGTTTGATCTCGGAAGACTCGTCACAAAATCTAAGGTAATATGTTCTCATTTCCACTCCACCACTAGTAATGGTTGCAACAACCCAGTTGACTTTTGATGTTCCGCTTTTACTTGTTGACAAGTAAGTCATCTCACCACGAATTGTGCCACGTCCTTTTTCATACCTCACCACCAATATTGGCGCCTCACATTATGGTACATTTTGATTCCACTAGGATGAATTGCAAAACGAGAATGATGAAATTCCCGTAATACATCATCATGACAATCAGAAGGAACCGCCATCAATTCTCTGAATTGTAGACTCCCATCAGAATGCAAGGTCCAACCCTCCACTGTCGTACTGCTAGCAATCTATGAGTGAATAGACTCTAACTCACTATCTCGTTTCTGTACTTCAATCACCTTAATCACAAGCATAGGTTGAGCTAAGCTAAACAACATAGCTGGCTCACTATCATCACTCAAATACAATCCCAACTCTGAGAGATCTTTTATCATTTTCTATTCTCATATGGCTATACTAGCTAGAGTCCCATGAGACTTTCTACTTAATGCATTCGCCACTACATTTACCTTTCTCATATGGTATTGTAACTTAAAATTGTAATCCTTTATGTACTCAACCTATTACCTTTGTCTCATGTGCAAGTCCTTTTGTGAGAAAAGGTACTTGAGATTTTTGTAATCTGATTACACCTCGAATCTCTTACCATACAAGTAGTGTCTCCACCCATTCAAGGCAAAGATCATCGCCGCTAGTTCCAAGCTGTCACGTTCCAAAATCCACAATTCGGATTTTGGGGAGGTCCGGATTGTGCTCTGATACCAAGCTATCAGGCCCCGAAATCTGGACTGTTAGGATACCCCGAGTCCAAGTCCAAATTCTAGGTAGTGAGGTGTTATGACCGCCCGATCGTCACTCTACAAGTTGGATAACTATGGCAAACTACTACTAACATCAGTCTGGGTTCCCACTCGGTCCACCGAGATCATTACATACAGTGAAAGTCTTCACATTTTTCAAATACATCAATCCCGTACTAGATACGTTACATTAATCAACAATCTAAGTTGTAGTTGTCAAAGGTCAGCAGAAGCATTCTTTATATTATTAATATAATGTAAACGTGCATGCATAAACAACTTAAGTCCATAATGGACAACCCTTGATGAAAGTATACTCATACAAGTTCATTTATAACTTTCAGTTCCTGTGGCATTTCACACAATCGAAACCTAGGTTTTGCACGATTGAAACATTTCGATCATTTACTAAAATAAGTTTAAAACATTAATTAAATTACAATAATATTTCCTCCCTCATTTTGAACATAACAAACAAACATTATAAATTATATTATTAACTAAATCAATAACACAATTTTCACTATCTTGAAATCAAATAAAAATATTAATCTCACTCAAATAATAGAGCATCGAGAACAAACATTAAGTATACATATCATTGACTTAGCATATTTTTTAGATCATCGTCAATATCTCTCGACATTAATACAATATTAATATTCTAATATATATTAATGTTGAAGTATTATTGACAAAAAATAAAGGAGTGTTATAACTTATATTACTTTAACTAATATGTTATACTATATATCTCGTGACACTAAAGAAAAAATTAATTTCATAAAATTTGATATTCGATTAAATGGTTTAAACTCATCAATTAATCTAATTGAGTTTTTAGACACATGACTAACTAATTGGAATTTAAGAAAATATAAGCAAATGGTCTAACTTATATTACTTATAACCGTTATCGGATATACTATATATCTCAAAACATTATAACTGTTATATGATAAGTTATTAGTTACAACTTTTATGGGAAAGTTGGCTCTAACCCCAATGGCAATAGGATGTTTTGTATTCACATAAAGTGAATAAAAAATAGAAAGAGGACATTAGAAGAGAGATACAAGATATATATATATATATATATATATATATATATATATATATATATATATATATATTGTTGAGAAAAAAGCCCCCAATCATGAACCACCAAATATTACGATGTGTGAATAAATAAACAAGCACAAAGAAATTTGCAATAACACACTAAGAATTTTATACATGGTTCAGCAAAACAAGTCTACGTCCACGGAGAGCCCGATTTCACTATATAGATTGTAACAATATAAGTTAAAAAATTGTATCAAGAGTACTCTCAATTCTTAACCCTTAACCCTTGAACACCCAATTTCACTCAAAAAGAAATCACAAATTCTAAACAAGAATTATCTCTCTAAGTGTCCTCTCAAAAACAATAAGTGTTGCCTCTTCTCTTCTCACTCATCTCAACCTATAACATAGGTAACTATTTATAGAGCCCAAAACTCAATTCCTTGGTGAACTAGGATTACAATTCCTTAGACCCCAAGACTGGCCTGACAAGTACTTTCCTTCCTTGAGATGAAAACTTGCCTACTAAGAAATTACCTAATAAGATACAACTCTATAATAGAAACCTAATCTCCCCCTTGGCAAAAATTTTGACAAGACTTCAATACATGAGATTCCCGTTTACAAATCCACAAACGATCCATCGGCCTTTCAAACTCCAGCTACATAACTCGAATCAAGTACTAAACAATACTCCCCTTGATCCACACGACCAATGGATTTGTACAGCTGTATCAAGTTAACACTATCAAGTGACTTTGGAAGGGGGCTTCGATGAAATCCTTCTCCAAGAAGGAACATTCATCTCACCCATGTCTATCCAGAAACGTGTAAGTCCTGTCTTCGATAAAGGAAATGAAACACGCTTTAAGATCTTGTTACCAATTGCACCCCATTTCTTATCTACAATCGAAGTCTGAGTGCCATTGGCACTCCCCACCAGACGATACAAACCTTCACTCTTTTCTCCTCACATTAATATCATGCAGCCTTGGTGATCTTCATGACTCTCCCTACAATGGAGCACTTGCAGCCCATAGAGTCCAACTGGCTCAAGGAAATTAAAATACACAGCAACTCGAGTGAATCTAAAAATCACTCATGTTGAGTAAGAGTGTTACCTTTGTAAATGTAAGAACATCCCCAATATAGAGTCAAATATTGCTAACACACATTGACTCTATATCCTGCCAATCATCAATAGACATTTTTTTTATTTTCCATCCTTCCCTTTTAACACCCGCACTAAGCCTTGTTGAACTAGGATGTCCTACACCTTCCTTTTCCATCGGATGAAGTTACCCTTACCATCAAATCTCTCCACCATATATTATTTAGCAATATTATTGGCTATAATTTTCACAAGTGCCCAAGACGAATGACACCCGTATTATGAAGAAAAATCTAGACAAAACTTTTATTAAACACCTCTTGTGAACCTTGAAGCTCTTTAATACCAGTTTGTTGAGAAATAATCCCCCAATCATGAACCACCAAATATTCAAAGTGATGATAAGTAAACAAGCACGAAAAATTTGCAAGAACACACCAAGAATTAAACGTGGTTCGGTTAAACAAGCCTACGTACACGGAGAACCCGATTTCACTATGTAGATTTTAACAATACAAGTTGAAGAATTGTATCAAGAGTATTCTCAACTCTCAACCCTTAACCCTTGTACACCCAATCTCACTCAAAAGGAAATCACAAATTCTAAACAAGAATTCTCTCTCTATGTGTTATCTCAAAAATAATGAGAGTGTTGTATCTTCTCTTCTCTTCTCACTCATCTCAACCTATAACATAGGTAACTATTTATAGAGCTCAAAACCCAATATCTCGGTGGCCTAGGATTACAATTTCTTAGAGCCCAAGACTTGCCTAACAAGTACTTTCCTTCCTTGACACCAAGACTTGCCTACTAAGAAATTACCTAATAAGATACAACTTTATAATAGAAACCTAATCACAATAGGAATTTCACTCAACCTAACAAATCTGCCCCTTGGTAAAATTATTGACAAATCTTCAATACACGAGACTCCTGTCTACAAATCCACAAATGATCCATCAGTCTTTCAAACTCCAGCTATATAACCCGAATTAAGTATGAAACAATACTCCCCTTGATCCACATGGCCAACGTATACATGTAGCTGTATCAAGTCAATACTATCAAGTGACTTTGGAAGGGGGCTTCGATGCAATCCTTCTCCAAGCAGGAATTTCATCTCACCCACATCTGTCCAGAAACCTGCAACCCGTGTCTTCGATAAATCAAATGAAACATGTCTCAAGATCTTGTTACCAATTGCACCCTATTTTCTATCCACAATCGAAGTCTGAGTGCCATTGACACTCCCCACTAGACGATACAAACCTTCACTCTTTTCTCCTCGCATTAATACCATGCAGCCCTTGGTGATCTTCATTACTCCCCCTACAATGGAGTACTTGTAACCCATGGAATCCAACCGGCTCAAGGAAATTAATTACACCGCAACTTGGGTGAATCTAAAAACCACTCATATTGAGTGAGAGTGTTACCTTTGAAAATTGTGGGAACATCCGCAATACAGAGTCGAATATTGTTAACAGACCTTGACTCTATATCTAGCCAATCATCAACCGACATTTTTTTTAGTTTTCTATCCTTTCCTTCCAACGCCCACGCTAAGCCTTGTTGAACCAGGATACCCTTTACCCTCCTTTGCCTTAAAATGAAGTTAACCTTACCATCAAATCTCTCCACCTTATATTGTGTAGCAATATTATTGGCTATGATTGCACAAGTGCCCAAGATGAACAACAGCTATATTTTGAAGAAAAATATTGACAAGATTTTTATAAAACACCTTGTGTGTACTTTGAAGCTCTGATACCAGTTTGTTGAGAAATAAGCCTCCAATCACAAACCACCAAATATTACGATGTGATGATAAGTAAACAAGTACGAAAAATTTGCAAGAACACTTCAAGATTTATACGTGGTTCGGCAAAACAAGCATACGTCCATGGAGAGTCCGATTTCACTATATAGATTGTAATAATACAAGTTAAAGAATTGTATCAAGAGTACGCTCAACTCACAACCCCTAAACCTTGTACAACCAATCTCACTCAAAAAGAAATCACAAATTCTAAACAAAAATTCTCTCTCTATGTGTTATCTCAAAAATAATGAGAGTGTTGCCTCTTCTCTTCTCACTCATCTCAACCTATAACATAGGTAACTATTTATATAACCCAAAACCCAATACCTCAGTGTCCTAGGATTACAATTCCTTAGAGCCAAAGACTTGCCTAACAAGTACTTTCCTTCCTTGAGACCAAGACTTGCCTACTAGAAAATTACCTAATAAGATACAACTCTATAATAGAAACCTAATCACAATAGGAATTTCACTCAACCTAACAAATCTACCCCTTGGTAAAATTATTGACAAGTCTTTAATACACGAGACTCCCATCTACAAATCCACAAACGATCCATCAACCTTTCAAACTCCAGCTACATAACCCGAATCAAGTATAAAACAATACTCCCCTTGATCCATACGACCAACGTATTCATACAGCTGTATCAAGTCAACACTATCAAGTGACTTTAGAAGGGGGCTTCGATGAAATCTTTCTCCAAGCAGGAATTTCATCTTACCCACGTCTATTCAGAAACCTGCAACCTGTGTCTTCGATAAATCAAACGAAACATGTCTCAAGATCTTGTTACCAATTGCACCCCTAATACCATGCATCCCTTGGTGATCTTCATTACTCCCCCTGCAATGGAGCACTTGCAGCCCATGGAGTCCAACCGGCTCAAGGAAATTAAATTACACCGCAACTTGGGTGAATCTAAAAACCACTCATGTTGAGTAAGAGTGTTACCTTTGAAAATTATGGGAACATCCCCAATACAGAGTCGAATATTGTTAACACACCTTGACTCTATATCTAGCCAATCATCAATCGACATTTTTTTTTGGTTTTCTATCCTTCCCTTCCAATGCCCATGCTAAGCCTTGTTGAACCACGATGTCCTTTACCCTCCTTTGCCATAAGATAAAGTTAACCTTACCATCAAATTTCTCCACCTTATGTTGTGTAGCAATATTATTGGCTATGATTGCACAAGTGCCCAAGACGAACAACAGCTGTATTATAAATAAAAATATTAACAAGACTTTTATCAAACACCTTGTGTGTACTTTGAAGCTCTAATACCAATTTGTTGAGAAATAAGCCCCCAATCATAAAAATAAGCATTAAAAATTTGCAAGAACACACCAAGAATTATACGTGATTCGGCAAAACAAGCATATGTCCATCGAGAGGCCGATTTCACTATATAGATTATAACAATACAAGTTAAAGAAATATATCAAGAGTACGCTCAACTCACAACCCCTAAACGTTGTACAACCAATCTCACTCAAAAGGAAATCACAAATTCTAAACAAGAATTCTTTCTCTAAGTGTCCTCTCAAAAATAATGAGTGTTGCCTCTTCGCTTCTCACTCATCTCGGCCTATAACATAGGTAATTATTTATAGAGCCCAAAACCCAATTCCTTGGCGGACTAGGATTATAATTCCTTAGAGCCCAAGACATGCCTAACAAGAACTTTCATTCCTTGAGACCAAGACTTCCCACTAAGAAATTACCTAATAAGAAACAACTATATAATAGAAACCTAATCATAATAGGAATTTGAGCCAACCAAACAAATCTACCCCATGGCAAAATTTTTGACAAAGTCTTCAATACATGAGACTCTCGTCTGCGAATCCACAAATGATCCATCGGCCTTTCAAACTCCAGCTACATAACCAAAATCAAGTATGAAACAATACTCCCCTTGATCCACACGACCAATGTATTCATTCAGCTGTATCAAGTCAACACTATCAAGTGACTTTGGAAGAGGGCTTCGATACAGCCCTTCTCCAAGCAAGAACTTTCATCTCACCTACGTCTGTCCAAAAATCTGCAACTCGTGTCTTCGATAAAGAAAATGAAACAGGCCTCAAGATCTTGTTACCAATTGCACCCCGTTTCCTATCCACAATCGAAGTCTGAGTGACATTGGCACTCCCCACTAGATGATACAAACCTTCACTCTTTTCTCCTCGCATTAATACCATGCAGCCCATGGTGATCTTCATTACTTCTCCTGTAATGGAGCACTTGAAGCCCATGGAGTCCAACCGACTCAAGAAAATTAAATTACACCGTAACTTGGGTGAATCTAAAAACCACTCATGTTGAGTAAGAGTATTACCTTTGTAAATTGTGAGAACATCCTCAATACAGAGTCGAATATTGCTCACACACCTTGACTCTATATCTAGCCAATCATCAACTAACATTTTTTTTGGTTTTCTATCCTTCCCTTCCAACGCCCGCGCTAAGCCTTGTTGAACCAGGATGTCCTTCACCCTCTTTTGCCATAGGATGAAGTTACCCTTACCATCAAATCTCTCCACCTTATATTGTGTAGCATTATTATTGACTATGATTGCATAAGTGCCCAAGATGAACAACACCTGTATTATGAAGAAAAATCTTGACAAGACTTTTATCAAACACCTTATGTGTACCTTGAAGCTCTGATACCAGTTTGTTGAGAAATAAGCCCCCAATCACGAACCACCAAATATTATGATGTGATGATAAGTAAACAAGCACGAAAAATTTACAAGAACACATCGAGAATTATACGTGATTCAGCAAAACAAGCCAATGTCTACGGAGAGCGTGATTTCACTATATAAATTGTAATAATACAAGTTAAAGAATTGTATCAAGGGTATGCTCAACTCACAACCCCTAAACATTGTACAACCAATCTTACTCAAAAGGAAATCACAAATTCTAAACAAGAATTCTCTCTCTAAGTGTCCTCTAAAAAATAATGAGTGTTGCTTCTTCTCTTCTCACTCATCTCGACCTATAACATAGGTAATTATTTATAGAGCCCAAAACCCAATTCCTTGGTGGACAAGGATTACAATTCCTTAGAGCCCAAGACATGCCTAACAAGTACTTTCATTCCTTCAGACGAAGACTTGTCCACTAAGAAATTACCTAATAAGAAACAACTCTATAATAGAAACCTAATCACAATAGGAATTTGAGCTAACTTAACAATTCTACCCCTTGGCAAAAATTTTAAAAGTATTCAATACACGAGACTCCCGTCTGCAATTCCACAAATGATCCACGACCTTTCAAACTCCAGCTACATAACCCGAATCAAGTATGAAACAACACTCCCCTTGATCCACATGACCAATGTATTCATTCAGCTGTATCAAGTCAATACTATCAAGTGACTTTGGAAGGGGGCTTCGATGAAACCTTTTTCGAGCAGGAACTTTCATTTCACCCACGTCTGTCCAGAAACCTGTAACTCGTGTCTTCGATAAAGTAAATGAAACACGCCTCAAGATCTTGTTACCAATTGCACCCCGTTTCCTATCCACAATCGAAGTCTAAGTGCCATTGGCACTCCCTACCAGACGATACAAACCTTCACTCTTTTCTCCTCACATTAATACCATGTAGCCCTTGGCGATCTTTATGACTCCCCTTGCAATGGAGCACTTGCAATGATGAAATCCAACCGGCTCAAAGAAATTAAATTTTACCGTAATTTGGGTGAATATAAAAACTACTCATGTTGAGTAAGAGTGTTACCTTTGTAAATTGGGATAACATACCTAATACAGAGTTAAATATTGCTAACACACCTTGACTCTATATCCAGCCAATCATTAACCGACATTTTTTTCAGTTTTCCATCTTTCCCTTTCAACGCCCTTTGCTAAGACTTGTTGAACAAGGATATCCTTCACCCTTCTTTGCTATAGGATGAAGTTACCCTTACCATCAAATCTCTCCACCTTATATTGTGTAGCAATATTATTGGCTATGATTCTCATAAGTACCCAAGATGAACAACACCTGTATTATGAAGAAAAATCTAGACAAAACTTTTATCAAACACCTCGTGTGTACCTTGAGACTCTGATACCATTTTGTTGAGAAATAATCCCCCAATCACGAACTACCAAATATTACGATGTGATGATAAGTAAACAATCACAAAAAATTTGCAAGAAGATACAAAGAATTATACGTGGTTCAGTAAAACAAGCCTACGTCCACAGAGAGCTCGATTTCACTATATAGATTGTAACAATACAAGTTGAAAAATTGTATCAAGATTATGTTCAACACTCAACTCTTAACCCTTGTACACCCAATCTCACTCAAAAGTAAAATCACAAATTCTAAACCAGAATTCTCTCTCTAAGTGTCATCTCAAACATAATGAGTGTTACTTCTTCTCTTCTCACTCATCTCAACCTATAACATATGTAACTATTTATAGATCCCAAAACCCAATTCCTTGGTGGACTAGGATTACAATTTCTTAGAGCCCAAGACTTGCCTAACAAATACTTTCCTTCCTTGAGACGAAGACTTGCCAACTAAGAAATTACCTAATAAGATACAACTCTATAATAGAAACCTAATCACAATAGGAATTTGAGCCAACCTAAAAAATCTACCCCTTGGCAAAATTTTGACAAGTCTTCAATACACGAGACTCCTGTCTACAAATCCTCAAATGATCCATCGGCCTTTCAAACTCCAGCTACATAACCCGAATCAAGTATGAAACAATACTCCCCTTGATCCACATGACCAATGTATTCGGGCAACTGTATCAAGTCAACACTATCAAGTGACTTTGGAAGGGGGCTTTAATGAAATCCTTTTCCAAGAAGGAACATTCATCTCACCCATGTCTGTCTAGAAACGTGCAACCCATGTCTTCGATAAATCAAATGAAACACGTCTCAAGATCATCAAAGTCTGAGTGCCATTGGCACTCCCCACCAGACAATACAAACCTTCACTCTTTTCTCCTCACATTAATATCATGCAGCCTTGGTGATCTTCATGACTCCCCCTACAATGGAGCACTTGTAGCCCATAGAGTCCAATTGGCTCAAGGAAATTAAATTACACAGCAACTCGGGTGAATCTAAAAATCACTCATGTTTAGTAAGAGTGTTACCTTTGTAAATTGTGAGAACATCCCCAATACAAAGTCGAATATTGCTAACATAGCTTGACTCTATATATAGCCAATCATCAACCGACATTTTTTTTGGTTTTCCATCCATCCCTTTCAATGCCCGCACTAAGCCTTGTTGAGCCAGGAAGTCCTTCTCTCTCCTTTGCTATAGGATAACGTTACCCTTACCATCAAATCTCTCCACCTTATATTGTGTAGTAATATTATTGGCTATGAATGTCACAAATGCCCAAGATGAACAACCCCTGTATTATAAAGAAAAATCTAGACAAGACTTTTATCAAACACCTCGCATGTACCTTGAAGCTCTAATATCAGTTTGTTGAGAAATAAGACCCAATCACGAACCACCAAATATTACGATGTGATAATAAGTAAACAAGCGTGAAGAAATTTGCAAGAATACACCAAGAATTATACGTGATTTCGCAAAACAAGCCCATGTCCACAGAAAGCCCGATTTCACTATATAGATTGTAACAATACAAGTTGAAGAATTGTATCATGAGTACGCTCAACTCTCAACCCCTAAATCTTGTACACCAAATCTCACTAAAAAAAATCACAAATTCTAAATAAAAATTCTCTCTCTAAGTGTCCTCTCAAAAATAATGAGTGTTTGTTTTATACTCCCCTTAATGCACACAGCCAATGTATTTATGCAACTGTATCAAGTAAACACCATCAAGTGACTTTGGAAAAGGGCTTCGACGCAACCCTTTTCCAAGCAGGAACTTTCATCTCACCCACGTCTGTCTAGAAACGTGCAACCAGTGTCTTCGATAAATCAAATGAAACACGTCTCAAGATCTTGTTACCAATTGCACCCCGTTTCCTATCCACAATCAAAGTTTGAGTGCCATTGGCACTCCCCACAAGATGATACAAACCTTCACTCTTTTTCCTCACATTAATACCATGCAGCCCTTGGTGATCTTCATGACTCCCCCTATAATGGAGCACTTGCAGCCCATAGAATCCAACTTTGCCCAAGGAAATTAAATTACAAAGTAACTTGTGTAAATCTAAAAACCACTCATGTTAAGTAAGAGTGTTACCTTTGTAAATGGTGTGTATAAGTATTTCATGTAAATCATTTACATTTCAATTGGGAATTTCTATTAATTGATATATAAATCTGGCAAGTTAGAGTAGATCTTTGGTTGTACTAATGATTTGATTTGTAATTGTTATATTAATCTTCAATTCATCTTTATCTTTTTTTAGAATTGATTTATTGTTAATTAATCTAATACACTATTTCTCTTTGTAAATGAGCATTTATACAATATATAACATGTTGGAAGATAAAATAATCTCACTACAAGAAAATAGACTTTTTACGGCGGGCAAAAAAGTCTTTTACCACGGTCTTCGCCCGTCGTGGTATCCAGTGTCGTAGTTGCTGATGTACTTTCCACCATAGGCTCAGCTCGTGGTAGAAATTGCTTTTTAACCACGGGCGTCGCTCGTGGTAGAAAGTCGATATTCTACCACGGGCTGAGCCCGTGGTGGAATTGCTGGCCATTGGAATTTTTTACCACGGGCGAATCCCGTGGTAGAAAGTCAATATTCTACCACGGTGTTGAGCCCATGGTGGAATTGCTGGCCGTTGGAATTTTTTACCACGGGCAAAGCCTGTGGTAGAAAGTCGATATTCTACCATGGTGTTGAGCCCGTGGTGGAATTGCTAGCCATTGTAATTTTTTACCACGGGCGAAGCCCGTGGTAGAAAGTAGATATTCTACCACGGGCTGAGCCTGTGGTAAGAGTAATTGGCCTTTGGAAAATTTTCTACCACGGGCCTCTCCTATGGTAGAAAGTAGGTATTCTACCAGGGGCCTCACCCGTGGTAGAAAGTTTATAATTTTAAAAAAAAAAAATGGCTACTTATACAAAAACCTGCCCAACAAACATCACTATATATACTTATATTCCAGTAATACAGAACAAAACTCCACCCAAAGCCATGCATATTCACACCGAGCTTTGCAAAACAAAATACTACAAAATAAATATCACTATACCATATTGTCCACAACAGAATACAACAATGCCTTGGATATTCCACCAATACACAATATATGCAAGGATTTTGAGGTGAGGGGAGGATTGGAAGATTAGCTATGTAAAGACCATTCTTGCAAACAAAAAGAAAGATCAACATATAATCCATCAACCACCATTCCAGAGCATCAATATATGCATGTAAATCAAAAAAATCAAACTTGGCAAAAAAAATTAATATAAAAGCATGAATGATAGTTATATGATTTAGCTAATACCATAAAGGTGGAGCTCCATTAACTCCACAAGATAATGGTCAGTAGAGAGACAGTTAGGTAGGCTGTGGACAAGGTGATGGGTATGGGAAAAGAAGGAGAAGAGAGAACAAGAAGAGCAAAGGAGGTTGGGGAGGTGGCAAAGAGGGCAACAGAAGAAGGGGGATCTTCTCACCTCAACATGACATTGCTAATCCAAGATATCATGCAACATGCAAAGAATAAGCAACATTTTAATCTATTGAATTGTATATATCTATCTATATATATATATATATATATAAATTTAATGAAAAACAAAAAGAGTTCATGGTAATTTTGTTATTTTTTGCAAAATAAACTATGTTTCCTACTAAAATTTTAACCATAATTTGATAATAAAGGAGGGTTGTAATTTATTTGATATTATATTATGAATGACATGCAGATTCTCAATCCATTTATCAAAATTAGTTCTAATTTTGAAGACAGACAATTGATTGAGAATTAATAAAACAAAACTATTCATACTCACTATTTTTTTCCCAATAAATTCAAGCATGTATGTATATATATGTGTGCAAAATGTACAGTGGGCTTCAAAAAGAAGAACATGCCCTAATATGGGTATACAAAAGGGGCTTAGGCCCAATAAGTTCACACAATAAATATAACTTTTTTTTTTCGGAAGTTATAAATATAAAAATATTCATGTAACTCATTCCTCGTGATACTATCTAAACTTTCTAAAGTAAAATCACAATCTAATTAATTTATATGGATCAATCAATCTAATGAGTACTGCCAGATAGAATGAGTATTAATTAAAGAGAAATGTTAAAACTCATGATTTTATTTTATGAATTTGTATTATGAATGATGTGGCAGGTGATAATATCATGGGACTCCGTGTATGGGGAGGAATCCCACCAATACTAACTCTCCATGTTACCTGTCACATCATTCATGATACAAATTCATGAAATAATTTCATGACGTGTAGCATTGCTCTTAATTAAAAGTGCTTCTTCTTTGAGCATTTCGATCAAGCTGATTTTTTGTTAATAACAAAGATTTATACTTTCTTAGATATTTATATACTGGAAATAACAGGTTTGTTGGGAATAAGAAACGATCTTATTTATGTGATTCGTCAATTTTTGTTTATGTTTACAGAACCTATCAAAAATTTTATTATATGAGTGTTTATATTGGACAACTCTTATAAAAATAAAATAAAATAAACTTTACAAATTCAACCACAACAAAACACCAACAAAAAAAAAAAAGAGGACATAAGTTATCAATGGACGGCTCGGTCCGGACCAAAGATTGCGAAACGGCAATATAACCGGACTTGTAATTCTAACTTCACAACCTCAACAAGGTTTTAGTGGCATTAATCTAGTTGCGTTTATTGATCCCAATAGTACTACATTATTAAGTAGTATTAGTAGTAGAAGAAGAAGAAAAAAAAATTGAGAATTAAAGATTTGATCGAGTTGCAACATAGCAAAAGCATTTTCAATTTAAATTACAATGATACAAGGGTTTGGCTCTGCTTCACTGTATAATGGAGATAACTGGTCATTAATATAATCTCTATCATATTCATACCATAGGCCATAAGGTGTTTGATTCTTATAGCTTTTGCAATATTAGCTGGTTTTTAGGTGTTTAGTATATAAACTGATGGCAAAAGAATTCAACTGGCCTAAATAATATTTGGTAAAATAATATGGGAGAGTTTTAAATACCCTTCTGATTCTTACTTGCAGGGGATGAAAGGCTAACTTGATTGTGTGCCTTGACCAATATAATAATAAACTAATGCTAATGGGAATAGGGCAGCCCTTCAAATGACATTCATGGATGCATTTTCTTAGCTAACTTCTCACAGACAGTTAAAATCACAATTAAAATTATCTAATTTTGGAAGTTGAGTTGGTAAACAATGGCATAAATCTAGCAAATTTTGGAATTTTTCTTTACATAACCTATTTATAACCCCAGAGCAAAGTTTCTTCTTTCATAATTATAACCTATTTATTGGAAAAGAACGTTAAAGGTATTGAGCTTTCGAGTGGGAAGAGCTACAAATTGGTTATCCTACCAATCATACAAAGAAAACACAAAGCAATAGCACAACCAAATAAGATGCCAAATAAATCATGAACCAAAGCAATTGCACAATACTATCATCTACTTCATTGAAAGCAATGTCACAATCGGCATAAAGTTTAAATCAGCACAAATAATAAATCATATTACAAATCTAGATTACCACACCAACATAAATGATATAGAATCAGTGCTAAAGACAACACCAGAAGATAAAAATGTCTAAGATCTACATAAAGAGAATCAACATAATTCATAAGACATACTAAAAATCTAGATTATCTCACTGACATTGATATATATATATATATATATATATATATATATATAATCATTACTACCAAAACAACACACGTGACTTAAGGGCATACATTCAAACCATGTCACAATAACATCAAATTAATTAAACAAACTAAAGAAGTGAAAACAACATTTAAGACAATCATAACTTGAGCAAAGACGGTGCCTACCAGAATTGAGAATTTAAAATATGAAGAACAAGCACTCTTTGCACAAGCTTCTTCTGCTATATAAGGTGCTCCAACAGTTTTCAAATAGATTTTCACATTGCATGAACTTGAAGTAACAAAAATCAAGACCTGCAGTATTCCTGCAATTAAATTTTCAAGATTAAAATTAGATAAATGCCTTAGCACATTTAAGCCCCTCTATTTCAACGTCTTAGGATGAGAATCAATAAAAAAATGCATTTTAATATTTAAAAGACAAAGCAATTTTAAACAATGATGCTATGGAGTTAACTATGTGGAAGTGGTTAAAAAAAGTAGACATTATTGCTTATAAAAGTATGCATCATTTAATAAACGATCAGCAACAAGTACAATAGATACATCATTAAATTCATAGATGCGGGCATAAGCTCTGATTATGGAATTCCAAAGGTAGACACTTCAGTGGGGAGTTTCATCATACATGGTACTAGCAGAGAAGGTCATTATTGATGGCATAAAATCAATGATGTAAATAATAGATACAAGTGAAATGCTATTCTGGTAACCAAAATTAATCAAACTTCAGCCAACTAGTAGTTGATATTAATAACCCTTTCAAGTAAGAGAATGGTTAGAACAACATGTGGAAAAAATTTGGAGAGCTATATATGATGTAACAAGAAAGAAAGCAACACCAAAGCAAAAATGAATAGCATTGAAATCGTCTTCTCAGGTTGTCTATGTTTCCTTCTAAACATAAAAATTCATAAATCTACAGGCAACACTACCTATAATCAAAATAGAAATTCAGGTAATTATAGAAATTCAAAAATAAATGGTCTTGTCTCATGAAAAAGCATTTTCATGTACGATTTTCCAAATTTCTTTTCTAAATTTTTTCTTCATTTTTCTTCTTAGGGTTTGCCAAGTTTCTTTTTGGATGTTTTTCTTCTTACTGATTCTTACTTGGAAGGATGCATATTCATATTTAAAAATTCAACCCCATTAAAGAAAAATAACAGAGAATTTGCATTGGGAACTCTATGTAAATAGATTAAAATACACAAAGAAATTTATATAGTTACACAAACCATTGAAAATATGAGAGAGAGAGAGAGAGAGGAATAATACCTAATTAAGGAGATGAGTTGGAGAGTGAGGAGGCTCAGAGCTTGCTTCAACGGAGAAAAATTAGGGTTTTCGTTGCTTCTATGGAGAGAAATTGGGGATTCAGTTGACAGAGAGTTTCCTTCGATCAGAGCTTGCCTCAATGGAGCTAGAGAATGACGTCGATCGAAGGAAGGGACAGAGAGGGTTAGGGTTCAGTTAGGCTTCAATCTAGAAAGGGTTAGAGATTTGGGTTCCAATAGTTTTTTGACTATGAGCAGGAAGCAAAGTGAATAGGGGAAAATAGTTACAGAGAACGCGTGAAGTTTAATTCTCATAAAAAAAATACCCCGCGAAATTAAATTAATTTTCTGGAAAAAAAAAAAAGACTTTCTACCACGGGCCAAGCCCGTGGTAGTTATAAGACTTTCAACCACGACCCTAGCCCGTGGTGGAAAGTCACTTCCAACGACGGGCTACATAGGACCATCATAAAAATTGTTTTCTACTACGGGTTATATGGGCCAGCCATAGAAAATTACTTTCTACCACTGGCTACGCGAGCCCACCGTAGAAAGTCACTTTCTACCACAGGCTATGCGGGCCCACCGTAAAAAGCCTGTTGTTAAAAACTAAATTTCTTGTAGTGTCTTATGCTTCATTTTTTTATGGTAGTGGGATGGTTACATAATAGTCACATGCAAGCAAGGTTGTGGTTGCGATTGAACATAATCAAGCCCATATCAGTATAACATAATATAATTGATTATCGCATGAAGTTGATAGAGACGAGTTTTTTTGTGAATTTTATTTATTTTTGTGAGATTTATTGAACTCTTGGAGACATTTAGCATAAGTAATATTTTTTTATTAAAAAATTGAATAATTGTTTTTTACTAAATCAATGAAATAAATGAATATTTATACATTATATAATATGTTGGAAGATAAAAAATAAATATATATGTAATACACGTTAAAGTAAACCGTGTGAAATAATGGTAGAAAAACTCCTAGTAAAAATGAGTAATTATTTTTAAAGTATTACTAAAAAAAGAAGCTTGTAGTAGTATTTTTGTAATTTGGTTAGAGTATTTTTTTTTTCAAATAACACGTGAAGATTCATTCTTTTTATTTTATTTGATGGAAGTTTTACATTATATATAATTATTCGTCTATTGTTATAAAAAAAGAAGCTATAGGATTGAGAAGATTGAGATAGGTTCGACACTCCTTGCTAGCAATTATTTGTAAATTCAAGTTTAGAGAGCGGGTTGGTTGGGTTCGTAAAACGGGCCGAGTTTGGGTTAACAAACATACTAACCCAGGATCGGCCTGCAAACAAATCGGGTTTGCAAATTCCAGTGGGGGCCCATCCCAAGCCCAAAAATTTTTGGGCTGGATTGGGTTGGATCCACTCGAGTTGTCACCCTAGGTGGATGACCTGAAGACTTTCGTGAGAAAGTTTGGCATTATCCGTGTGTTAGGAGATAACCAGGAGTTCAAGAGTGAGTGACCTGTAACATATTTGTAATCTCCTTTTCTTATAGTGGATTTTGGTTGACAAGCCTGTTTTATTTTTCCTTTAAAGTTTTGTAGGTAAAAAAAAAGTGTGATTGTGTGGTTGCATGATTTACTTTATTTTATTTCTAATCTCTATACTTAACAAATTGATACTGCTTTGCTTAACTATAAATGAAATAATTTAAAAGTCAATTAGTGTTAATCTATTCACCAATCTAGATCTATTTTGGGCCTAATACAAATAAATAAACATCCATTAATGCATGTGTTGGTGCTAAAGCCATTATTCTAGCACAGTGACAAAACATTAATTTCGAGCATGTAGAACAGACATATGCCAATGCAATCAGATCCATAATATATTTCTTAGAAATTACGAAACCATTAATCAAAAACTATGAAGTTAGGAATCTTAATTAGAACATGACATAATATTCTTCCATAACATTATATTAATTATTAAAATTGCTAAACAGAGAAAGTAGAAATACTTACAGAGCAATAGATGGCATGCCCATTAGATTGAATCTTGGAACAAGGTTTTGATCTTATTGAGCCGAACAAGGACTTCTGTCATGACAATCCTCTCCTTAGGCGAGTCTGCTACACATTGTAGAGCTAATTCCATGATTGACAAAAGACAATTTTGTAGAGCAATAGGATTTCCTCTTTCTTCTCTCAATAAATTAGCATCCACAACCTCCATCACGGAATGAATCGTTTACCCAATGCTTCAAACTTTGGTTACCAAAAAACAAATCGTCTGTGGGGCTCCTTCTTGTAAATGTTTCCATCAACAGAATCCCAAAACTATAAACATCCCCCATGGTAGACACTATTCCAGCTGAACCATACTCTGAAACAATAACATTCATGACCAACTCAATTTAAAAGTAGAAAATTTTATTTATAAAAATAAATACTTAAAAATAGAACCAAGTCATGAAAATTAGAAGGGGTAAAACAATAATTAACTAACATATAAGAGAAACTACTTTTGTAGTTATTATAATCCTTTTTCTATTCCAAAAGAGCACCACAAGGTAATGCACCTTTTAGTAGCAGAGCGCCACGGCGCACATGTTATATATACAAGTTTCTTCCACGTAGGAGGAATATGATCAACTGTTTACAAGTTTCATAGAAGGATTTTTTTGTTTGATAATTTAAAATAAATAAACTAGTATATATTCAAATCAAATGAAAGAAAATTGAAATGAAAAAGATTTATACTGCCCTAACAAACTAGCAGAAATAAATATTGATCTAATGATTGTTCTCTAAATCATTTTATTGATAAAATTATAGGTAGGAACTTTACCTAGTGCCATGTACCCAATGGTGCCTAAGGTCTTCGTTTGCGTTGTTGACTTGTTTTCATTCAAGAGCTTTGCTATACCGAAGTCACCTACATGCGCAACCATGTCTTCATCTAATAGGATGTTGCTTGGCTTCAAGTCACAGTGCACCACAGGGGCTGAAATTGAATAATGGTGATGGAGATATTCAAATGAAGATGCAACATCTATCATAATGCTTAATCTTTGGACAATATTCAGAAACAAGTTGTGAGAGTAGAGCCACTTCTCAAGGTTTCCGTTCGGCATATATTCTAGCACCAAGGCTCTGAAATCAAGATTAGAGCAACTGCTGATTATCTTGACAAGATTCCGATGGCGAATGTTGCGCAAAACTTCACACTCTACTTCGAAACTTTTGAATGCACTTTGTAGCTCTAAATTGAAGACTTTTATAGCAGCTACCATCCCATCAGCAAATATTCCTTTGTATACCATCCCAAATCTTCCTCTCCCAATCAAATTGTCTTCCCGAAAGTTGCTTGTCGCATAAAGAATCTCTTGGTATGAAAATCTTCTATGTGTTATAGGAAGTTCTTGATCAAATTGTACCAGAAGTTGTGTATTTTTGTTGTGGGATCTCAACAACCAAAGTAGGAGAGCTACTGCAATTACCACTGATGCTTCTATTGATGATACACCATATTTTAGAAACATCTTGTCCTTCATTAATTTATGTGCTTTACATGCTCTGACATTGAACCGAGGTGCTCCACATAGTGCATCATTATGCACAAAAGATCCAATTGTGAAGTTTGAAAAAGGTCCTCCATTGGGAATTTCTCCACTTAGTCTATTCAAAGAAACATTCAAATATTTAAGATCCGAAAGTTTCTCCAATGACTTGGGGATCACACCAGAAAGATTATTCTCAGACAGATCCAATGACTTCAAAGATATCAAATTAGAAAATGAAAGGGGTATATGTCCTTGTAATCTGTTTTGGGATAGATCCAAGGATTCCAAGTACTGAAGTTGCCCAATGGTGGTTGGAATTTCCCCTGTGAACTTATTTTTTGATAGATGCAGTTCTCTAACACGCTTCAAATTGCCAACTTTTGGAGGTAGAGCACCAACCAGACCATTAGAGGACAAGTCCAACACATTGATATCCTCAAGGCTCCATAAAGTTGATGGTATTTTTGAAGTCAATGCGTTGGAGTCCAAGTAGAGGAGTCGCAAAGAAGTTAATTTTCCTAAACACCTTGGTATTGGCCCAGAAAGTTTGTTTGTACTCAAAATCAACTCACCTAAGTTTGTCAAATTGCAGAAATTGATGGGTATTAACCCATGTATTAGATTGGCAAATATTCGCAAACGTTGGATCTTTCTTAATTGCCCCAGTGTTTTTGGAATTGGTCCAGTCAAGTCATTATCTCCCAGATACAATATCACCAAATTTCTCAAGTTACCTATTTCACTTGGAATCATGCCTTTGATGCTCCCACCAGTTGCATCAAAATATTCAAGAGAAATAGACAGATTTCCTAATATTTTAGGAAGAATTCCATTCAGTGGATTAGGTCCTATTATAAGTAAATTCAAATTCTTGCAACTTGTTAGTGAAGTAAGAAAACTTAGTTCAGGGGTCGATGGATCATTTGTTAACTGGTTACCTCCAAGGTTGAGGTGTTTGAGGAGACGTAAATTGCCAAGATTAGTAGGTACATTGCCATTGAACAAGTTCCCAGCTAGACCGATTTGAGTAAGTTTGGAGGCATTTGAGAGTGATGTTGGAATTACTCCACCAAATTTGTTGCCGGAGATAAAAAGTGAGTCAAGATTAGGAAGGCAAAGGCCTATACTTGATGGAAGATTACCTAAAAGGTAATTCTGTGTTAGGGAAATGAATTGTAACATCGAGATGTTAAAGATGGACTCTGGTAATTCACCTTTGAGTTTGTTTGAACTGAGCTGTAGTATTTCTAAATTCAATAGATGCCCCATTTCCTGAGGCACTTGGCCGTGGATATTGTTTTCCCTGATGGTGAGTATCTTTAACATTGACATATTACCAATTGAACGTGGAAGCATACCTGTCAAGTTAGTTCTGGCCAGATGTAACATTTGAAGTGCTGACAGATTTCCAATTTCACTCGGAATGCTTCCAGTGAATTGATTAAATGAGAGAGAGAGAGTTTTAAGTCTTTCACAATGTGACAAGATAGGACTGATCTCGCCACTGAGTTGGTTCCAAGCAAGGTTAATGAGTTCAATCTTTGGAAGTTTATGGCACAGATCCTTCGGGAGACTACCAAAGATCTCATTCTCTGAGAGATCAAACACCAATAATGAAGAGATGTTGAAGAATGTTGGAGATAATTCACCTGAGAAATAAGTTGAGACAATAAAATTAGAGATTGAAAATCGAATGATATGTGCTATGACAAATGTTGTGAAATCAAACACATAATCAAGAAAATAATTGAAAAATAAACCATGAACCACATAAAACACAAATATTTACCCATATAACCTACGTCCACAATGAAGATCGGGAAGATAAGAGATTACAAATTTTCAAGCCCCAACTCTCTCTCTCTCTCTCTCTCTCTCTCTCAAATAGCTTTCAGTGTTTTCTCATGCCTACACTACAAACCCTATTTAATAAAAAATGTTGAATGCGGGAACGTGCCATATGTGGGACTCATGCAACTGACAGTGAGGACAACCATTGGAATTACCATAAACCCAAAATTAACTGATTCTTATCATAAATCAATATTGAAGATGTGATACCCCGATGATAGTAAGATCTGTACCTGTCAAGCTATTATTGCCAAGAGCTAAATTCTGCATTTTTGAGAAGTTGCCAATCCCCCTAGGTATGCTTCCCGTAAATTTGTTGAATGATAATCCTAATATTCGAAGTTGAGTACATTTGGGTAAACTAGTGGGGATTTGACCACCTAGCTGATTCATTGAAAGAAATAACCCTTGTAACTCCGGAAGATTGTTGCACATGTCCACTGGGAGAGTACCAGATAGCTTATTGTATAATAGATAAATACTCTCCAAAGAAGAGATGTTGAATATGGCAAATGGAATTGGACCATTCAAATTGTTCAAAGCAAGATCAAGCTGTTCAAGTTTTGTCAGATTTCCAATGCTTACTGGTATTCTTCCACTGAATTTGTTTCCCCTCAAAAGTAATTGTCGGAGCTCCCCACAAAGTGATAAACTGGAGGGAATTTCACCACTGAGGTAATTGCTGGAAACAAAAAAGCTTTCGAGTAGTGGAAGATAAGTGCACATGTCCACTGGGAGAGTACCAGATAGCTTATTGAATGATAGACTAATCTTTCTCAGCGATGAAATGTTGAAGATGGCAAAAGGAATGGATCCTGATATGCTGTTGTTTCGAATAGCCACTGTATGGAGATCAGGAAGGTTGCCAATTTCTTGGGGAATTGATCCAGTGAAACCATTGAAAGAGAGACACATGTCTTGAAGCTTTGTTAGGAACCCGAAACTTGCTGGAATGGATCCGCTAAGCTGATTCAACTGCAGATCCAAGGACTTGAGTCGACGCAAAAGACCCAACTCATGAGGCAGATGGCCATGAAAGTTGTTACTGCTGATGTTGATGGAAATGAGGAATGAGAGGTTGCCAATTTCATTGGGGATGGTACCTTCAAGACCCATGTTAGGAAGATTCAAGGAAGTCACTCTTTGGTGTCTACGGCCGCAAGAGACGCCAACCCAATAGCAAAAGGAGGTTCCTTCTGACCAATTTTTGGCTAAGATGTTAGTGGGATCATAAGTGATATGAGCATTGAAGGCTAGAAGAGCAGACTCATCTGTGACTCTACTCAAGGATAAGGCCAGCCAAGCCCTTTGCCAGAACACTAGCAACATTATCAGCACTACGTTCTTCTTTCCCATGATGATGGTACACACAGATACATGCACAGACACAGAAACAGAAGGTAGCTCCCCAACCAGTGTGGATTAATCTCTATACTATACTCCTCTTGTTCTTCCTTACTTTAATCATGTGCTACAGTGCTAGTCAATCATATGGAGTTATAATAAGCAAATTAAATGACACCAAACCGACCCTTGTTCCCTACTGGTTGCGTGTTTTTAGGGTCAGTGGTGACCTAGTTATGTAATACTAAGGGCTTGACCATTTACTGCTACAACTACCTCATTTATTTCCATTTACTCACTTCTTTTTTAACTCTAGATTAGGAACCATTAACCAAGCTAGTACCCATACATATATATACTATATTTGTATATATTACCCACATAATGTATATATCTTTGGTTGCGTAGGCGAAAAATAAAAAAAAATAGCTTTTAAAATATTAATATCAAATAATAGTTAATAATTTTTATTTAAAAATCATGCTTCTTACTTTTTGAGATGCAAAGTTACTAATTAGATGACTTGATTATTTATTGTTAAATTTTTATCTTTTTTCTTGTTACATTTTTATTATTAGTTATAACAAATTTATCAGGGGCTCTTTTTTTAGATTGAATTATTTTATCTATTTTACTCTTTTTTTTAAGTTTTTCATATCGTGATTCATATTTTCTATTAGACATAATCAATAGTATAAATAAAAATGACCACAAACTAAATATACAATTTCTATGATAAAAAATAATAATAAAAGTACAAAATAAATTAAGTTAAAGAATAATAAAATTTGATGTTATAAAAATCTTGTCCAATGCTCCAACAAATTCTTTACTTTTATTACCATTTTGTAGCTCTCCATCAAGTTATTGAACCCAAATAGAAAATAAGTTCTTTCTTATTGATAAGGAAATAAATATAGAAGAATCTAAAAATAACAAAATATGTAGTGAGATAGTGAGACAGATAGGTTAATGGAGAGACTGTACTAATATTAATACACCCCTATTGGCTGAAATGAAGAGAGGAAAAACAATGTTTGTAAGAAGGATGAGAGAAAGGAAAACGTAAGAGATAACAATAAAAAATAAAAAAGGAGTTTAATAGAGAAAATCTAGGAGTAGATGGAAAGTTTTACCAATTTCCAATACTACTTATTTAGTGAAAATGAGATGAATTAAATTATAGAAGTTACATTAATTGATTGAGGCCCAAATACAAGGAAATAAAATTTTGTAGGGGCTTAATAAATGAATATGATTGGCTAGGGCCTTAGGCGACTGCCTAAATCGCCAGTCGGCCTTGATTGTAATGCCTAAAATGCCTATCGTGATTCAAGGGTTGAGAGGGATACGTATTTGGGAGGAATGATGATATAGTGTTGTGAATTGGCTAATACTCAAATCACATTAAAAAGTGATAGCAACTCATCTAAATTAGATAATGTGCCTTGCTTTGAAGATTCTTTCTTAGACGTGTCGAAGAAAACGACGAAGTTCCTTCTAATCAAGAAAATTGATACCATATATGAAAATTTTGCAGATGATGGTATATAGTTTTTCACTGCTTGAGAATTGAGATAATAGATATATATATATATATATATATATATATATATATACACACACTAGGGTATTACCTGTGCCTATGACACTATAAAACAAAAAATTATTGGACTGAAATAAAAACTGATTTGATATAATCAACGTTTCAAAAAACAAATATTTACAAAACACCATTTGCATTAGCTATTGTTTACAAAAAACAATGACCACACGTCTCCTTCTCTACTTCTTCAAAGATGAAGCATAAATTTTCTTCACTACCGAGAAAAATATCCTTTCAATAAAAAGATGTCTCCCTAATATAAATATGGTGAAATAATATGCACAATTTCATACTCTCTTGAACAATATGACCCATGTAGCAAAGTATTTCTTCCACACTCAAGGTCAAGGAAAAATCGACCAGTTTGAATTTAACCGTTTGCACAAATCGATTATAATTTTGACCGTACTTTGGTTGAAAAATTACTATCGATGGGACACAACAGTTGCAGCGGCAAGAGATCGAGTGGCCGCAGTGGTGATCGGCTGTAACCCATATATTTGTAGTTCTATTATAATATGTATGGATCCTATTCAATCAAGTGAGTGGACCTTTTATTTTATTAAATATATTTGTAGTAAAAATAATTTTATGAGTTGTGAAAGAGAAAGACTTAACACTTCTATAGGTGAGATTGTTTAGTTTTTTAATCTCATTAAATCTCATGATGGTATTCAAATAGGAGACACTTTGAAGCTGGATTTAAATTGAATCCATTGCAATATATTTAAGAATTTAATTGCCTACGGGGGGACATTTTGAATTCAAATAGGGGACACTTTGAAGCTTCATTCAAATTGGAACACTTTTTTAATTTTTTTGCCACCGATATTTACATTTTATAAATATGCTGAGTGGTGAGTTAATAATAAAAAAAAAAAGTTGTAGGAAAAGAATAGGGAAAGGTGATTAGGTTTTGGAATTCGTGGTCCAAAAACTATCATTTTTTTTTAATTCTCTCTCATATTTTAATCATATCATTTGTATTAATGGGTCATAAAATATTATTTTTCCCTCTCTTTTCTTACTAATGCTCGCCACTCAACCGACCACACTAAGCTAGCCTTCTCTCTTTCTTTTACTTCTCAATTTTTTTTCCCTTTCTGCACACTAAAATATTTTTTCCCTCTCTTTTCTTACTAATGCTACCGCACACTAACCCATATAGGTAGCTTTCTCTCTTCTTTTGCTTTTTAATATATTTTTTTTCTTTCTGCACACTAACCCATATAGCTAGCTTTCTCTCTTCCTTTTGTTTTTCAATCTTTTTTTTTCTTTCTACACACTAACTCATATAGCTAGTTTTCTCTCTAATTCCTTTTGTTTTTCAATCTTTTTTTTTTCTTTCTACACACTGACTCATATACCTAGTTTTCTTTCATCATTTTGATTTTCAATCTTTTTTTCTTTCTGCTTAAAAGATGTGATAGTTAATATATGACCGATTAAAACATTATTTTAAAGTCTACAAAATTATTATTTTTTGAAACAGTGCATCCGGGAAATTACCGAATCCGTAAAATGACAATCAAACACTCAAACTCATTCATGAAAACATTGCCATTGCAACTATTCAACAAAATGATTTCACAAAACGTATAAGTCTAATAAAAAGAGAAAGGGTTGTCCATAGATCTCTAACTAAATTTCGTGAATGGTCGATCTAATTATATGAGCTAGAATTGCCAATTACATTACATATATAGCTCATAATAATCACAATTAAAAAATTAAGAAAACTTCAAAACTTGGATAGTTGGATTTAGACACGAGATGGAATAAGCATCGGATTAATGATCAATTATGTTGTTAACAGCCTCTATTGATGTGATTTGTATTTGGAAGGGTTGGAGTGCTAAGATGATCAATATGGGTTTGGCAGTGCTTGAGATGATGATACTAAATGTAGATGAACATACCAGATCATTATGCAAAAAACATGATAAACACAAACTTCAATTCCATAATAGGTTAGTCAATGTAAGTTCAAAGGAACCCCTATCAAACAACTAATGTTGTCATCATATCAGATCAACACAAAAACCAGAGAGTATCGATTATTGAACAGATCGATGCCGCTAGTGAAGGCCTAAACAGAGATAATTATGCAAATGATAATTCTGTAACAATTAGGACACGTTTGGGTGTTAGTGAAAAGTTTCACTGTATGGTTAGCATTTTAATAAAGACAACTTAGAGGAGTGTAAAATTGTATAGTTTCAATTCAATAAGCACCATCAACAAAACAATTTTTTATTCCAAAAATTACTTTTATTAAACATGTTTATCAGTTTATGTTTAATTTGTAGAACCTATTTGAGCTCCGACCGGCCGACGACCACCTTGAACACGGTACCGACGCCAACGACGGCGTAGTCTCCTCACTCAACGACGCATCTGCCAATGAAGTCGTTTTGCTTTCTACATTTTAGAAATTGAGATCGATTTTGTTAGTCTCATTAGCTTTTTCTTCGTGTTCTTCACTCTTTAGACAGAGAAAGATAGTACCTTCATAGGGTTGAAGACCAAAATCACGAAGAGTTAAAAGAGAGAGAAAAAGAGAGAGAAGGTGGGTTTCCAAAAATACCTACAAACGGTGTGCTTCTCAACGGCGACATAGATCTGATTCTTCTCCGGTAAGATCGGGCAACAACTTAAGCGGTCGTGTCAGGTGCGTCGAGAGGGATCTAGTCATTCAAGAATAGCTCATCCTCGGTCAACATAAGTCTCACAGAATAGTCAAACTCGAAGTAGCGCCGGCGAGGGGTGGCACAGCCGGGGCCGAACCTCCGTGCTCATTCGCTGCCGGAGTTTTGTTACAAATGTTGCAAACAAACCGGTTCATGGCCATCAGAGTCCCCAGTGACAAAGGCAACAACTCCAGTGGCCGTTGCAGGTGCGTCGAGAGGGATCTGGCGCTGGAGTTTTGTTGCAAATCTTGCACACGAACCGGTTTGTGGCCATCAGAGTCCCTGACGACATAGCGATCACCTCAGCAAGTGCTAGATTTGCAATATATAAAAAAAAAACAAAAATTAATCAACTAACATAAATATAGAAAGTGATATAGATCTGCAATATATAAAAAAAAAACAAAAAAATAGTCAATAACATTGTAATACCCCGCTCCAACACATGGTATGATATTGTCCGCTTTGGGCCTGAGCCCGCACGGTTTTGCTATTGGGTTTACCCCAAAAGGCCTCATACCATTTGAAGAGAGCATACCACATATAAGCACATCCCCTTTTCCACACCCAGGCGATGTGGGATTGAGTACCCTGCACCCTGTCAGTGTAGTAGCTCAGCCCAGTGTCTGTCTTCGCACCCGCCCACTCACACCCGTCCACAAGGGTTACTACAATCCACCCCCCTACGAGGCCCGACGCCCTCGTCGGCACACTTACTTCCGGCTGGGTTCAGGCTCTGATACCAATTGTAATACCCCGCTCCAACACATGGTATGATATTGTCCGCTTTGGGCCTGAGCCCGCACGGTTTTGCTATTGGGTTTACCCCAAAAGGCCTCATACCATTTGAAGAGAGCATACCACATATAAGCACATCCCCTTTTCCACACCCAGGCGATGTGGGATTGAGTACCCTGCACCCTGTCAGTGTAGTAGCTCAGCCCAGTGTCTGTCTTCGCACCCGCCCACTCACACCCGTCCACAAGGGTTACTACAAACATAGAGAGAGATATAACCGACAATCTGAAAAATAAAAAGTAATCAGTAACATAAAGAGAGAGATATAACGACAATCTGGATCTGCAATATATCAAAGAAAAAAAAAATTAATCAACTAACATAGAGATAGAGAGTGATATGGATCTACAATATATCCAAAAAAAATCAGTAGCATAAAGAGAGAGAGAGATATATAAAATAGGAGAGAGAAAAAAGAGAGATAGAGTGATATAAAAGAGGAGAGAGAAAAGAAATAAAAGAAATGAAGAGAGAGTGATATAAAATAGGAGAGATAAAAGAAATAAAAGAAATGAATGAGTGGGAGAGTGTGATAGGGAAAGTAGTGGGTGAACAATGATCGTTGATTGTAGATAGTGAGAGTAATTTTAGACTATGGATAGGCATAGACATTTTGAACCGCCGATTAGTTTTTTAAGCATTTTTGACCGTTAGATGATGGAATTCTTTTGGGGAGAAATTCAAACGCCAAGCTCAAATGTAATATATATCTATATATATATATATATGTGTGTGTGTGTGTGTGTGTGTGTGTGTGTGTGTTTGAATTTGAAAACACCGTATAATAGATGAATAGTTCTACAATATTTCAGAGATTCCTTACATGTAGGAATCTCAACACTGATAAAACACTATTTTTCATTATTATAGAAAAGGCCAAAGTGCAATAAACCCTCCTCTGGTTTCAAATTGGTGCACAATACCCCCTCTCCTTTTTTTGAATGCAACAAACACCCTCCAACTTACAAAATGGTGCAATTTGTCCATATTTGGCACTATTTGGATTAAAAATTGACTTAAAATGACAAAAATACCCACACAAATAAAATAAAATAAAAACTGATCAATTTACTAAAAAATACCAAAAAATTTACCCAAAAAAAGAACTTTAAATCACCATTTTTTTTTTTGTAAATTTATTTCGGAATTTTTTTCGTTATTTTTCAAAAAATTCAAGTTCTTTTTTTTGTATTTTTCACCAAGTTAAAGTTCTTTTTTTTTCTTTTTTCGGTAATTTTTGCTAATAATGTAAAATTAAAGTTCTTTTTTTTGGTAATTTTTTTGGGTATTTTTTAGAAAATTAATCAATTTTTATTTTTATTTTTGTGAGGGTATTTTTGTCATTTTAAGTTAATTTTTAATCCAAATAGTGTCAAATAGGGGCAAATTACACCAATTTGTAAGTTGGAGGGTGTTTGTTGCACCCAAAAAAAGGAGAGACGGGTATTATGTACCATTTTGAAACTAGAGGAAGGTTTATTGCACTTTGGCCTATAGAAAATCATAATAAATGGAGTTTATTAGTGATGGGATTCCCCATTCCGGTGGTAATTAATAATCTCTCATAATAGAGATAAGAGATAGTGTCTTAAATTTCAAATTTTAAGAAGTATCCTTAAGTTATTCAAACTATGAGTTATATATATCTCTCCCAATAAAAATATGATGCTATATATATTTGTATTATGAAAATGCAATACTCCCTGACAGGGGCGGAGCCAGGATTCTAGTTCAGGAGGGGCGTAGTTTATTTTGGTAAAAAAAAAAAAACTATCATGACAAATATAATTTTTTCACGTCAACAGACAAAAATTTTTTTTTTTTGAAAAAACACAACAAAATCACTATTTTTTCAATGAGTAGTATAGTATTCTTAATCTATTATGTACAAACCATTTTTGCCAACTTAACAAATGTGTACAATATAGAACAATCTTAATGAACAAAAAGATGCAAAAATCGTTTGTCTTGACTTTCAATTTACCTAAAAAAAATGAGTCAATCTTGTTTCTTTGTTAGAGATAATGATTATTAATGAGGAAACAGAAAACTAAAATAATTTAACATGGGCAACATAATCTAATGTTATTGGGAAAAAAACTAGAAATAAAATCCTTAGAGAGCTAGAGTATCAAAGCTTAAAAAAAATTTAAATGTAAAGAAAGATTTACATTTAACCATCTAGGATTTTCATATTCTATAAAAAAATAAATGTATTTCATTGCAAAAGAAATGAATAATTAAGTTTGCAGTGAGTTAGTGATAGAGAAACAAAATTATAGAAGGTTGATTTGCTCTCTCTCTCTTTCGCAAACTCAAATAGGAAGCTAGAGCGTAGTCATGAAGAGGCCGTTATAGTGAAGTCACGAATAGAGAGAATGAGCTATTGTTAATTTTGGAGGTTTTTTTCTTCAATAAATTAGGAGGTATAACTATGCTCTGATACCAAGTTGACACGCCCCGATTTTCAAACCTGGTGTGATAAAAAGAATTAAATTAAAAGTCGAAACTCAATTGTCAACACCCTTAAAACTTAGTCAAATTCTTTTTTCTCCTTCAAATAAAAGAAATTCATTTTTCTCAAGATTTAAATAATTAGGATCTGTGTACTTAGAATTTGTTTCGAAAACTATTTTCATTCAAAAGACGACTTCGAAATACTCAATTTAGACTCAAGTTTTGTTAATTAGTTATCAATTTTTAAGTTTAAAAATAGTATATAAAACAAATTTAAGAAAATATATAAGTTTGCATTACACACAATACACCCCATTTTTCACTCTTCCTCAACGTATGACATACAAGTGAATGTATATATATATTTTTCTTCGTTTATCTCACTTCAAGTCCATAACTCCCACTATAAATAAAATCTTTTGATGAAACAAAATTCATTGAATAGAGAATTTCGAGAACTTTCATTTGAGTACCACTTTCACTATGTTTTGTCCTAGGATGAAAATGTTACGAATTATTAAAATATAAAAAAAAAATTCAAATATTCATATATACATGTTGTATTACATGCAAAGAAAACCCATTACTTATCTCTTGTATTTTTATAATTGAGTACTACCTTTACTTTTTAACACATTGCAAGACCAAATGACCAACAGTTCCTTTTGAATCTTTACCATCACTAATTTAATGGAGCAAAAAAAATTTTGAGGGGGGGCATTTTTGAGATTTACAAAAAAAAAATATGCATATAATAGTAAAAAAAATTAAAAATTCAGGGGGGACACATGCCCCCCCGGGCACACACTGGCTCTGCCCATGCACCCTGAAATGAGAGAAAAACAAAAAATAATGACATGTGATCGAGGAAACTCATAGATAGAATGAAATACTGATAAAGTTGATCACTTTTATATTTTTGTATATATTTGAGATGTATATTAAATTGTTTATTCAACATTCAACAACGGGGTTTAATTCTATGAATCTACTTTTAAGAGTGAAGTTATTGATTTTTTTATGGTTGAAAAGAATATTGAATTCATATACATAAACATGTCTCACATATAGATACATTGGTTTTTAAGGAAGATGGACTCAATCAAAATATGTGAATTTTGGCATATTGAAAAGAGTTTTAATGAATTAAATTATCTAGGTTTTTAAGAAATCTAGACCTAAAAAATATGTATTTTAGAAATTTGAAAAGGATTTTAATGAATTTAATTTGGCCAAATATTTTAAATATTACACCACCTATTTTCATCCAGACAGATATTTGTTAATTAAAAGCTCACCTCCTTTTGTTGGAGCTGGGATAAGTATTTTTATCATACAAGTGTGAAGTGAAGGGTGGTCACGAGATGAAGGTCTCCCTTAGTCAAATGTGTATTGATTTTGTGCATCCGTCCCAGAAAGATCAGCGTGCTCCCAAAAATTAACGGCCTTAATATTTGCACTCTCCATCGTCATCATCATCGTCATTGTCATCGTCATCGTACCTAACTCAACTCAACTCGTATTTAGTGATCTAAATAAGGACAGGGGTTTAGGTAGATGGGTCCATAGCGAAGAAATAAATGTGTGAAAATAAATTAATCATTGAGCTAGATCCCCAGCAAAATTCGTTGCTCTTATGAAGTCTTGGTCTTCGTCTTCGACGATGGATGATTTTGACATCTTAGTACGCATCGTGTTGTCCAATAACAAGAAGTCTTCTGTTTATTAGTTTACTTTTGTTACACGGACCAAGTTTTCATGATAAAGTTATTTTATTATAATTTGAAAGTTGCATATTGGTCCTTTCCTCGTGTCAAAGTAAAAGTGCGCAAGTCTTAGTAAATTCATTTCTATCAACCGAGTTGTAATTAAATATCATAACCTCTCCATTTTTGAAGAAGAGAAAATGAGTTCGAGTTTCAGCGTGAGTATAAAAAAGTGTGTGAGTTCTCAACTAAAAAATAATAACAATGATAATTACTTTAGTCAAAATTAGATCATGGGGCATGGGTTGTAACTAATAGGACTTGCTCATAAGTTTGAAAAATATGTGTTTAAAAAAAAGACAAATTACTTTTCTTACATTCAAAAAAGAAGAATTCATAGGAAACACACCCTGCCCACTTATGGAGCATTTGTACTATATTTATATTAACTTTCTCCCAATTATTTTACCTACTACTCCCCAATTGAGGAGTTGATGGACCTATTTTGTTCTTTAATAACAGAAATAAGAGTAAATACAGAACTCTGTTAATAGTGTCTAATGATCGATGTTTACTCTTGTAATTTGACTGTTCCTTGACTACTCCTTACTAGGTCAGGCACCATGTGGGATGTGGAGATGTTGACCAGGTGTCATGTCTACAGTGTGAGAGGACCACACGTGTCTCTATTCCATTGGGTTGCATGTTTCCCCACCCCTCCCCCCCACACTTTTCCCCAAATCCTTTTCAACTTTTGCCGGCAGAAGTTAGAGGGGATTTCAGCTATGTATGTTACTTTATGACCCAATTAAATGTGCGTCATCGTTTCAGGGAGATGCAACGGCTTGATCTCTTTCTGTACTGATAAATTCCAATGCTAATATATTTGGCTTCAAGCTTTTTAACTCTACAATTTTGCAAACTAGAGGCTTCTCATCTCTCTTCCGGCTATGGTTATGCTCATTTGTTTCATCCTACCCGAGGTTAGTGTTCTTCTTTCCTCTTCCTATTTCGTTTGATTTCGCGCGTTCATGTATCATGGGCAGAAACAAAAGAGTTGAAATCGTGGACAGATTCGAAGATGCAAAGATCTATCAGTCTATTGATGATTTCCTTGCAGGTAGTGAGGGTGAGTCGTCTTTGTCAAGAGGGAGTGTTCCTTCGAGTTTGGACTTGCCGGAAAGAGCTGTTCGCTCCTAAGGGGGTGATTGTTCCTTGCCCCAACCTATAAGATCCCAATCCTTCAAATTCAATTAGGGTATTTTTGAACCTGGAGAGGCTTAGGGCAGAGTACCAGATTTCTCCTGACATTTCCCTTGGGCATTACCCAGTAACCTCAATTTTTGCGCTTGCAAAGGATTGGGTGACAATGAGATGGTGTTTTTGGCCAAACAATTTCCTGCTTTTTGTTTTCTTATTTATCTTTTTTATCATTTGGTTCTCAACTATATCAAATTAGGCCCTCTTCACGTGAATCCCAATTTTTTTAGGGTTATCTCAAGCATTCGCTCTCAATCAAACGAGATCGCTTGAGTTAGATTTTGATGATCTTCTTTCATGCTACCAAGTGTGTGGGATAAAACACAAATGGCATCATTATCATTTCTACCCTCGATCGGGATGATCTTTGTGCTCCAGCCACCCTTTATCAGATAAAGGTTGGAAGGAGCAGTTGAAAGTTATGAGAGCAATTATGAGAGCAAAATGGACAGTCCCCACACTACAAGAAAATAAGTTTTTTTCCACGGACCATTTACTACGGTTTCAATTTTGTAGTAAATAGTAAGGTATTTGCTACAGAAAATAAAATCCGTGGAAAATATATACCCCTTTGTGTTTACCATGAAAAAATTTTCGTAGTAAATAGTTGGGTATTTTTCACAGAAACTTGATTTCGTAGTAAATACCCTTTTTCGATGAAATTTATTTCGTAGCAAAAAATATATTATTTACTACGAAAAACTAAATGCGTAGGAAATACTAGATTATTTACTACGAAAACTTAATTTCGTAGTAAATACCCTTTTTCTAAGAAATTTATGTCGTATCAAATAATGTGTTATTTACTACGAAGCTAATTTCGTAGTAAATAGTAAGGTATTTACTACCGAAAATTAAATCCGTAGTAAATACTCTAATTTTTTCTTATTATTTTCTCTCTTAATTTCTAGTGATCGGTACCCAATCTGTCTCATACAAAGCCCTAACCCTTCGTTGCCCCCTTTACTCTCGTTTCTTCACTCCGATTCTTTGGAGTCTTGCATACCCCTCTCTCTCAAATAATTTCTCTAGCGATGAACAACGATTACCTACAGGTCTAGCCCTCTTTCTCACACTATTCATGGAACCAAAAGGCATTGTCAGCTTCCATCACCGCAGATCTCCCTCCTCCAATCAATTCCTCGATGCCTTCTGCCCACTGAAATCTAGCATCACCGTAGATCTCCTTTCGTTACCATCGCTGGCGACAAGATCAGCAAGGATGAATTCTTCTGGACCTCCAATTTCGCCAACCCAAATCGCTCGGCCAACTCTCTCTCTGCCACCACTAACCCCAACCACCACCGCCAAATTTTAGGGTAGCTGGAGAAATTCAACATCCTCGCGACCTAAACCCCACTTGTTTGTTTCTTTTCTCAAGTGGTTTTTGCCTAAGGTGTATATCTATCTTTGTTATCAACTTTTAACATTTGATATTTCTATTCATGGACAAAATAAAGACCTACACAATACAAATCTAGTTTATTTACTTATTTTTGTTTGCTGTTGCGTTCTTAGGTCTTACATTTCCTAATAATGACTTGTTTCTATGCTCTAATCTATGTATGGATTCAGCTGGACCAATAAATTTTTATTTATTATTGTTACTATTTGGAATGCTGACAGTTTGCTAGTGAGTTGAGGTACAAAGAATGGAAGGGCAGGAGCAGGTGAGTGATTAGATGGTTGTTGTTCAATTGATGGTTGTCAAGCATTTTGTATATTGTAACAGGTACATTTGTATATGTGTGTGTGTATATATAATTGGTGTTAGACAATTGGTGATGCTAAATTAATTGATCAAATCCATATGATAATTGGTATTACTACAAAATTGACATGATTAAAAGCATATAACAATAGTTTGTATATTTCAATAATAAAATTAAAATATAAAGAATATTATTGTAAATTTAACACGTAAAACTGGCATCCCTACGAGTGATCTTTGTTCAATGGTGGTCACTTAAACAAGGATTTGAAGTGATTTGTAACATACATGGACATAAATTGTTCTGCTGTTTGGTTTGTTACTGAATAGCTTACTAATACACCTATATATTTTAGTCTATAAAAGAAAAGAAATCTGAATTAACTAAGAGGAAAAATGTCTTCCCAAGGAGTTTTTTCTTTTACAAAAGTTGAAATGGAGTGCTTTGAAAATGATATTTCTTCCGCAATGTTTTTGTGACTTTTAAGATGCAGAAGGTGTATATATTTATTTTTTCAACATCCCATAAGGCTTGTAACTTTCTCTTATTAATTAGATTGAACCCTTCATTTGAAGGTACTGAACGTTGTGGTGGAATGGATATGGAACCTTCATACAATCAACATCTCTCTTTTGCATTTTATCTTCAATTGGTCATCTTTATATAAACATATGTTTTTTTTATAAGTTAGTTGCTTAACTTGTTTTGTAGGATATATGTTGAATTAGTGGACCAAACTGGTATGATTAAAAATAAAATAAAAATTGTTGATGTGATGGTGGTGTTTATTGCTTTGTAATGCTATTTGTTATGGAAAATCCATGGTTAGTCTCTCTCTCTCAACTTGCTCTCGACTACTCTCCAGGTGGGATTTCCCTATATTTTTTCTTTATAAGTTAGTTGCTTAACTTGTTTTGTAGGATATATGCCGAATTAGTGGACCAAACTGGTATGATTAAAAATAAAATAAAATTTGTTGATGTGATGGTGGTGTTTATTGCTTTGTAATGCTATTTGATATGGAAAATCCATGGTTAGTCTCTCTCTCTCAACTTGCTCTCGACTACTCTCCAGGTGGGATTTCCCTATATTTTTTCTCCTTTATGATTAGACGACTTAAATGGGCATTGATTTTGTGTTTCTTTGAATTTGATTAGGGTCTCTTTGTTGTTCACTGTCTTTGGTCATAGTCTCTCACGATCTCAGGTTTGCTCATTTCTCTCCTTCTATATATGTAAATATTTTGCTGAATCCTATGGGTTTTTCTTTAACTTTAATCTTCTCAATTTGATCTTGGACATATTTAATTTCAGCTCATTGTAAGAATTCATTCCAATTTAAAATTTTGGGTTGATGCATTGATTTTAGATACATTTGGATATGATCTTAGATTAGTGCTAGACTCAAGTTCTAGTGCCAGTGTGACTAATAATATGCCATATATATATAGTATAAGATATTTGTGGGAAATAATAAGAATTAGCGATGAAATATTATCGTAGCAAATAATTATATTACCTACGAAATTTTACCGTAGTAAATAATAAGTATTGTGACGAAATATTTTCGTCGCTATTATCCCATAACTTGCGACGAAACATGATTTCATTGAAATTTACAATTAGAGACGCCACATATTGCAATGGTTGATGCTACGAAATTTTGACTTTTTGCCACGAAATATTTTGTGGAAAAAAACAAAATTTCTTGTAGTGCCATTCGGATCAATTTTTGATCCAAAAAAGTTCAATGCTGTAGGTATACCTCTAATAGGCGTTGAATGTTGCGTATTCTAGTATCTTAATTTGCATATTTTATTCTTTTAGTAGTAGATTATTTGTGATTTTACTCTATTTTAGTGTTTTCTGTATTTTCAGGTCCTCAATGAAAATTTCAGTTAAACTGTATTTTTTGAGCTTTCAAATATGACATTCAAGAGGGTTATAAGAAGCACTACATCAAGTGGATCAAGTCCAGTCAATATTTCAACCCAAAATAACCCAAGGAAGAGGCCTAAAAGAATTATAACTGCTTAAGGAGATTACGAGCTGAATTCCAATTCTGCATGAAATATAGTTTTAATCTCATCTTAGTAAACAACTCGTAAATCTTATTTTCGACTGTCAAAACAACTGAATTCCTAGATGGGTTGAACAAAATTCGATTCCGGATCTTTTTTTATTTCACAAAAATTTCATGAATGGAACTTCTGGGGTATCAAACATTGGGCCTAAGTTTAACAGGAAAATTCACCTGATTAAGGGCTGCAGGAAAACCCTAATTGTCTCCTAATTAGGTGGGGACACTTTGTATTCTCTTGGATATTAAAAGTGACGAATTGGGATTGTTTTAGGGACCTTTGGTGGCAGCTTTGAAGAACTTTGGAGTGAAAATCATTGGAGAACAAGGTGTAACACCACTTCCATTGAGATGATGTCTTCTACCTCAACCGTTAAAGCATTCTCTTCTACCATGAGCGACTAGTTCATCCACTAGAGTTTTGATGTAGCCCTAACTAAGCATCAATGGTTTTATTGTTATAATTATTGGAGATTTTTGCATTCATGCATAGATTGTGTAATTTAGATGATTCTATTATTAAATAATTGAGCAATAAAGTCTTAATATTCAGTTTCAATGATTTCTTATCTTGTCTTAGATATTTAGTCGTTGTGATTAAACTCAATCCCTCTTATTTTCTGGAATTATGAGAGTGATTATTACACAATAATATTAATTGAATGTATGATTAAAGTTTTGATGGATTATGCCAAGAGAAAATGGACCATACTGAACCCTAGAGTAGAGTAGATAGGCAGATGGTGCATGTCAATCGAAAATAGTCCATGACTTAGCTTTAATTATATGTTATCCCTTTGACAGTTGAAAGTGAGCTTGTAGCCACTAAAACTACTTATACATGATATAATTCCCCATAGTTAGTTCAATTAGCCATTGATTGTGAAGTTAGTGGCGAAGTCGATAACCCTAGATTCATCTCATATTCTCTTCATTCATTAGTTTTTCTTGCTTTTATGTAATTGCTTTAATTAATTAAATTATAATAAAAATCAGCAAACTCTTTCTCTTAATTAGAATTAGTCCTAAAAATTTGACACAATCAAAACACAATTTTTGTGGTTTGACACCTTTTCAATAGCCCTATTCTGCAATGAATTCATTTTATTGCGAAGTGATAATTTTTAATTGGCACACTTAGCCACGATCAATTTTTGGCACCGTTGTTGGGGACTATCTATTTCAATTATTTGTATTTTGAGAATTAGTTCTAGTTAGATTTTTAGTTTAGAATTTTTTTTTTTATATTTTTACTTTAGATTTATTTTATTTTTGTTTTCTTTTTAGGTTTTCAATCACTATATGCTCGGTCATAGTTCTTTATCTGATCCATTGATACCTTTCAATCTCGAGATTGAACATACTCTTAGACATCATAAGAGTGTTCCTAGTGACCCTATTATGCAAGAGGAAAAGAATATTGACATCATGGCTGATGAACGTGTTAATGTTGATATTGTGCCAAATGCTATTGTAGAGTGGGCGCGATTGCTCACAGATTATTATGTCCAAGAGATATATAATTCCCAGCTAGATTTCAATTGTCTAATGTCACATCATAAAACTATGAGATCAAGTTCAGTATCATTCAGATGTTACCATTTTACTTTGGGCTGACTCATGATGATCCGTACAAGCACTTGGATGATTTCATAGAAGTTTGCTCAACAACTAAAATTCTTTACTTCTCTGAAGATGCTTTCAGAATGCGACTCTTTCTATTCTCTTTGAAGGAGAAGGCCAAGTATTGGTTCAAATCTCTAGCAGCGGGCTCTATTACTACATGGACTCAAATGCAACATGAGTTCCTAAAAATTATTTTTTGATAGGGAAGACCAATCAATTCAGACGTGCTATCACTTGTTTCTCCCAATCTGAGAGGAAAAAATTATATAAGACATGGGAAAGGTTCAAGGACCTTATTAGGAAGTTCCCCATCATCAAGTTCCCAAGTGGCAACTTATGCAATGTTTCCATGAGGGGCTGACAGAAGCTAATAGATAGATGGTAGATGCATCATGTGGGAGTACTTTTATGTTCAAAAGTGAAGATGAAGCATGGACTCTATTTGAGAACCTTAGTGACAATTCTTTGTAATATGTGTATTCAACTCATTCGAGCAGACCATCCAACATAAGGAAGACAGATGGTATTTTCAAGACAGGTTTTGAAGATGCTATGTCTACCAATATTAACTTGATTGCTCAGAAAGTGGAAAAAATAATGGTAGCTGGTCAAGCTCCCCCTCCTTCTGCAAATTCTTCTTTGCCAGGGCCATGTGACTTTTGCTCTAGTCCTATGCATCATGTGAATAATTGTCCTTTAGTTGGGCAATTTTTTGATCTTTAACAAGAGCAAGTGCAAGCTACATTCTCTAGACCAATGAATCCTCTACTTGGCAACACTTACAATCCGACATGTAGGAATCATCCTGGTCTCTCATACAACAATCAAAAGGCAGCAATGCAGCCCACTTTTAGTCTCGAAACTATGTGCCTTCACAACCATATCAAGCTCAATTTCCTATGCCACCAAAGAATTTGCTTTTGAGGACAAGATGTTGGGTGCCCTAGCTAAACTCAAGAAGTTTGATTATAAACTCGAGAAACTTGACTCCATTGCTAAAGCAGTTCAAGCTACTTCTCAACTATTTCACTCTCATTCTCAGTCGATTGCCAAAGTGGAATCTCAGTTTGGACAATTTCCCAACACATTGAGTAAAAGAAAAGAGGGGAAACTACCAAGTCAACCAATTACCAATCCAAGAGGGATGTATGCTTCTTCTTCAAGCATCTCTCATCATGAGCAAGTTCAAGTCATCACCACTTTAAGAAGTGGGAAAGTGATTGACAATAAGGTGGGGGAAAAGAGGAACGACGATGAAGAAGTGCTCAAAAGTCCAAGTGATGAAAATTCATATGAGCCTAAGGCTCCCTTCCAATAACGTTTTCAAGAAGCATCTAAGTTGGGAAAACAAGGGGACAAGTTGATGACATGATGGAGGTGTTTTATCAATTAAAGATTATTCTACCACTCCTTGATGCCATTAAACATATTCCTCCTTATGTAAAATTCTTGAAGGACTTGTGTACTCAGAAGAGGTGATCCGAGAGCCATGTTCCCAATAGAGTAATGCTACCACAACAAGTGAGTTCTATAATTCAGCATTGCACTCCTCCCAAGTACAAAGACCCTGGAGCTCCTACGATCTCATGCATTATTGGAGAACATCAAGTGGAGAAAGCTGTTTTGAATTTAGGTGCAAGTGTGAATTTATTGCCTTACTCGATTTACCTACTGTTGGGTTTAGGAGAGTTGAAGCCTACTACAGTGGTGTTGTAATTTGCAGACAGATCAACCAAACACCCTTGTGGGATCATTGAAGATGTCATCATCAAGGTGGATAAATTTTATTTGCCAGTGAACTTCATTGTTCTAGATACCGAGCTAGTTCATAATTAGAAGAGGCACATTTCAGTCATCTTTGGTCGTTCGTTTTTCCCTATTGCTGATGCTTGCATTAATTTTTTATCAGGGATTATGTACATATCTTTTGGCAATATGAAGGTAAAATTAAATATTTTTAATGCCATTCAACATCCTCCAGATGAAAGGGATTGTTTTTTCATGGATGACATTGATGATTGTGTGAAAGAAATTGTTCCATTTGCTTTATCTCAAGATGTTGAAAAGTCCATTATGGGGATAAATGCTATGCTTGATGTAGTGGCCATGAAAGATAAGCCACCTTGGAGGATTCCGATTGAACCACTTCTCCCTTTTTTTACCACTCCTCCAGTGCCATCATTGGAGTCTCCTCCACAGTTAGAGTTGAAACTTCTTTCTTCAGGGCTAAGATATGTGTTTTTAGAAGCCAATGAGACCATTCCAGTTACTTTGAGTTCGGCACAAGGAAGTGAGGATCATAGGGGGGGGGAAGATGTTGAATCTCCTCGAGCAATGTGGCATTAGGTGAACCTTAAATTAATGTGAGTTTTTCATTTGGCCTAGACGTTAAACTTGGCTACTGAGAAGTATTTTGTATTATATTAGTTGTTTGATTTTCTTTTATTTCTTTCTTGCATTTTTCTTTTATGTTTTTCTTTACTTTTCTTTGAAGAATAGGTATTTTTTTAATGTGTTTTTTTTAGTGTTCAGAGTATATTTACTTTTGGTGGAGGTTGAGAGATGGACAGGGGGGATTTAGCTCCAAAATGGGTGAAAAAAAGGCTTCTTCAGTCGACCTTGGGGGATAGACCCTCCTGAAATTAGCCTTATGGTTAAGGGTGGATGATACATAGCCCAGATCTAGGAGATCGATCGAGCGGAAAAAAAATTTTGAATTTTTTTTTCCATTTTTGGGTGACCAGTCGCCCAAAATCTGGGAGATCGATCACCCAATAACAAAAAACAAAAAAAACAAAATTATTTAAAAAACAAAATTATTTTTTATTTTTTTCCTCCCATTTGTATTAGATGAATGTGATCATTTTTTATATTTTATTATTATTATTATTATTATTATTATTATTTATTTTCATTCTTATTTTTTCATCTATTTCACTTGGTCGTTGGAGTATAGTGGTTTGTTTTACCAGGTTGCAACATTCAAGTTTGGGGGAACTACTTGCATTGCCTTCATACTACTGGTTTGCTCCTTTTTCGTGCCACTACTCCGGGTTCATGGTAATATCGTTCTCACTCTCATCTATGTGTATATTTGATGTACATTGAGGACAATGTACAGTTTAAGTTTGGGGGTAAGACGATGCCTTTTATGTACTTTATTGCAATGTGGGAAATTTTTATGAAATCTTTTTTCTATTTTAGGAATTTTTTGTTGTGTTTTTTTTTTTAGTTTTTTTATTATTTTCTTTTATTTTTTTTAGTTATGATGTTTTTACATAAATCAAGAGTTTAATACTTTATATAGGTGCTTGACATGCAATTCTTGAGTATGTTTTAAATTTTTAGAGACTTTGGTTTGAATGTAGTGGTTTAAATCATTGTTTGCATTGACATGCTTTGGGGTGATTGGTTTTAGTTTTGTCTCATACACAGACACACTAGCATAATCTTGTGGGGTATAAACTTTTGTTCTGAGTTGTTAGGTTATATATGCTTGATGATAATTAGAATCCCTTGAGAATGAAAAATGTTGATGTGTTTTACTTGACTGAAAAAAAAGAGAAAAAGATATGTGATGAATAGTAAATCAATTATATCCTTTTCATGAAGTAACCGAGCCTCTTGCCTCAGTAAGCATTGAGTGTTCGTGCCAAAAGTGAGGGGGTGAGAAGAGATGAAGCATTGGTTGTCCTGGTTTGTAGCCTGGTTGATTTGAGTTATTAGGTTATATTCAGTTATAAATCGATCAGCTAAGTAGGCCGATTAATTGTGGGCATGCCAGAGCCATAGTGTCAGATTGATGTAAACAATTTAATCGAACACAAGTATCTCATTTGGAAGTCTTGTTGGATCAGCTAATTGGCTAGGGAAACAGAATACGAAACTCCCTATTGAGTTCTTTCCTTACCAAAATTAAGAGAACTTTTAACCATGCGCAAAGAATTGCGAGACTGAATCGTAGAATGAGGGAGATTGCAAGGAGGGAGGTAGAAAGGGAGAAATAGACTGACGGACGGATTAGAGGAGGCCGAGAGGAAGAAGATTGAGGGAGAAGTAGATATAGAAGGATGCAAAGCAATATTCTGGGTGAATATTGTGAGAGGGATAACTTCCACGTAATGCAATTGTTTTGTGATGGTTGTTTGGAACCCTTAAAACAGAGTTTGAGTTGTTTATTTATAGAAAAAACTAAATACATAGCTTGCATCTAGAAAACAATTGCGTAAATAAAATATCAATGAAAACATTATTGGTTGCTCATCAATCCCTTCGTACAAGAGTCCACATGTAGTAACCCTTGTGGACGGGTGTGAGTGTGCGGGGGCGAAGATAGACACTGGACTGAGCTACCACACTGACAGGGTATAGGGTGTGCAATCCCACGTCGCCTGGGTGTGGAAAAGGGGATGTGCTTATATATAGTATGTTCTCTTCAAATGGTATGAGGCCTTTTGGAGTAAAACCCAAGAGCAAAATCGTGCGGGCTCAGACCCAAAGCGGACAATATCATACCATGTGTTGGAGCGGAGTATTACAGTTGGTATCAGAGCCTGAACCCAGCCGGAAGTGTGCCGACGAGGACGTCGGGCCTCGTAGGGGGGTGGATTGTAGTAACCCTTGTGGACGGGTGTGAGTGGGCGGGTGCGAAGACAGACACTGGGCTGAGCTACCACACTAGCAGGGTACAGGGTGCGCAATCCCACATCGTTTGGGTGTGGAAAAGGGGATTTGCTTATATGTAGTATGTTCTCTTCAAATGGTATGAGGCTTTTTGGGGTAAAACCCAAGAGCAAAACCATGCGGGCTCAGGCCCAAAGCAGACAATATCATACCATGTGTTGGAGTGGGGTATTACACCACACTCTGCCGAAAGTTATCCATGCAATGCAATCTTTCCCTGTTCTAATATAACGGAATTGTTAGAGTCCTTCCCCTGGAGGAATACACCAGAGCCTATATTCATGCTAGACTCTCTGTTCAGCTCAGTCTTTTAATGCTAGCAAAATTCATAAGAGTTTCCTTGCCTGGTTATCAAGATATGGAGTCCCACTTGTTGACCTCAAGGTTTCAACCTCAGGTTATTTTGGTGATTTTGATAATAACAACCTATTGTAATATAGATTTAATAAGTTTACTTGAGTGTGCAGTTTACAAAGTATTATATTATCTCAAGTATCCTAAAGGCATTGGACTTCAACAAGAATTATAAGAAGATATATGAAGCTACATGATCATGAAACTCAAAGATCAATAATCAAGATCAATGGCATAGTTGAAGTAAATCCAAGTCACATGATGAAGGAACCCAAAAGCTTAGAGAATTGAAGATCAAAAGACTTGGGTAGGCTAGTCTTGGGTGAGTGTTAGATTTAATGTACAGTTAATTTTGAAGTAACTTCATTTGAAAGCTCATCTCTTAACTTAGTGGACTATAGGAATATGCATATCATTCATATCATACACCAGTCCTTAAACCATAAATGATAGGCTATGAACTTCACTTATAACATCATGAGACCGTTACAATGATTGAGTTAGTTCAAGTCATTATAATCTTTAGAAGAATTCAACTAGTAAGTCATAACTAGGACCATGTCTTTCAATCATATCATTTATGGTTCTTAGAAATATAAAGGTTGATGAGAAATTTACTTAAATGTTTTTAATGTAATTAATTATGAAATGTATTAATGCACTGGGCAAGAGAAACAGGCTGAGTTTGAGAACATATTCTGACCTGGGGACTTTTGGTCGCCTGATAGAACCCATCAGTCGGCTGATAAAGGCCTTTCGATCACCTGATGGAATCCATCAGTCGACTGATAGAACTTGGTATTCATTCCAGTAGGGTGTGCAAAATAGGGGAGGCTTCAGCAGACCAAAGCATAGCTTCAATTGACCAAAACAAGGTCTTCGGTCGATCGAAACCTGGAGAGTTAATCTCCAACGGCTAGTTTCTGCACTTAATGTTTCCCAACCACTTTGAAACGGCCATAATTCATTCTTGCACTATAAATACACCTTGTATATGCATTATACATGTGAGAGAGACTACCATAACCCTCCATGATCATATATTATTGGTAGATGCTACCTTAGAGTTTAAATCTTCATATCATTCATCCATTGGTAGCCACCACTATTGAACCAAATATTTGTATATCATTCATAGTGGCAAAATCCTAGTGAAGAGCTTTTAATTGAGTATTTTATTGCTAACTCTAGGTATGTGAGCTATAATATGTATATTTATCTATTGAGTGATATTCTCCATTGAGCTATCATTTATGTATCTATCCATTGAGGGACATTCTACATTGTACCTAAACGTTTATTCATCATATTTAAGAAGAAGACCAAGTGGTGCACTTGGCAAAGAAGCCCAAGTTATGACCTTAATGAAGAAGTCTTGGTGAGGTTTTCATTGAGCAAGGAAGCCCAAGTCATGAGCTTGGCATAGAAGTCTTGGTGAGGTTGTCATTGAGCAAGAAACCCAAGTAATTCACTTGGTGATTGTATGGTTTGCTTTCCACTATTAAGGAATGCTCTATAGTGGAAACCTTAAGAAGCACTCTTGAGGCATGGATGTAGGCAAGAGGGGCCAAACCATGTAAAAATTATGGTGTTACTTGGTTTCAATATATGTATATATACCCGTATAGATATATACATATGAAAAGATAGCTATGCGCCTTTTTTAGGGGACGTCGATCATTTCTATTAGGACACCTTTAACTCACGTTTCGGCCCTTTATAGTTCTACTCCCAGGAAATCTCCTCATCAGCTTTCTTATAACATTTTTTATACTTGGCTGCCAAGTGGCGCCAAGTTTTAGTGCCAACAACTGCCCCCCGAATTCAAATTCTTGGGGTGAGCCTTCTACTTGGCCATACGAATTCCAAGGCATTTTGAATTTGAATATTACTTTATCCCTATCCTTCAGCCGCCCACTTGACATTAATGATCATCAAACTCATCCGTTCTTGAATCTTGAGCCCCCCTTATTTAAACTCAGCTATTCATTTTTCTTCCTCACAAACATTGTCGCCTCCTTCCAACAACAAGGCCTAACTTACCTCATTTTTTTTCTTTGATTCCATGGCCCCTAAATCCACTGACCTAGCACTCCCTTCTAACGATCCTACATCGAATGCTAAGCAAGCTGAGTCAACTGTCAATGTCGCCACCCTCAGCCAACTGTATCTAGATGTTCTTATTGATCTCCCCAATGGCTCCAAAGGGCTAGGACCTGCCTTTGTGGAAGAAATGCCTTCCAACATCTCGTCCTTCTACCCATTGGTCGAGAAGCATCTCTTGCTTCAAAGCTTAATGACAATAAACGAACCCCCAGTAATTCAATACCAACTCTGGAATTGACATTTAATTAATTCAGACTAGAATGCTTGGGTAGATCGTGTTTCTGTCGAGAAAGGGAAGCTTTGGAAAGCTTACGGTATTTATGATGTCATCCAACTTAGCATTGTGCCCTTGATCCAAGACAAGTATCTTATTTGTTCTGTTACCCTATTCTGGTCGATTACAACGAACTCCCTCCACTTTCCTTGTGGAATGATTTCCCCAACTGTCTGAGATGTTTGTATGTTGACTGGGCTCAAGGCAATGGGTATTGAAGTTAGCTCCCTTCTCTCTGCATCAATGATGTCCTTTCACTACCCACCAAAAACCATAAGCAGCAAGGCCACCATCTCTTCCTATCACCTTTTTCTGCTGGCCACCAGAAAGACTTTTGGGCCTGTTAGTGATGGTGAGCACATCGCATTCCTTCTTTACTAGCTGAATAAATGTCTCATAGGTGTACTGTCCCTTCAAGTGACGAAGGATGTAACCGAGATTGCCCTTGCTCTAGCCGAGGGGAAAACCCTTGCTCTAGGCCCTTTTGTTCTATGCTACCTTTACCGAGGTCTCTACGACCTTGTCACAACCCATTATGTTTGATCAGGGGGCCCCTTTTGGTTATTTCAGATTTGGCTGAGGGCTTACTTCCCTGAAGTCAGCCCAGTAATTTCTCCGTCAGCCAGCGATTCCCTGGTCTATTTCTCATATGCGTCGGCCCTACCCAAGGCTCAGTCCTTCAATGATTGTGTCAAATTTTTTCTTCATTGTCGCCAATGTCCGGCCTCACAATTTCTTCCATTCTCAGACCTCCCTCAGACTCTATCATGGCTTTAACCTCCCACGAGCTTTTCCACTAAGCGGGAGTTAGATGACTACAATGCTTCTAGGGCCAATTTTCTACTGGGCCAAGACCTTCATTGTAGTACTACTCCTCTGCATTCTCCAAACAGTAGAATAGGGGTGGAATCCTACAACTTGGCTCAACTCGCAAGGTAATTCGGCCTTATATAGTTAATTCCCTTGCCTCCATATTTTTCATACAACTCGACCTTTGATGACAGGGTCAAGTTTCAAGAGGACCGATATGTCTTAGATGTATCGGGAAAAAATAGGAATGCAGATGATTGATTCCAATTTTAGCCCTTCATTCCTCCGCCCTAGGCCGATCCTTCTTTTAATACTTAGTGGGCTTCCCATAACACTTCAGCCTTGGACATCAATGAGTCTGTCTTCTTCCAGCGTCTTACCAATTCCTTCAAATTACCAACTACCAGCTCTCAAGGGGACGATACATCTCATGTTGCCTCGCCCCATAAGGATGTGAAAACTCCCATTAAGAATATCTCAGTGCCCCTTACTGTTGGAGCCCCCACAGCTGCCAAAACTAGGTCAAAGTTTAAATAAGGTAGCTCCCTGATCCTTCGTGCACTCTTAACTCAGAACTACCTTTCTCGCTCTGATTCTTTTCTTTTGCAGTACAATCTTCCAGTATAGCTGAGGCGAATTCTTAGGCTGAAGAAATCCAGAGTCAACCCCAGCCAGCAATTGAGACTTCGCTGCCTCTTCCTCCTAAGGTAGCCTTCGAACTCTATTTTGTTCCTTTTCCTTACTAGGTACCCTAACATTATCTTTCGTTTCAGCCTAAAAGAAGGAAACTACTGCTAAAGGTTCACTAAAAAATATCCAGCTCATCTCAAATCCATCCCTAGATCCAGCATCAGATTCTGATGACGAACCTCTTGTTAAGAGAAGTAAAAGAAAGACGGGCTCCCTTTTACAGGTACTCTTTTTCTTTGCTTACCTAGTTTGTTGATCTTACTTGAATTGTCCCTCTCATTATCGCTTCTGTAGGTCGATCCTAAGGTCGCGCTCTCACATCAACCTCCCCTTGAGGTAAGGCAGGTTGACCCTTCTCCTGAAGTTCTGGAGAAGAGTGGTCCCTTAGCTGAAAACATAAATCCCCCAGCAACTTCTGCCACCGGCCATTTGGCCAAATTTCTTACTCTAGTTAAGGAAGTATGTCTTTTCCTCGAGTTCTCCCAGGTTTTTTTTTTGTTTTTTGATTTGCTTACTTACTTTTGCTCCTTTTTATAGACAAGTCCAATCCTTCCCTTCTCGTCTTGCCAATGGTTCCTTTCATGCTATGAAGAATTATCTCCAGTCACTAGTTGCCTTAGTTTCAATGGACAGCGCATCCACCAGTGCTCCCCTTCCCATTGAATCCACTTCTTTAGCATAGACCTTTGTATAAGCAAAGGAAACTCTCAAGAAGATCTTCAAACGGGATCCTTTGGACCTGCCCTCTTTGGCTCCTGAGATCTCAGCCTTGTTAGCCACAATCAATTTGCACGGGAACCTCTCCCTAGTTATGCAGGCCATCGTAGCATATCTGTAAGTATAGTTTCCTGCCATGGTTGAATCCATCTCCGACGCCACCCATGCTCTTTCCCTTTTTGAACAACAATCTGAAGCCGAGATGGAACTAAGCACTCGGATCCTAGAGATAGTGGAAAAATTCAGACAACTCAACCATCTAAATGAAGAACTCAAAAAAGAAGAAGTACACCTACAAGCAAAACTTGCCCGGGTGAAGGCTGATAGAGTTTATCTTTCTTCAAGACCTAGTACATTGCTAGAAAAGACAGATCAACTAGCTCCTCAGCATGTTGTCCTCAAGCCCCAGCTTCCCAAGCTACAAAAAAGCAAGGTTATGGGCGAGCTTGCCCTACAACAAAACAAGCTTTTTTGGAAGAACATGAAGCTCAGATTTAACACTTTGTAATTCCCTTTGTTATTTAAGTTGTTGGTACTTTTGTATTTCATAATTGATGATCTATCAACCAAGCTTCCTTTTGGGCTTACTATCTAAAATTTTATCAAGAAGACTAAAACAAAACAAGAAAAAGAAAGAAAAAAGAGAAGACAAAGGAACAAGAAAAAGAAAGAAAAGAAAAAACACAATTGGCAAACCTACACTACACTTGAACACCCTTTTGCTTGTTATTCTTGGACTGATTGATTAGTTTGCTCTTCAGCCAGCCTCTCGGTAGGTCAACCCATCTTATCCATCCCAATAAATTTGATAGGAACATAAGCCTCATTGTATAACGCGGCTTCGACAGCGTATACCTTAGTAACGAAAGGTTTATTATCAGCCTTTATTATCCTAACTTCATCTCCATCCCATGAAATCAGCATCTAATGTAATGATTATGGGATACACATGTTAGGGTGAATCCAATCGCAGTCCAGTAACAAGTTATAAGCTGTTGTTAATTCAACAATAAAGAACGCGGTGAATGAGGATCGGCTACTAATGGTAATTTCTAAGGGGAGTATTCCTTTAGAATTAATAGAACCCCCGTTAAATTCGCTGATCGCGACATCCATCGGGATCATGTCTTTCATATTTTTTCCCAATGTCTTTATTGTCGTTGATGGTATAACATTAACTACTAATCCATTATTGACCAATACTTGGTTGACGAGCTGGCCTTCTACCCATACTTTGACATATAACTCAATTGTTGGCTCATGGCTATTGGTGGTTTTTTGAACACCACCTTGTTAGCCGGGCTAGCGCTTTCCTTTCTCACCTGTACTGCCAGCATCTCTTGAGTGGCATTTCGTTCATTATTATCTACACCCAGTTTAGCAGGATCGGCCATGGCACATAGCTGGTCGGGTTTTGCTTGAAAAATGACCGACAAAACGAATGCCATATTGCAGATCACCTTCTCTGGAAATTTCTAAACTTGACTCGCTACTTTACCGAGTGCTTACGGTCCTTATCAGACTGATCCTCCCCTTGAGAAGACTATTCATTATTCAGGAATGGGGACACATCTGCCAGCACCCTTACTACAGCCTTTGAATTACTATTGTCGTCCCACTTACCCTGGTTATCAGCCTACTTCCTTCTTGACTCGACTCTCTTTCTTTACAATCTCCATTTTTTAGCCCGGGTGAGGGTCCCATTATTAATCATTATCTTGGGGAACTTGGGATACATAACTCTTGTCCATTTGTTAGAGTGACCATGGGGGTTTAATCATTCTTGGTGCTGGACAAACGTTTTCTTTCTTCACCCACACTTTTGGCTGACTAAACAACCCTTTCTTGAACCTTGGCGGATCATGATGGGTCGAAAGTATTTGTTTGGGAGCCGCTCGCCCTCTACGTCAAGTAAACTCCCCTCTTGGCTAGATTCTCTTAAAAATAGATCAATTTGTGACAGTCTAAGCAGCCCGATCTTGAGGAAACATTATCCTCTTGTGCACATTTTTGCGTGCAACCTGCCCCCCGAGCCTGACTTCTCTGCCGTTAAAAGCTTTACAGTTTGGGCAGCATCCCTTTCAATCAGAGCCAACTGAGCCTCTCGCAATCTTAGTTCCAATTCCTGAATTGTTCTTTGACTCGAGGATTTCGTGATCATGTTATTGACCGCATACATCTGTTGGCTGTCAACCTTATTAGCAAGACTGATCAAGTTTCTAGCAACAATTATAAGAAAATGGTTACTGTCAACCCCCATTGCTTCCATCTATTTATCTGGGAACTTTAGGGTGCCTTCATCCATTGCCTTCTGCACAATATTATGAAACATCGTACAATCATTAGTAATATGGGTCCAAGAATTATGGCATTTACAATATTCTTTTCCTTTCAACTCCTCGGTTGGAGGTATTTGGAGCACTTTGGGCAAGGTGATTTTCTTATATGCTAATAAATGGTCAAGAATTTAATCAATCATGGACAGATCGAATGAGTAAACTTTTCTGATGTCGGTCGTCCCTTTTTTTATAGGATGGGCCGACGATTTAGGTGAGTGGAAATCACTAGTGGCTGATTTGACTCTGATTAGACTTTCACAAGTATACGGCTTCTTAATGTGGACCTCGACTACATTTGCCTCGAGATCCTCACTAAGGTATACCGAGAAGACCTCATAATTGGGATCTTTATAATAAGTCCCCTTCGATGAGATTTTTCTCTCCTTTTCCTCATTTAAGATTGACTCATATCGGATAGCCTTATCAGCCAACTTGAATATGTCATAGAATTCTATGCCCTCGAACCTCTTTCTATGTTCAATATCTATACCGTTTAAGACTAGCTTTGTATATTCTATCCCAGGGAGGATCACTCGACATTTCAACCGTGCCTTCCTGAACTTGGTTATAAAATTTTTGACTGTTTCTCCAGGCAATTGACTTAACCTGGACAAATTAGCCAATGTGGCCTCAGGTTCTAAATGGTAGAACTGAGTGTGAAAAAGTTCCTCCATCTGCTACCAAGTTACTACAGAATTTGGCCGTAGATTAGAGTACCAAGTAAAAGCTATGCTAGTTAATGAACTAGGAAACAACCTTAATTTCCAACTTTGATTCGCACTAGCCTCTCCACATTGAATTGTAAAGTGACCAATGTGCTCAAGTGTTGACTAATTTCCCTCCCCACTAAATGTAGTGAAGTTAGGGATCTTATATCTAGTAGGATAATCTAATAAATCATACTCCTCAGGGTTAGGTTTCCTAAATGTGGGTCGATTCGTTCTTCTTAACCCTAAGGCTCGATAAATATCCTCAAATTGATTTTCAAGAACATTCAGATTCATGGTTAGTTTAGGTTCAGGCCACCTGGGTGGCCAATTATATTCAACTCGCCCCCTATGTTCAGGAGTGATTGGGGGGTCTTGTCTTCTTCCCCATTGGGGATCATCCAGTAGGCTGACTGGGCCTGTGGTATAGTTTTGAACATATACCTAATGTTGTTCAAGAAGCCGTCTATCTGCTATTTTGGCTGATGATTTAGTTTTGGCCTCACCGAGTTGAGAGCTATTAGACGGTAAATTGTTATGCACAAAAGGCTGGGGTAAGGGTAAGAGTGGACTCTTTAGTTTCTGATCAGCCTGCTGAGCCTTCTGTTGGTGAGGAGACCCTTGGGTATTGGCATCCTGAATGATCGATCAATTGTGAGTAGTCGATTGCCTTGCTAGGTCGTTCATTTGATCGTTGGTTTGGGTGATCTTTTCATTCATGCATTCTAAACAGGCGCTGACTTGGACCCATATTTCATGCATGGCATCCATCAGAATTACCAAGTCTGACGGGCTGGTGACGGGGTCTCCAATAGGCTGAGGAACTTCTTCCTTCTGCTCGTCATCACCAGTGGCTGAACTCCACGTAGATCTGAGTTTGGGCGGCATATTCTCAATTCTTTAACACTTTCGAGTCACACCGGGCATGCCAAAATATGTTCGATTATAAATTGATCAGTCAAGTAGGCTAATTAATTGCGGACGTTCCAGAGTCGTAGTGTCAGCTCGATGTAAACAATTTGATCGAACACAAGTATCTCCTTTGGAAGTCTTGTTGGATTAGGCGATTAGTTAGGAGAGAGAATACGAAACTCCCTATTGAGTTCTTTCCTTGCCTCAATTAAGAGGACTTTTAACTGTGTGTAAAGAATTGTGAGACTGAATCGTAGAATGAGGGAGATTGCAATGAGGGAGGTAGAAAGAGGGAGAAATAGACTGACGGACGGATTAGAGGAGGCCGAGAGCAAGAAGATTAAGGGAGAAGTATATATAGAAAGAAGCAAAGTAATATTCTGGGTGAATATTATGAGAGGGATAACTTGCACGTAATGCAATTGTTTTGTGATGGTTGTTTGGAACCCTTAAAACAGAGTTCTAGTTGTTTATTTATAGAGAAAACTGAATACATCGCTTGCATCTATAAAACAATTACGTAAATAAAATATCAACGAAAACATTAATGGTTGCTCATCAATCCCTTCATACAAGAGTCCACACTTAGCCCAAAGTTATCCATGCAATCTTTCCCTGTTCTAATATAATAGAATTACATAGTCGTTCCCCTGGAGGAATACACCAACGCCTATACTCATGCTAGACTTTCTGTTCAGCTCGGTCTTTTAATGCTAGCTAAATTCATAAGAGTCTCATTGCCTGTTTATCATGATATGGAGTCCCACTCTTCCCAACATCCTTGTATTCCTTCGTAAGTTTAGATAATCCTTATACATGTTCGTCTATACATATATATGTATATATACCCGTGTAGATATATACATGTGAAAAGATAGCTATGTGCCTATTTTAGGGGACGTCGATCACTTTTGTTAGGACACCCTTAACTCACGTTTTGGCCCTTTATAGTTCTACTGCCAAGAAATCTCCTCATCAGCCTTCTTATAACAATTTTTATACTTAGTTGCCAAGTGGCGCCAAGATTTGGTGCCAACAAGTTCTTTGGGGTATCTTGACACCTAGTGCCCTAAAAGCCATTTGGTTTGGGAGTCACTGACTGAAAGCTTGCTACATAGATGTTTCAGAGAGCTTAATGGACCAAGACATTGCACAACTAATAAACTGATAAATCAATGAAAAAAGTCATGTATTGTAAAGACCCAAAAATTTTTATTTATTTATTTAATTATTTTTTTCCTTAAATGGCTATATATATGTGATTTTAAATAAATAATGAGTGTGTGCATTCCATGTGACATATTTACCTCCCTTTTTGTATGACTAGTCTAGAGGTAATTTGAACAAATTGGTGGTTCTAGGAAAAAAAAAAGGGGCGTAAGGGTAAATTATGACAACTCTCAAATTAGGGCAACTTGTAGATACACACACACACACATATGTGTGTGTGTGTGTGCGCGCGTGCGCACAAAAGGGAGGAGAAAAACGGCTGACTATCCTTTTCCCCCCAAATCAGCCACAAGTTTTCTCTCTCTCTCTCTCTCTTTCTCTATCCAAAAGATTCATGGCCACCATAGAACTTCTCTCTAGGTTTTCACCTACTTAGAGTGAGAATTTGTGGAAGGTGAAGAAGGAAAGTCCATCGGGATTGCTTTGATTTACACTTCTACAATTTTTATTTCACATTTGGAGCGCTTTTGGTTCAGTGAGTCATCTTGGGGCTGAGATTGGGAGGAATCCACATGAGGTTTTATTGCTCTCCTTAGTCTTCTCTACGCCTCTAAAAGTCCACATTCTGGGTTTTCACATTTCTATTTCGGTGGGATTTCCTTTGAGTCTTCTTGCTAAGGTAGGGGTGTTCTAACTCCTTTAAGCTTTGACTTGTGAGCTGCACTCTTCTTGTGTTGTATATGACTAAATGTGTTTCAAATTTTCTCCTATGAAATTACTACGAAAGTATATTAGTGAGGTCCTCTTTATGTATGATTGGGCATATATTTGTTTTATATATATCTATATTACATTTAAGGTTAGTGTTTGAATTTTCTGCCCAAAAAAATTAATCATCTAACGGTCAAAAATGCTTAAAAACCCATCTGATGGTTCAAAATATCTATTCCTATCTACGGTCTAAAATTACTCTGCCTATTTTCAATGAACGGTTATGATTCACTCCTACCAAAATTCAAATTTTAACCTTCACCTACCCTCACTTTATCTCTATATCACTATCCCACCCATTTATTTCTTTTATTTCTTTTCTCTCTCCTCTCATCTCAAACTCAATACTTCCACCACTGAAGCAAGCCACCATTGAAGCAAGATAAAAGACCCAGCTGGGCTATATTCTCACCATCGTGACCAATTGCTCTTTCCCAGAAATTGAAGGCTCCCACTGGCCAACCAAACCATCATAACCATTTATGTATATGCATATATAATGGTATCCTTCCTCTTCTTTACATCACAACATTCATTCATGGTTTCAATCTCTCTCTCTATTCATTTCATTATTTTTCTTGGGGGTCTTTCTTCTCTTTGGTTTGGTTGTTTGTTTTGTTGGCCTATGAATCACCACCAACCAATCCACCAGTCAAAGCCCAATGCCACCGTTTCCACCACCACCAACTTCGGTCATCTTCGCCGACCACCCACAGCTACTTCACCGTGTAGTGTTTCTTCAGGGGGTTTTTGTAGGGTTTTATCTTCTTCCTGCAAAACCCTTTTTAAAATAATATATAGCGAGAGCAAAAGAAAGTGGGTTCTCTGATAAATGGAACAGATGGGTCAACATGAAGATGAAGAAGAAGAGCCTATATTGTTGCAGAAATCTCAGAGATTTTGGACAGGTAATCTATATCTCTAATTTCATGTGTGTCTATATATTGTTTACGTATTCTTGATTGTTGAAAATTTATCGGAGTCTTTGCCCGAATTTGGATATTTTCTCAATATCCTCATGTGTTTAGAATTGGGTATGTAATTGTTCTGGCTTAGCAAAAAAAAAGGGATATATAGTTTCTCTGTAGGTGCCTGTAGTGGTGATGGTCGTCTCCGCCGTCCGGAGCATCGTCGTCGCCCAAGCTCCTGTGCCGAGCCCCATACAAATGTGAATGAATTTTTTCTTTACAGGTGTGAGTGATGGAGCAGCATATTTCATTAATGTATTATGGTTTCTATAAAAGAAAATGCGAAGCTAAAATATAAAATATATACTATTGTTGATTATTTTTATTTTCATTAGTTACACTTTCCTTATCAACAAAAACTTTGATTGGATTTTGGTAACTTTTATAAGGATGACACAATGCATACAAAATAGATAGATTCAGTATAGTTGTAATCCTCCTTTATAAGGGTGCTTCCTACTACTACTACTAATTCAAGTTTAGACTTGAGATGCAATTGGAGCTGGGTCTATTTGGTTTGCTGGCTGGCTGTAGTGGGCATGAGGTGTTGGTGATGATGAGGTGTCACTTGGCAGGCAAGTGTGATGGGTGTGAGTGGTGGTTCACGATGGGAAGTGAGCCTGTGGTGTTCTACTTTTTTTTTCTATTATTTCATTCATTTGTCCCCCACATTTGTGTTCATGTATACAATATTTTGGTTGCAGCCTGTGCATATCTTTTTCATATTGGTATATAAAACAATATTTATATTCTATACTAATTATTTTATTTGGGTATTTAAAAAATTATCTTTTGATCTGGGCCAACATCACTATCCATCAACAGTATATCAGTATATGCATATATTTTTAAAAGAATAGTTAAAAGAAAATTAAAAGAGAGAGATCCCAACAGAGAGAGAGGGGACAAAGAGAGAGAGATAAGGAAAAAGAAAAAGAGATTAAAAGATTAGAAAGAAATATTGGAGAGAGAGATATGTGTAATTGGTCCCTTCATTGGAGCTTCAAGAATGAGTGGGAGAGAGAGGAGAGAGAAAAAAAAAAAGAATGATCAGAAAAGTGAGCTGAAATTTAGAGAAAATAATAAATAAAGAATATGTTATATAGATTGAGAAGAAAAAAGAAAAGAAGTGACATAATGATGGTTCATCAGTTGTAGAGGGAGAGAAGAAAAAAAAAGAAAAATAAGGAATAAAGAATGAGAGAGTGCATGCGTAGAGAGAGAAGAAATAAGTGGAATGTAATTAGGGGAAAATTAAAATGCTGTGATTTTTGCACAATGCACATTTTGAAGGGATCCAATACATACAACTGAATGTAGAAAAATACATAGTTGTTCTCTTTTATGATTTGACCACAAAAAAACACTTTTATTGAAGAAAAAAATGTAGGGTTTCAATCTAGAATGAGTGATCAATTTTTCAGTCCAGTTAACAACAGAGTACACGAAGTTTGAGTTTTTTAAAGATGGGGAGATTGTAGAAACTGAAAATTTTTTTTATACATAAAAATTTCATAGAGATATATATAGATATAATTTTTTTTTGTATAATTGTCGCCATTGAGAATTTGGAAAACTCCTAAAGAATATATAATAGTAGCTAATGCAAATAATATTTTGTCTAATAATTTTTTATTTTATAGTGCCGTAGGCACGGGCAATACCCTAGTGTGTGTGTGTGAATATATATATATACGAGCATGTACTGACGAGTTTGTGAAATTTTGTGGATCTAGATGTATTTGTAAGTGGGTCCTATTTTCTGAGTTTTGGGTGAACAATTGAAGCCTCTTTGGTGATAGTGGGTTTCGGAAATAGGGTACATTTGCATTCAAGTAGACCCCTGTTTATAATCACGGTTCACGGGATTAGGTACTATAGTCGGTTTACTAAAATAGTGGATGTCAGATTTCCTTTACCTCCATAATTCATGTCCTTGGTTTGCCATTTGTACAAGTGCTCAGACTGTGTTCTATATATGTATATATGTGTATACTAAATCCCTTGGTATTGAGATATTATATGTGAACCTAAATATATATATGCCTGTGTGTGTGTGTGTTGTATATATATACATATGTATATAGGTGTATATGTATGTCAGATTGCAGGATTGGAATTTGGGAATGGTTAAATTAGGTATTGCTGGTTGTGGCTGTGTACCTATATTGTAGAATGCATATACAATTTGAGGAATGCATAAATTAAGGTGAGGGTTGATGGTTTGTGTGTTGTGGCTGATTATGTGAGCCTAGGACTGGTAAGGGGCTGTTAAATGTAGTCTAATCCATGACTTGGGTGTGTAAATGAGTAATTAGGAAAGAAAATTTAAGTTTGATAGTGAGAGCAACCAAGCTGTGTTAGAAGTAGCCTCTTATTGCTTTCCTAATCTAATTTTATAGTTATATATAATTGAATTATAATATATCTTTTATTTACTTATTTATTTATTATTTTTTATAGATTCTGGTTTGTTTAGTTTCTTGTGTAAGGATAAATCTGATACTATGAGTATGTTCAATTGGGATTAATTGCTTAGCCACATGCCTTGGACACGTTACAACTAGCTGTGTGCACATGGATACAAATGGGTGTGTGTTTTAATTGCTGGGTATTGAACATTCTTCCAGCCTTCCTTTTTTTTCCTTTGACTAAATTTAAATTTTTTTAATGTGAAACAAAAGTAGCCTTGAACTGTAGGAGTTCAATTCTTGATATGCATATGTATATATTTGCATATAGGATGTGAATAAATTTTGAATGATTGTTTATACCTTGCATTAATAAATGTATACTTATATGCACGAAATCTAGATTTCCTTGTTGTATGCATTGTGAGAGTGAGACCTCTAAATAAATTCTTCCCTTTATTATAGCATGTGTTATGGAATTAGTACATATGGTATTCTATGTTCAATTTCAAAAAAAAGGAAAATTGATTTAGTTGATGGGGTTGTGCCAGAAAATAAAAGGAAAGTACCTTGAACTTGGCCAAGTAGTGTCGGATTCCATCGGGTTAGTAGCCCATAAAATTGGTAGTGCTACGTGGCTTGTTTTAAACAAGTGCACGGAAGTTACGTGACTTACCTTGTGTAAGTACATGGAACTTACGTGGCTTACTTTCATAAGTGCATGGAATCTATGTGATTTATTTTCGTAAATGCACGGAATTACAGACAACGCCTGAAATTATATTGTTTGAATTATGATTTATATTTCTTTGAAAATGATGGAATAAAATATGATTATTTTTCTTGAATGTCGGAGTTGAAAATTGCCTGATCCGTTATTACTTGATCATATGGCTTTAACTATGAATATAAATTAATGTTATTGTTTTACTACTTACTAGCATGTTATATCATCGTATATTTGTGCAAGTTGTAGCATCTCATAAATTACTGCTTAACTTAGTTAGAATGCCATTTATGGAGCTTTTTCAAAAAAGCTCACCCCCCCCTTAGATTTTGCAGATGCGAGAGCTGATGCTGGCAAGCAGATAGCCTAGTGTGAGGACATCTTGGTATGTTTTGATGGAGACCTACTTTTGTTTTTATATTATTTTAGCCTTTCTAGTTCAAGTGTAATAAATTAAATACATTGTCTTATCATTGACTTGATTGGATATTTCAATTAAACATTGAGATTTTGTTGTGGTGTTTGAGCTATAATGGACATTATTAATTTGTTGAGTTGGTCTGAATTAATTCATTACAGTGGTACCTATTTATTTGTTTATTTCATTTCCCTTCCTTCTTTACAAAAAAAAAAAATAAGGAGAAGAGATTTCCTTCAACCTCTTAATTTTTGAAAAGGTGTAGTTTATTCATTTTAAAGCCGATTTGAGAAAATTTTGAATCTAAAATGATTCTCTTGAAATTCTTCTTCTAATAAAGTTATTTTATCCAAAGGTTTCAAATTTTTCAAGTCCAATTATATATATTTATATTTTAAAAAAATCATTTTCTCTTTCTATTGACTAGGTTCATGGCACCAGATATTGAATTGATTTTTCTTTTATTTCATCACAAACCGAGTTTTGGAAATCGGGGTGTGACATGTATTCATCTTTTCAAAGTATGAATTCAATAAGGGGAGCTAGTAAGTTGAAGGGATATAGAGCTGGGTTAAGCCACATAAGAGGACTGTTAGTTCACTTTTCACGAGGGAGCTAGAGTTGGTTGCTTTGGAATGTGTTGATATAAATTATGCACGGGAACCATTGCTTTGAATTGTGGAATTTAAAATTTTAAAATTATTCTTGAATGCAATTCTGTAACTATATATTGTAATCTTCTTATTGATTAACGTTTAAACAGGAATTTTGAATGTTTTGTGGATCTCATTTCTGAAACCCTCACGAGACTATAACTCGGCCACTAGGGGTAACATAGCGGTTCAAAGGTTTGTTGCATGTGCTAAATGCAATCGTTTCTCTCACGAAAGAGGAGTTGCATAGTTTAGTGAGTACTTAGTTTTTCTTATTATTATTGTGGTTTTATTTTATTATATTTCTAAAGGATTAGCAATATGTAAGTTTGGGGGTGTGATAAGTGTTAAATGTTTCTTATTCTAGCCTCTTAATTTGCATTTTTATTCTTTTAGTAGTTGATTATTTGTAATTTTACTCTATTTTAGTGTATTCTGTATTTTCAGGTCCTTAATGATAATTTCAGTTAAACCGTAATTTTTGGGCTTTCAAAGATGACATTCAGGAGGATTATAAGAAGCCTACATTAGGTGGACCAAGTCTGCTCAATACTTTAATTCAAAACAATCCAAGGAAGAGGTCTAAGAGAATTATAACTGCTTAAGGAGATTACAGGCTGAAGTCCAATTTTGTGCGAAATATAGTTTTAATCCCGTCTTGGTAAATGGCTCAAAACTCTAATTTTTGACAGTAAAAATGGCCCAATTCTTGAAATGATTGAACAAAATTAGATTCTGGATCTCTTCGTATTTCACAAAAATTTCATGAATCGGACTTCTGAGGCATTAAACGTTGGGACGAAGTTAAGTAGGAAAATCCACCTAATTAGGGGCTATGGGAAAACCCTAATTGTCTCCTAATTAGGTGAGGACACTTCTTATTCTCTTGGCTAATAAAAGTGATGAATTGTGGTTGTTTTGGGGGCCTTCGACAACAGCTTTGAAAAGCTTTTGGAGTGAAGAATCATTGGAGAACAAGGCATAACACTACTTTCATAGAGATGATGTCTTTACCTCAACCGTTGAAGCATTTTCTTCTACGATGAGCAACTAGTTCATCCACTAAGGTTTTGATGTAGCCCTAACTAAGCATCAATCATTTGATTGTTCTAATTATTGGAAATTTTTGTATTCATGCATAGATTGTGTAATTTAGAGGGTTCTATTATTAAATAATTAAGCAATAATGTCTTAATCTTCAGTTTCAATGATTTCTTATCTTGTCTTAGATATTTAGTCGTTGTGATTGTACTCAATCCCTCTTGTTTTCAGTGATTATGAGAGTGATTAGTACACAATGATATTAATTTAATGTATGATTAAAGTTTTGATGAATTATGCCCTAGAAATGATGGACTATACTGCACCCTAGAGTAGAGTAGATAGGCAGATGGTGCATGCCAATCGAAGATAGTCCATGACTTAGCTTTAATTATATGTGATCTCCTCGACAATTGAAAGTGAGCTTGTAGCCACTGAAACTACTTATGCATGATATAATTCTCCATAGTTAGTTCAATTGGCCATTGACTATGAAGTTAGTGGTGAAGTCAATCACCCTAGATTCATCTCATATTTAATTGCTTTAATTAGTTAAATTAGAATAAAAATCAGCAAATGCTTTCTCTTAATTTAATTAGAATTATTCCTAAAAATTTGACATAATCAGAACACAGTCTCTGTGGTTCGACACGTTTTCAATAGCCCTATTTTACAAGAAATTCATTTTATTGCGAAGTGGTAATTTTTAATTGAAACACTTAGCCACGATCAGCCTCTATATAACTTATTTCTTGATCTCCACTGTAATTGGCGGGTCTGTGAGGTTCTGTTCTTTAATCAAATCCTCTCTTATCTTGGTGCAGTTAAAGTTGTGGTGCCTCGTTCGGAAGTTGAGGCTCGTTTGAAAACCCTTTAAGAGAAGGTGTTGAACAAACTAGTTAATTCTTTTATTCTTCTAAACCAAAAAACTCTCAAAGCTATTTCCAAAAGTGCTTCTAAGGTCAAGAAAATGAGTCTACCAACGACTACCTGCCAAAAGAAGAAACCGTTGTCTGGACAAGATAAGGCGATTGTGGTTTCTCTTTGGGAGAAGCATGTTCAGGAAAAGTTAGCAAAGATGATATCTCTAGGATGCCTGCCGGTCCTTCTCTAGTAATTATGAGGGTTTAATTCCCCAAGTCCCTAGGTTGCCTGCCGGTCCTTCTCCATCTTTTGGCAAATCTATTCCAGCCAGTCCCACTCCATCTTCTCCAATTGAAAGGAGTTTTGACATTCTTGGCTATTCCTCTAAGTTGATCAAGCCGTGGATTCCCAAGACGATCATGACTAATGGAAACCATATTTTGATTGAGGATTATCTTCTTGACGATCAAGCATCCCTCAAGGCTTATGTTAGGGGAATACGGCCTCCCAAGGAAGCCCAGATGATGAATGAGACGTCTCTTAGCACTTTGTTGGATTCTTGTCCAGATGTAGTCCTAAGGGTAATATTTTTTTTCATAGGACTAACTCTTTATGATTTCAAAATATGTTTGGGATGGTGGCCATGTGTTAGGCGATCGATCAGGTGGAAAATAAGGTGAAGAAAGCCATAGGTCTTAGAGTAAGTGCTAAGGCCGACCTGAAAGCTGCTATGTTAGAGGTGGTAGAAGAAAAAGCCAATTCCAAGGCTTTTTAAGAGGAGTTGGAGAAAGGCAAAGCCTCTTGTAAAAATCTTCAGAAAGATAAGGAGACTGCTGAGTTTGACAAGATAACCGCTGAGTCTAAGCTCCTTGAATCTTAGCTCAATACCAAATCTTTGCTTAAGCGAATTCATAAGCTTGCTTCTAGAGCTAAGGCCATGTTCTTGAGGTTATCCAGAATGGTTCAACTCTGAAATGTTAAAGCATACGGGACTGGTTTTCAGGACGTGACTACTGAGGTCCCTGCTCGTGGGTATTCAAGTGGTCTTGATCAATATGACTTGGGGATGAGTATTCTTGATCAAGATTATAAGGACCCAAAGAATGGTGTCATGGAAAAAGATCTTCTTGAGGTTTTAACATCTCCTGATCCCTCCGACATGGTTGATCTTAGTCAAGACGAGGTTGTTTCTTTGCCCAAACGGAACGCAACCAATGTCGTCTGACTTTATTTTCTCTTCTCTTTTTTGTACCTGCTCTTATTCTAAGAAGGGTTAAAACATCAACTAAGAAAAATGAGGAAGAGAGAGAGAGAGAGAGAGAGAGAGTTTATGAAAAAAAAAAGAGGAAAAGAAGCGTGATGTGGTGAAAATCTACAATGCAACCATCTTTGACTTACTCATTATTATCCAAGTATGATGTCATGGTATCTTATTCTCTCTCTCATTGCACACCAACAGTTATCTTCTAATGTGTTGTTTTATTTATAAAATTTTATCTTTTTTTAATATAATGTGTTATATTATTTATGAAAATTTATTTTATATATTAACTAATTATACATGTTTAATTAGATTTATTATCATAATCATTATTCTTTTTGTTTTCTCATATGAATTGAATCCAAAATATAAACTATGTTGTTTTGAATCAATTGATTACGTTAAAATCACATTCATGGACCTTTTTTTTTTTTCCTAGTTGGTACACACACCCCCAAAGAATTGTTTGCACCCAAGAGGACTTGATCCATGGACCTAATGATTGCTAGGTACTAGGGATAAGTTCTTTATCCACTTGAGCCAACTCCTTGGGGTCATGGATCATAATTTTAATCATGATAGCATTTTTATGATATATGTATGATTGTGTTTATGATTGTGGATGAATGGTTTTATATGGTTTGTGGTGTTTATACATGGATGAAGCTCTAGGGTTTATGTTTTCGTTGTAGTTTTATGGCAATTGTAAAGGGCAAAATAATTATTGTCCTAGGCCAATTTATGTTTATTGCAAATTATTATGTATCTCTCACAAAGCCATGTAATAGTTTGTAGAGAATTCATCTCGAAGGAGTTTTCTCAAGCCTCTACCCGAAATAGTTTGAGATTTCTTGAAGTCCAAACATGTGAGGAGAATTGCTCGTGAAGAACTACGTGGAGATTAAGTTTTTAGTTGGTTAGAAATATAGGTTAGATGGGCTTCATCTATGGTTTTATCTTTTATCTCTTATATTTCATGCATATATAGATGTATAACCATTATGTTATGTTGATGCATGATGATTCATGAAATAACATGTTTTAAGTTGATACTTATTAAATTATGACAGAGTAACTTGTTTGATAAGTTTTGACTTAATATTTAAATTGGACTTGATTTATCTAGATACTTTCTATTTATAGTACTTTTAAAAAAATATTTTATTTTCAAAATTAATTAAATATTTCTTTTGAAATTAAAAAAACAATGAAAATTTTCTTATTTAAAGGTCTCCAATTTAAATATGAAAAGTCATATGGATCTAGCTCTCTCTAAATTTAATAACTATTAAATTAAAATATGGGCAAACATATATGCATAATTTATTGTGTAGTATATTGTAGTAATGTGGTTTAATAGTTAGTTAAATAAATTATTATTTATGCTACAAAGTTTATTAGTAATTATATTGTTTGTTAAATATACATAGTTCATTATTAGTTACACAATTAGTTAAGTAATTTATCATTTATGCTTCGTAGTTATTTTAATTACATAGTTTGTTTGGGATTTGAAATTTTGGATTTTTGTGTTTCGGGTTATAGATTTGAGGTTTATTATTTACGTTAGATAGTTTATTATTAGTTACATAGTTTGTTAATTAAATTATTATTAATCTTACGTACTTAATTATTAATAATTTGATGTTTATTAAATAAGTTACATTGTTTGTTAAATAAATTATTATTTATTATTAGTTACGTAGTCTTTTAATTACATAGTTTGTTTAGGTTTGGAGATTCGAATTTTTGTGTTTCAGATTTTGAATTCGGGGTTCCGGTTTGACTTAAGTTTAGTTTATTATTTATGTTAATTAGTTTTTAATTCATAATAAATTATTATTTAAGCTTCGTAGTTAATTATTACTTAGATAGTTAGTTAAGTAATTTATTATTTATGATTCATAATTCATTATTAGTTATATAGTCTGTTAAATAAATTATTATTTATGTTACATAGTTTATCAAATATTTATTTAAAATATTATTATTTATAGGGATTGGGGTTTTAAGTTTGGGGATTTGGAGTTGTGGTTTAGAATTTAGGCTTTATTATTATTAGTTACATAGTCTGATAATTACATAGTTTGTAGTTTGTTCGGGGTTTAGATATTTGGTTTTCGTGTTTCGGGTTCTAGGTTTGAGGTTTAGGATTTGGGGTTTCGGTTCTGGTTTAGTTTAGTTTATTATTTATGTTAAATATTTTTTAATTCATAATAAATTACTATATATGATGCATATTTATTATTAATTATATATTTTGTTAAAATAATTATTATTTAAGCTACATGGCGTCTTATTAGTTAGATAGTTAAATAATTTATTATTTATGCTTCATAGTTCATAATTAATTATTTAGTCTATTAAATAAGTTATTATTTAAGCTAAATAGTTTATTATTAGTTACATAATTTGGAGTTTGTGGGTTTGGGGTTTAGGAGTTAAGATTTATTATTTGTTAAATAGTCTTTTAATTATATAGTTTGTTGGGAGATTGGGGATTCGAGTTTTTGTGTTTTGAGTTTTAGATTTGGTATTTTGGATTAAGGGTTCGGGGCTTTAGTTTAGTTTATTATTTATGTTAAAAAGTTTTATTAATAAATTATTATTTAAGCGACGTAGTCAATTATTAGTTAGATAGTTAGTTAAGTAATTTATTATTTATGTTTCATAATTCATTATTAGTTATATAGTCTGATAAATAAATTATTATTTATGCTACATAATTTATCAAATATTTATTCAATTTATTATTATTTATACTGCATAAGGCTTAGCGATTAGGGTTTCGGGGTTTTGAGTTTGGGGTTCGAGGTTTAGAATTTAGGAATTCTTATTAGTTATATAGTCTCTTAGTTACATAATTTTTTTGGGGTTTGGGGATTTGGGTTTTCGTGTTTCGCGTTCTATGTTTGAGGTTTAGAATTTGGAATCCAGTTCGGCTTTAGTTTAGTTTATTATTTATGTTAAATATTTTTTAATTCATTATAAATTACTATTTATGATTTATATTTATTATTAATTATATATTTTGTTAAATAAACTATTATTTAAGCCACATGGTTCCTTATTACTTAGATAGATAGTGAAATTGTCACGCCCCGACTCCCGAGACCCGAAAACCAAGGTGTGAACTCTGTGAGATCACCCTCACGACATAACCATCACCTGATCATACAACCTCAATTTCCTATTATTTTCACAAAAATTGGGCATGACCCATTCTAATAAATCAAATCCTAGCATGTTATACCTCCTTTAAAATTCATATGGACACTTCTGGGCACGTGTCCCCCCAGCATTTATATCTAACAATAAAAATGGACACTTCTGGGCACGTGTCCCCCCAGCATTTCTACAACATGCATAATGCAATCAAAAATACATGTCTCGGTCCTTGAATGTCCGTATTAAATACATACATCACATGAATAAAATACAAATGAAGCAACTGAATCAACATAAATCGCTCCATACATTTAATCCAAATGTAATACGTCTATCTATCCATTATCCTGGACATACATTGATTTGTGTATGAGTGGGATTAAACAATAGTTGTACTTGATAAGTGTTGAATGTTACACATTCTCGCGCTTTTACTATGTATTTTAATCCCTTAGATGCACATATTGTATAGTTTTTACTTGTTTTTATGTTTTTAATGATTTCAGGTTCAAAGCCTATTTTTGGCATAATCCGACCCCCTTTATCAAGTGAAGAATGCATTCGCATTTCCGATCGTACTTTATTGAAGGTTTAGATCAAAGAATGTTGAATGGCGTGTCAAGATCGGAGTTAAAAAGCTGAAGATTTGAAGTCTTGCAGAAGTAGCAACTTCGATGGATCGAAGTTAAAGCTTCGATGCATCGAAGTACCCACTTCAATGCATTGCAAATTTCTGCAGAAGATATTTTGTTGAAAATATTTTCTCCACTTGGCCACTTGTCTCATTTCTTCTAAAAGATGCCTTGGACAAAAATTCAGTAATCTTTTGAGCCTCAAATCAAACATATAGCAAAATAATATATAATAGATAGATATCTCACAATTCTTGTAATAAAGAACATATAGTAAATTCTAGAGAGAGAAAGTGAAGTTCAAGAGAGGAAAAGCTTAAAAGAGGGCTTTATAAGGCCTTGAAAACCATCTTGAGCATGGGATCATCTCTGTCTATAGAGTGCTCCCAGCCCACTATGATCAACTAATCATTCTCTAGGGTTTTGACAAACCCTAGTCTTGTAATTATGTTCTAATTTTAGTGAATTGGAGTTTTTTTTTATGTACCTTGCCTTGAGCCTTATGAGTAATATAAGTTTACAAATTCTTTATGTTCATATAAGTAATTTATCTTTCTTATCTTAGAATGCTTAGTTTCCTTCATGTGAGTAATTTATCTTTCTTGGTATAGAATGCTTAGTTTCTTCACATGATCCTAAAACACTTTTAGTTCCACAAGGACTACACGTGATGGTTTGGTACTATTTTTCACTCTAACATGCATAGCTAGATTTGCATAGTCCATGCTAAGAGATGGTAAATTTGTTATACTTAGTTAATTAGGTAAGTAGGTAAGTAGAGAATTTACGCGTTTCGAAGATGGATTATAGTATTTTAAGCTACATGTATCCTCTTGATGGTAGTATTGTAAGCCACAAGCCATTTGCACCACATAGTACACAATTGCATGAATTCTCTCAATTTATTATAAGTTTAGCGTACTATGAGGCTAGTGGTGAAGCCTCAACCCTAGTCGTTTAGTCTTTTCTCAAATTTCGTATTTTAATTATCTTTTATGCTTTTAAAGTAGTGTAAGAAAGCAACCAACACTTGGTTGTGATTTAGGCAAGAACCAACCCTTGACCTCTAGCGAATTATTCCTACGTAGTCTCTGTGGGATCAACACCCTCAATTTAAAGCCATATCCTTCTAGGATTCATTCTATTGCGAGTCGTAAATATAAATTGCAAAATTTCGTACACAACAATTTTTGACGCCGTTGCCAGGGACTACAATTTAATCGCTAAAACTAGAGGACTGAGTCTAGTTTAAATTTTAGCTTAACTGATTCTTTACATTCTTTAATTGTAATTATTTTTGTTCTTATTTCTTAATTGTTTTATTATAGGTACTTATATAATCAAGGCCTCGGGACTCAATCTCGGATCCTTTGTGAGTAGAGTACCCAACTTTCTTGCACTTCAGAGTTTAAATTCTTGTTTTTGCATTTAGTTTAGATTTTGTTTCAGTTATATGCAAGGTAGGAGATCGTTGTCATTACCCTTATTGTCGTGTGATCTTGAACTCGAAAGAACTCTTAGACAACATTGTAGCGTTCCTAGGGACCCTATTTTTTTTAGAGAACATAGGAGAGAAATCATGGCAAATAATGATAACCCAAATGTTCAACAAAATCTTGTTTTACGACCCCACTGGGCGGTGAGGTTCTTCGCAATTTTTATGTTCCATCTACCTATGCATCTCCTTCTTGTATTCGTTTTTCGAATGCGTGAAAAATAATTTTGAAATCAAATCCTTAACAATTAATTTTCTAAATTGTTTTCACGGGCTTCTTAACCAAGATCCTTACAAACATATAGATAAATTCTTAGAAGTATGTTCGACTTTACAGTTGAATGCACCAGCGGAAGACAACTTAAGACTTCGTCTTTTCCCTTTCTCACTCAAGGATAAAGTCAAAGAATGGTTTAATTCCTTAGAGCCAAATTCAATTAACTCTTGGGCCGAAATGCAACAAAAGTTTCTAAAGAAATACTTTCCAATGGGCAAGACTAATGATGCGCGGAGAGCCATCATCGGTTTCTCTCAAAGGGAAGGAGAAGCTTTTCATGAAACATAGGAAAGGATAAAGGACCTTTTGAGGTCATGCCCACACCATGTTATTCTCAAATGACAATTGGTACAAGAATTTTATGATGGTTTAGGAGAGCCCCATAAACAGATGATTGATGTTAGTTGTGGGGGTACATTCTTTCTAAAAAGTCCCGATGAAGCATGGATTCTCTTTGAGAACCTGAGCGAAAATTTGTCTCATCGCTCTTTTAATGAAGGGAAGAATAAGGTAGTTGCTCCTCTTAACATCCAAACTGAAAGCATATTTGAAATGTGTAAGGAGCAAGCAACTAATTAGAAGATAGAGGCCCAAGAAAAGAAACTTGATCAAGTCATATTAGCCAGGTCTTCTTCTTCTTCTTCTCATATTGTTCCTAATCCTACTCTTCATCCCACATATGATGTGTGTTCTTTTTTCTCTAGTCCCTCTCACTATATAAAGGATTGTCCTCATGCAGGGTAATACCTTGAATTCTCACAAGAGTAAGCAAATGCACTTTATTTTAGGTCGGGTCAAGGTTCATATCAAAACTCCTATAATCCCAGATGAAAAGATCAAAACCAATTCCAATATGGGAACCAAGGTCAATATCAAGGATCTCGGGGACAATATGGACAACAAGGTCAATCTCAATTCCAACCTAGACCTTATCAACCAAATCCAAATTCGAGTTTCTACTATACTCCCAATCAACCACTTTCTTTAAACCCTAGTTTTGAGGACAAGGTTTTGGCTGCTGTAGGCAACATTGAAAGTAATACCCAAAAGATTAACGCCCACTCACAATCACTTGCAAAGATAGAGTCCCAATTGAGATAGTTAGCTAATGCAATGAATCGTAGAGAGGGTGAAAAATTGCCTAGCCAAATAGTGATAAACCCTAATGGAGTTCAAGTAATTGATAATGCTTCTCATTCCTTTGAGTTTAACTAAGAACAAGCTCAATCGATTACTACTTTAAGGAGTGGTAGAGTGTTAGAGAATTCAGTTGATAAAATGAGAGAGAAAGAATGTGAGCGTCCGACCAATCCAAAAATCTTTATAAATCCAAATAATTGTCTTAAAAATCCAAAAGACAAGGGAAGGAAAATGAAGCTAAATTTTTGTCAATTCCAATTCCAATTCGAGAGGCCTCATATAAACCTCGAGTTTCCTTTCCGCGAAGATTAAGGGAACCTTCTCAATTTGGGATGCAAGGAGAGAAATTGCAAAATATGATAGAAATTTTTAAACAAGTTAAAATCAATCTTCCTCTCCTAGATGCTATAAGACAAATTCCCTCCTATGCTAAATTTTTAAAGGAATTATGCACTTAAAAGCGTAAATCTAGGAACCAAATTCCTAAGAAAGTCTAATTAACTGAGTAGGTAAGTTCAATTCTTCAGAATAACACCTCTCCAAAATTCAAGGATCCGGGTGCCTTAACAATCTTGTGTGTCATTGGTGATCACGAATTCTAGAGGGCCCTCCTTCATTTAGGAGCAAGTGTTAACTTACTTCCTTACTCGGTTTATCAAAAATTAGGGCTAGGAGAACTTAAGCCAACCATAGTTGTGTTGTAACTCACCGATCAATCGGTAAGGCAACCTCGTGGAATAATTGAGGATATTCTAATCAAAGTGGACAAATTCTATTTCCCAGTGGAATTTATTGTCCTTGATACCGAGCCTGTCTAAGATCCTACAAAGCATATTTCAATCATTCTAGGTCGTCCATTCTTGGCTACGGCTAGCGCTTGTGTTAATTGATGGACATCTCCTTCGGGAATATGACTATGAGGTTGAATATCTTCAATGCATCCCACCACACCTCCAATGATGAAAACGATTGCTTTTATATGGATGTTGTGGATGAACTTGTAGACGAGATACTTCCCTAAATCTTGTCAAAAGACCCCTTTAGAGACGTGTTTGAGTCAATTTAATTTTGAAGACCTTGATATTGAGCAATCAATCAAAGATGCAAACACGATGCTCGATGCCAATGTCATAAATGACTTTCCCAAGTGAAAGACACCATTTAAGTCTCTTCCTATTTTTTTGAGTACTCCTCCAATTCCATCCCTTGTGTCTCTCCCACAACTTGAGATCAAGACCTTACCGTCTAATCTCAAGTATGTGTTTCTTGGCCCAAGTGACACCTTACCGGTCATCATAGCTTCAAATCTAATCAATGACCAAGAGTGTTCACTCATAATGGTATTAAAAGAAAACAAAGGAGCCATAGGGTGGACCGTTGCCGACTTAAAGACATTGGCCCTTCCATTTGTATGTACCGTATATGTTTGGAAGAGGATGCAAAGACCTTGTGAAAGGTGCAATGTAGGTTAAACCCTAACATAAAGGAGGCAGTCAAGAAAGAAGTTATCAAGCTGCTAGATACTAGTATTATATACCCCATCTCTGTCTTTCTGCCCAACTGCTTTTCAACTTTAACCTGATAGACCTTAAACATATTAAGTTTTTCAAAATTTTGGTAAATTAAGTACATATAAAAATACCTTGAGAAACCATCAATAAAGGTAACGAAATAGCTTTGCCCATCTCGGATAGCAATGGGAAATAGACCACAAACATCGGTATGAATAAGGTCCAAAAGACAAAATGACTGACTAACCTCAAAATTGCATAATTTATCCGGAAGGTATCAAGTCCATAGAAAAACAAGAGGCATGTATGATCACACCTGAATCAATCAGCATAAATATTCAGGCACGTTTATAGAATAAAGTTCAAATATTACCATATTAATTTCACACCTGCTTTATTTTTCTTTAACCAAACATTGTAACCATAATAACTTTCTTTTGATGCCCTTTCATTTTACAAAACTAGCATTCATCATTCCTTTGACCATGCATTTTCCTTTATTGTTTTGCTTTTCCTTTTTTAGTTTTACCTTATTTCCTTTCTTGCTGCTTTTTTTTTCTTCTAAAAAATATTCTTACTGCTGTCACTTATGACAAGATGAGCTGACTCAATTTTAATGCCCTTAAGCCACTTTTCCTCAATCACAAAAAGTGCTAATAGCTGGTCAATATCTCATTTTTGTCTCGTGTGAACTATAATTCACCTTGAAAGTCTCAAAAGACCTAAGCAAATAATATATCACAATGTGGACTAATAACTCATCATCAAATGTGATTCCCTATTCCCTCAGACTATGAACCAACTTGAACATCTTATAGATGTGCTCCCTCACTGAGCCATTACCATCATATTTGGCTGACATAAGCTGTTAGACAATAATTTGCTTTTAAGGTGCTCATGAACGGTTTCTTGATTACATCAAGAAACTCTTTGTAATATTAAATATCATAATACCACCACGAATAATCTCACCAATAAAAGCATAAATTAACATGTTGGCCATGGTATTACCTTTAGTCCACTTAACATACAAGAACATTACTACATCAGAAGACACTACAGTGGGTATAAAGGGTTTCTCTTCAAAAAAACACAGACTCATAGTCCAAGAAACCTAACACAAAATCAATATATGTCCTCTAGGCAATATAATTTAAAACATCCAGTGGTTCAATCCCTATAAGCTATTTATGAACTGCGGAAGTGTCTACAACCTCAATACATGTTATATCAAATAACACCACATAAATAAAATTTAAATTAATATATCACAGCTTTAGGGATTATTACTTTAATTCATACTTGAAGTTTTAAGCCGAATTTATCATAGTGTTTTACTATGTGCAAAGCCGTCCACCCTGTGGAACATGTAAGATGTCATCTAAAAATCATCTTTAGGCAGAATTTTAGATACATTTATCCCCCAAATTTGTGATTAAATCGCATATAGACCTAATTGATTATACTTAAATTATTGCTAAATACTTCCATTACCTTTGGGCAAAAGGGTTATTTAGTTCTAACCCAAACATTCTCAACTATTCTATTCACTTACCCTACAATAAGACACTGATCACATTTGGGCAGAACTAACGCCTTAATGTAGGTAAATGCACTGAGAGACCTCAATAAGACTAATGTCATAAAACTTCAAAAATAATAATCTCCATGAGTGTGTCACCTTTGACATCACCCACTTTGATTAACACCTTCAAACGGTCAGCTTACCGGTCCTCTTAAACCCCGAGGAATGACCTAAACTGCAGAAGTTCCATTTTATTTAGGTTCACAATTTTTTTTGTTTTACTAAAAGAAAAATAGGCACATAAACAAGCCTAAACATTATAGAACAATTGATTTCTTTGCAACATAAATAGTTTTAAGCTAAATAAAACCTCTGGTGGTATATAAAAAAAATACACATAATTGTAATTGCAAAATAACATGTACCAAAAACACATTGTTTGTAATGTGATCACATTTGACATTTAATTGGAAAACTCCAATAAAAACAAGTGCTTAATTTGATTTTTATAAGATATGCATAAGTGGCCTCTAAGCCTAATTATAACGGGTATAAAAATAAATAAATAAATAACAATTTACTTAAGGCCAATTCTTGTGTATGCATTGTATATCATCATATACTCCTTTTAGAACATTATATTCTAATAAATAATACAAAAGCATACAAATGTTAGGAAACTTTAAAATTTATTACAGATGTCATATGCATGTATATAGATATCTGCAACACGTATGGAATTCTACATACACACACAATACACCATCATACATTCTGATTGCCCAGAATTGTAGTTAAGAATATAGATATAACGGACCCCCAATTATAGATAACCACCATATATGTGTGTGTTAAGCAACTATATATACAACAGGACCATAATAAAACAATAGACCCAGATTACTTGGCTAGTTTTTAAAAAAAATGATTATTGATCTCCCTAACAAATTGTAAAAATGGATATCTGGATATCAAGCAAACCATTATCACATGTAACCAAACAAAAGTGACATATATAACATATACACATTCAGCCGGGATATAACAAAATCGAAAAAATCTTTTTACATATATATATATATTAAGGAAAAATTAATTTTTCTCTGTGATTTCTATACGGAAAAAACAAAGCCCTAACCATGGTTGTGATACCAATTGTTAGAATTTAATCCATACTTGTAGAAATCAAGAATATAACAATTAGTTATAGAGGAGATTTTAATTGACATACCTGAATGAAGATTAAGCTATAGAATACTTTTGAGTTTCTACAAGAGATCCTTAGAGAGCTCTACCCTCACACTGAGAATTGTTGTACAATAGGGCTAAATAAGGGTTATGAAACCCTTATTTATAACAACAACAGGGGGGGACGGCTTCTCTACAATAAAATACCTAAGTCTCCCTTCATAACATGAAAACCTAGATATCAAAGGTTAGAATTAAATCCCACCAAATAAATTTGGAAAACCATAATCTAACGGTGTAAATATTATATTGTCATTTAGACCATAATTGAAAAGTATAACCCCAACCCATCAAGTAACAATAACTACATTGCAATCCAATTTTAGAAATAGTGCATAGGACCACAAATAAAAAATATTTTATTTATTAAAATATTCTAACATAGAATAGATAGATGCAGAATTTCTTTGGTAATTTTTTATTTCATTTTTTTTATATATCTACCAAACTCTTTTTTTTCTTTTACCAATCTGATTTTATTTTAATATAATTCTCATACTTCCAATAAAATGTGTTGTTAAGAGTGAGAAATCCAATAAAGAAAGAATTCTAATATAATTAGTAACTTTATATATATATATATATAGATATATAGAAATATTTTAATCACTCTTTTTTTCTGTTACCAATCTAATTTTATTTTAATATAATTCTCATATTTCCAATAAAATGTGTTGTTAAGAGTGAAAAATTCAATAAAAAAGAATTCTAATACAATTGGTAACTTTCTTTATATATATTAAGAGATAAACAAAAAAGAGAGAAAAAACGTTTACTTATATAATTTATATGTCTATTTTTTTAATAAAAGAAAAGTGTACTGAAACTTAAAAAACTCTTTGTACTTTTAATAGTACTATAGAATAGATAGATATAGAATTTGTTTGGTAATTTTTTTATTATGTTTTTTTATATATCTATTAAACTCTTTTTTTTATTCTACCATTCTGATTTATTTTAATATAATTCTCATACTTCCAATAAAATATGTTGTTAAGAGTGAGAAATTCAATAAAAAAATAATTCTAATACAACTAGTAACTTTCTATATATATATACATATATATATATATATATTAAACTCTTTTTTTTCCTTTTACCAATCTGATTTTATTTAAATATAATTCTCATAGTTCCAATAAAATGTGTTGTTGAGAGTGAAAAATTCAATAAAAAAAGAATTCTAATACAATTGGTAACTTTCTTTATATATATTAAAGAGGTAAAAAAAATATAGGTATAGGTATAGATATAGATATATTATATTTAAGCTTGGTCCAAAGTGTCTTTGTTTATCTACGGTCTAAAATCAATCTATTTAACAATTTAATATGTAGTTTATTTAGGTTGTATTTATTTTTTTAATTAAAAAATAAATAAATAATGTACTAAAACTAAAAAATCCCTATATATATATTTGTTTGGCAGTTTTTTTATTACGTTTTTTTTATATATATATTAAACTCTTTTTTTTTTCTTTTACCAATCTGATTTTATTTTAATATAATTATCATACTTCCAATAAAATGTATTGCTAAGAGTGAGAAATCCAATAAAAAAAAATTCTAATACAATTGGTAACTTTCTTTATATATATTAAAGAGGTAAAAAAAAAAAAAGAGAGAAAAAATGTGTGCTTATATAATTTATGTGTCTATTTTCTTAATAATAAAAAAGTGTACTGAAACTTTAAAAAAAAACTCTTTGTACTTTTAATACAAGTATAGAATAGATAGATATAGAATTTGTTTGGTAATTTTTTATTACTTTTTTTATATATCTATTAAACTCTTTTTATTTCTTTTACCAATCTGATTTTATTTTAATATAATTCGCATACTTCCAATAAAATGTGTTGTTAAGAGTGAGAAATCCAATAAAGAAAGAATTCTAATACAATTAGTAATGAATTAAACTCTTTTTTTTCTTTTACCAATCTGATTTTATTTTAATATAATTCTCATACTTCCAATAAAATGTGTTGTTGAGAGTGAGAAATCCAATAAAAAGAATTCTAATACAATTGGTAACTTTCTTTATATATATTAAAGAGATAAAAAAAAATATAGGTATAGATGTAGATATATTATATTTAAGATTGGTCCAAAATGTCTTTGTCTATCTACCGGTGTAAAATCAATCTATTTAACAATTTAATCTGTAGTTTATTTAGGTTGTCTTTATTTTTTTAATTAAAAATAAAAAAAAATAATGTACTGAAATTAAAAAATCCCTTTGTACTTTTAATCTCTATATATATAAAAATATATAATATAATATATAATAAAAATAATAATACATTTGATTTAAAATCAATCTATCTAACAATCTAACTGTAGAGACCAGATCTAATTCTAATTGATTTTCATTTTAAGCATCATTTTTTTCCTAATTACATTTTAAATAATGTTTAACATGTTTTAATTGTGAAAAACATGTTTGGGAAGTGGTATTAAGGTTTTGGAAAGTTTTGAGAATAATTGGAGAAGTTTGACTTTTTGGGTCAACGGGGCCCCTGGATGCTGTCATAATAATAATAATAATACATTTGATTTAGAATCCAAAATTTTTTCAAAAAATATGATTATTTGTTATGAACCAAACAGAATGTTTAAAGAGTTAAGGAATTGATTTTAAGAACGTAAAAACTTTTAAAATCAAAAACGGAGGTCGGGAGGGTACGTTAAGTGACTCGAGGGCGTTTCGGTCATTTCACACCCTAAGGAGACATAAATATCTAGGAGGGGCTGAGATATTTCATTTTTATAGCTCTCTCTCTCTCTCTCTCTCTCTCTCTCTCTCTCTAACTTTCCCACTTCATCTCTTTCCCTTCTCTCTACATTTTGGAAGGCGTAGGCTTTAATTTGGAAAATGTCGAAGGCAAAAGGCTTGCTCTACTCAGCAAGGGCTTCGGTTTGAACCGAATGAAAGACATTTTTAGCAAGGTAAAAAGGGCTGAGATTTTTGAAACTTAGCTTCCAAACTTGAGGTTTGAGGTAGGGGTATGAAATTCTTCTTTATTTTAATTCTATAGATCACGTACTTGTGACATGAAACATTTTCTTGAAAATTTTGTGAAGCATGTGATTTCATTGAATATGCAACTTGTCTAGCATGCCCTAGATATAATATATATTTCATATGTGTAATTTGATGTTATGAATGCAAAATCGTGATATTGTGTTCATTGGGTGAGAAGTTGTGAGATATGATTCCATATGTGAGCATGTGCATAAAAGATTATTTTCTTTGAAATATGCGTAAGTGTGGTGATTTTCATTAGATGATTGAATTGTATTGAATATGCATGAATTGAGATTTGAAATGCATTGACTTGGTACATATCATGCACTTAGTGAGAATTGTGAAAATCTTGAGTTATGGTGCAATTATGTGCATTTATGTGAAAAGTGCAATTTTTGGGGCATGTGTGAGAATTAAAAAGGTCAGGAGTCCTAGGGTGCAAGACCCAAAACTTGGCCAAGCGGATGTCATTTTCGTCGGGTTAGCAACCCATAAAGCGTAAGCAGAGTTTATGATTTCGAAGAAACCCTTACTATGGATTATAACAAGCAGAAGTCCTCAATTGAATTGATTTTCATATACGTGGTGTGAGTTTACTTGAGATTAGTGATTTTTCTTATATGGTGTTTGCATTGAAATGTGAAGCATCACTTATGATTTCCAAAATTTGAATGTTTTAAGTGTGAAAAGTATAAATATTTGTCATATAGTCATGCAAAGACTTCATACGCAATCATGCATGACTGCTTGAATTATGGTAGATTTGAGGAAATGAATGTATATGACTTTTGGAACTTAAACAGAGAACGTTTGGTTTGGACCTTGTAGTTTATAATTTTTGGACATGATCGCTTGGAGAATCTATGTATGTATTTGGATTATGTTATATGTGTTGTGAACCATTTAGAATGTTTAGAATCCTTTAGATAATGTATGGGTATTAAATAATGAGGGAATTGCATAAAAATGTCTTTTTTGTAAAAATGTAGGATTTCTGCTGAGGAAGTTTCAATTGTGCGAAATACCCTTTTCACATGATCGAAATACTCGATTGTGCGAAATAAGAGGTTCGATTAACCGATAAGTTGTAGAGTTTTGAGATGGTAAAAGTCTTGAATGGTGAAAAACTTTGATGGTACTTCGCATGATCGAATATTTCAATTATGCGAAGATGGCACTTCGATCAATCGCAATGCACATTTCGATTGTGTGAAAATGGTGACTATCATCTAGTGTGATGTAAGTGTGGCCATGTGTGGGGTCTTAGCTAGGGGTTAATGTTGGGATGTACGTAGACATATGTATGCATATAAATACGCTTGTGCATTGAGTTAGAGGTTGAGGAAATTTATTAGGATTTAATGGACTATTCACCCTTGTTTTCAGGAGACAAAAATCAAGGCATGATAACTTGGTATCAGAGTATGGTACCATAGTGAGATTAGAGATGTTGATGAGTAGTGATGATGTTGACTTTCACTGTTCACCCCTATTTCCCTCGCTCTTAACCGGGTGTTGGAAATCAGGGCATGACAAATTCATATCAGAGCTCTAGGTTGGAATACCTAGGGATGACAGAGAATGGTCATATCACGTGTATCAGAGCTACTGGGTTTGAATACCTTTGGACGACGGGTGGGGTTGAATCATGCATAGAATTGTGAACTTGAGGTTATGATCCTAGATTAGAAGTTAAGTGCATATTACATGGAAATGCTTATGTGCTTACTTGTTTGATATGATATACTAATTGTGAAGTAACTTAGCATGGTGTAAGTGTGCATGAAGAGAAATGAACAATGATATTCATGCTTTGGATTTTAAAATGTGTCCTTGTTTTCTATATAGCAAGATACCACCATGTAGAGCTCGTGGAAGAGCACCAGCAACAGCTCTTATAGGTGGAGAGCAGTTTATGCGTGACATGGTTGCAACCATGCCGCAAATAGCAGGAGAGACATAAGAGGAGACACACGCAACACAAGCTCCGCCAAGAGCAGCTCTTCCTAATCGAATAATAATGACATTGGGACATGTGAAGAAGCATAGTCCATTAATATACTCGGGAGGATCCGATCCTATGCTGGCAGAAAATTGGTTGAAAGAAATTGTGACACTTCTTACTGTGCTTGAGATAGAAGAGGCCCTAAGGGTGAAAGTGGTCGCCCATTACTTTAAGGGTGAGGCCAGCCTTTAGTGAAAATTCATAGGGACCTATCATGACATTGAGACGATGGATTGGGATATGTTCAAAGTGCTTTTCTTTGAGAAGTACTTTCTGGTGACGGTGAAGGATAAGTTGAGGCAAGAATTCTATGAGCTGGTTCAAGGCTCGATAACAGTGATAGAATATGAGACCAAGTACACATCTTTGGCTCGTTTTGCACAAGAAATGATCCCAATTGAGGAGCTTAAGATCAAGCAGTTCGTGAGAGGTTTCTAAAAATTCATACGGGATCGAGTGGCAGTTTTGGGTTTAACTAGTTAGGTGGTGGTAGTGGAGAGGGCATTGATAGCCGAGGAGCTCAGTAATGATAATCATATGATAAGGGAAGCAAAAACCAATTAAGAAGCACAGGGTCCCTTCCGGATAATCTTGCTAAGAAGAATCAAAGGGATGATAGGTCGTTCTCACAAGGGCAACAAGCCCAATCAACACTATCAGTGGTTGTACCTACTGAATCTTCACAATCTAGAGCAGTTTGCTTTAATTGTCAAAAGCCCAGACATTATAGGTTCGAATGTACTCAAGGGCATACTACTACAGTGGCAGATAAGAAATGCTACCTATGTTAGTAGATGGGGCACATTAGGTGGAGTTATCCACAGAAGAATGGTACTCAAATTAGGGTTGGTTCACAGCATCGTCCTACACAACCTACTACTCCACAGTCAGGCTTTAGGGCATTGCCACCACCACAAACAGTACCATCAATACAGAGTTCATAGGTACCAACTAGAGGAGTCATGTTTAGCTCTCCTAGTCAATAGTCAGGAAATTAGGGTGTAGGACAGCAGGGTCAGAGAGCACAGGGTTGTACCTTCACTCTTGTTCCATCAGAGACCTCGGCAGGATCGTCAGTGGTCTGAGGTATATTCTTTGTATCTAGCTCATGGGCTATGGTTTTAGTGCACTCGTGTGCATCACATTCATTCATTTCATATGCATATGTGATGAGTTTAGATTATTGGATGTTTGTCGTTACTTTTCTACACTTCATACAAAAATAATAAAACCTGCAAAAACTTTACTAAAAACTGTATAGCAGTAAGCAGGGTCGAGCCACTCTCAAGTGAGAATCAGTAACAAGTCTAAACTTCAAAACCTAAATCTCTTGAGATGAAAAATGAATATTTAAAAAATAAAATTCTGATTTTTTATTTAATAATAAAAACTAATATTAAATGTCTTAGATCAAATGATGGGACAAATCTTAAGGAAAGAGAATTCACCACCATGGATCCATATAAATAAAGTTTTTTTTTATATTCTTATCTAGTTTTTCCTCCAATAACCAATGCACTTCACCAATCCAATTAGAACTTGGAAAGATGAAGGAAAATATGGAATAAAAAAAAGAATGACTTGATTATATATGAGAGAGACATTTCTTTACTTAATCTGATGCACATTGGCTAGGTAAACAGAGGTAGGCATTCTTTGAATTACCATTATTTGGTAAACACGAAAAATCCTTTCTCTAATTTTAGAAAATAAAATTCAGAATAGAAGAGTAGAAGAATGCTCTTAGGAGGAAAAAGTAGACAAGAAAATAAAATAACTTACATATACTTCAGCCATGGTGGCTTCATCACTCCCTTGAGAAGGATGTTTACGCTTGCATATTAATAGAAAATAAACAAATAGAAATGAAACTACTACTCATCATTGAATCAATAAAATAATTACACTATTTTTTTCTATAATTTCTCTACAATTTCTAACTCCCTTCACCATCCCCCCCCCCCTATTTATAGAGTTAAAGGGGAATGGTTTAGGTGGGAAAAATTTTAAATACAAAATTCAAAAACAAAATTTCAAAATACAAAATTTGAAATTCAAAATACAAAATTCAAAAACAAAAATTCAAAATACAAAATTTTAAATTTAAATATCTAATATTTGATCTCCATATCTTTAATTTGAATTCTAGACTACAGACGTGGTCGTGCAAAAAAAGTATTTTGCAAAGTTTTGAACTTGAGACCTCTTGTGAAGTAGATTGCACAGAATACCATCTCTCCTACAATTCTTCTGATGTTCATGTTTGGCTATATATATCTTTTTTAGCCATCTTTTGCTACTTTTCTTCTTATTTGAAAATCAACCCCTACAAAACATAAAATGCAAAGATAAGAACATTTAAATAAAATAAAAGATGAATTAAAAACTTATTTTAGGATATGAAATAACAAGTTTTGTACACTTATCAATATGCTTGTGCTTTAAGGTTGGAGGTGTCATCTTTGGACTCGGTTTGTTCATTGATACTCCAATTGGAGGTAGAGTGACCTTGGGTAGTGTATGTCGGTCTTGCGAGATCGAGATTTTGAGACACTGATTAGTGTTTGACTTCATTCTCCTCGACATGTCTAGCTTTGATGTGATTTTGGCTATAGATTAGCTATCTACCTTCAAGGCCAATATTGATTGCTATCGGGGGAGAGTGACCTTGTGTACACCGGAGGGTGTTAGTATTTTCTTTGTGAGAGAGCGAGATAACTTTTACTTGTTGTCTTCGCATAGTCTTAGTGATCAAAAATGACTTGGGTGTTTCTTAGCAAGCTTGGTAGTTGATGGTGATAATAAGACATTTGGAGAGCTTTCTCATGTAGTATGTAAGTTTATGGATGTATTTTCGGGGGACTTGACAGAGTTGCCTCCAAAAAGGAAAGTGAAGTTTATTATAGAACTTACTCCAGGTACCGCGCCTATTTCTATGGCACCATACTGAATGGCACCGGCTGAGTTGAAAGAACTAAAGAACTAAAGAACCAATTATAAGAGCTACTAAACAAGGGATTTGTACGCTTTAGTACTTCACATTGGGGAGCTCCAATTTTTTTTGCCAAAAAGAAAGACGGGTCTTTGCGGCTTTGCATTGACTATAAAAAATTGAATCAGGTAATTATAAAAAATAAGTATCATTTGCCTAGGATAGATGACTTGTTCGATCAACTAAAGGGTTTCAAATGTTTCTTAAAGATAGACTTGAGATCGGGTTGTTATCAGTTAGGAGTTAGAGAGGCAGACATTCAGAAAATCATTTTTCGCACACGATACGGACACTACAAGTTTTTGGTGATGCCGTTTGGTTTGGTAAATGCACCGGTAGCATTCATGGATTTGCTAAACTGTGTATTCAATATTTACTTGGACAAGTTTGTAGCGATGTTTGTTGATGACATCCTAGTGTACTCATCTTTAGAAGAGGAACATGAAGGTCACTTAAGGATAGTATTGTAACTTCTAAGAGAAAACTAATTGTATGCCAAATACGAGAAGTGTGAGTTTTGGCTAGCGGAGGTGAATTTTCTTGGGCATCTTGTGTCCGAATGAGGGGTTTCCATAGATCCATCCAAGATAAAGGGAGTGATGAGTTGGGAAAGACCAAAGAGCGTATTTGAAATACGTAGCTTCTAGGGAATGGCCGCGTACTATGGAGATTTGTTAAAGATTTTTCGAGGTTAGCGGCACCAATCACTAATCTTACCCGAAAAGGAGTGAAATTTATGTAAAATGATGCTTGCGAGCATGTATTCATGAAATTAAAAAGTCGATTGACTTCAGCACCAATATTGATCATTCTAGAACGTGGGTTGGGGTACACAATCTATTGTGACGCTTCACGACTTGATTTGGGCTGTGTGTTAATGCAAACTAAAAGAGTAGTGACATATGGTTCAATACAATTGAAAACTCATGAACAAAATTACCTGAATCATGATTTAGAGTTGGCAACGGTGATCTTTGCACTTAAAGTGTGGAGATATTACTTGTATGGCAAGAAGTTTGAAGTGTTCTTCGATCACAAAAGTCTCAAATACTTTTTCTCACAAAAAGGATTTGAACATAAGGCAACGGAGGTGGATGGAACACATGGAAGACTATGATTTTGGCTTGCAATATCATCAGAAAAAGGCCAATGTGGTGGTGGATGCATTAAGAAAGAAGTCACATGGTAGTTTGGTAAGTATCGCCATACGGGGAGTAAAAAATGGTGGAGGATATCTCAGAAATGAGATTATATTTCAGTGAGGATGATGGATCGATGACTCTTTTTACTCTTATTGCTCAACCAACTCTTATAAGTAGAGTGATTGAAGAGCAAAGGAAGGATAGTGAGATAAAGACCATTTGTAATCAGCTTTTGGGTGGCGAAGTGGTAGATGGATAAATGATTCATTCAGTTGAGAGTTTAAAATTCAAAGGGAAGATGTTTGTTCCCTCAACTTGTCGGGAAGAGGTTTTGAAGGAGTTTCACAATTTGAGACTAGCAGTACATTCGGGTGGTACCAAGATGTACTATAACCTATGCCGACAGTATTGGTAAAAAGGTATGAAGATGGATGTCGCTCAGTTCGTAGCGAGGTGCCTCACTTGTCAGTAAGTGAAGGCCGAGCACTAAAGACCAGCGGAGTTATTACAACCATTACCTATGGCAATGTGGAAGTGGGAACATGTCACTATAGACTTTGTGACGGGGCTTCCAAGGTCGAGGAAAAGTCACGATACAATTTGGGTTGTGGTTGACAGACTAACCAAAGTGCTCATTTTCTTCCTATTCAAGTGACCGATGATAAAGATATTCTTAGTAGATTATACATTGAGCAGATCTTTAGACTTCATGGTATGCCAGTTTATATTGTTTCAGATAGAGACTCACGATTTACATCTCAATTTTGGTAGAGCTTCCAAGCAGCACTTGATCCAAACCTCCACTTTAGTACAGATTTTTATCCTCTAATGGATGGTCAGTCGAAGCGTACTATATAGATTCTGGAAGAAATGTTGCAGGCATGTGTACTTGATTTTTGGGGCAGTTGGGAGGATCATCTTCCATTGGTGAAGTTTGCATACAATAATAGCTATCAAGTTAGCATTGAAATGGCTCCATTCGAGTCTTTGTATGGTAGACCATGTAAGTCACCTATCTATTAGACCGAGGTCGGAGAGACAGTTTCCTTATGGCTAGATTTAGTCCAAGATACTACGAAGAAGATCAAGATAATAAGGCAATGGTTGCTTACGGCTCAAAGTTATCAGAAAAGTTATGCCAATAAGAGACGGTGACCATTAGCATTTGAGGTGGGGGATCATGTCTTCCTAAAGGTCTCATCACAGAGAGGTTTGATGAGGTTCGGTCATAGTGGCAAGCTAGCGCCACGATTTATCAAACCATTTGAAATTTTAGATCGGGTAGGAGAGGTTGCTTATTGCTTGGCATTGCCACCACAAATGTCAAGTGTACACAATACTTTTCACGTATCTATGTTGAGAAAGTATGAACCGAATCCTTCACATATGTTAGATTGGATATACCTTGAGGTGGAGGAGGATGTGTCATATGAGAAAAGGCCAATTCAGGTTTTGGATAGTAGAGAACTCGGGGCAAAACCATTTTCTTGGTTAAAGTGCTTTGGAGGTATTACGGAGTAAAGAAGGTTACGTGGGAGCAGGAATAAAAAGTCCGCTTAAAGTACCCCAAGTTGTTCACCACTTGAGGTCTATTTTTAATTTTGAAGAAGAAATTCTTTGAAGGTTGGGAGGTTGTGGAGACCGGCTCTAATTTTGATCGATTTTTATTTTAAGCATTATTTTTGCCCTAGTTGCATTTTAAATGATGTTTAGTATGTTTTAATTGTGAAAAACATGGTTGGAGAGTGGTATTAAGGTTTTAAAAAGTTTTGAGAACAATTGGAGAAATTTGACTTTTTGGGTCAAAGGGGCCCAAGGATGCGATCCAAGTGGGCCCGAGATTCGAAAATTTTTAAGAAAAATATGATTTTTGGTTATAGACCAAACGGAATATTTAGAGAGTTAAGGAAGTGATTTTGAGACCGTAGGAACTTTCGAAATCGAAAACAGAGGTCGAGAGGGTACATTAAGTGACTCAGGAGCGTTTCGGTCATTTTGCACTCCAAGGAGACATAAATATCTAGGAGGGGCTAAGATATTTCATTTTTACAGCTCTCTCTCTCTCTCTCTAACTCTCCCACTTCATCTCTTTCCCTTCTCTTTACATTTCAGAATGCTTAGGGTTTGATTTGGAAAACGCAGAAAGCAAAGGGTTTGCTCTATTCGCCAAGGGCTTCAGGTTGAACCGAACAAAAAAAAAATTCAGCAAGGTAAAAAGGGCTAGGATTTTTTAAACTTAGCTTCCAAGCTTGAGGTTTGAGGTAAGGATGTGAAATTCTTCTTTATTTTGATTCTATAGGTCACATGCTTGTGACATGAAACGTTTTCTTGAAAATTTTGTGAATTATGTGATTTTCTTGTATATGAAACTTGTCTAGCATGCCCTAGATAGAATATATATTGCATATTTGCAATTTGATGTTATGAATGCAAAAGCGTGATATTGTGTTCATTGGGTGAGAAGTTGTGAGATATGATTCCATATATGAGCATGCGCATAAAGGATGATTTTCTTTGAAATATGCATAAGTGTGGTGATTTTCATAAGATGATTGAATTGCAATGAATATGCATGAATTAAGATTTGAAATGCATTGACTTGGTACATGTCATGCACTTGGTGAGAATTGTGAAAATCTTGAGTTTTAGTGCAATTATGTGAATATGTGCACTTATGTGAAAAGTGCGATTTTTGGGGCATGTGTGAGAATTAAGAAGGGCCTAGAGCCCTAGGGTAAAAGACCCAAAACTTGGCTAAGAGGATGTCGCTTCTGTTGGGTTAACAACTCGTAGAGCGTAAGCAGAGTTTGTGATTTCAAAGAAACCTTACTATGGATTGTGACAACCATAAGTCCTCAGTTAAATTGATTTCTGTATACGTGGTGTGAGTTTACTTAAGATTAGTGATTTCTCTTATATGGTTTTTGCATTGAAATGTGAAGCATCACTCATGATTTTCAAAATTAGAATGTTTTAAATGTGAAAATCATGAATATGTGTCATATAGTCATGCAAAGAATTCATATGCATTCATGTATAGCAGTCTGAGTTAAGGTAAAGTTGGGTGGATCATTCCTACTGGACGTAGTTATATGCTCACCCCCCTCCCCCAAACTCTTTTTCAGATAAATCTCCCATGGAGGATGAGGAATAGAACACTAAAGAGGATTGAGCTTCTTTTGGATTTCTTTTGAGATGTAGATAGTTGTTCATGCTGGATTATGGCATGTGGACTAGTTTTCTTTGGACATGTTGTATTTATATTTTAGTTGTCTTGATGTATTTGGATTTCAATGGTAATCGCCACATGTGGCATATGTCAACTTTCGAGGAAATGAATGTATATGACTTTTGGAACTTAAATGGAGAATGTTTGGTTTGGACCTTGTGGTTTACAATTTTTGGACATGATGGAGAATCTATGTATGTATTTGGATCATATTATATATGTTGTGAACCATTTAGAATTTTTAGAATCCTTTAGATAATGTATGGGTATTGAAGAACGAGGGATTGACATAAAAAAGTCCTTTTTTGTAAAAATACAGGATTTCTGCTGAGGAAGTTTCGATTGTGCGAAATATCCTTTTTGCACAATCGAAATATCTCGATTATGCGAAATGAGAGGTTTAATTAATCAAAAAGTTATAGGATTTTGAGATGGTAAAAGTCCCGAATGGTGAAAAACTTTGATGGTACTTTGATAGTACTTCGCATGATCAAACATTTCGATTGTGTGAAGATGGCACTTTGATCAATCAAAATGCACATTTCGATTGTGCGAAAATGGTGACTAGTAACTAGTGTGGCCATGTGTGGGGCCTTAGGTAGGGGTTAATGTTGGGACGTACGTAGACATACGTATGCATGTAAATACACTTCCACATTGAGTTAGTGGTTGAGGAAATTCATTAGGGTTTAATGGACCTATTCACCCTTGTTTTCAAGAAACGAAAATTGAGGCATGACAACTTGGTATTAGAGCATGGTAACATAGTGAGATTAGAAATGTTGATGAGTGATGATGATATTAACTTTCACTGTTCACTCCCATTTTCCTCACTCTTAACCGAGTGTTAGAAATCGGAGCGTGACACTAATGATCGTTATTTCTTCTACATTGATAGTGTCGTAGGCATGGGCATACACTAGTAGCAGTATAGGTATAGATATAGATATAGATATAGATATATTATATTTAAGTTTGGTCCAAAGTGTCTTGTCTATCTATGGTCTAAAATCAATCTATTTAACAATTTAATCGTCATGATTCCTTCGACATTGATAGTCTTAAATGTAATATTATAGATATATATCTATACTACTATTAAAAGTTCAAAGGGATTTTTTAATTTCGATACACTATTTTTTTTATTTTTAAATTAAAAAATAGAATTATAACTTAAACAAAACCCTTTTTTAGTTTCACTATATTATTTATTTATTTTTAAATAGAAAAATAAAGTTATATTCTAAATAAAACCCTAAAACCTCTAAAATCACAAACACAAATACAAATACGACTCCCATCAACCGGCAACCTCTCGCTTTCATCAACCGGCATTCCAATTCAGTTTCTCACATCAACTCTCATGTTAGTTTCTACTATTAAAAGCTCAAAGGGATTTTTTATTTTCAGTACACTATTTTTTTATTTTTAAATTAAAAAAATAGAATTATAACTTAAACAAAACCCTTTTTTAATTTCACTATATTATTTATTTATTTATTTTTAATTAGAAAAATAAAGTTATAACTTAAACAAAACCCTAAAACCTCTAAAATCACAAACACCAACATAAATACAGCTCCCATCAACCGGCGACCTCTCACTCTCATCAATCGGCATTCCAATTCGGTTTCTCACATCAACTCTCATTTTAGTTTCTTTTCTTTTTCTCCATTTTTTTATTATTTGTTTTCTTTAATCTTTCCCATATCTAAAGAGCAATAGAGAAGTATATTTACCCTAATATAAAGAGTCTTCAATTTTTTATTTTATTTCATTTATTTCAATTTATATCTGATGTCTATTGTTGCTCCATTCATGTTTCTATTCAAGTTTTTTCGATCTGAATTGTTGTTTGTGCTATCTATTTTTGAGAGTAAAGACTAGATGTTCAGATATGGTGTGAATTTGTGTATTTATTTTTTTCTTTTGGAATCATTATATTGATAATTTGATTTGGATCTGATTTTTTCTTTTTGATGTGTTTTATTAAGTGAATATAGATATGCATGTCTTTTGAAAAGTGTATTATCTATACTACTACTAAAAGTACAAAGGGTTTTTTTACTCTCTCTCTCTTCAATTCTTCATTCATGTTGAAGATATCTTCAGTGCTACTATTCACAATAACTCAGGTACACTTCTTTTATATACATATAATTTTTAATTGAGCATATTGATGTATTTATGCAATAATTTTAATTTTCATATATGTAATTTATGAATTTTTAGAGTTTTTAATTTAGATTTAGGGTATCTCAATTAGGGTTTCAAAACTGAAATTAGGGTTTCAAAATTCAAATTAGGGTTCCAAGAAGATTGGCTTCAGTCCCACAATTTGTGATGCATCCCAAGTATTCATTCTTCTATATTTAACTACAATTATGTGTCAAGGAAAAGTTGGTAAGGAGTCTTGGGCTAATGGATTCACATAGGACCTAAACGAGGTGAATATGTTTAATTCAATCTTTGGTTAATAATTGTTACTTTTAATCTTACTAATTTCAAATCATTGATTAATTAATCATCTATTCTCTATTCTACTATAGTTATGTGTTAAGGAAAACATGGTTAGGAGTCTTGGGGTAATGGATTCACATAGGACCTAGACGAGGTGAATATGTTCAATTCAATCTTTGGTTAATTATTATTAATTTTAATCTAAATAATTTCAAATAATTGATTAATTAATCATGTATCCTTATATATGACTTCTATGTAAAAAGTCCCAACCAAAAAATAAAATACCACAAAATTAAACATCAATATATACGTTGTGTGCTTGCATGCGTGCACAAATTAGCCAATCTTCCTAGAACCCGAATTTCAATTTTGAAACCCTAATTGAAAAACACTAATTTCAATTTTGAAACCCTAATTGAAAACCATAATTCCAAATTGAAAACAAAGTGTCAACATCAATTTTGGTTTTTATATGAATGCAAGTATGTATGTATATATAAAAAATTCATATGTTTTTTTTTATTATTATTATTATGGTTAGAAACAGTGAGCTAGAAATTTTGATTGTGAGAAAAGTTACAAGTCAATTGTAATACATTTGTTTATAATATTATTGAGAAAATTGGTTATAGTTTTCTTTTGAAAGTAAAATAAAATGGTATAATATATGCCTTTTTACACATCTTAGGTTTACATAGATGATAATTTGGTTATAGTTTTCTCCTGAAAAATAAAATAAAATGATATAATATATGTCTTTGGATCTGTTTGACAATGCATGTCAATATATCAGCTTTCCTTTTACACTACTAGCGTAGTTTGTTTAGTTAAAAAAAGTGGCATGGGTTTGTAATAGTTTCTATTGGATTTTGATGAATTTTAGAAGACAAAATATTGGATGACACTCTAAGACTCTATTTGCCTTGCAACTTTAGTGATGGGAAGAGAAACACGTGATGAAAAAGAAAAAAAAACATTTTCCTTTTTTTATTTTACATAAAACATTACAGGAACATAAATTTTAAAGAAAAGTAAGGAAGAGATTTTTAATTTAAGATGCCAATTTCCTTTTCTTTTTCTATATTTTCTACTATATATGTCAAAAACCAATTTTTTTTTTAATTTCTAATTCTACTCTCTTAATTTCATTGGAGTCACAAACTATATCAAGTCTAAAATTTCAATAGTCTATAAAGTTAACCATTTACTGTGGAGATTATATTTGTAACAAGTTTACATTCATTGAATGATACAATGAAAAATAAAATGAAAAATACTTGAAAACACTTGAATGAAAAATAAACAACCTGACAACTCATAGACTGGAATTGTTGGAGTAGAATTATTGTTGTTAGTAGGAATTATTGTTATTTTATTTTTGTAACTTGGTTTTTCTCATTGCATTGTACTCCTTTGGAGCTTGTACTTTTCATTTTGTTTGCTTCTTTGGAGTACATTGTTGCTCCTCTCTAGCTTGATTGTACACTCCCTTTTTATATATACTACTGTCCTATAGAATAATAGTGCTTGATAATAGGAAAATTATTTAAATTAGGTTTATTACTCATAACAATAGCCAAATATAGTTTTCTCCTGAAAAGTATACTAAAATGATAAGCATAGTTTGTTTGGAGAAGACAATTTGATATGAGTTCTATTTTTTTAATAGTAAAGATTAGAATTAAAAATAAATTATTATAGGTAAAATAAATAAAATATATACTACTATTAAAAGATAAGAATTAAAAAAAAAAAGTATTATAGGTTAAAAATAAAATCTATTTCTATGCTACTATTAAAAGTACAAATGATTTTTTGAGTTTCAGTACATATTTTATTAATTTTTTAATTAAAAAAATAGAGACATAGCCTAATTTCTAAAACATATATATGGCATCCTAAATAAATTATTTATTACCCTATAGAGAAGAACGTCCAAGCGACCTCGCTTTATTACCTCAAGTCTTGAAAAAAGAAGATAATAGTCTGAGGTTAGTTATCAACATGATTAGATGAATTTAGGAGTTTTTCAAAGTGGAATTTTGGTTTTTCCAGTAAGGGTTTCAAAATTAAAATTAGGGTTTTAAAACAGTGCATCTATAGGGTTTATCTACAATTAGATATAATCGCTTTTTTTGATCACTTGTCTTATGTTTCTTTTTGTTTTATCTCAATTTTGTAAGTTATTTGAAACTTCAATTCGCATTCTGAATTAGGCTTTTCCAGTTATTCAGATTGTTAGTAGTTGATTATTGAAAAACAAATTATGATTTCCTACAATTTTCTTTGATTCTATAATTTTATAAAGATGTAAATTTTGAATATTTTATCTAATGTTTGTTGCCTTAATTTTATAGTTTTTTCTTTCAATGAAAATTCTTATAAGGCTTATCTACAATTAGATATAACCCCCTTTTTAAATCATTTTTCTAATGTTTCTTTTTGTTTTATCTCAATTTTGCAGGATTCTTGGAGTTCAATTCACATCCCGAATTAGGATTTTTCAATCTTTCATATTGTTTATAGTTGAGTACGTAAAATAAATTATAATTTTTTTTCAATTTTCATTGATTCTATAATTTTATAAATATGCAAATTTTGACTCTTTTATCTAATGTTTGTTGCTTTAATTTTCTTATTTTTTGTTTCAATAAAAATTCTTGCCTTTTCATTAACAAAAAAAGGGTAAATTCTCTTATTTATTTTTAAGACATGTAGAAATGAATTCATTAGGTGTATAATAGGGGAAACTTTTAGTGGATTGAGTTTTTGATTTCAATGTTTTCCTCTCTGCAGTGTATTTACAAGTAATATCTACAAATGCAAAATTTGAATCTTTTATTTAATATTTGTTGCCTTAATTTCTCTATTTTTTTCTTTCAATATTTTCTTCTCTGCAGTGTATTTTTTTCTATTTTTATTTAATGTTTGTTGCATTTTCACCCATGTCATTATTTATTTATTTTTCTTTAAATTTCAACTTCTAGATTAATTTTGAATTCTATTATGCTAACTTAAAAATATGCATTCACGGGTTTAGAATATCACTGACTTGAATATGGCTATATGTTCAAAAAAACACAAAGAACTCCATCTCTAAAGTCTTCTACACAATCATGATTTTTGTTTCTTAGATACTGTGACAACTATATAATAACTACTTAAATTTTCCTTAATACGAAAAGTTAAGAGTTAAAATAAATAATACGATATTGGGACAGTGACAATATGAGGAATAAGAAAACAATACAACTCATTAACTTTACTAACTCATTGCAATTGTTAAGAATAGTAAGAAGAGATTGTTAGCAAGTGACATACATTTAAACCAAATAGTAATGAAATGCATGAAGCTCCTAGTGTAACCATGTTATCTCTTAAGGATTAAAATAGTAAAATCAATTATTATTTTTACTACAATTTTGAATCTAATGCCTTAGGCCCTGTTTCACAACACTTCCAATTTCAGATTTTAGCTTTCATTTTCATTTTTTTGGAAGTCACAGTAGACATCGCATTTGATAATGCAGTTTTCATTTCTGAAAAAATGAAAATGATGCCAAAATTTTAATAATCCTAGGCATAATTTGAAAGCTTTATAATGAAACTTTCAGTTTCAGATTTCATTTTTCAGTTCAAGTTTTCATTTCTGATATTTTTATAAAATACAATAAATAAAAATTTTACTGGTAAAAAATATAATGTAATATAATACAATAAATTAAAATTTTATAAAAACAAGAATAAAAAAAATAGAAAATACAATAAATAAAAAATTGGTTACTCGAAAAATATAAATATAGCAAAATAAAATACAATAAATAAGAAAATTATAAATAAAATTAAAATAATATAAATAAAATTAAATAAATACAAAATTATAAGTCAATAAGAACCACCGGCCTTCGTGGCCGAGTGGTACTTCCTGACCTCTCCATAGGAGAGGTTCAGGGTTCAAATCTCCCCTATGTGGGAAGCTTGCCAATGCGAAAAAAAAAAAAAAGTCAATAAGAATAAAAATATTTTATAAAACACAATAAATAATATATATATATAAAGATATATAAATATAATAATATATATAATAATAAAATACAATAAAATAATAGCTATATATAAATACAATTATATCTAATATAAAAATATAATATAATAAATACAAAATTATAAGTCAATAAGAATAAACAACTTTTATAAAATACAATAAATAAAAATATATAAAATAATATAATATATATATAAAGATATATACAAGAAGAAAATACAATAAAATAAGAGTTACATATAAATACAATTATATATAATATAAAAATATAAAAGAAAATAAAACAAGTATATATAATAATATATGACAATTACCAAAAACATGTTAATAGTTAGAATTTATGACAATTACCAAAAACATGCTAATGCTTAAAAATAAATTTTTAATTAAAATAAACTAAAATAAAGTCCTAACAAATATAATTTTAGAAGAAAGAATATACATTATCACATTTATTTTGGTTAAAATGTGTTTGAACCATATTACTCAAACACATTTTTAGTCAAATATACCACTATTTTCTTTTTGAAAATTAATTTTGGATTACCAAACATATTTGTAGATTTGTGTTTTTAATATTTCAAGAGCATATGACATTACCAAACATATACTGTTTTTGACAGAAATAACAGCATAATAGATTTTTAGATTTCATTTTTCAGAAATCAGAAAATAAAATTCGACAGCGTTAACAAACAACCCCTTAGCTAAAGCTAAATATGTTGTCTCTTAGGTTAGGTTGGATTTAGTTATATTTTCTCGCGCTTCACATGATGACTGTTAATTTTTTCGTTTTTTCTAAGGTTTGTCCATATTATAACTTTGATTTGTAATTTTTTTTTCTCTATTTAAGAGGTTCTCTTTGGAATTTAGGAAGAGGAATCTTAAATTGCAAGTTGAGTATTTTTTGTTGGATGGAGAGAGTGAGTGATTGATATTTATCTTATTAGTTCATTTATAGATTAATAATTAGAAGTAAAAATTGTAATTTGGAATAATGCATACATTTGAGGAGAGTTATTCAACATTATATATGCAAATGTCATTAAATCAAATTGATTTTATTGCGGAGAGATTAAGCATAGAAGCCATTTATTTACTAATTAAAAATTGTTCAGATTAGAATTGATTAGAAAAAAATTAAATTTTTTTGTTACAAATTAAATTTCACTCAAGTACAACTAACGTTCACTGTTGCACGTTCACTTTACCATATAGGGTAAATTATACTGACCTCCCCTGAGATTTGGTCTAATTACACCCAGCATCAAACTAATGGATTTTGTTACAATGACCTCCCCTGAGGTTTGCTCCGAAAGACAAAGACTTCCCTCAATCCAAAATTCTATTAGTTTTGTCAAGAAAATTATGGTAAATTACACTGACCTCCCTTGAGGTTTGACCTAATTACACTCGATATCAAATTAATTGATTTTGCTACAATAACCTTTCCTGTAATATAAATGAACTAACCGACATTAACTTTTGGGTGAAATATCTATTATACCCTTAATATTATATTGATATAAAAATTAAAATATTTATATATATAAAATGACACTTTTGCTCATCTAATATAATATTATATTTACATGGTGGGAACATGGTGGTGGCCATGACAATTAGGGTTGTGTACGATGGTTGTGGTGACTTATGGTGGCTCGCTAGTATTGGTTCACAACATGGTAGGCGTGAGTGGTGGGTCTGCCATGCTGTGAATAAATATTTTATATTAATATAATATTAGGGGTAAAATAAACATTTTACTCAAAAGTTAACATCGATTAGTTCATTTCTGTTACAGGAGAGGTTATTATAATAAAATTAATTAATTTGATGTCGAATATAATTAGGCCAAACTTCAATAAAGGTCAGTGTAATTTATCTCAAACCTCAGGGAAGATTAGTGTAATTTACAATAATTTTTTTGACAAAACAAAATTTTGGACCGAGAGGGTCTTTGTCTAACGGAGCAAACCTCAGAAGAGGTCATTGTAACAAAATTCATTAGTTTGATACTATGTGTAATTAGGCTAAATCTCAAGAGAGGCTAAATCTTAGAAGAGATTAGTGTATTTTACACTACTATTATATTATATTATATATATATATATATATATATATAGATATAGATATAGATAATATAAATACACGGAGCTCCTCCGCAATTTTTTCTTTTTTTGCCGAACATCAGAATTACATGTTTACAAGGAAGGAATCGATTAAAAAAAAAAAAAAAATTGGGGTTGGAATAGAATACAATAGGAATTAGAATAGCAAAAAGAGAAGCTCAGAAGAATTTTCTAGGCAAAGCGGCGATAAGAAACCTCGCACGCCTTCTTCTTTCTAGGGTTTCTGGTCACCCACGCCGAACAATCTACCACCGGCACGAAGACCCCTGGAGGTCAGCTCTCTCTATCATCTTTTCTCTTTCTTTATTCTAGGTTGATCTCGTTTGGGATTCATCATCATATTTATGTTGTAACATACTGAGTTCTGATAAAACTCAGCGACGAGATTCAATCATGTGCGTATAAATGACTCTCTTTTGAATCGATTAAAAGTTTCTGACATTTTTTTAACCCGATCGGAATGTGGATTGCGATTTTGATTCTGTTTTGTATTCCTCGTATCAACGAAACGATGAACTTGTATCTATGCCTTAATTCAGATATCGACAGCACTGGAATTAGAATTGTAATTTTCTAGATCTAATTTCAATTCTGCTTTTGTTAACTGGCCCGATTTTCATGTTAAAAAATTATTCTGGAAACGATTTATGCATAGCTTGATTATTGAATTGTCTCACCTTGTCTAGAATTAGAATTGTAATGCAACTTCTAACAGGCAAAACAATGTTGCATGTGTTGCATACTCGTAATATATTTGTTTTTATTGTATTTCTCAGGGAGGTAAATTTGAAGAACTTTTCTTACATGTATAATGTGATGCCAACATTTGTCGATAATGTGATTTATAACGTGACACAGTCTGTGCATTTATCCAGGTTGTTTGCAAGCAGCTTCTTTAAGTCATCATGGTCTCTTCAACTCCTTGCAGCACCAACACAGACTTGTATGATTCCAGAACCCACCTTCATGAGTATGACAACCCCTTTTTCTCGAGAAAGAGGCTAAAGATGTCAGGATCCGCATGCCATAATTCATTTTCACACATCTGCGTGGGCAATTATGACGAAGCTGCATCTTCCATGGAGCAAAACCAGAGGTATCACAATATTTTCATTCTCTTGCTGATTTCTGTTCGCTCTCTTTTTCATAATATAAAATTTTTCTTTGTTGGGTAATGCCTCTTCAGATGCTTGAATGATGGTCATATGTCTTCATCATGCTCCAATTGTGATGGGGAAATTGGCTCACCATCTGTGACGGAAATGAGCTGTCAGTCTAATGGCAATAGTGGCAATATTCCCCAGCCTTCTGATGTTGGAGGGACTTCATACCAGGACAAGACTTGTGCAGGATATGCCCCCACTGTAATTGTGAGTGGATGGATGTATGTCAATGAACAAGGCCAGATGTGTGGCCCTTATATTCAGGAACAGTTGTATGGGGGTTTATCAACTGGATTCTTGCCGGAAGAGCTTCATGTATATCCCATCATAAATGGGACTTTAATTAACTCTGTGCCATTGAAATACTTCAAGGAATTTCCTGACCATGTTGCCACTGGCTTCTCATATTTAACTGCAAGTGTCCCTGGCATAAATGGGCCTACAAATTGTTTTACGGGTTATGATAGAGGGTTGCTATCAAACAGACAAGAGTCTGTTGCTCCAATCACTGTTCATTCTAACTCACAGTCAACATCCCAATCAAGCATCAACTACAATGGTTATAGCTCCACTCAGCAGATGCCATACTCTGAACCAGCTAGCTTGACTACATCCTATGCACCATCGGTATTACTGCTTCTGTTGGTTTAATAATTTTGTTATCTCTTCCCAAGAAGAACCACTCTTTGTATAAAGTTGATCAATAAAAAGAAGTGCCATTCACTTATCAGAAAAAATAAGTGCCATTCAAAATTTACATCATAAGGGGATATTACTTTTTACTTTTTTTCCTTTTTCTCTGTAAAAATCACAGTCAGTTGAAGAATCCTGTTGGCTCTTTGAGGATGACGAAGGGAACAAACATGGGCCTCATTCTCTCACAGAACTCTATTCTTGGCATCACTACGGATATCTTAGGGATTCATTAATGGTAAGCTATATACTAATTATAATGACAGTGATTTTAGTTTGATATGTTATAAAATATCATGGACCTACTCATGCTCAAGGAAAAAGATTGAATCGGTTTAAATATGTACAATAAAGTTTGGTCAAATTTTGGATGAGCAACAAAAGTTTGTGTTGCCATGTCATCACATCTTTATGGCTTTTCAGGCGCTGTATTCTGGGAATCAGGCTTTTGCCATGGCTCACACATACACACCAAGTGATTCTGTGTAAAAGATCCCTGGCATGCAGTTTGTGTAAACAGCATCATCTTATTGTGTTGGTGCATCTGTTGAAATACTAAATATGTGACTTGTCAAAAAAAAGTGCAATTTTACACCTAAAGTTTTGGATAATCTGTGTTCTGCTTTTGGAAACAGTAACTGAAGTGTCATTTGTCAATGTTGTTTGAATTTTTTTTTTTTATAAAGATTTGTAGTCTTTTATATCATGAGCTTTTAACAAGGTAAAAAAGTCCAGAGAATTGATTTATGATATTTTGTCAATGTGTGAACTTATATTGTATATTGAGCAAGATGTTGCTTATATGGAGTTTGAAAGATTTTTTTGCTACCAAGATGTCTAGTTTTATGGAGTTTGAGAGATTGTTGCTAGATGAAGCCCTTGCCTACCCCATTTGGAGACAAGACATTGTCCAGTTTTGGTTATCTTATTTCCCAAAATGTCCTCATCATCATCCTTGCCTTAATCCCGATGTAATGGGATTAGCCACATGAATTTCTTCATCCACTCTTTTCTATTGAAAGTTATGTCATATATTATAATTAATTTCCTAAGATCTTTTCTAATTATTTCATCCTATTTTAGTTTTGGTCTGCCTCTACGGGACACACCTCTATAGAGGGCCTTTAATGAAAAAGACGGGATGAATTAATTTCTAGAACATTGTCATACAGTCCTAGGGGGACATAGTTGCAGAGATACCCAAACTAACTTATGCATCGACGCGATCCAGAAGGGACGATAAAGTGTTCTAAAGGAACCAATTGACCTCGAAGGGACGATAAAGTGTTCCAAAGGAACTGAGGAACCCCGAAGGGACGATAAAGTGCCTCTTTGTCTCTTACCTTTTATTTGATCTAATCCCCTCTAATGGACTACACTATACATATCCATATCAACTAAGCCTACTTTCTGTTATTTTATTACTAATAGGTAACACTTCTAATTTTTCTCTAACATAGTGATTAATTGATCATTGGTATTATTTCTTCTAGCTATCTATTATTCCTATCATCCATCTATGCATTCTAATAGCTACCTGGATGTATTATTCCTCAAAAGTTATGCTCCCAACTTGTTAGATATGGTCTTTTAGTAGTCATTCATCTGTTTGTATTGTAATAAACTCCCACTTCTCTAATCAAAATTTTTCGTTTTATTTTTTATTTTTATAGTGTGTTGGGTTATCCTTCTACATGTCGTTGATTGGCGCTGAAATTGATAATCTTTGGATTGAAATAACAGGAGCGATCGTAGTGAAATCCTTCTTTCTAGTTATTTGCTACTTCCCTAGTTTTATTTTTTCTGTTGATCGATGTGCTTTCTTAACAAACACTCCTTGGTTTAGTCCTTATCTTCTTCTTTTTCTTCCTTTATTTTTTTATCTTTTGGGGGGGGAATGGGGGAGGGGTTTGGGGCATGACAGATGTTTCAGTCTTCACACAAATTATGGTTGCAACAGAGTGCAGGATTGTGGCTTTAACCTTTTTAATTAGATCTCATGTACAAAATAAGTTAATCCTTTCTCACATATACGTCTTTGTTACGTGTAATTGAGATTGCTTCTTTTCATGGATATATATTTTGCTTCATGATGATAATTCATTCTGTTTATGCTTGCTCTTACTCTGCTTTTTGACGATGCTGTTGTACAGATATATCATGTTGATAATAGGTTTGGCCCCTTCACCTTGCAATCTATGGTAAGTAATTGGAGATCATCTGGTCCTGGAACTGTCTCTGTATGTGATGTTGAATCAAGCGATGCTGGCTCTTTATCAAGCTTCATATCTGAAGTTTCTGAAGAAGTTTGCTCCCAACTACACTCTGTAATCATGAAAGCGGCTCGTAGAGTGGTGCTTGATGAGATTATAAGTCATATAATACCTGAGTGTGTTGCTCTGAAGAAAACCACCAGGCAGCTTAAGTTTGAAGTGGCCAATCAAGCTGTTAAATCTTGTTCTCTGGATGGCAAAATGGTAATATATTCAAGTATTGGAAGAAGTATTGGTGATATCATTTCTTCATTTCCTGATACCTCTCTGTGGTGTTTTATATGAGCAGCCTGAAAATTTCGATGGGAGGAAGGGCTATGTTTCTTCTGGGAGTGAAGCAGCAGTATCTAGTAAAGTTTCTGACCAGAAATGTCTTACTAATGGAAGTCCTACAAAGCCCCCCTCAAGCATGAAATCTGTTGGAAGCTTTGAGAACATTTGGAGTGCATATTTAGTTGTCTGCAGAGTGTTGTTTGATTCTTGTATGGAAGTCATGTGGAATGCTGTCTTTTACGATCCTATAGTGGCATATTCTTCTGCCTGGAGAAAGAGAAAACTTTGGTCGGGTCATACCACTGCTGTTGAACAACACATTCGCAGGACAGGATATGCTGGGAAGATTGAAAAAATACCTGCTGAACCTGTAAGTTGTCGGCATCCTTGATGGTTTATCTGCTGCTTTTGTTGTCTATACTGTACTGAAGTCCATTTCAATTGATTACAGTTGCAATCAGAACAAGAATCTTCTGCTTGTGAGTTTGATTGTCCCCCTGGTTTTGAACCAGTAAGAATGGCACCTGAAATTCACCCCCCCGGTTTCGAACCAGTAAGAATGGCACCTGAAAAGCATCCCCCCGGTTTCGAACCAGTAAGAATGGCACCTGAAATGCATCCCCCCTCACCTATTGTTTCTTCATCTTTATTTGGGGAGGAAAAGTCATCTAAACAAGACCTCTTAGACACTGATCAAATTCATTATGACATGGTATACATCCTGGAAAGTATAGAGAGTGATCTCCATTTATCTGCAAAGATGTCTTTGGTTCCATATTTCAGAAATTTTGTTGAGGAGGAAGTGAGGAAACAAATTGACACTTTAGAAAATGGCGAATCAAATGAGGTAATGTAAACAAATATTGCTTAATCTTAAAATTAGTCGTATTGTGTGTTCTTTTACATGTAATCAGACCTCTCCTGGGAGTCACCTTTTTCAAATTCTTTATGGTTTTATGGCTATGCAAATATTTAATTCAAAGCTCATTGTCACTGTGAAGAAGAATTATTCTTGTGTCTGCAGGTAGCTATTGACTCTTCTGTTCAGCTTACTATTCCTGGTACTTGTCCTGGTTCAAGGATACTTACATCTGATTATTCTCCGACTCTGTCAGAATCATCGAAACAATTTCATCAGGCTACTGTTCCTGTATATGAAAATTCTGTGTCTAGTTTTTTGTCAAATGCATTTGGTATATTGTGCAAGCATGCTGATGATGTGGTTAATGACGAAGAGGTTGATGAGTTGCTACCACCTGGATTTGAGGACAATTCTAGGCCACCTGTTCCATTAGGGATGCATAAGTTTCGACCCTCCAGGCCAGATGAGTGCATTCCTAAGATTGGAGAATATGTCTCCATGGCAATGTGTCGGCAGAAGTTACATGATGAAGTGCTTAGAGAGTGGAAATCATTGTTTGTTGACAATACTCTTCATGAGTTTATATTATCATGGTGTTCTTCAAAGGCGCACTGTAAATCGGTTACTAGTGAGGTAGTTTTTTTATTTTTTCTTTTATTTACCATAGTTTACTTCCATGTTACATTTACTCTCCTTAATAAACCAATGCCCGAGCCCAACACACATCATATGGGTATGGGTATAGAATATGTACCCATCAGGTCTGGTGAGACATGCTATATAAAGCTCTCTTATTATCTTCCTTGTGTTTCAGTATTGTTTCAGAATGCATGTTGATCATTCTTTTATATAAAAAGTATAAGAATTTTGAAAATATGAATTGAGTCCAATGCCTTCAAAGTTTCTGGCTAATGCTACCAGCTATGCTTTTTTTTTTGCCCTTTTGCCTTTTGGGATTTCATACCATTGATTTAGTTGTTTCTTATGCCTTTGTGTCAGGATGGAGCACCTAAGATAATGAAGGAAAAACCTGATGATTCTTCTGCGGTACTTGATAAACATAGGGAAAGGTCAAGAAATTGTCACAGCTCAGGCCCTTCAGAGGAAACTTTGGTGTTCAGGAATTTTACATATCACCGCAAGAAGTTGACACGTAGAAAGTTGGGATCTTTGTCTCAGTGTGCGACTTCAGGGGACATTGGGTTACAGAATCAGTGTGTGGAGAAGTCAAGGAAACGGGATACTTCTAGAAATGTGTTCGAGACTGCAGAAGTTGAAACTGTTGTGAATCATCAAAAACTTCGGCGCTGCCGGATTGAATCATCTATTGATGCTACTATGCGTGGGGATCACTCATCAACCCGTAATAAAGCTGGTTTGAAATCAGTGAAGGTTGCTCATGCATTTCAAGGTAATTTATTTGCCTGATTGTTTTGTGTTGGAGTTTCATTGATGTGTCAAATCTCTTAATAATAATATTATTAAATTTCTACCTAGTTAATGAGGTCAGAGGAGATGATTCAAAATGTAGCGAGGAGACTGTCGCAGTTTCCACAGAGGAATCTGATGATGTTGAGAAGGTTGCGAGTGCAAAATGCAAAGATGTTGAAAGCCAGGAGGTGCTCACTGTTAATTGCCCCCAAAAGTTACCAAAATGTTTGTATCATTTCTTTGATCTTTTCTTTGTTCTGCATGTCATTCTAAATCTTCACTTTCTGTGCTTGCCTAACAGATCCTTGATCGTTTGGTTGAATCAGTTTTTTGCACTTGTTTTTTTTACCGTTTCTTTGGATTGTTTGTTCTTGTATGCAGCAAATAAGGTAGCAAAACTGAAAAGGAAGCATTCAATAGATGATTTGCCGCCATCTCGCTCTAGAAAGGTTTTGAAACTAGCAAATAATGCTGCCAAGCAAGTAGCACGTAAACAAGTTGGTGCACAGAAGATCAAGACTAGTAGATCCAGAATGCCTAATCCGTGCCCCAGATCTGATGGATGTGCTCGATCTTCAATCAGTGGTTGGGAATGGCGTAAATGGTCATTAAATGCAAGTCCTGCTGAAAGAGCTCGTGTTAGGGGAATTCATGGTCATGCTCAATATATTGGTTTTGAGGTTAAACTATCTCAGTCGTCAAATTTTAAGGGCCTTTCTGCAAGAACAAATAGGGTGAAGCTGCGCAACCTTCTTGCTGCTGCGGAGGGTGCTGATCTTTTGAAAGCTACTCAGTTAAAGGTCCAGGAGGATGAAACTTGCTTTGGCATGTCTGTTTATAGCAATGTGATTTTTATTAAAATATTGTTTGTCTTTTGTTAGGCAAGGAAAAAACGTTTACGTTTTCAGCGAAGCAAGATACATGATTGGGGGCTTGTTGCACTGGAGCCAATTGAGGCGGAAGATTTCGTCATCGAATATGTTGGAGAACTAATTCGTCCTCGTGTAAGCTTCACATCATCGTTTCCTTTATTAGGTGGATCATGTTAATTATTAAGCTTAATTGTAGTTACCATTTTCTTCAGTTTTTCTTTCAATCTTTTGGTTTTTTTTTCTTACTTATTTGGCATGATGGATTGATTAGGTTCTTGTTTAATTGTACAATTATTGTTTTAGGGATTTTAATTTCATCGCCTTTTCTGATTCAATCAGCATGTTTTTTGGATTTCACAGATATCCGATATACGTGAACGTCATTATGAGAAGACTGGAATTGGCAGCAGTTATCTTTTTAGACTAGATGATGGTTATGTGGTAAGTTAAACATGAGAGATGGAATAATTAGTTTAAATAAGTTGAAATTACTTGATGTATTTATATTTAGGTCATTTATGACATGTATGACTGGAACATTATGGCTAACTGAATCCAACGTTCTTATTCCACACCTGCCCTCCACCTAAAACCAAACAGCACCACCCAAAAGGTAAAAGAGGAAAAGGGTAGAGAATCTTTATTTATTTATTTTTCTCTCTTCAGGCAACAATTTATTGCTAAATAAACTTTCAATTTGCTTTCACCAAAGCCTTCTGACTTTCTCTGTCATCTGGAAGACCATCTTTGATATTCAATACCCTTCTGTTTTGGCAAAGTTTAACCTGAAGCTTCCAGCCAATCAAACCCATGCAAGCTAAATTGTATGCCTTTGGTGGCTAGGCCAATTTAGTTGCAATTTTACATTCTCAAGTCTCATCATTGTGTAGTCAGGTTTAGGCATTTTTATAAACTTTCAATTTGCTTTCACCAAGCCTTTGACTTTCTCTGTCATCTCAAAGACCATCTTTCATTTTCAAGACCCTTCTGTTTTGGGCCTTTTGGCAAAGTTTAACCTGAAGCTTCCAGCCAATCAAACCCACGCAAGCTAAATTTTATGCCTTCGGCAGCTAGACCAATTTAGTTGCAATCTTACACTCTCAAGTCTCATCATTGTGTAGTCAGGTTTAGGCATTTTTATAAACTTGATCAACATTTAGATAACTTCCAAATTTCTAATATACTCAATGAATGAGAAAAAAAAAAAATAGTGATGATTTGTTCAATAATATATTTTTGAAATATTTGTAGGTTGATGCTACGAAGCGTGGTGGGATTGCTAGATTTATAAACCATTCTTGTGAGGTAGTTGCATAAAGTTACTTAAATATTTGTATGAAGGAAAGACCAAACGATTGCCTTTTCAATTTGAAACCAATTTTTTTTGCAGCCTAACTGCTACACCAAGGTTATAAGTGTTGAGAGTCACAAAAAGATTTTCATTTATGCAAAACGGCATATTGCTGCTGGCGAAGAGATTACTTATAATTACAAGTTTCCACTGGAGGAGAAAAAGATTCCCTGTAACTGTGGTTCCAGGAGGTAATGAATTAATAATTTCTGGTTTTGTTGCTTGGGCAGATCTCTAACTTTATGGTTTCAGTTGTACCACTGGTTTTTTTTGGTTTCTTCTATGCAATAATTGAAGTGTCTTTTAGGACTAGTTGACCTTTATGCTGTGTTTGTTCTCAAAGTGATGCTCTAGGAAGTAAATGAACAACCTGGAGAGCTAGTCATTCTTTTTTGGAATCTTAATTCCTTCGCTTAATTGTTGAAGTTAAAAGCAAGGATTCATATCACAAGAAAAAAAAAGTACTTCTCTTGACTTTTAATTTATTAACACTTCGAATAATAGATAGATCTTAAAGTTTATAATCTTTAGAAACTCTTTTCTTTTTCCTATTTACATGGTAAGGATAATGCACAGATATATTATTAAGTGCATTCGGATCAAAGAAACGTTTAGCTGATTTCTTTTAGAATCCATGACTAGTCCATTCTTTATGAATGGCAGTTTTGATGTGAATTCCTTCTTGGATTTACTGCATCGATAATTCCAAAATTTGCACTATACATTGTTTATCAAATATAGGTTTGGTGCACTAAATTTGGTAATTGGATTTTAGAACAACTTGATCAAATTTACTTGGTAATGAAATAATTTGATATACTAAATTTATAAGCCTGGAATTTCAAGAAGAAAGCTTGGATCTTATCTCTCAAGGTTTTCACCCCACTTCATAATGGGTACATTTGTCTTCCTCTTTTGGCTTTTTATGCTATGCTCTACAGATTGTGCATGGTATTAAAATTTTCTTAATATGGCTGGTAATATCAGATCTCATTATCCATCTCTAACGTAAACTTCAAGTGGAATATTTTTAAGCATTTTTTTTTATGTGGTTGCAGTCGTTATTAGTTAAATTTTTGAATCCAGCTAGTGATTTCTATTTGAGTCCAGACACTGATTTCTGGCCCTCATCAAATGTTGTTGTTATTATTATTATTATTATTATTATTATTTTGATAAGTCTCATCAAACGTTATTATTGTTTGCTATACTGTCATCTTAAGTATTTATTGCTCTTTCAGGTGTCGTGGATCAATGAATTGAGAAGTTCTCTGAGTTACGAATCCTGGTATGATTTATGAATAGAATTGTTTTTCATACTGATTTTTATCCTCATTTTATTATTATTTTTTTCCTTATTTTTTCCTTTTCAATTTCCACAGGTCATTCTTTGGCTTTGCACACTGTGAACTTGACAAATTTATGTACAGGTTTGCAGCCTTTTCATTAGTTTCCTAATATATATATATATATATTTACTGGCACGCTCAATGTTGATTTCTTAATTTTTTCCTTTCTTCCTTTTTTCGGGTCTTAACCTCACAACAATTGGCTTGTAGTGACATAACGGGGAAATTTAGACTATGTGCAGAGCTGTTATAATATAAATTGCTATGGTAGTTGTAATTTTGAATAGTTGCATTTATAAAACAAAATGTTGTAAGAAAGCAAAATTTAGGTTTTTGTCATTATTAAAGATGAATGGTCCTATATATGTACATGAATATAATTAAGGTCATCAATGGAACTTATCAAAAATATATGTACAGAAATATAATTAAGGACACCAATTGGAAAACATTGGCAAGATACATTAGAGCTAGTATAATACTAGGTAAAAGAGTTAAAATTGAGTATTTTTTATTTATTTTTATAACAAAGAACAATTGCACAAAAAAATACATCTCTATTGCTATCCACAAAATTTACAAAGTCCTCTATAGATTTACAAGCCCTCTTGAAAAGAAAGGAAAAAAAAAAAAGAATACTCAGAATGCAATGCTTTAGCACCCAAATCGGAGCTTCCATCCACAATCCCCAACAAATTTAGTGAGGAACTCCCACTGTACATGACCTTCAAGATTTGAGCATGCCTGTTGCGGAAGCAGGCAAAAAGCATAGCCTAAACATCCCTAGCCACTAGGCAATGCAAAAGGAGATGACTCATTGACTCCTCATCCCTCTTGCACATGCAATACCAATTGATCACAATCAGCTGCCTCTTCCTAATTGTCAAGTGTCAAAATCCTTTTCAAAGTCGTCGTCCATCCAAAAAATAGTCACATTTAGAGGGGCTTATTCTTCATTGTTATAGTAAATTAACATTGATGTCAAACATGAAATCAAAATAAATATATACAAATTTTAGTGCGGAAATTATGACTATTTATGAAGAGTAAAAATTAAAAGAAGATAGATGATGCTGTGATTCTGATTGTTACATATTAAGGGAAAAAATGGAACAAATGTTGTTGATTACCGCACGAAATGAAACTGGCGACCACCATCTTTTATGTTTAGTAGTAGAGAATGCTTCGCGGTGGTGGGATGTGACTGAATTGATTGACCAGCATCTACAGATGTGTTTATATTGCCTCAAAGGCTAAAAGTTACATTATAGAGTAGAGTATTATTATTATTTTTTAAAATACTTGTATTGTTCTGTAGGTGTGCTGCACCCTCAAACTTCTTTTATTAACTGTTGGCCTATACGAACATGTGATCCGTCTGCCTTACTCATGCATTGTGCCTCACTGTTACATGGACTTGGGTATGTGCATCGGGTGTGGGTACATGTCCAAGTGTCCCAAATCTTAGGATTCAGAGACTCGGTTTGAAACGTGTCCAAAGCTGGGTGCGAGTACGTAGACACATCTTAAACATTAGATGCATGTCTCAACTATATTTAAGTTTAATAGGACGAGGTTAAAAAAAAGAAAGGATTACATCTATCTTAGAAGTTGGAAACTCTTATTTGCTATCAAAATTAAACTTTTCTTCTTCCATCATCACATGTAGAGAATCCGATTCTTCGATTTGGGTATGTGTATGGGATTCATAACCTGTACCCGTACCCACATAATATTGTGTCAATACAGGTGCATTGAGAGGAATAGGAGAGTCCATGAAACGCAGGCCTGCCTTTGCCTTGTTGTACACCCTTATTTTATTTGTAATAGAAGTTCGATAATTACCTTCCAAGACAATATATATATGACTATCTGAGCTGGATCAAAAAACATACATTAATATATTGGTTTTAAATCCATGTTGGTGTCTATATTTTTGTTATGTTGTGGATTAACAAGATACCCCATTGTACTTTTCATGTGTTGTGGTCTAACCAAGGGAAAAGACAATCTAAAAAAGGAAACACAATGGATTCTCATTTTACATCCATTCATTCAATGCTGACCTGAGTAATTGTATAGTAATCAAAATCACATTGTCTGTCTTGTTCTCTAAAATCTAGTAACTCATCTTACAGTTCTCGGTCACGTACATACATCTGGCTAACAGTTGATCCTTAATTGTTTTAGCCCAAAAAATTTTGTTTTACTGACCATATCTGTTTCTTGTGACAACTTATGATTGTTTTTATTTTTTAGTTGTCTACACATAAGTTCTTGTTTTATTTTTAATTATTTGGGGATTCCCCTCTACAATGTTGTAAATTGATCTAGTTGACCAATCTACACAATGTTAGGATTGGTTGCACAAATAGTAAGATAATGATTAATGAAAAAGTCGACGTCCTAGGCAGTGTGTTGACATCGTAGTTAGAAAATATAAAATCTATGCACAACAATTGGTCATCAGTACAGTTAGAGGAATTTGTATAAGAATCCCAACAAAGGTTATAAATCTCAGATAGTGTCTACAAAAGAAATTAGCGAAATTAGTGAGTCGAGAGTTAATATTGAAACAAACTGCTTGTTAAAAGGGCAGTTTCCTTTCCCAACAGATAACCTTTGTGCTGACTTGATTCCTTTTTTTTTTGTATCGGAATTCTTTTAAATTTTCCCCCCTGAACAAACGAGGAAAGAAGTAATCAGGTAAAATATGATTTGAATCACCTGGTATGGCTTGGCAGCCTAGAGTTTAACTGCTTAAGCGTAAGATTAAGCGAAGGTGTGTGTGATAGAAATATGTACTAAATATATGTTAGGTTTATTTGAAATATGCGTTACAAACTTGTCAAAATTTAAAAAGGGATCTTTGGGCATATAAATTATAAGAGTTGGCTAAAATCTATATAAATGTATTCTTTTAATTTCTTGCTAAAATCTATATTTACATACTCTTTAATTTGCGTTTGCATCCAATTAAATCAAATATCATGCAAATGTGTAATAACAATGAATACAATCATATAATTTTAAGCATGTAGATTATATTATCATAATATTCAGATTCATGTCACTAATTCGAAATTTTTTATATTATTAAACAGTATGAGCTATCACCTTAGAAGCACGGATACGGATACGGGACACGGGCACAACTCGACACGGACACGACGACACGTCAAACCGTAAAAATTAAGATACGAACATGGCGGGGACATGATGACTAATAAATATATCTTTTTATACATATGATATAAGAGTAATATTATTTTTCATCAACATAACAATGAAAAATTCACAAATCATTATAGTTAATGAGCTATAAAAATAATTAGTTTATCGTTCTTTCAATTGAATCTACTCAACAACAACAATAATAGTTGTTTTTTAAACAAAAAAACTTGAAATATTATATGTTATGACCGCCATATTTTATTAAAAAATTTCAAAGAAGTCATCATATTTCTTTCTTTTTAAAACTTTATTAAAACTCCCTAACAATACGACATGCGTGTTGGACACGTGTCCATGCTGTGTCCGCGGTGTGTCCCAAAAATAAAATAAAATATAGACACGTATTTTGGCGTGTTCGACGCGTTTCGGTGTCCGACACGGATTCTTCGACCTAGGCGTGTTTGTGCTTCCTAGGCTATCACATTAGAACATGATATGATATAAATCATTTTAATCAATGGGCATATAAAAGAAGAAAATAAATGGTATGTAGAAAAGTGTGTTTGATTTGGTAAAGCCTGCACTGTGCATCTACAGAATTTGAGAGAGAATTCTTTTACTGCATTCTGACAAGTACTTTTTTGGTTCATGTGGTGGGGATGGGGTGGGAGAGATGATTTCTTGCGTGTATCCGTGCTTCTATGGGCTCGACAAAGCTTTACTTTTAACCATATGATCTTACCTATATTTTTCTTTCTTGACCAGTGCACACTGTATACATATTGTCATTGAACTAGAAAGGATGTAATATCTATGTGAAAATTTGTTGTCCAAATTTTATATGCATCTAGTGGCATCTCTAGTCTAAAATCTTATCTGCCTTTGTGAATACTTGTGGTTTGATATGTATGATTTATCTGTAGTTCAGTCTTTTGTTCTTCTATAATTTCAAATAACCTCAAGTGTCTTGATGGTATTGTACTTTCTTTTGTGTGTGTGTGTAGCTTTACAACAAACACTGGTGAAGCTAGCATTCCTCGAGTTTAAAATGCACGATTGCTCGACAGTTTTGCAATTGGATATTGTGACTTTAAAAAAAGGAAGATGAATGAGTTGCAGCAGATGTCACTGGATGCGTTTATCATCATTTGTACGTTTCTAAAACACAATGTTAAAACAAATGTTAACGTTGTTATCATTAGTTATATTTTTTTCTTTATTCATACAATACCAATAAAATATTAAGGATTTATCATTATGGAGAAATTTTTGAGTGCCAGCTTTCAGCTAATGTTACAGTGGACATAATACTGTGATATGACACCATTTAATAGGTTCTGCCTAGGATATCTATTAAAGTCAATCTGTTGAAATCTTGAATGTCAAGTCCCGTCCACATGAAGAATTTGGATAATACTAGAGCCAAAATGATGAATTTTGATCGTAATCTGATTGATGCTTAATAAAATTAAATCATAGTAGATTTATGCAAACCAAGTATATAATGATTTTATTCTACCGGCGGCACAAGTATCTGTTCTGAAAGATTCTGAAATCTGACCAGCTGATGGATGTACCTGATCTGTCAAAGTTTGGGTTTTTCAAATATTGTGCCTGAAAATATCTCATCAACTGGAAATTTAATTCCAGTGATGATTCTTTATTGGTTCCTTTTTTATGGTTCTAGAAACTTTAATAACCATGAATGATCAATGGAGGGAAATGTGAATAAAAGTAGATGGATCGTTGGAAATTGCACTTTGTTTCATCTTCTGGTTGAGAAGGCAAGCACATTTGTTAACCGAGACTGAAAACCAATTTGTATTGCCAACAAAAATGTGGAAGATGAGATATGGATTTTACTCATATTTTTTATGTCAAAATTTGAATATGATTTCTTCTTTTTCAGTATATACATTTATATATTTTCTCGGATTGGAAGTGTTGGAATATGATCATATTGGTTTGGTAATTATGCGGCTTAGAAACTTCAACTATTATGAAATCATGACCAATTTCCTGCACGAGTTTTGGGTGTTGATGCTATATTTTTCTGTTGTTTCAGGTTGTGATTGCAGTTCTTGATAGAGCAAGATGATGTGATTTTGGTGATGCTTTTGCATTGGGGTTTTTGCCTACTTGTCAAAGAGATGAATTACTGACTCGTGTGCATATTCTTGTAGAGATACCTCTCGGTTGCAGATGAGTTTCTCCTCTATAAAAACTGTAAATCGGTTTATCATTTTCTTTTGCTTTTGTTGCATTTTGGGAATTTGATACTTTGTACAGACTTATCATAATTCTTCATTCTTTAATATAACACAAATTTGATATTTCTAGTGAAATTTGATCTTTTACAGCACATACTTATCTTAATTTTTAATTGTTAGTGGAAAAAGTCTGTACCCTGTGGCACCGTTAAATGCATATTTATGTCTTTGTTTCTTGTTCAAACCATATGAGGTTTAGTGAAAACTGTAATAATTTTGCGTTTCACTCAATATTAAGCATCATTTATCAAAACAAAACTCCGGCAGGATGCCCTAAATTTGATGTCCCCATCATCTTGATCTTCTAGTTGATATGAAATGGTTACATTTTTATGTAACCCCCCCATATACTGTTGTGGTTAGTAGTTGTCAATTCAAGATTTGCACTCCAAAAATGTAAATTCCTTTTGAGCCTATACAGATACAAAATGCAAACATGATGACAGAAAGTGTTCAGAATTTTGGTTGGTGTGTGAATTAACTGTACCCAGCTAGCTATTAAGTCCATCCTGCAGGTCACCTCCTTTGTTTGTCTCTAATGACTAAATTAAGATAATCAATAATCCACTTGAAAGGAAAGGGAGATGCTTTGATAACATGGATTCCTATTTCTCGATATTAACAGAAGCTCCATATAGATTAGATGGGTTTATTGAGCCTGCTTGTACAAAAGGAGAGTTCAAGGCAAAAGCCGATTAAATTTTGTTTCTTCTCTCTACCAGTTTTAAAAACGGGTCTTAGAAGTTAGACCCAAAGCCACCAAGGCAGAGGCAGACGGGTGAGTCAATGTGAGTTCGCCAAGGGTCATTTGGTGAAAAAGTGAATGATATGCGAATATTAAGTATGTTGCAGATGATGTTAGTTATAAATGACTAATAATAACATGGTCCTAATTTCTTTTACAAATTTTGTTTGGCAATGCATTTAAATTAGATTGTTTGGATGATATGAAGCTCAAAACTCCTCTTAATTATTAGTTTTTTTTTTCTTTTTCTTTTTTTTTTTCTTTTTTTGTACACTCTTTTGGCGCAGGAGTGAATGAATCAAGTAGTATATCCATTCCTTCCATTCTAAGTGCTGTGGCGGAGGTCTCGTGGGGCCCTCTGGTATGTGTTATCTTTGCCTCCCTCTTTACATTAGCTCGCTCAGGTGATCATCATCATCATCATCATGTCTTCTGATACAGTGCCCAATCTGGTGAGAATAATCACATCTAAACCAATGGCAAATAAATATCCATTATAATTAACCAAAAGAGTACTACTGTACAAGGCTTATATAATATCATCTTGAGAGATTGAATCTGAAAAACAGCATTTGGAAGTCTTGTGCGTTTATGCTTGTTGGCAGCACGGCAATGAACAATGAGTATTTTACATATAGAGATTAAAATTCAAGTTAAATAAACTTTGGTCCATACAGAGATACAATGTACCACCACCCAATTTTGGTTTACAAGTTAAACGTGCAGTGCCAAAAAATAATGAACCATTCATTTGTGTATTTTTTTTTTCTCTTCATGTGTGTGCTTGTCAACGTTGTACTATTATTGCAAACCAAAATTTCACTAAAAATATAGAAAAGTAGTAGATAAACAAGTAATAATGGGTAGTCCAAGTGGTATCTCCACCTTCCAATGGGACAATTGTGTGTTATTTATCTAACGAGTAGAGGGCATAGGAAGAATTGCACCACAGCTACAATCAATAGTTAGCTACAGGTGTGTGTGTGTGTGTGTGTGAGAGAGAGAGAGAGAGAGAGAGAGAGAGATGTGGCTCAATTTCTCTTGTACTTGTTTTGGGGACTACAATTGAATGTAACTAGCAGTTTGAGAGAGAGAGAGAGAGAGAGAGAGAGAGATGCAGCAGCAGCAATATACTCGAAATTGTAGACTACCGTGCGAAAGTAGAAGCTATCTGACGCATGCTTACTCTTTTTGACTCGCTGAACCGACCTTAGCTCAAATGGAAGAGTTTAAAGGGTTGGACAAGATCAGGGTTCTTATCCTGAAATTGGTTAATCCTTTGGTTGTCGGTTCGAATCCGGCAGGTCGGGCCTGTTTTCAGATCAAGGGATTTTCTTTTGCTATTTCTTTTTTTCATTTATTATTATTATTATTATATTTTTATTTTCTGTTTGGAAATGAAGGTATCCATCTTTTTGACATTAAATAAGATGAATTGCATGTGCATCTATGATATGTGATGAAGAATATGCCATATACATCACATGGTCACATGTACTCCAATCGTTCCGGACAAGCACAGGTCATGTGCATTTGAAGGAATAAATATAGGAGACATGGATCCAGCAAAGACCAGGAAACTCTGAATCTGGATAGTTGGTTTGCCAAAATCAGCTCCAAAAGGCCCAATTGTATTTTGGAGGCCAAATTAATCAAAAGCTGTGTTTGGGAGCATTGAATCGGTGCATTGGAATTGAGAAAAATTTAGTATTCTCTAATTTCAATTTCAATTCCAAGTCGCAAATTCTGAGAAAAATTTAGTATTCTCTAATTTCAATTTCAATTCCAAGTCGCAAATTCTGCTCCCAAACTTTTGCTGAATTTTATAATTGTAAATTTTGTTTTTGTTTTTATTTTTATATTTTACATATCTCTAAGCATTCTATCGCTAGGGACCAACCTGCAAATTTTTGCTTGATCAACTTACTTTTGGTGGACCAATCATTGAGCAGGCAAATAGGGCAGAAACATTGGGGAATTCAAGTTATTGCTTGCTATTAATGTTGTTTAAAAAATTGAGACGGTCATTTAACCAAAATTATAGTTTTTTTTTTTTTTAACACTAAACAAGAAGTTGAATTGTAGGGACGAAAGTTTTGATATGGGTTTGTAATGTTATGAAATATCTACATAATCAATATTAGAAAAATTAAAGGACATGGGTATATGTGCGACAGTGAAATTATACAGGGATGTAGGTGAATGCAGTGTAACGGACTCGGGTCTGTATAAATGAGATGAACGTGGTTTAACGGACTCGGGTCTGTATAAATGAGATGATTTTAGGGGTTTTTGAAATCTAGTGACTTAATTCCAAGTGGATGGAAATGATCACTGATTTTAGTTAAAAAAAATTATTGGATATTACTAGGAGGTGGTTGTCTATTGTCGCTGGGTTCTTGATCACATGGAGAAGCAGGGTTGAAAACTATTGACATGTCTTTTAGTTAGAGGCATAATGTCTTCTTGTGTATCATCATCATTGTCATTGTCGCTACTTTTATTACTAGACAGTATCTGTCATTCTTTGATCACACTACACTAACGCAGTCCAAATCACCAAACTTTCATTGGGTTGAATCAAATTTTTCTTGAACCTCAAAAAGAATTTTCTTTCATCCATGTTTGGATGTAGTGTATTTCTTTGAATTGATGATGAAAATAGCACATTTGCTTTCTAATACTTTCTAACTACAAGTTGAAAATGGACTACTTCCCCTCATCACTAAGCTTTACCCTATCATGGGCACTTTTTGTACTCTCTAGTATTTTATTACAAGAATTCGACTTGTAATCTTATTATTTCATTTTTAGATGTTATGTTAGCACTTTTAATAAATATGTTAAATTGGCTTTGGAGTTGGCACCACATTCGTCTATCCATTGTACTATTTCTTTTTTTTTTTTTTTGGGTAAATGTTCTTTCTATTTTCTCCTTGACAGTGAATCAATATCCTTTCTGGTGCGGGAGAGGGTTTGTAATTTTTGAATGGTCCAAATTGAACCCTAACAAGGAGGCTATGTGGATCGTCCAAAAAGTGCGGGATCCTCTCTTATACTAGAGAGGATTTCGACTCTTTTTCTCACGGATTCCTGTATGGTAAATCTCGTCTACTCTTCGAGAGATAACCTAACATTAGTGAGGTCATTTTTTTCAATTTACAGCGTCTCGATCTCATCCATGGTTATCAAAGGAGAGAACGTAAGACCTGTTTGGTTCAGTTTTTTTTAAGAATATTATTTTTTTAAAACTCTTAAAAAAAGATATATATTTTCAGATAAACGTCTTTTGTAATTTTTTGAAAACAAGTTGTCTAAGTTTTTGAAAACTGTTTTTTGAGTGACAAACCAAGCATACTCTAATTTTTTCTTTCATCTTCTGTAAATCAAACAAGGTCTAACTAATTAACCCCTTGAATTTAGTTAATATTCATTTTCACTCTATTGAACCATGTTTGTCAGCTTTTGTAGATGTGGCTTGTGCTTCTGACTCTGCTGCAATTTAAGATGCGAAAACAATGCAGAAGCTGCTACAATGCTGAGTGTTGTGAATTGTGATGCTTAATTTGGGTTTTCATTCCCTTTTGTCATGTTTATAGGTTATGTAGTTGTTTTAAATACCCAAAAAATAAAAAAATAAAAAATAGAGAAGGTTATGTAGTTTTCTACTGACCAGTTGTACACACACACACATGTTTGCATGTGATTGATGTTTTTCCTTTGCCTGAAGAGTGAATTATTTTATTTTATTTTAAAAACAAATATATACTTTGCCACCTTCTTATAGGTTTGATCTAGATGGTGATGAAAAGCAGAGAGAGAGAAAGAGATGCAACTTGTATTCTGTGACAGGGTACTTGGTCCATGTCTATTATGGTCCCCTCTAATAAACATAATTACATGTATAGATATTTCTTTGTTTAAATTAAGAATTTTTTTTTTTTTTTGTTACAACAAACACACACCGCGTTAACCACAGAGATTTATGACTCGTTTGGCAACCGTTTATGTTTAGTTTTTATTGTTTAAATGTTTATATAAGCAATGTTTATGTTACGATTTTGTTTATTCATAAACATGAATAAAACAGAAAAACATGTTTCTTAACCTTAAATTATTTTAAAAGAAATTCAACATAATAAACTACATAAAAAGTCAAGTTCATACTACAACAAATCTATATAACAATAAAAGAGCAAGAAATATACATAAAAAATAAACCACTAATATTAGGTTATATATTTTTACAAATTATAATGTAAAACAAGAATGATCCATTATCCAGAAAAGCCCCAACAAGAACAAAATATATACGACTATGAGAAAGTTGAAAGGTTTTCAATTTGTATGGAGTGAGAAGAAGGATTTGAAGTGCATACTTTTACTCTTGAACTTCTTGTGTTACTACTTTCTTTTTTATTTTTTTGTTTTCATTTTTCTTTCAACACTGAAAATGAATGGGACCCTTTTTGTTTTTTTGTTATCAGATAATTTTTTTTTTACCACAGGTACTCCTAAGTAACTATTTCTTATTATCAAGTATATTTGTAATTATTTATATTGTACCTAATATATATTTTTTTCTCAGGGCAATTGATGCTCTTTAATTCTCTCTCCACTTGATAATTCTAACATTTTATTTTTGTATCAAGCAATAGTCTTTTATATATTTTTTTTCTTTTCATTTTTTCACTTTTACCTTCACTTTTTAATTAAAATAATATAATCACCATTTTAGATAAAAAAAGAAAAAAATATATTTTTTTTTGGAATAAACATAAATACTAAAACACCATTTTGGTGTTTAGGATTTGAAAGTTTAGCTATAGTGTTGTTTTAAAAATGCTTTGATAATTTACAAACAAAACAAAAAAGTATCAAAAATGTTTTATCCTACGCATTTGTTTTTATAAACAATAAATGCTAAACATAAACGTTTACTAAACGAACGGTTAATCTAGTTCAGCTTAGTTTCTGTTTTCGATACACCATTTTTTTCTCCCTCTCTCTCCTTATTTTAAATTTTGAGTGTTTTACATGAACAATACAAACTCTAACACTCTCATATATCGGGTTACAACGGAGACTAGAAATCGGGAAAAAAAAAAATTTTGTGGAAAGGCCCAAGATTCGAGTCAAAGTAAAAGATTTTGTGCTGAAAGAGAATTTAAGACTACAAGTCAATTTCCAATTTTTGGGTGGGGTTAAAATAAAAGAACTCCATTAACTTAGTGTATAGTATATAGCTTCCTCACAAGCAAGTGCATACACCAAGAAAAATAAAGGTACAATTAACAATCTAGAAAAAGCCAAAACACTAATTGCTCGTGCACTATGGCAATTGAATACGGAGGCTTGTAAAAGATGAGGGTACTCACTACTCACATCCAAACCTATATATATATATATATATATATATACAGTATTTGCTTTGTAATTTACAATAAGGATGGAATATTTCATAAAAGACATTTATTTTGATGGTGTTACATATTAAATGGTCTTAACATTAAATTGACCTTTAATGGAGTATATAAGATACAATATTGTAACAACTTTCTTTCCAAAAATACATTATCTTTGACATTTAAAAATTGTAATTGCATGAAATTGTATTCTCGATATATCTGCCCAAGGAATTGACCTTGCTTCACTTTCACTTATTAATTTTGTTTACTCATCCACTCCATCACTAATATAATAGAAAAGACAAATTTACTCTTCTCGTAGGCAACACACCTCTTATCAAGGCCCTGATGTGAACGTCTCTCTCTCTCTCTCTCTCTTCTCTCTTCTCTCTCTCTCTCTCTCCACATATACATATATAGTATACGTACACATTCATATATAATAATAATATATGCTAAAGAAGGTGTTGAAGTGAAAGAAATGTGGAAATAGTAACTTCCTTTTGTTTAGCCTTTATTTATAAAGAAAAGAAAAGAAAAGAAAAGGCAACACGCGCCCACGCGCCAACACACCTTATCCTCACTCGCCGATAAAAGGTGAATCAATCACAATTCACAACACACACACACAGAGAGGTACAGCTCTAACTCTACTGAACTCTCATCAAATCAACCATTCTCTTCTCTTCTCCTTTGCAAGCACTCCTATTTCACTTCCCTTTCCTCAAGCCCTAGAAAAGAAAAGGAAAATTACTCTTGAAAATAAAAAATAAATAAAAATGAAGGAGCATCTCTTTCTCTTTCTCTTTCCCTTTTCCTTTCCCTTTCTCTCACTTGAGTCTTTTTCGCTTTTGTCTTTCCTTGTCTTTGATTAAGATCCTTTTTAATTACATTACTAGATATAGATCTCTCTCTCTTTCCTTCACTCTCTTTCTCTCATTAAAATCCATATACTGTCAGCTTCTAGTCCAGAGCTCGTCCACACACACACACACATACATATATATATATATATATATATATATATATATATATATATATATATACACAGAGAGACATATATATAATTCTCTAAAGTTTATAATCGAATATATATAAAAAAAGAAATGCAAATGGCGTGAAAGAAAGTTTGTAAAGTTCATTTGCCCAAAATTATTTGCGTGGATAGAATAGAACAGAACAGAACAGAGCAGCAGTGGCAGAAAGAAAAGCAAGCAAACAAGCAAGAAGAAGAAAGTGGGCTCAAGATTAACAATGGGGTCGGAGCAGAACGGATTTCCACAGCAGCAAGAACCACCAGCACCGCCACGGGTATTTCCCATTCAGATCTAATCAATCTTTATTGTATTTGCTTTGCTTTTCAAGTATATAAGCTATAGATATACATAATATTTGATTTTTTTTTTTAATTGCACGCATTAATTGTATATATATGCTTGTGTTGTTATGTACTTTTCTTGAGTGAGGGGTTCATGTTACTGCAATTGCATTGGCACCATTTTCGTTCTTTGGGTCAGATCTGTTGTGGGGTGGGTTCGTTTACTAAGAACCCTCTTATCCACTTCACATTTTGGTTGTAAGACTCTTTGGTGATCAGAATCTCTCGTATTTGTTATTGGTTCTCTGGTCGATTGGACTTTTCGTTCTTCGCCAGATCTGATCTGGGTCGGTATGGGATTGGTTATGGATACCCATTTTTCCATCAGACGATGATGATACTCCACTGCTTCTAAGCTAGTAATGTTCACTCTACACGAAAAGTGTGTTGCTTCTCTCATGTGACTTGCTACTTGCTTGCTCGGTAATTTTGCTTTCATGTTTTAGGAATCTACTGGACTATTCTCAATTGGCACTGTAGCAGCTCAATACAATCTGCATGTCTGTAGGGGAAGGGTTCGTTGGTGATGTGAAGATAAACCTGCTTATGATTGGTTTAATGTCTAGTAATCAATTTTGATCAAAGATTAAAAAAAATTCTCTCCTTTGAAGATGTTTCAGATAATTGCAACTTAAAAGACTTGATTTGTTGCTCAAGACTGAAACAAACCAAGCAATTAATAGCTTCTTAGGTATTAGATTTAGTAAATATTTGGCTTTTTATTTTTATCTTAGTGGAAGTTTTTCTGGTTGTCTGACTTTCTTGTTACTTTTTCTTTTTCTCTTTTTCCAAATCTGTATACATGCATACATACGCGTGTTTGTGTTTTGATGTAGAAACCATACATTTAAAATTGGATGTGCTTGGTCAATGTCTCTTAAACATTTGTTTTCTGTTCATGATTTTTATTTTTATTTTAAAAAAATATGAATGAATTTTTATGTGATCAGTCACAGATTTGAACTTCCAGAAGATTGTGGAATCGAATCCTCAATAAGTTATTCCCCTGTGATGCTATAATTTGGGACTCGCAGTGGTGTTTGACACCTATCGGAGGTAGATGTGTCAAACATGCCCCAACATGTTTAGGACAGTTGCTAAATTTGTCCAGTCGGAACACATGAACCCCAAACACCACTCCCTCCTCTCACCACACTCTTTTCCACTTGGATCGTGTTCTGCCCATAGGAGAACCTGATAGGAGCAAACCTAGTTTGGTATTAGCTAATCTAAACTCATCATCTTCCTTAATAAGCAGCATCACCCTTTGTCACAGCCTCCACCAACCACAATCACCGTCTTGCAGCATATTGTCACAGCAAACTCCAACCCTAACACTAGCCCTATTGTAAGCATATGAGTGTAAAAAGAGAGAGTGTATTGAGAGAATGGGGTTGTTAGTAAGGACTGGAAAGAGAGACTTGCATTTTGCAAAGCATCCAAGTGGTTCATTTTTACAAGAGAGTATTTCATAGCAGGGTGTTCTCTTTTTTTGGCAACTTAAGCTTATCTTATAAACAACAATCAAGCAATAATGTAATACACTTGTACTTGTATGCCTTTTTTCTTTTTCAAATTTTAAAAACTCGTACACGTGTAATGATATTTTATGATTATATATATGAAAATATATATTTATTATTTGTCGTGTCACTGCTGTTTTTTATACTAAATTTTGAGAATTGCAATGTTAACGTGTCTGTTGTGTCATGTCTATGTCTTGTGTCCATCTGTTGTGCCATATGCCTTTTTCTTTCTCAGATTTTAAAAACTCGTACACATGTAATCATATTTTATGATCATATATATGAAAATATATATTTATTATTTGTCGTGTCATCTTTGTTTGTAATCTAAGGCTACCTACCAAAGTTGATCAGGAAACAAGTTGAAGACTTAGGGTTGAGACTTGAGAGTTTCAGTTGGAAAGCCTTGCGATTGTGGTAGTAGGTTCCTCTACTTGGGAGCTAGTAGGTGCATCATGAAGCAATCATTGATGATGGTTAAGTAATGCTCCTATATCCAGGCGCGGTGACATACTCTATTTTCGAAAATATTTTTATGGAGTAGGTGTTATCAAATTATAAGATACCTTGAAAACCAGAGAAAAAGACATTTAAGATAAAAGTATAAATTTAAAAATTGTTAATCATATCATTTTGTGATTTGTCATAAAAGGGATGAATTTTATGATTATTTTGAAGAAAAATGGTTTATGCAGTTGTGGAAGATACTTTTCTAAGATTGTAGATCATACCGACCATGATGTTATTATATTAATATTACATATGCTTCTTTTCTTGTGAATTGTATCATGTTGTATACATGTAATATAATAACATCAGGGTGGGGTCATAAGACTTATTAGTTGGTGCAATAGGTAATCATATCTTTTCTTTTCTTTTTTATTTTTTCCCCTTTTGGGTTTTCTTTTGGAAATAGTGGGAAGAGGACATGGTTATATGTGGAGGATGGAGGTAGGGTTGAAAATGCACTGAGCCGAGCTGAACTTCAGTCTGTTCGTGCTTGGCTTGTTCGTTTGTGGGTTTAACTCGAGCTTGGCTCGGGGTCGCGACGAGCTCGGGCTCGACTCATTTAATAAAAAAAGCCAACCTTCATATCATATTCGTGTTCGGGCTCGGTTTGAATTCTTGTTTAAGATTGATTTGGCCCGTTTTTGAACTCATATGAGCCTACACAAGTCCATGTTCATGAGCTTCATGAACCTATATTAGCCCACACAAGCCTATTTTCATGAATGTGTTTGATTGGCTCGTTTACTAAACGAGCTTGAGCTCAGCTAGTGTACTTGATAAATGAGCTCAAGTCGGGCCTTAAATGAACCGATCCTAAGTTGTTCATGACTAGTTCGGTTCATTTGCAACCCTAGATGGAGGTAACCAATTGGAATCCTGTCAATTATTTTAGGGTATATTACCCTGAAATCAGTCTCCTAAACTTTGGCACTTGCACACATAGAACTTACCCGAAAAGTGTGGTCAACCATCACTAAGGTTAGGATAAAAATGTCGATTCCTCTCTTGCTCGCTCTATTAGCTACAATATGTAAATGAGGGCTTGGATTGGTGGTTTTTGGTGGCGCATGAATAGTATAATCTCTCTCTCTCTCTCGATATATATATATATATATATATATATATATATATATATATATATGTTACAATGTGTAAAAAAAGGGCTTCAGTTGGTTGAGTTGCCTCTGTCCAAGGGAAATCAGAGAATTCAAAACTTCAACAGTGGCAAATAAATTCAACTCTCAATACTGTGCACTCATCAATTTAGGGTTCATATGCTTCATTCATCTTATTATACGTGTTAGGGTTTTTAAATTGCATGTTTTGATCCATAAAAACATGTTTTAAAATGCACAAAACTGTTTTGAAAAGTTAAATCCTAATCTTACTAGGACTGGGAGTTTTGGTTGGTTGAAGGATCAATTGAGACTCACTAGACTAGGTTCTATCAACCGAAGCTTTCATCGATTGATGGAAAGGTGAGAAATAGCAGTTTCTGAATCTAAGTGGAACTCTTTTAACCCTAAACTTCAATCCCCATTCTGTTGCGTCTATAAATAAGACCTTATAGTCTCAGAAAACATATGGAAGCTTGCCACAACCATAAAGTGCATATATTGAGCATCATATTTTTGTGAGGCGTAGAGTGCATCCTAGCATCTAATTACTAGGATTTTTCTTCCATTCATGATATATATAGATGGTGAGTGTTCACGAGTGTTGAAACGTACAATTCCTAGAGCTTCAAGGATCTCGACACCGTACAAGTTCCACACAACAAACAATTGATCTGACATCACTAGTCATGGAGATCAATATACTGAAGGAAGAGAGGGGTTTCTAATGTAAAAACTGGAGTTCATATGTGGATGATTGAGGTTTCTAATGTAAAAACTGGTGTTCATATGTGGATGGTTGAGGTTTTTAATGTAAAAATTGGTGTTCATGTGTGGATAATTATGTTTTGTATTTTTGCACTGTACTTATTTTTACAATTTTACCCATTGATAATTAAATTTCAGTTAGTTGTGATATTGAAATTTGAAATTCAGTCAAAGTTCGTTAATTGTTAATTGTTAAATAAGACCCATTCAGTCCCCCTAGATCATGGGCCTTGCACTACTCTATATCAGACCCTAGGATGATGATCCTATATTTCTCAATCTTGAACCCTCACTTCAAATAATTGCATGGATGACAAGAAAAGTCACATGCTAATGATGACAAACAAAGCTCTACCCATTGGAGTCATTTGAAAACCTAAGATGTAAAACCTTAACTTTGACGATGAGAAAAATTCACTTGACTAGTTCCCATTACTCAGAATAACACACAACGAACTTTCCGATGTATAAAACGTCTTCCTAACCACGATCACGACAAATTACACTCGTAATCACTCCTTAAAAAATCAACAAATTAGTAGGTATAATGGTCGCTACTACAGTGTAGTGGGTTGCTTTCATGCAAATGCAAAGATTTTATATAAAGAATCCATTATGTCTTAAAATAAATTTGGATTTATGCTAGGAAGATCAATTGTGGAGGCTATTAATTTAATAACAATTTATAGAAGATTGTAGAAGTAAACTAAAAGATCTGCATATCGTCTTCATAGACTTAGAGAAGACATATGATAGAGTACTAGGGGATATGAACAAAAAGAACGAGTCCCTTTATAACTTATAAAGATTATTAAGGATATGTATAACGAGACAAATACTTGAGTTTGTACCATATGCGGAGAAACTAATAGTCTCTCTATAAAAGTGAAACTACATTTGATATCGGTCCTTAGCTAATACCTATTTACAATAGTCTTAGATGGGATAGTGAAAGTTATACAAGAATACATTCCATAGTGCATGTTGTTTGATGATGACGTAGTGTTGTTGGAATTTGGATACTTCTAAGGAAGTCTTGGGAACAACAACAATAACCAAGCCTTTGCCCAACTACGTAGGGTCGGCTATATGAATCCTATGTTTCCATTCCACTCTCATAGGATTCATCTAAGTCTTGGGAACAAAATTAGAAATATGGAAAATGCATTAGAAACAAAAATTAAGAATTAACAAGACAAACAAAATATATGAAATGTAAATTTAATAAACTCTCATAAATTGGTAACACTAACAATTCAAGACCAAAGAATTACTAAGAATAATCATTTTCCATCTTATGATCAACAATAGAAAAAAAATAGGAAGATAGATATGATATATCTAGCAGGATTGGAATATGTTGAACAAAATGGGATGGTTATTAAGATTAAATACAAGAGGAGACATGCCATGCAATAGAATAGAATGGAAACAGATCATGTAGCCGACCCCATTCGTATAGGACAAGGGCAAGGATGATGATGAAAACTAACGAGGGTAATTTTGTCATTTCACACAAGCTGTTTGGATCCGTTAAGGCTTCTAACTTTGACTGGGTTTTGAGAGTATTCTTGCAAAAGTTATATCCGATTGTGTGCAGCACCAAACCCTCAAGGGAGGTTAGACCAATTTACCTTTTTTCAAGTAAATAAGGCAGAGGCACAACCAAAGTTGGTCCTTACGGGAACTTAAACCCTCAATCTTTTACTAGGAAAGTAGAGGAGATACTACTAGAATTCTAGAACTGAGCTCTTGATCTCATGAACTATTTTACTTCATACATTACTAAAGATACGTATTCGGCATAGAGACCTTCAGAAGAGAACCATTTTAACTAGAAAGTACAAATTACTGGTTATAAATAGGTACAAGGATTATTGATGAATTCACTTTCTGTAAGTGCGTAAAGTTCTATTGGGTCATGATTTGTTACTCCCAATGAATGGGAACCTCAGCCTCTTTCCTTATATATTTATTTTTTCTCATTTTCACAGAATGAATAAACACACCCTTGCCTTGAAATTTGAACATACAACTCTATGACTTTCTTTTTTTCAGAACATTTTTGTACCATTTATTTTTTGAGTTAACACTCATTGTACTAGATTTTTCATTGACATTTTGTGAAACATTTGACTGTTAATGTGCCTACATTTCCTTTAATTCTTCGATTTGACCATTAAGGAGGTAGTTTTTGTTGCTAATAAATTCTATAATCTTAATCTAAGCTGCTTTGTAGTTTTGTGCTGAAATGCGGGCCCCATAAGAAAAAGGTATTTGATTTTTTGGAAATAATTTTGAACTTGTATTGGTATGGAATATGGATTGGATTTTTGAAAATAATAATCTGTTTATTGCAGGATTGAGTGCTTGAGGGATTATGTTTTTTACTCAATTTAGTCTTTCAGTTTCTCTCTTCCTTTTGTTTTTATTGCCAATTTTTTTTTTTTGTGGTTAGAAATATGGGATCAAATTTCTAATGCTAGACTGCATTGACAGCGCAAGAGATGGGTAGGATGTTTGAGCGGATTGTCTTGTTTCGGCAAGCAAAAAGGTGGGAAGCGTATTGTGCCTGCATCTCGTATTCCAGAGGCAAATGCATTGGCAAATCAGCCAAATGGACCTCAAGCTGTTGGGTTGAATAACCAGACTACAACACTAGCACCATCTCTTTTAGCTCCACCATCTTCGCCTGCATCCTTCTCAAATTCTGCACTTCCTTCAACAGCTCAATCACCCAGCTGTTTCTTGTCAATGTCGGCCAACTCACCTGAAGGTCCGTCCACTATGTTTGCCACAGGACCATATGCCCATGAGACACAACTTGTATCTCCCCCTGTTTTTTCGGCCTTCACGACTGAGCCATCTACTGCTCCACTCACCCCCCCACCAGAGATGGCACACCTCACTACTCCCTCTTCTCCAGATGTTCCTTTTGCTCAGTTTCTTTCATCTTCCATGGGTCTCAAAAGTACTGATAAGACCAATTACCTCACTGCAAATGATCTTCAAGCAACATATTCCCTCTATCCTGGAAGTCCTGCTAGTAGTCTCAGATCACCTGTTTCAAGGACCTCTGGTGACTGTCTGTCATCATCTTTTCCTGAGCGGGAGTTCCCTCCTCAGTGGGATCCTTCAATTTCTTCTCAAGATGCTAAATATCCAAGGTCGGAGTCTGGCAGGCTATTTGGGCTTGATACAGCTGGTGCCTCCAAGTTGTCTCAAGATACAAATTTCTTCTGCCCTGCTACATTTGCACAATTCTATCTGGATCAAACTCTTCCTTCTGGTGGGAGGCTAAGTGTTTCTAGGGAATCAGATGTTTATTCTAATGGTGGAAATGGGCATCAGAACAGGCAGAATAAAACTTGCAAACAAGACGTGGAAGAAATAGAAGCTTACAGAGCATCCTTTGGATTCAGTGCAGATGAAATTATCACTACAACTCAATATGTGGAGATCTCTGACGTATTGGAGGACTCTTTCACCATGACGCCTTTTACTTCTAATATGCCCCCTATGGAGGAAAGTGTGGTACCTGCATCATTTAATGAAAGACAAAAAGCAGAGAGAACACATGGAAACTTGCTGAGTCCAAAAAACAACAAAGCAGAATTAGATCACGTTGATGAGGGGGTACGCTGTGAAGGGCCAGGTTCATGCAATGGTTTTGAAGGTGAACTATTAATACTTTTTATAAATGCAGTCCCTTTTTTAGTGTTGATAAATCATAGGGGGAAAAAAAAACTTGCAATCCCTTTTTTAGTGTTGATAAATCATAGGGAAAAAAAAAACTTGGAATCTCAAAAGAGTTGCTTAAAAGCTAACCTGTTATAAAATTCCAAAAATGCATCTCTTCTCCTATAGAGTATCAGCAATCATCTGGCAGTGCGTTAAATATCCTTTCTTGTTCTATGCTGGAAATAGGGCTTCCTGTCTCTTTTTGCTTTTAAGCTAGACTGATGCAAGTGCTGAGTAGATAGTGCGTCGAACTAATATGTAGTAATTGTTCTATTGTACAGCTATTTCTTTTCTTGATTGGAATTTAATACTTGAAGCAAATGAAATGCCTAGTGTTCCTGGGCTCCATTAGATTCAATATAAAAAAAAATTTCCCTGCTGGTTTCTAGTATATTCTGCTGCATCCTGTTTTCTGATGGCTATTGTGTTCCTTTCATGTATGGGTCAGATCATATGTCTTGGAGGCAACCTGGGGATGTTTCTGTGCGAAGAACACTTGGTAACCATACTCGGAGTGATGAAGAGGATATATTCTCTAAGATGGGGTCTTCCAAAAGTGGCAGAAAATATCATCTGGGTTTATCAAGCTCTGATGCAGAAATTGACTATAGGAGAGGGAGAAGCTTAAGAGAGAGAAAAGGAGAATTTGCTTGGCATGACTAGTATTTGGAGCAGCAGAAAACGAAGTTGTGTTCTGTATGTATTACTTTGCAGTTTTTGTATTTCATGCATATCTGTTGGGGGTTTCCAGTGATAGGTGGTCTAACCTATGATCTAACATGCTCTCCTTTACCTCTCTCGTTTGGAACTTGGCTTTTTCTGATTTATGGTTGTATCGTCTCTATATTTCTACTCCTGGCTTTCCATGTTATATATATGTAATGAGTCTAGGTATATATCTGGAAGATATGATTTTACCCGAAAGTGAAATGGAGCATGAAAACTTAATTGCAGCTCATCAGTTTATGTATTGATGTGAGAGTCTGTTGCCCTGCAAGGACAGTACAAATTGTAGTAATTATATATATGTAGAATGGGGCTTCTGCACTTGTTTATATTGCCTTTTATCTTTGGAATGAAAACAGCGTCTGTGGTGCATGAAGGCTGGTCCTTGTATTGTGCCAGATGAGCCATCCAAGGTTCTGGCAGTTTTAATAAGCTAATCTCAAACTTTATTCTTCCTGTGTATCATGTTATGCCTGGCTTTCTTATAGTGCATGTCTTGACAGCACTCAGGTGATACTGAATGTGGCGCCATTGCACAACCATAGATGAGTGAAAATCTGGCACGCATATTCGCCTGAGCCCTCATCAGTAGCTTGGGCATCACTAATAAAATTGCACTTGGAGAAATCTGCTTCTTCCACACAACTAAATCTGAAGAATTTGGCCGGAAATTCCAAAAGTTGAACCCATCTAGTGTACTGTCTCTGAAATCCCAAGCAAACACACACTTAGAGGCAAAAACAATGCTATGCAATATGTTCTGATTCCAAATTCTTCTTCTGGTTTAGGTAAATTAACCAAATCCCAACTTGGAAGATGCAAAGCTGGTGCAGCCCCAAAGGAAATCACTTCCTCTCTATCACCTTCTCAACTCCAAGTGAAATTGAAAACACAGTAGCCCAACAGTAATGATAGGAGGATATAGACAGAGTTGATCAATATAGTTCTTCCAGCCAATGAGAGAGTAAAAGGCATTCCCAGAGAGTAAGTTACAAGCAAAGAGCCTGTTCTGAATTACAGCAATCTCATAATGGACTTTTTTCTTTAGCACAAAGAGAAGAAAATCAAACTCTTCTCTTATAACTTTCAAACCAGAATTGTCCTCAAAATGTGAGAGAAGATATGTCAACGCCTTTGCATTTCTAATACTAGCTTAAGGATAATGAAGAGGTATTTGCGAAGAAAAGTATGAAATCTTAGCTCCGAACTTGGCAACACCGAGCAGTAGTGAGATCATGTCAGCGGCACAAGCCGAACATTACCTGACTCGTGTGGAGGGGGTGTTTTGCACTTTATCTCGGAAATTAGTCAAAGCCTCCGACACCCAAGTTACCGAAAAAAAAAAAAAAAAACCCTTGACAGCAGAGTTGCTCAACTCCAACTAACACAGTTGGAACCCATTAACCAGAACAGATAAGGAAACATAGGTCACACATTTCATTACCCCCTCATCCACTTGGTCCATTCCTTACCAAAGGCATACCACCTAAGGATGTAGGAAAGAACACCCCCACCCACACGCGCGCGCGACATTGAATCATAAGCCTTTTTTAAAGCAACAATCAGATGCACATTATTGTTTCCAAACCCTTTGATTAAATGATGAGCAAAATAATATTGTTTTGGATCTTCTTCCCTTTAATGAAAGCAGCTTGTTCATGACCTATCAGCTTGGAAAGCAGCAAACTCAATATGTTAGCCATACTTTTATTTATGACCTTGTAAATTGGATTACACAAGTGATTGGCCTATAGTCCTCCACTTTTAAGAGATTCATTATACTTAGGAATGAGACAGATAAAAGTAGTATTTGCACCACCTTAACTATCATATTCCTTTATTTTATTCTTCTTTTATTCCTTCTCTAAGGATTGGCTTCTGTTAGTTCTGTATTACGCTCACTGTCTCCCTCTTTTCTTTCCCCCCTTTTATATGGTCATGCATATTACAAAAATAGTACTCCGTAATGTATGTTATATTTACGGGTATACATTTTTTACATATATTTCTATTACATTTTGATATCTTTTTAATATATATATATATATATATATACATACATATAAGATTTACCCTTGTCATTTTATATTTAAATCTATTATTATTACTAATTCCACTTAGGCCTTGTTTAATAGAGCTTTTGCTTCGACTTTTATGCAGAAGAAAAAGAAAAGTAGAAGCTAAATGAAGAAGCTCTTTTTGAACTTCGATGCTCTTCTGTCTTATTAATCCAAACACTCTCCAAAACAGTTTTTGAGTTTGAAAAGCAATAAAGCCTTAGTCCCTGTTTGGCAGAGTTTTTGCTTCGACTTTTACGCAGAAGAAAAAGTGAAGCAAAAGTTAAATGAGAAAGCTGGTACTCACCAGCTTCCTTTGAACGTTCTTTTTAGACTCCGAAACTCTTCAGCCTTACTAATTCAAACACTCTCCAAAACGACTTTTGAATTTGAAAAATCAAAAGTCGCTTTTCAAAAGCAATTCAAATAGGGTCTTTTAGTTTTCTTTGATGTATAATTCTCAACCACCCTAATTAACTAATTTTCAATTATTATAATTAAGGGTGTGTTTAGTAACGTTTTTGTTTTTTGTTTTTGCAGTCAGAAAAAAACAAAATTATATTTTTACTTTTCTGAGTGAAAACAGAAAGCAAAAAATATCATTTATTAAAACTTGCTGTCATAAGAATTTTAAAAGCAAAAACAAATAACAGTGTTTAGTAACACATTTGTTACACAAATTTATTAAAAATTTTTTATCTTAATTTATCTATTAAAAACTAATATTCAATCACATTAAAAGATATAATTTGCAACTAGTCAACTTGACATTTAAAAAATAAATAAAAAATACTACTCAACTTGACAATCAATCACCTTGTGTGAAGCATATTCCTTGAAGTTTTCATTGATCAAACCATCTAATTGTTAGGTTGAGAATTTTTAAGATATAATTGAGAAAATTGCAATATGCCTTTAATTGTTTAGCTAATGATAAACATGTTATTATACTACACAATTATAATTTTCATATGATATAAAATCAAAAATTATCTAAAAGAGGAAAATCAATACCATAACAAACAATATTAAAGTCACAAATTCTAACAATACATGATAATAAAATAGAATATCTAATTTAAAGTCAGAAATCCTATCAATACTTGAACATAACATATATCTAATTTAAAGTCATAAGAACACTATGAATCACTCTCTACTAAAGTTGTTCCACAACTCATTTGTGATTGAATCACGAACTACATTCATCAGTCGAACTTGATCTTGAGTAACTCTTATATCCTGTCACGCCCCGATATTTGGGACATGATTTTTAAAAAAAAATAAATAAATACAATAAATACACAACCTTTAAGTATCCGGAAAAAAAAACTTCATAACTTAAAAAAAAACATTACAATAATCCACTTATTATTTTTCTAATTAAGTAAACATCACAAATAGAATGTCTTTGTCTTAAAACATAAAACTGAAGTCTTTCAAAACATTATTGACATTCATCAACATTTTCTTAAACTCTTTTTATCCAGAAACATCTTTAAGTGAGTTCAGGGAAATCTTCATTACTGCTGTTTCCGGCTAAACCTGAAAAATATTGGGAATGAGCACCACCGCCCAGTAGGAAAATAACTCTAAATCCATATATACAATAAGATAGAATGAAAGAAAGGAAACAATGCAATGTATCAGTTATTTTACTAAATTACCTATAATTAATTAAAATAAGAATAAATAACATCACCAGCTCAATCATATAAATTTTCTTAACAAAAAAAAAATTAATAATTCCGACATATATACCACACACATACACCGCGGATTTTCGGTCATTCTCACGGCGGGCCGCTGAACCCAACTATAGTTCCAAATAGTTCTCGGTTTTTCAACCGAAGGGATTACAACCCTTCCTATTTTCAACCGGTTATACAAATACGAACATACATCTTCAAAAACCCATTCATGGGCTGAACACAAACATTTTCACTAAACACAACTTTTCTTCCTTTACCCCCAAATGGTATAACCTTTTGTATTATTTAAAAATTAACACTTTATTTCACTAAGAATTACATCAACAATAATTCAAAACATTAACTTGTCTAACATAATCAATTTTAATCTCAAACTATACACAATGATAAAACAAGTATTTTAATATATATATATATATATATATAAAAAAAAAAATGCGAGAGTTAATAGAACACTAAGTTTTTTTTTTTATTTTAAAACAAACAAATAAATAAATAAAAGCACCACCCAAGTTGAGTCTTTAATTAATGCCAGATATATATAAAATATATATTACCATATAATACCAAACAACATGATACTAACAATATATATAAAAAATGCGAGAGTTAATAGAACACTAAGTTTTTTTTTTTTTTATAAAACAAACAAATAAATAAATAAAAGCACCACCCAAGTTGAGTCTTTAATTGATGCCAGATATATATAAAATATATATTACCATATAATACCAAACAACATGATACTAACAATATATATATATATATATATATATATATGTGTGTGTACACACACGTAAACATGAGCAGGCCAACACCCATTACTATAAATTGCTTAGTTGACTGGAATATTTCATATGAATATTTTAATTCATATTATATAGAATTCTGACAATATAACACTAAACTATATTGGAGCAGAGAAAGGAATCATAAATATAAACTAAATAACAACTAAACAATTACAATACCATATACACATATTTCTTTAATATGGAAATTTCTGAATTTCTTCTATCTACAGGCATATATAAATCCATAGTACATTCCCTACCTTAGTCACCAAAACTTTCTTCTTTTTGCCTCTGCCAAAAATACGACGTCTTAAAACAATATTTTTCCTCAAATCGACATTGTCTTTTCCTTATATAGTACTTCCCTTAACTGACATGAGCCACCAAAAAGTCACCATAACTTCTATATTTAATCATCAATAATTTCCCTCATATAATATAAAGTATCCGTTTTGCCCGTTGAGAAGTCAAAAGGTCATAAACTTATTAAAATCATTTATTACCTCTACTACCCCACTTTCCATAATTATTGCTAGGTTATTCATTTCTCCCCTACGTTTGGTAAATATATATAAACACACACATGTATGTATATATATATATATATATATTTTAAATAAATCAAAAATACAGATCATCACATATCCGCTGGAATATGAGGTGTAGACGTACTAGCTGATTCTTCTTCTTTAAGTCTGACATTTTCATTGTCATATTCATTAAATAAATTATCTAAACGTGCTTCATCACAAATGAAATTATAGATTGTGCAACAAGCAACTACAATTTGTGCTTGTACCTCTACATCATAATTGGGCATTAACTAGAGAATTGGAAAACATTTTTTAAGTACCTCAAAACAACGTTCAATGACATTTCTAAGCGATGAGTGTCTATAGTTAAATAATTCTTTAGGAACATGTATTTGTCCTCTACGTCCTCTATAATCTTGCAAATGATACCGAATACCACAATAAGGTGCTAAAAATGTTGACATATAGTGTTCGTTGTGCAAAACGCTATAAAATAATATGTAACAATGTCGTTGTTGTTTTATACCTTGACACAAGAGAATTTATAAAACCCTACAAATACTCTATTAAAATTAGTAAAGTGGTGAGTAGGGGTCGAACCCACAGAGACTGCGTTGGTTTGTTGTTAAGCTATCAAGACCTTGTCCAATTTACTTCAAAAAGAATTTGTTTTGTTTGTTTTATACTAAAGTGCTGAAATTAAATGACATAAATAAATGATAGATTCTAGAGAAAGAGAGTCCTAGGAATTGACTTCACCGCTAACCTTCTAACAATAACAATTATATTAATTTGGGACGTATAATCTATGCATTCAGAAAAGAATGGTTACAAACCCAATTCAGTTATATCAAGAGGATTCGTTCAACATACAATTAAGTATAACTCGTCTTCGCTTAGCATGGCCTATACATCCAACTAACTAATGATATAATAGCCCATCTTCGCTTAGTACGAATTATCAAAACTCTAAATTAAACGATCAATGAAAACTATTGTATAACATGTTTTAACAAAATCACAGAAGTTGAAAAGAACTAAATCGTAATTACTGCAAATTTACATTCATCCTACAAGAACAAGAGTAAATATGCACTGAACTAATACATTCAAATTAAAACTAACAGCACAGCTGTTGTTTATGTCTTGGTTATACAATCAATGCACAAAATAAATAATTCCCAAATTAATATATAATTTAAAACATTGAAAGAGAGGTTAGGGTTACGTCACTTCCTCGGAATGGTGTTTAGCCACTCATGATCGGAGGTCCAGGCTTGAAGGATGATGAAATCGTCATCTTCTCCCCCGTATTGTCATGAATTGCCTCTGTATATCTCTGTCTGTTTCTCCCTTCTAGAATACCTAGTTTTTCTTCCTTTTCGCCATTTAACTTTGCGAAACAAAACCTACGGGACACCTAGACTCCCCAAAGTGGCAAATGCACATAAGAAAATGGCACTTGCGCCTCACAAAGTGGCATTTGTGCCCAAAAAGTGGCAACTGAGCAAATAGGGCAGAAAGTTGCTGAAAACGTCCGCTTTAGGAAATTTTCATGAAATATGAAATTGTATAGAATTGAATTTCCTTCAACTTATGTGAAGTTTGGGTCGTTTTGACAATTGTGTAAAGAGTTATGGTCTAAATTCCAACACGGGTCCAGAACTTTTTAGGCCTAAATTGGTCCAATTTTCAATGTGAATAGGCCCGTGCTCCTTTCCTTCATTTCCAGCCCATTTCTTCAGTTCATTTAGTTTGAATCTTCAATATACACGTATCTTATGGGTCAAACTTCAACTTCCTACTAAAATAGCACCATCTATAACCCGATTGCGCCATTATTAATTAGAGTTACCCTTAATCACCTGAAATCATGAAAAGATTAAAATTATTAATAAAAACATGAAATAAATATTACTAAGACACTAATTCATATAATTTTAGGGGCATTGAATGTGCAACATTCATTGCTTATCATATAACATATCCATAATCAACCAGGTAGTACTTACCTGTCACAAAATATTACTACATATTAATACATATTTTTACTATATATAAACATAAAGAACCTCACAACATTATTACCTTTAGGTGGGATTGGAAATTGCATAGAAGGATTAAAGATAATCTCCATTAAAACTCTTGAGTAATTTACATTACCTTCCCATCCAGCCAATACATAAGAAAATCGCATGTCAAAAGAACAAATGACCAAAATATTTTGTGTTGTATCTGACTTCTTCCCACTATAAGGAATTTGTTCTGATGATGCAACATTTGCGTGGATGTGTGTTCCATCAATTGCTCCTATACAGTTCTACATTTACAATATATTTTTATCAATTTCACAATACAATTAAAAAAAATGATGAACCTAGAGGGGGAGGGGGTGAATAGGTTCTTTAATTTTTCTTCCTAATATTGTAAGTTTGGCTGGAACATGTAATCACACAATTTGATGGACACACAGATTTATAGAGGAAACCCCAAGGTGGGGGGAAAAACCTCTTCGAACTGAGCTCCACTATGTCTGAAAGGGTAGTACAGTGACTCTCTCAATCACTCTCTCACTCACCCAACTCACAACATAGTTCGCTCCAGCACTCACCCAGTTCACAGCCTCCCTAGGCCTGAACCACTCTCACCAAATCTCACAACAGCTTTTCTGCTCTCAATCCCAACTTGGACTTCCCAAAGCCCAAGTTATCTCACCTCAATCTCACCACAATCACTCACGCTCCCCCTGTCCAAAGTATCCCTATACTTGGACTGTACATAGTGATAGTGGAGTCAGTTCGATGTCTTGAGCAGCGGCAACGTCTTCAAGCTTTGTGACTTGGTCTTCAAAAATGGTCTTCAAGTATGATATGGTCTTCAAAGATCAATCTTCAAGTCTTCAACCTCTGATAGGTAGCTTCAAGGTCCGGTATGACAAATGACACGATCACTTGTCTTCTTGGCAGATCACGACACTTGAACTTCTTCAATAATGAGCTTCAATAAGAACACCCTCAAGGTGTGGCTACAACGAACTTGTAGTAGTTGCTCCCTTTCAATGAATCGCAATCTCAGCTTCTTCAAAACTCTGCATTAGCTTGATATTCTTCATGATCAAATACTCTTGCTATTCTTGAATTTTGAACCTGTTCCAATGATTTACACACAACTGCAACTAGGGTAGACGTTAGTAGCATATGCAGTTTAAGATATAAATAGCAATTTAAGAGTGACACATTAGCTATTCCAAATTAGTAAAACAGAATTCCAAATCAGCAAAACAGAATTCCAAGTGCACAGAGTTAATTCCAAATTAACAGAATGAATTCCAAATCAGCAGATTCAATTCCAGATTAGCAGAACGAATTCCAAATCAGCAGATTCAATTCCAGATTAGTTGAACGAATTCCAAAACAGCAGATTCAATTCCAGATTAGCTGAACGAATTCCAAATCAGCAGATTATAGTCTTAACCATCAGCATAGTGTAATGTCACAAATCAGCATAGATATATTTTCAGCACACAAGAATTCAGCATATAATAATTTCAGCACACAAGAATTCCGCATATAATAATTTTAGCACAGCAATATAAATCAGCAATATTCAGCAACAATTTGGCAGCAATATTCGACATCATTGAGTTCACAAATCAGCAACTTTAATAATTCAAAACAGCACTATGTAAGTTGCAAAATCAGCACAATTAAAATCAGCATTCAGCATTTTTTAAGACAGCAAAATCAGCATTTTTGGACAGCTATAATCAGAATTTTGGACAGCACTATTCAGCATTTTTGGACAGCAAAAAAAAACAGCATTTATATGGACTGAAAAATCCGCAATTTCAGACAGCTAACTCTGCAATTTTATCCAGCAATATTCAGCATTATATAGACCACAAAATCAGCAATGTTAATTCCCCAAATCAGCATTATAAGTGGACAGCAAATTCAGCAACAATGAGAGTTTAATTCGGCAAATTCAGCAGTACCAATGACACCAAATTCAGCACTAAACTGGACAGCATATTCAGCATTTTTTAGTCCCAAAAATCAGCAACATGAGATTTCCGACAGCAAATTCAACACAAAATGCATAATGAAATGGTGCGCCTGTGATTGTGAGATATATATATCAGTTAATCAGATATTTTTGAGAAGCAGAGAATGAACCCACGAAAGCTGTCAAAGAATCGACCAACTGAACCCATGACGATGAGTCCAGCGATAGTGATGCCGACGAAGATGGAGAAGAGCAGAATCGCTCTTTTGATTCCGGCGACGGAGATAATTCAGAAACCAGCAGCTAAGAACCGTTGATGAAGTTGACAGATCAGATCGGAGAAGACACGGTTCAGATCGGAGAAGAATTCTGGTTCAGATCGGAGAAGACTCGGTTCTAGCTTTGAGCTCACACACGCACACACCTCTCTGCATCTCTTCTTCAACTCGATGGAAACCTGGCAACTATGAAGAAAGGAAACCACACGATTTCTCCTGTTCTCTCTCTTCTACATGGTTTTGTATTTTTATATACTTAAAGTGATCCCATTGATCCTATATACATGTGCCGAATCACTTTCCTCTCTCAACCCCACAAAATATATTCTATATAAATCTATCTAACTCAGCTGAAACATGGATATATCTCATCTCCTCACTTTTTCACACACTGTGCACTCATCTGTCATCTCATTTTTGTATCTCCATATCAGCGCCGAAAATGATACTGGATGCACACTACCAAATGAATTTTAATTATTTATTTATAGGACCACCTTTAGGGTTTCATTTGACCTAACAAATTAAGTTACGAAAATACCCTCTTCTATTTTTAAAGGAACAAACCAATTTGTCCTCCACTTTGTTTGTTGCCTTAGAGATAATTCTCAAAATGTCATTCCAATTTAAATACTCTACATGTCCCTGCAATTAGGTTAGTGCACATAAAATAATAATGGGATAATTAAATAAATCATGAATAGAAGACCCGAAATTTATTATTCAAAGTAAAATGACACTAATGCCCTTAAGATCCTTTTGACATTAAAACTTGGGCAAACATGCTCATGAGCTTTCCGGACCATCAATCTCCCCCTTTTGCCTTTTAATGTCAAAAATCACCTAACTTCTTTCTCCCCCTTTTTGACAATGAAAGTCAAAAGGGCGGTAAAATAGAGAGCTAGTGGGGAGGAATGGTGAATGTTCTGTCATGTTGTGAACCACCCCAATCTATGTCTGAAAATGCTTTTAAGGATAGTTTTGAAAAGGGGGTGTAATGCAATCCAAAATTAGCTATGCCCTTATCATACATTGAAATCCTTTTGACAATTTTTAAATGTGAGAATTTTGAGGCACTTTGAAATTTTGTAGCAAACATGTGAATAGGTCTAAAAACAGTGAAGTGCAATGAGTTTTTAAAAATGGACCTATCAATGCTAGTGAGAATGCACTTGGTAGTGATCATTGATTTGAAGTTTTCCATGCTACTCTTTTTCATTTTAGTACATTTGCATGCAATGTGAGTGGTATTTTCATGAATGGTGTACACATTACCAGAAGCTCTAGATGCAATAAGAATGGTCTTTCCAGATAGTTTGTCAATAACTTTGCAATCATCTTTATCAAATAGAACTAGATTACCATTATCACAAAGTTGACTGACACTAAGCAAATTGTGTTTAAGACCTTCTACATAGAGCACATTTTCTAACTTAGGCATTTCTTTGGTTTCAGGTATTGTGCCTCTTCCAACTATTTTTCCTTTCTTATTATCACCAAAGATGACAAGACCACCATCATATGTTTCTAAATAGCTAAATTTGGTCTTGTCTCCTGTCATGTGCCTAGAACACCCACTATCAATATACCACTTAATATTAGCATTCGAAACTTTCAAAGAAGTGTACACAAGCATGCTTACAGAGTTCAAATTCTTTGGGATCCACATCATTTTAGTTTTCACAAAACCTCTTGATGATTTAGGTGCATAGTGCAAGTGAGCATCAATCTTTCTAATATACATGGGTTTCAATTTCACATATTTAGGGCATGCATTGATCCTAGAGACATACTCAGTCCTAGATTGATGATAAGCATTGTACAATAACTCATATTTAGGTCTGGTAGCAACATCTATGAAAGGATATGAAGTGTAGATACCACCATTTTTAGCTTTGACAAAAACTGAATGAGTTTTGTTTGATTGTACCTGAGTGGCTTTGTCATTATTAAAGCCAATACCTGTCTTGCCCAATTGCTTTGTGGATTGTTCCCAAATTTCATTCATCCTTTGAGATCTCTCTTCTAAGAATGTGTTAAGTTCAAGTTTGCACCTCTTTGTACTCCAACTAGCTTCTTGTGACCTATTTTTGGCAAGGTAGCAAACAATTAGAGAAATAGAGCATAGAGTGGAAAATTTTACCCTTATATGATTGATGAGTAGCTCCTTTGACTTCTGCAGTTCTAGATTGACCATTTTCAGCTGCTTCTTCTGAGCGCTACACTTTTGGGCCAATCTTTCACATTCGGCAAGGACTTCATCAATCTCGTAATCCTCTTCATCTTCAGATTCTGACTGATCTTCTTCTTCAGATTTTGACTGATTAGTTTCCAATTCTTGAACTGCCATAAATAGATAATCTTCTTCATCACTCTCATTAGATAGATCTTGTTGCTCCTCCTCTGAACTTGAAACCCCACCAATATAAAGAGCCTTTTTATTGCCCTCTCCTTTGAACTTTGGGACATCATAATACTTGTGCTTCTTTGTTTTGGGAACATCAGGACAATTCGCAATGTAATGTCCTTGTCTTCCACATCCAAAACAATTTTGGCCTTGTAGTTGCTTGGACTTCTTTCTCATCTTGAACCTTCTGAATTTTCTTGCCACATATGTCATTTCATTTTCAGACTCTTCTGAACTTGATCCTTGCTTGTTTGAAACTTCAACTTTCTTAGCTTTCAGAGCTGATTCTTTCCTTGATATCGAGTAAGGTCCAATTCTCATCTCATAGGCAGTGAGAGATGATTCTAACTCATCAATGGACATCCTGGAGATATCTTTGTCTTCTAGTATAGTAACCTTGGGATTGAACCTTTCAGTCATGGTACGCAGTATCTTTTTGCACACCACTTTGTCTTCGATGTCTTCACCAAGGGCTCTCATGTCATTGACAACATCCTTAATTCTAAAGAAATAATCAGCCACGGTTTCTTTCTCATCCATCTTGATGCCATCAAACTTAACTTGATGAAGCTGAATCTTGTTTTCTTTGATGGTGTTGCTTCCTTCGTGCGCAGTTACCAATGAGTCCCAAATTTCCTTTGCACTTTTACAATTCTTGACTCTTGTAAATTCTTGCTTCTGTAATGCCTTGTATAAGGCATTTCTAGCCTTTCCATCAACTGATTTTGCCAACTTGTCGGTTGCTGAGAGATTTGTAGGATCAAAAATGACAATGCCTTCCAATGTAGCACGCCAAACGTCATAGGAGATAGATAATAAGAAAGCCTCCATTTTAATCCTCCAAGTGTCAAAACTTGTGCCATCAAAAATAGGAGCCTTATGAGTGGAACTGTCTGCAGCCATACTTAGGATCTTTACTGCCGGTGGTTAAACCAAGAAATGCAGACTTGTGCTCTGATACCAATTGATGAACCTAGAGGGGGAGGGGGTGAATAGGTTCTTTAATTTTTCTTCCTAATATTGTAAGTTTGGCTGGAACATGTAATCACACAATTTGATGGACACACAGATTTATAGAGGAAACCCCAAGGTGGGGGGAAAAACCTCTTCGAACTGAGCTCCACTATGTCTGAAAGGGTAGTACAGTGACTCTCTCAATCACTCTCTCACTCACCCAACTCACAACATAGTTCGCTCCAGCACTCACCCAGTTCACAGCCTCCCTAGGCCTGAACCACTCTCACCAAATCTCACAACAGCTTTTCTGCTCTCAATCCCAACTTGGACTTCCCAAAGCCCAAGTTATCTCACCTCAATCTCACCACAATCACTCACGCTCCCCCTGTCCAAAGTATCCCTATACTTGGACTGTACATAGTGATAGTGGAGTCAGTTCGATGTCTTGAGCAGCGGCAACGTCTTCAAGCTTTGTGACTTGGTCTTCAAAAATGGTCTTCAAGTATGATATGGTCTTCAAAGATCAATCTTCAAGTCTTCAACCTCTGATAGGTAGCTTCAAGGTCCGGTATGACAAATGACACGATCACTTGTCTTCTTGGCAGATCACGACACTTGAACTTCTTCAATAATGAGCTTCAATAAGAACACCCTCAAGGTGTGGCTACAACGAACTTGTAGTAGTTGCTCCCTTTCAATGAATCGCAATCTCAGCTTCTTCAAAACTCTGCATTAGCTTGATATTCTTCATGATCAAATACTCTTGCTATTCTTGAATTTTGAACCTGTTCCAATGATTTACACACAACTGCAACTAGGGTAGACGTTAGTAGCATATGCAGTTTAAGATATAAATAGCAATTTAAGAGTGACACATTAGCTATTCCAAATTAGTAAAACAGAATTCCAAATCAGCAAAACAGAATTCCAAGTGCACAGAGTTAATTCCAAATTAACAGAATGAATTCCAAATCAGCAGATTCAATTCCAGATTAGCAGAACGAATTCCAAATCAGCAGATTCAATTCCAGATTAGTTGAACGAATTCCAAAACAGCAGATTCAATTCCAGATTAGCTGAACGAATTCCAAATCAGCAGATTATAGTCTTAACCATCAGCATAGTGTAATGTCACAAATCAGCATAGATATATTTTCAGCACACAAGAATTCAGCATATAATAATTTCAGCACACAAGAATTCCGCATATAATAATTTTAGCACAGCAATATAAATCAGCAATATTCAGCAACAATTTGGCAGCAATATTCGACATCATTGAGTTCACAAATCAGCAACTTTAATAATTCAAAACAGCACTATGTAAGTTGCAAAATCAGCACAATTAAAATCAGCATTCAGCATTTTTTAAGACAGCAAAATCAGCATTTTTGGACAGCTATAATCAGAATTTTGGACAGCACTATTCAGCATTTTTGGACAGCAAAAAAAAACAGCATTTATATGGACTGAAAAATCCGCAATTTCAGACAGCTAACTCTGCAATTTTATCCAGCAATATTCAGCATTATATAGACCACAAAATCAGCAATGTTAATTCCCCAAATCAGCATTATAAGTGGACAGCAAATTCAGCAACAATGAGAGTTTAATTCGGCAAATTCAGCAGTACCAATGACACCAAATTCAGCACTAAACTGGACAGCATATTCAGCATTTTTTAGTCCCAAAAATCAGCAACATGAGATTTCCGACAGCAAATTCAACACAAAATGCATAATGAAATGGTGCGCCTGTGATTGTGAGATATATATATCAGTTAATCAGATATTTTTGAGAAGCAGAGAATGAACCCACGAAAGCTGTCAAAGAATCGACCAACTGAACCCATGACGATGAGTCCAGCGATAGTGATGCCGACGAAGATGGAGAAGAGCAGAATCGCTCTTTTGATTCCGGCGACGGAGATAATTCAGAAACCAGCAGCTAAGAACCGTTGATGAAGTTGACAGATCAGATCGGAGAAGACACGGTTCAGATCGGAGAAGAATTCTGGTTCAGATCGGAGAAGACTCGGTTCTAGCTTTGAGCTCACACACGCACACACCTCTCTGCATCTCTTCTTCAACTCGATGGAAACCTGGCAACTATGAAGAAAGGAAACCACACGATTTCTCCTGTTCTCTCTCTTCTACATGGTTTTGTATTTTTATATACTTAAAGTGATCCCATTGATCCTATATACATGTGCCGAATCACTTTCCTCTCTCAACCCCACAAAATATATTCTATATAAATCTATCTAACTCAGCTGAAACATGGATATATCTCATCTCCTCACTTTTTCACACACTGTGCACTCATCTGTCATCTCATTTTTGTATCTCCATATCAGCGCCGAAAATGATACTGGATGCACACTACCAAATGAATTTTAATTATTTATTTATAGGACCACCTTTAGGGTTTCATTTGACCTAACAAATTAAGTTACGAAAATACCCTCTTCTATTTTTAAAGGAACAAACCAATTTGTCCTCCACTTTGTTTGTTGCCTTAGAGATAATTCTCAAAATGTCATTCCAATTTAAATACTCTACATGTCCCTGCAATTAGGTTAGTGCACATAAAATAATAATGGGATAATTAAATAAATCATGAATAGAAGACCCGAAATTTATTATTCAAAGTAAAATGACACTAATGCCCTTAAGATCCTTTTGACATTAAAACTTGGGCAAACATGCTCATGAGCTTTCCGGACCATCAAAAAAAAAGAACAATATACTTTATTTTTAAAAAACTAACCTTGAAGAATGGATAAAATTTCTCATTGTTGATAATTTTTGGAGGTATAACATTAAAATCTGGTGGACGAATTATTTCCTGTCCCAATTTACAAACATAATAAAGGCATCGATGAAAATAGACATCTATACCATTTACAAACTAGCATATTTGTCATTGCATAGCTTTTGAACTGAATTTTCCACAGTAAGAATATAATCATTTAATATTTCAAGATATGCAATTCCTCTTGCAATCTTAGCGATGACTCCTCTTTTTCTTTCATTCTATCGTTTTGTTTGTTAAAAAATGGATTATTTTTCAAAGTGTATCAAGAAAATAATCATTTAATATTTCAAGATATGCAATTCCTCCTGCAATCTTAGGAATGACTTCTCTCAACATATTGGTGTATATTTATAAATATAGAAAATAGATATATTAATATATACACACACAGATATATAAATGTATTCATCATATTCATATATAATAGTCGTGAACTCAGCTATCACATATGTGCAAATTACTCTGCAATTTACAATAAACAACTTCCATCAAAATTTATGATATTCTTTTATGTCCAATTTGGCAAAAAAAGAGTAAATTTGTGAACTCAAAATTGCTGGTTAGAACTTAACAAAAAAAATAATTGCTGGTTAGTTTTGCTGCTTTACGGCAACTGAGACAAGAAACTGTGATCGATCCCAAAAGTCATTGTAAAACACGATTTTTCGATTTATATCTAAACATACACAAACACCTTAGAATCAATTAGGGGTTTGCAATTTAGATACATATTGAACTACCAGAACATATCTTGAGATACGATCAAGGTTTAGGGGTTCAGTAAAGAGGAGAGAGAAAGTTTCATATTGATAGATTTAGAATAGAGGAGAGAGAAAGTGAGTAAAGAGAACATACCAGAACAGATCGAGAAGATTTATGACCGATCGTTGCTTCTTGTGAGTCGTTGTTGAGAGGATGAGTCGACTGGTTTGTGAAGAGAGAACAGATGAAGAGAGGAGAGGAGAGGAGAGAGAGAGAGAGAGAGAGGGGGGCAAGGCGTTATATGAAGAAATCACTTAAAATCTATCAGAAAGCTCTGCTACAGTAGTAAAAACATTTTTGGCGCTACAGTTAAAAAATAGTAAAAACATCTTTTTTAAGTTTATTCTTTCCTTTACAAAAAAAAGAAGGTATTTTCTATAATGAAAAAACAAAAACAAATTAATAAATATCATTTTTAATTTTATTTTTACCTTTTTAGAGGTTGACAAAAAAAAAAAAAACACAAAGTGTTTTCCGCCAGTGAACACTGCCTAAAATTCTAACCCAAGTACGTTCTTTTAAATGAAAGCCCAGCATACTTCAGCCCAAAAAACGACCTAAGTTCTTGGTCTTTGCTGCGACTGTCGTCCCTTTCACTTTCACGAGTGGCAACAACTCCAAGTTCTCCGGCAAGCACCGATAACCTCCAAGCCCTCCGGCACAGGTCTGGCAACCTCCAGATTTGCTCCAAGTTGCTCTCTTTTCTTCGAAATCAAAAGGTACATCTTCTCCACTTCTCTCTTCTCTCTCTTTAAATCTTTTCTTCTTGTTGGTTGGAACTTGGTTCTCCACTTCTCTCTCTGTTCTTTTATTTATTTATTTATTTCTCTGTTTATTCCTCTGTTTTAGCCTTTAGGGTTCATTCTTGTTGTCCTGCGGTTCAGATTGATCCGTTAGGGCTTGATTGCTTCCAATGTATCTTTAAACCGATTCAATCCAATCCCAACTATGCGTACAACTGAGTTGTTACATTCACTATTTTTATATTTTATGCTTTGGAGTGTAACTGATTATTCGATCTCGGATATGTTGCTCACTTGCTCCATGTATTGAACTTTATTATCAGATAATGGCATTTGGTCTTCAAGTGCCGGCGAATGATATCTTTCAGCGACAAGGGAAAATTGCGGCACTGTCAGGAGGTGGAAAACGGAATAGGACTATTTTTAGAAGGCAAAGATTATCAAATCCTAGAGTTTCCATGTCAACAGCTAACCAATATCTTGAGAAGGCTTCGTCTGCATCACAAAACTTTGGGCTACCAATTATGGTACTCTCGTCTTAATATGTCTAATATCCAATCTTACTCATTATCCATAGCTCACACAAAAACATTTATTAGCTCTGTCTATTTTGTATGTATATGTATACATATTATTTTCTCCCAATCAACTTATTTATGGTTAACATGAACTGTGACAATGTGTTTCGATGAATGGTATGGAAATGATATCACTATTCACAAGAGAAGAAATGAAATGAAAGATTACTGTTGAATCCTCTCTTGTTTGGATAACTGGGAATGGAAAAATGGGGAAGAATAATGTGAGTAGAAAGTGCAAAATAGGAATTCACTTGTTATAAGAAATAGATTGAGATTCGAACCGCCTATTCCATGCGACTTTCCGATCAACTTCCAGTCTCCTATAAATCTACCTGGTAGAATCAATTGTTCCGCTTCTATCAATGGTTTATATATTTTCATTACTTTCTCTCTTTTCAAATTTGTTTTCATCGTCTCATACAAATACCTCGAGGTATTGCAACATTCCCTGGTTATTCCATTTGCAATTTCTTTTTCTCATGGTTGATATACTTATGTAGAGGATATCATTGCTTTCTCTATGAATTGCTCGAGGAGAGTAAGGAGATGGTAATGCTGTCTTATCATGGTTGATCTACTTATGTAGAGGATGTCATTGCTTTCTCTATGCTTGTTGTCTTGATTATTTCTTTTTCAACTGAACTCTAAGTATTAATTTTTTTTTTTTTTATAACTCTACAGAACTTTCTCTTTTTGTTTTTAGTCATCTTAATATGGCTTATGTACCAGAGGATTGTATTATTCAATCTTTTGCTGACAGAAAAGGTCATTTTGACTGCACGAGGAATTTTGGAAGACTTGAGTGTCAAAAGAAAGAGCAACACCCTAGGATCTAATACGTCATCTTATGGTTCTTATTCGACCTGTTAGATCATTTGGGATGTAGTAAATTGAGGCAGTCCATCGGCTGAACTGTGACAAGCGTAGGCTTTTTTGGAGCCTAGGAGTGCCTTTAACAAATATGATGTTGTCTTGGGGATAATTGGGCCTAGTGCATTATTGTTCACAATTGTGTTTATAAATTGATTCTACCAATAGATCTCGACTCGTGCCTTTTTACAATCATTGAAACTGGCCTTGGTACCATCGCATACTTGGTGCTTAGCTATGAAGCATAGATAAAGACAATGGAAGAACACTCTATGATACTGACATTGCGATACGATTTTTTCTTAAGCAATAGGATATGAGTACGACAAGGTGTATATATATTGTATTTATATACATATGTATAAAAAGTAAAAATTGTATGTGTCTTTTATAAATTTAAAATAATATTTGTTTGTCATGTTATATATATATTTTTCCTAACATTCCCTTATAAAGGAAATATAAAAAACAAGTTGAGGATTACGCTGGATGGATATAAACTTTGAAATAAATTATAGATTACATTTTTTCATTATGTCTCATCTCTAATAAGAAATTCTAAGCTTTTGCAACCCTTGTTATAGTTTTCTTAACAATTATACCATACATTTTAATGTCTAGGAGCTATCTAACATGTGTACCGAAGTATTTGAGAAGTATCAAATACATGGTTGGAGTGTAAGAAATGTTTGAAAAATTAATATATATATATTTTTTCAAATTATGGATATATTTAGTAAGTATCAAACACTTAAACTATGAACATCTTAGGAGTATTGCTATGTCACGCCCTGATTTCCGCCTCCCGGGAACCGGAGGTGATGTCCGTCCATTAAATCCTAATGAACCGTCTTAACCTTTAGTTTACCGCGGAAGCTTAATTCTATTCTTGCACATGGGTGTGCACAACTCGACCTCAACTAACCTCAATGGGCCCCACATCAAGCCACACTTGCACAGCCAACCATATGTGGCTACAGTTTTTGCACAATCGAAATGGCAATTTCGCACAATCGAAATGCTAGTTTCGTACAATCGAGATTTCAATTTCACACAATCGAAATTCTCGATTGTTCGAAGTGCTTGCAAAGTGCTATCGAAGTTTTCCATCATTTGAGACTTTCACCAACTCAAAAACTTGCAATTTTACTTATGATTGAAGTTGCAACTTCGCATAATCGAAATGCCTTGTGTAGAATTTTCTGCACTTTTGCAATTAGTCCATTTCATGCACCAAAATTCATTCTAACAACCTAAATTCATCCACATGCATCAACGGAACCTTTCAACCATCAATAGGATGCTATAACATCATTATACGTCCATCTAAGTAAGATTCAAATACCGAACACAATCATACATTCATCCATATTCCAATATACATAGATTCCCAAGTTCATAAACAATTCTCACATAAATACGCATAAGGTCCATCCACACTTTGTATCCAAAATCATACATATCATAAATATAATCCTCCAAGTTCTTAGTCATTAATGAATTACATGTGAATTGTCCAAAATATCAATAATTCAACTATGACTACAACAAGGGTAAAATCAACATGCCACAAGCCGGCATGGATAGCCACGTATAACGTATATAAAAATATGCCCAAAAGTCAAAAGAGAACTCCACTTGAACGTTCACGTTCTATCCGTCTTTGGCGCCTTATCTGTAAAAAAGTTTTGGGAAAAAAGGGTGAGCAACTCAACGGCTTAGTAGGAATACCTCAACCCACCTAGGTGCCAACTCGACACCGACCTATATGAATGTTTGCCATTATACTACATGTCACTTTCAACATTCATATATTCATTCAATTAATGCATATTAAGGAAAATGCATTAAAACATATATAATGCTCAACAATTGATTATATAACATAAGATATAACTTCTCTCTCTCGGATCTCATCCAATACCCCAACATGATTTGGACCGCTTCGACAGATCATGTGACCTTGCACACCTCCGACACATTCGTATGACATGGACAACTCTAACAATGTCATACTTCATTGGCAATATTTTGGTTTGCCTCAAGGTGATTGGACAACTCTGACAGTCACCAAATATGGATATAATCCGGTTCTAGTCCGTAGCCTTGGTATGATTTGACCACTCTGACAGTCACACCTCATTGGATAATAATGCCACTTACATAGCATGGTTGGACAACTCCGACATTCCATGCACGATCCATTTTTCTCGTTCCCTCACAAGAACCCCATATATGCATTTTGAACATATAAAATCAAGCATATCATTTTCATGCTTCTCAAATGTACAAGCTAGCAATTAAAGTATCTAGCATGCATTTCTTACCACATAAACACATATAGTCATATATGTGTCTAAACTTGCATATAAGTCAAATATGCACATAACCTAGCACATTAGTATTCATGCTCTCACATTTCACATACTCAATCACCACAACATATATATCACATAATGTATCTATTTTGCATGTAAGAATCACAAGAGAAGGAGAAAATATCAAATTCAACCCCTCTGAACACTCACATACATGCAAACTCATCCTATACTCTTCCAACCCTCCCAAAATCCTAGAATCGACAACTAAGAGAGAAGGAGAACCCCAACCTCGAATTTGGAAGGCTTCCAAGTAATTTCCAAGAATCTCACTGAAGTCTATCTTTCCGAAACCCAAGATTGTTCAGTCCAAAGTGAAGCCCTTGCTGAGCTCTACACACTTTCCTTTTTCGGCGAATCCCGAATCCAAGCCAAAACCACCCAAAATGTAGAGAGAAGGTGGAGGGATGAAGTTGGGAGAAATTAGAGAGAGGAACAGCCGTGAGAAATGGCTGGAATCTTAGCCACAGATATTTAAAATATCTAGGGCGCGTACAATGACTAAAACTCCCCCAGCCACTTAACGTACCCTCCCGACCGCTGTTTTCGATTTTGAAAGCTCCTACAGCCTTGAAATCACTTCTTTAACTCTCTAAACATTTCATTTGGTCTAAAATCAAAAATAATTATTTTTCGGAATTTTCTGGATTCCTGGGCCCACCCGGATTACATCCCAAGCCTCCGTTTGATCAAAAAGTCCTTTCCAAAAATAAACAATAACATTAAGGACTTCATGATTTTATCCTGTTCTTGTGTCACTTCCTCAAACTTTGACAGCCAGCTTGCTTGTTATGATTTTTGGTAGTTGCTCATACCATTTAAACAATCTTTTGGTTACCGTATTGCTGATTACTATTCAATAATTATACTCCTTATAAGAAGATAATAGTTTTTAACATGGATTAGTTTTGTAATCTTACCCTATCATATGTGTAGGAGTATATGTCAAGAAGGCTAGTTATTGTATTACTTCGCTTGGTTGATTTATGTCATACTTCTGTGGTTACGATATTCTGTTGCAGGTAAATGGTTGTAGAGGTAAAATGGGAAAGGCAGTTATTGAAGCAGCGATTTCTGAAGGGCTTCATCTTCTTCCTGTATCATTTGGAAGTGCAGAGGAGTCCGGGAAAACTGTGCAAGTGGGTGGGAAAGAGATTCAGGTTCATGGTCCTTCTGATAGGGAAAACACTTTAGCATCTCTGTTTGATGAGTATCCAAATTTGGTTGTGGTGGACTACACAGTGCCTTCTGCAGTGAATGGTAAATATTCATGGATCTCAATAGATAACAATTGAATTGTCAAAAGTTTTACATTGCCCATGATATGGGAAAGAAGTAATTAATATCTTTATAAAAAGAGATTCACATTTGTGCATTTCTGTCTTACCCTCGTCCATATCTTTACACTGAAAAAATTCTGTTTTTTCGTGATCATTGTTTTTGATAAGTTCTATTATTTTGTGATCATATCGAGACTTAAATTGTGCATGTGATAAGGTCAATAGCACTCCAAGTTACAATGATAAGGTCATGTACAAAATGGAAATATATGCATTGTAAAAAGTTCTCCAATTCTTGAGGGGTGAGTTCAAATCTTGAACTTTGACACGATTGTGGAAATATATGAACCCCTTTTCTCCTCTTCCTTATCGGGAGGGCAATCTTCTCTTATGCCTTCACATTCCGCTTGGCCTGGAAATAGAACCCAACCCCCTTCTGGTCCCATTCATTTTTGCAAGTCATCATCATCATCATCATCCTTGCCTTGATCCCATATGAACGAGGTTGGTCACATGAATTCCCTTTCTCCAATCTTTTCTATTACATGCAATTTCGTCTATCTTTAACTTTTTAAAGTCATTTTTAATACATCATCCCATGTTATTTTTGGTCACCCTCTCCATCTCTTGTCTTCTATGACAACTAGTCTTGTTTAATTGGTCTGTAGGTCTCCGATGTATCTGTCCAAACCATCTAAATTTACTCTCTAGTTTTTTCACCAATGGGTGTCATCCCTAATTTTTCTCTCACACTTTCATTTGTGATCCTATCTCTTCTAGCCACTCCACTCATCCATCTTAACATTCTCATTTCCGTTACATGTAGGCATTGTTCTTGTTTCTGTTTTAGCAACTCCCTCCGTACAACATAGTTGGTCTAATAATGGTCTTAGAGAAATTTTCTTTTAGCCTATATATTATTCTTTTATCACATAAAATCCTAGTAGCTTTAGTGTTATCAAAGGCTCTAGGTGCACTAAGGCGCTTAGTGAAGTGAGGCGCATAGTTGAAAAGTTAAATTACTATAAAAGAATTCATATCTCATAATCAATATTTTTAAAAATTCATATCAAATATGAAAAAATAAATCCATCAACCATGTCATTCAAGAACTATAAAATGAAACAAAGCACAAAAAAAAGCAGGAAATAGAAGGAAGACAGAGAGAGAGAGAGAGAGGGACAACAAAAAGAAAAGAAAATGAATATTGTTTTTTCTTCTCCTTAGGACAAGATCCAAAGGAGAAGAAAAACAAAAAAAGAGAGAGAGAAGAAGAATACAATGCGAGAGAGAGAGAGAGAAGAAGACAATAAAAGAAAAACTGTTAAAAAAAAACAGTATGAAATAATTTAGGACAACAGGATAGCATTTAGAGAAAGAAAAAGAAAAGAAAGAGAGAGAGAGGAAGTAGACGAAGAGAGAAGAAGAAGAAGAGCATGTGTATCTATAAATCTCTGCAACTCTCTACAATGAAGGCTGTCAGCATCGTGACGTAGGGCCTTTGGCGTTGTTCACGTCTTGTGATCGTAATGGACTTCTCTCTTCTTTTCTTTTGAACTTTGAACGAGACAAAAGTCTTCTTTTTGAATTAGGAAAAAGAAAAAGGGAAATATCAATCAAGCTCGACTAGGCGCCCCCGACTAACTTGTATAAGGCACAGCCCAGGCGCGCGCCTAGTGAACATAGCTGAGCCTGGGTTAACAACAGGCGCAATCCTTGCGCCTGTGTGCGTCTGGAGCATAGTTGTTAAAGGCTCAAGGCGCACCGAGGCGCTAAGACCTCCTGGAGCTTGAGGCGCGAGGCGCAAGGCGAGGCGCACGCCTGACTGAAGCGAGGCGCAAGTGGATTTTTTTTAAATAACATTTGTAGCCAACATCTAGCAATACAAAGCCAACAACAATACAAACCACAGAGGCATTATACAATTAAACAGAGGCATTACATTATTATACATTGAAGAAGAAGAAGAAAAAAAAATCACAGCTCAGCTTCAGCATGCATTTCACAATTTCACAGCAAAAAAGCAACAGGAAAAAACAGAGCAGAAAAAAATACCCATTATTATACAATTAAACAGAGGTCAGACTGTCAGAGGCATTATTAATTTATTATACAATGAAGAAGAAGAAGAAGAAGAAAGGGGAAGAGAGAAAATAGAGAAGAAGAAACAGGGCTGAAAAAACAGAGAAGAAAAGGGAAGAGAGAGAAGAGAGAAGAACATGAACAAGAACAAGAACAGAGCAGAAGAAAAAAAAACAGAGAAGAAGGGGAAGAGAGAGAAGACGAAGAAGAACAGAGCAGATTGCAGAAGAAAAAAAAAACAGAGAAGAAGGGGAAGAGAGAGATGAGAGAAGAAGAAGAAGAAGAGGAAGAAGAAGAAGAAAGGGAAGAACAGAGCAGATTGCAGAAGAAAAAAAAAACAGAGGAGAAGAAGAAGAAGAAAGAGAAGAACAGAGCAGACGAAAAAAAAAACAGAGAAGGGGAAGAGAGAGAAGAGAGAAGAAGAAGAAGGAGAAAAAAAAAGAGAAGCCGCGAGAAAGAGAAGAAGAGAGAGAAAAAAAATAGAGAAGAAGCTTACCGGAGAAGAGAGAGCTCGCCAGAGGAGAGAGAGCTTGCCGGAATCTGCCGGAATCTTCAAACCTCTTCTTCGATCCTCTGAACCTTGCAATCTGCCGCAACCCACAAGTATACACTGCCCTAACCTGAGTCGAAAAGTCGAAAGGCCCTGTAGAGTCGAAAGAAAGGCTCTGTTTGGAACATTGGGTCAGTCACTTTTAACCAGTGCTTTGCGCCTTGAGCCTTGCGCCTCGCAGCGCCTTGCGCCCCACTGCAATAGGCGCGCGCCTTACCAAAGGCACCTCGCCTCGGTCCATGATAGGCGCGAAGGCTGCACCTCGCGCGCCTTTGACAACTATGGTCTGGAGCCTAGGCGCGCCTTTAACAACACTGAATAGCTTGTCTCCATTTGGTCCAACCCACTCCAATTCTACTAGTTATATCACTATCCATCTTTTCTCCATCCTCTTGTACAACCAAAAAAGCAATAAAGAGATAATATTTAGAAAGAAAAAAAAAATTGTAAGAAACATATTTGAATTGGAATGACAATTAATAACTTATGATAAAATAGCAGATAATATTAAGAATATGGGGAAGAAAACTTTAGAAGAGACCAAAGGAAAGAAATTCATCATTAAAGAAACATAATGAGTGGTAGTGAAGAGAAGGAGCTTCAAAGTATGGCAAAAAACAACAAGACAAAAAAATGAGAGGGTCCAGAAAATACCAAAATAAAAATAAAAATTGAAGCTAACAATATGGTAACTAAAGATGAAGAAAATACATTAAAGTTATGTTTGGTAGCATAGAATTGGTGTCCTAAAATTAGAATTGGAGGAAAATTAGTTCAAGGTGTTGATTCCATACTTTCAAATGCAAGATAAATGATTTATATGAAAAATTAGGTGCAAAAGAGCACAAGTTGACTAAAGATAGAGATAAGTTGACTAGAGACATGAATCAAGTTCGATGCATTAAGGAGTAAGGACATAGATCAAACAATATTATTCAAAGAGTGGCATTAGATAAATGGAAAAATTATTCTAACAACTATTAAATGAGTAGTATCCAAGTAAGAAACTGAGAGTAATGAACCTAATATAGAAATGTTAAACAAAATCAACAACATAGAAGTGGAGGGCACTAAAAAAAAGGAAATATAAAGTGATAGGACCTGCTAAAATACCTATAAAGAAAGGGTTTCTTTTCTTGAGTTTTTAGATTTTTTCTTCTCTTTTGTGAGCCTTGCCACTTATCCTTGATAAAGTTCATCACTTATAAAAAAAAAATAAAAGTTTATCTACTTAAAATATCTTATCATTGAAATTCATTTATGTTCTAGCAAAAGCTCTACCAAGTTTAACTCCTAGAAACTCTGTGTTGGTGCAAACGTAGTCAAAATATAAGGTGGAGATAAATTAACCTCGTGCAAGTAAAAGAAGAGGAAATTCAGAAGTGCTTCACCAAAATCGCTATAATTTTTGTGTACGATATATATCATAATAATGGTGCAGTCTAGGACACACACGGTCACACGCGCTATGGGTTGTGCATAAAATTGAATTTATAAGCTTTTTCCTCCTGACTCTGCTGCATTTTTATCTGCATTAAATTTGGGATTTGCTTTTAAAGGTTGTAATTGCCAAAGGGGTCAGATGTCCCATAGCTCTCTTTCATTGGGGTTGTTCTTGATTGTTTTGAAAATTATGTTACTATCATGTGATTTACAGATAATGCAGAGTTATATTGCAAAGTTGGAGTGCCTTTTGTAATGGGAACGACTGGCGGAGACAGGGAGCAGTTGTATAAGACTGTAGAAGAATCAAAAGTTTATGCTGTGATCTCCCCTCAAATGGGAAAGCAGGTTCAGGATTTAACACCCTTGTATTGGTTGTGATGTAGTTTGACACCCTGATCTTGTCTTGTGGAACTTTGGTTGTGGTTTTGATTAGGTTGTAGCATTTCTCGCTGCTATGGAAATTATGGCAGAGCGATTTCCTGGAGCCTTTTCTGGGTATTCCCTACAGGTAGTTCTTGTTTTCTTCCTTTTATTCGGTTGTATTGCTTTGGTATCCTTGGTAATATTAATAATTAATGAAGGTTATACATAAAAATTAAGAAAGGGTTTAAAATTGAACTGTAAATATGGAAAAGAAAGGATGAAACTAAGTTAAAGAGAAAAAAAAAGTTAGTGGATCTCGATCAATTGAATAATGTGAGGTGGCAATAAAATAGACACCTGACAGGCCAGGTGTCCAGCATGAAGGACCTCTCCCGTTCAAGCTCCTATAAACCCCCATAAACGGGGGGCATAGGGGTTGGGAAAAAGGAGACAAAAAGGGAGAGGAAAGAATGACAAAGAGAGGATGAAAGAGAGAAAAAAGGAGAGGGAAAAAAAGAAAGAAAAGATATAAGAGATGGAAAGGAAAGAAAGGAGGGAGAAATGGAAGCGAAGAAAGTGAGGTAAAGAGGTAGGAAATCCTAATCATATCCTTGATAACCAGATCATTGAAGTGATTAGGTTGAGAAATTTATGTGAATAGTGTTTATTCTACTTGTTTAGTTGCAGCTTCTTGTTTCATTCACAGTGTTCCCTTGCTTGAATAACGGCTATTTGCATGTAAGAACTTAGGCCGAACCGTTAAATAGACTGCATGATATGTGTGTGTAATATATGCATGAGTTAATTTGTGGTAAATTCCCCTAGCATTTGTTTCAATTGAGTATATTTAGGATTGAAAGAGAAGACATGATGATGATTTATAAATTTATCATGCTCAGTTTAAAAAATAGCACTCTCACAAAGAATTGAATTCGTCCCTTTTTTATTGACGGCAACAATGAATCTTCTTTATCGATGGGTAAAGATAAATCCTCTTCATTGATGCTTCTCTCTCTCTCTCTCTCTCTCTCTATCTGTCTATCTTCCTTCTTTTATAAATGTGTTGTCAACCTCTATCTAATTCACTTCCCTCAAAACTCAAATTCTCAAGTTCTTGTCATTCTATTATTTAGAACAAATGAATTAAATCATTCGAGGGTGGACTTGTACCATTATGTTGATATTGGCATAGTAACAGTAACATCTGATGTGTTTGTTTGAACTTTCAGGTGATGGAGTCTCATCAATCAAGCAAATTGGACACTTCCGGAACTGCCAAGGCTGTCATCTCATGCTTTAAGAAACTGGGGGTCTCTTTTGAAATGGATCAGGTGTGTTAAGGACATCCAAGTTCATTACAGTGCTTTTTTTCTCTTTAGTTCTAAAGAAGATTACTAAATCAATATGCAAGTATCCAGTTACATTCCTTAGATTTATTTGGATAGGCAGGGACTAGCTTGGAACATTTGTATACTCTCGCGCTAGGTTTTGTTTTGCTATGTGGTAACAGTTCTGCATGTAGTAGTTCATTATGTTTTTGGTTATACAGCCTACAGGCTGTACCATTCCATCTTTTATGATTTTTGAGTTCCAATAACTTTTTAATTGATATAGTGGTTCTTTTGAAGCTATACTTCTCTCATAGCTTGTCTTTCTACTATTGAAAAGTTTGCAAGGTACCCCCCTCCGGAGGGAGGTATCTTGCAATCATTTTTTATAATTTTAGGTTGTGATATGCTATATCTTTAGTTCAAGTGGACAACTCGCCAAAACTTGTATGGTACAAGGGTTTTTTTGCAATTAACCCATAATTTAGAGATGACATAAAATTAGTTTTGTTGCATTAATAAAAAGTTCTCTCAATTCTTCCTATCCAGCATACGCATGCACAAAAACAAAAACAAAAAATTGTGTCCACAATGGTCCACTGGATCGGCAGTGCGTTAGTGGCATGTCCATGAATTGTTTGCTGCATGTCCAGGGCATGTCCCATTTATTTCACAAAGAAAAAAATATTCACATTTTTTGCATGCCCAACATAGATACTTCTGCCTTTTAGGTGTACCCGTGCTTCTTAGCTATTCTGGGTTTCTTTTACGCTGCAAGTTGTAACCCGAAAATGCATAGGAGCAAGCTAAAAAACAAAATATGAATATTCTATCCTTCATAAACATGATATCTCAAGCATGTAACTTGAAAAATTCAAGACACCGAAATTTTCATTAATGATAAAATGACATCCTTGACACTGAAATTTTCATTCATGATAAATGACCTTAACGAGTTCATATTATTTACGTTGGCATGTAACGCCAGACGTTGCCTCTTGGATCATTTGTTACTTTGTTGTCATCTTTATTCCATTGCTTAGCTATTCGAGGAACCATTCACCAGCACATGTTCTCTCACTCTCTATGTATAGATAGATAGATATGCAATTTTGGCTTCTTCCTCAACCTGATTTAAAATTTTCAATCAGATACAAAAAATCCGGGATCCCAAGCAACAGATTGAGATGGTGGGTGTCCCAGAGGAGTACGTATCTGGTCACGCATTTCATATGTATCATCTGACGTCACCTGATGAAACGTAATTTTCTTCTTTCTTATTTATATGATTTTTGGTTTGATTTTTTTTGTTTTTGATCTCCCATCTCAACTTTTAAGCATTAAAATTTATTTATTTATTTATTATTTTCTGCAGAGTTTCCTTTGAGTTTCAGCATAATGTTTGTGGTAGATCAATCTATGCACAGGGTACTATTGATGCTACAATTTTCCTTGCTCAAAAGGTGCTCATGCTTGTCTCCTCTCCTTGCATTTTACCTTTATTTATTTATTTTTATGTTCACTTGACATTTTAACAATTCATAATAATATGGGCTCTGTTGTGAATCATGTGATAGCTGTGTCATATTGATTGTAATAGTCCTATGCTTTTACCTTTTCTATTCCTATTTGTAATACCCCAAGGATGAAAATAATATTTTTATTGTTTGATTCTAGCATTTTAGTTATAATTAAGGTAATGTGAAAAAACAAAATTAGAGATTTTTTCTGAGGTGGGTTAGTGTTGGGTAGGTATATGTAAATTCTGCGTACTCATTGTTGTGTAATAATTCATAGTGTATTTTCGTATTGCATTCATTGATTTTTGACAATGTTTTGTTATACAGGTTAAATCAAAGGCAGAAAAGCGTATCTACGATATGATGGATGTCTTGCGGGAGGGTAACATGCGATGATAATCAAGTTTGGTTGCAGAGTTTTGTTTGTTATATATATATATATATATATATATATATAGCAGCTTTTGTGTTGGCGAAGAGACTTGGGCATTTAGCATATAGAGTGGGAAAGATGATAATCAAGCTTGGTTACACAGTTTTGTTATTATAGTTCATAGTTCATGTCATGTGTTGGCAAAGTCGTTTACTTGAGAGAAGTAGGAAGATTTGGATGTAGACTTCTGCTAATAAATATAGGATATTAGTTGGTGAGAAGTAAAGAGGGCAATTTTCTATTAAAATATCAGGATATTTATCATTGTTGTAACTGTTGCTGTTGTTGTTGCTGTTGCTAATAATCTGATAAATTTATGTTTTCATAGTTGTTTTTATTTTGTTTTCTCAAATCAATTACAAGGCTCTACTTTGGTTTCCCTCATAAATGGTTTTTTAGGATTTAGGACTTGAGGGGTTCTATTTCAATCACCTCTTTTGATCTTAATGATGTAGAAAAACAAAGTAGTTAATATTTTTCCTTTTTTAAGGGATTTTAGGTTTGTTCTTTTCTTGACAAAAAACAAATCTGATTCATTTTTTTTGTCATTTTGGTTGAAAAACAGACTGGCAGTTACACGTATGCTGTAGTTGCACCGTGGAACTAAATTGTTCAGTCAATCAAAAAATTAAGGTCCCGTCTGATAACTGTTTTTCGTTTATAACATTGTTAGGTAATGTACAAATGTTGGTTGGACTTATTTTAAAAACAATAAACAGAAAACATTGCTTGGTTATCTTTAAACTGTTTTATTTTTTATTTTAAATTGAACACAATAAAAAAAATAAAAAAATACTTGTTTGGTAACATTAAAATGCTTTAAAAAGAGAAAAAAAAAAAATAGTTGTCATCAGAACACCTATTGTTCTAGTGTTGATTCTATTAAGATAAGCATGTTCATGTTGGTCAAAATCTAATAGGTTAGATTGGTCAACTTGACCAGACAGAAAGTTCAAATTTAGTGAGAATGTACCCTATTTTTCACCACCAAAGGCCTAGCCTAATGGCATCTCATTAACTTTCTCCGGGGAAGGTATAAAGTTCGAGTCTGTGTTCTAGTATGTGAATGATATTTGAGATTACAATAAATAAATAAAAGGTTTTAAAAAAAAACTTTTCAAGAATTACAAAGACTTTTTCTTTATTTATTTGTACTTTTCTCATTGTAGTGGGCTCTTGTCAAAGAAGAAATATCATGCATAGCATGTATACCAGAAGACTTGTGATTAAGAGTCTGAATTTGAAAGTTTTCGAATGAGTTTATGTAAGTGGGGGTGTAGATTTATAAATGGGTACCCTAATGCTGTGTTTGGTACGCAACAATGGAATGGAATGACCATTCCATTAGAGTGAGAATAGAATGAGAATGAGAATGAGAATGAACTGATTATTTCCATTTTATTGATTGGTTTCAAACATGAAATAATACAGGAATTGAATGATGATTACATTATTTTTGCTAACTAGATTTTTGTTTTAAAGTTAATTAGGAATGGAATAACCATTCTATAGGTTAAGTAGTGGAATGAATTTTCATTCTTTTTCATTCCAAAGGAATGATGCGGAATGGTCATTCCCACTTTAATTTTTCTTACCAAACAAAGGAATGAATCCAAAAAGGTAATATTGGCATTCCATTTCATTCCATTGTTGCGTACCAAACGTAGCATAAGAGAACAGTAGTAGAAAGTCTCTTAATATACATAAATACAAACCGACACATATTTAAAACTCAGTTATTTACTCATATATATTTTTTAATTATGGAGAGTAATTTTTGATTGAGTACAAATCAAAACTAGTCTCATTGCAAAATGGCTTGTCACACAAAGCCAGTTATGATTATACTTGTTGTTATGTGTAGTGTGGATCAGAAATGGTGGCGACCTTATGTCTAACAGAGATCTCCAGTCCATTCCTCCACTTGAGGGAGCTTCTCAAAGAGCTTGGTTACGAGGACACTGACCTTAATTTGACAGCTGATATTAGTTCAATTTTTGAACACTGAAGGGAACATATATATATATATGGAAACAATGTAAAAAATCACTTCCAAAACAATTTCAAAGTCGGACACATCCAATTGCATTTATATGAAAACAATGCACAAAGTCACTTCCAAAACAATTCCAAAGCCAGACACATTCGATTACATTTATATGAGTGTACATGATGTCATCCTAATTGTTGATATTACAATGACATCATTCTCCACTCACATAGTCCGACTTTCATACTACATATCATTTTTCGTTCAGTTTTGCTTTATGCTTCTTTACATGAATTGAACGTAAGAACATAATATGAGTGTAAATGATACATCATAATGGTTGACATTATGATGACATTATTCCACACTTATATAAAACATTCGAATTGATCCAACTTTTAGACATATTATTTTTCTTTTAGTTTTTGACAAGGTTTGAAAAACCATTGTAAAGTTGTCTGGTGGTGCACGTCTCATTTATAGAATATTCAGAGCAAGATTACAGCAAGATGATTTACGTACAAAGTCAACATATCCATCTATAGCTATTATCTATAATCAAGGGATTGCCTAGAATCATGGGATTGAGTTTTGATAAAAGATACAACAGGATTTGAGGAGGATCTTGTGGATCCTTCTATATCCGTAATACCCCCTGCAAGCCTGGTGTCTCAGAATCTGATATGCGAAGCTTGGAACTTATAAAAATGAAGGTAGGTCGGCCAAGACTTTTGGTGAACATGTCGGCAATTTGTAAGTGAGTGAGGATATAACGAATCTTGAGTTCTCCAAAGGCCACCAATTCTCTCACAAAATGATAATCCAAATCAATGTGCTTAGAACGCCTATGAGAGATTGGATTGGCAGCGATAAAAATGGAACTTTGATTATCACAAAGCATGACCGGAGGAGATAGAGGAGACACATAAAGATGTCGCAGCCACTTAACCTTAGCAGCAGTGAGGGCCAATGCTGGATATTCAGATTCACAGCTGGATTGGGAAACCGTTGGTTGCTTCTTGGAACTCCAGGACACTAGATTACCACCGAAATAAACGGCATAACCAAAAATTAAGCAACGCGTATCGGGACACCCAGCCCAATTGGTATTTGAATAAACAATGAGTTCTCTAGAAGAAGATGGAGTGAAAGATAAACCAAACTGAAGAGTCCCCTTAACGTAGTGTAGTATCCTTTTAACAGCCTGAAAATAAGAAATTGACGACTTATGCATGAACTGATTGACAGCACTTACAGCGTGAGCAATATCCAGATGAGTGATTGTGAGATATTGAAGGGCACCTATAAGCGACCGGTAGAGGGATGGATCATCAAAATCTGGGCCAGTCATGGAAAGGTGTTGAGCGACCACCATGGGAGTACCCACCTGTTTGGAGTCAAGTAACTGTGCACGCTGTAAGATCTCATGGGCGTACTTGGCCTGGCTAAGAAAAAGACCAGTAGACGTGCGATGAGCTTCCAAGCCCAAAAAATAGTTCAAAGATCCAAGGTCCTTGGTGGCAAATTCATGAGTCAGCTTGTTTATAAATCTATTGAGGAGTGCCGAATTCCTACTAGTCACGACAATGTCGTTAACATAAAGTAATAAATAGATTAAGTCAGCACCCTTAGAAAAAACAAATAAAAATGAGTCAACACGACTACAAATGAAGCCAATAGCCAAGAGAAAAGAGCTAAAGCGATGGAACCAAGCACGTGGAGCTTGCTTGAGACCATAGAGAGCTCAGCGAAGCCGACAAACATGTGTGGGGTATTTAGGATCAACATATCTAGACGATTGATCCATATAAACCTCTTCTTGCAAAAGACCATTAAGAAATGCATTTTTGACGTTAAGTTGCCGGAGAGGCCAATTATTAGAGACAGTCAGGGATAAAACAACTCTGACTGTGGAAGCCTTAACAACAGGACTAAAAGTATCAATGGAGTCGAGGCCCAATGCCATCGGATAGATATTTGATGAGGAAAACCCATTTGGAGCCCACAACATTTTTGTTGGGCGGTTTAGGTACCAGATTCCATGTATGATTCTTATGAAGGGCCTGAATTTCTTTATCCATGGCAGCAATCCAACCAGGATGTTTGGCAACGGACTTGAAGCCTTTGGGCTCGCGTATGGTGAGAAGAGAGTGGAATAGGCCAGAGTGAGGAACTATGCACACATGGGATCGATGGGCAAGCTTGAAAATTCCTCATTTAGCTCGAGTCTGCATCGGATGAGTGCCAATTAGAGGAGGATGGCCCGAGGCTGTAGGGGAGGATATGTTGGTGACAAGATCTGGGGGGTCAGCGGGCATGAGTGTTAAGGCATGCGAAGGCTTATGCACCGAAGGAATAGTAGGCTCAGCATGGGGGGCCTGCAAAACCGAAAGAGGCACAAAACTAGCAGATGGGTCAGTTAAGCAAGAACCACACGGACGTGGTATGGAATCGGGCTGAGTCAGTAATTCGCCCACTAGGATGGTAGTAGGCTCAAGAAATGCACTAACGGGAGAGTTAAGCAAGGGCCCAGAGTAAGGAGTTCCCTTAAAAGGGTAATTAAGTTCATAAAAAATAGTATGCCTGGAAGTAAAGACATGATTAGTGGAACGATTAAGACAACGAAAACCATTGTGAGACATACTGTAGCCAAGAAAAACACATGGACGACTGCGAGGGGCTAATTTGTGAGAAGCATAATCGCGTAAGTATGGAAATACAAGGCAACCAAAAGCATGAAAATTGGAATAAATGGGAGACTTACCATATAGAAGCTCAAAAGGAGATAGGCCATCAAGAGTAGGCGTTGGCAACCGATTAATGGTGAAAGTAGTCATGCTAAAGGCATCAACCCAAAATTTCAGAGGGACATGTGAGTGAAAGAGCATTGCTAAACTAGTTTCAGTTTTATGACGATGTTTGCACTCTGCACGGCCATTTTGGGCCGGTGTATAAGGACAAGATATTTGATGATGAATGCTACAGTTTAGTAAATGATCCCGAAAATTATGATTGGTAAATTCAGTGCCTCCGTCACTTTGAAATACTTTGATTTTAATTGAAAACTGATTCTCCACAAATTTCTAAAATTGAAGAAAAGTGCGGTAAAACTCTGATTTAAATTTCAGAGGATAGAGCCACGTAAATCGGGAATGATCATCAACAAAAATGGTATAATATTTATAACCCAAATTGGACGGAACGGGAGATGGACCCCATAAATCATAATGAATAAGATCCAAAACATGAGAGGCCCATTTGTCATTATGTTGAAATAGAAGTCTGTGACTTTTTGCAAGTTGACAACTAGAACAAATAGTGGGAGTAGGAAGCAAAGAAGTCACACATAATTGACGATTTTTATTTAAAAGAGCAATAATAGAGTGAGATACATGACCCAAACGAGCATAACAAACATCGAATGAAGCTCGAGGACAATTATTAGAGAAAATAGAAATTAGAGATTGATGTCCATGCTCAAGCACATAAAGACCGTTTTCACGCTGTTCGGTTGCCACCACCCTTTTTGTGACTCGATTCTGTATAATAAAGCGGTCATTAGTAAAGGTGATAGAAAAAGGGAAATCAGAGGTAAGTTTACTGATGGAAATCAAATTTTTGGTTAAGTCAGGCACAACTAAGACATCCTTTAAAGTAAGGGAAGAGGTGAGAGAGAGGGTACCGGTGTGAGAAATGGGAAGAGAGGCACCATTACCGATAATAACACGATCCTTACCAGTGTACATATTAGACTTATCTAACTAAGCAGTATCATTAGTCATGTGCGTAGTGGCTCCGGTGTCCGTATACCAATCAGAATCCTAATTATCATTGAGTGTGCATGAGGTAAAAGCATCCACAAGGTTGGCAACATTTGAGGAATCGGAGTAATGGTCACAACAAGAAGTGGCATAATGCCCTACCCCACGATAAATCTGACAATGAATAGGATGATTGCGTTGATTACGATGGCCACCACGGCTACGACCCCCACGAGAAGCACGACCACCCTGACGAGCAGAGGTAGATTTGTTACTGCGAGAGGCAGTGAAGGCAGTAGAAGTGGATCCTGTGGAAGGAAGCTCCAATGATTTAACAAAATTTTCATAACTCTCCACCGTGGGAACAATCTTAGAAGGGAGAGATGAAAGAGATAACTGTGCAGTAAAAAAAGTGAAGAAAGTAGAGCCAAGTCCACGTAAATACCAGTGTATTTTGTTGAGATCATCGACGGAGTGGCCCATGGCAGTAAGCTGGTCACAAACTGTTTTGAACTCGAGGAAAAATTCAACAACAGATCGAGCATCTTTCTTCATGTGCTGCATTTCATCTTTTAAACGCAACTCCCGGGGAACAATGACTGAAGGTGTCTCTAGAGTGGACTAGACTGTATGCGAAGAAATCAGGCCAACAACAATAAATAGGGCTTCTTCCTTTAACGAAGTAAGGGGAGGCTTAGTACAAGTTGATCGATTTGCTGCCATTTAGCAAATGCTGGATTGACAGTATTAGAGGCACCATAACCAATAGTTGCAGAAGGAGGTTTGATGAAGCCATCAACATATCCAAGAAGATGTTGACACTGCAGCAATGGCAGCACTTGACTATGCCAGAGGAGAAAGTTGGAAAAGATAACTTGATGGTCAGGAGGTGGACCATGGTGTTGAAAGACAGGGTAGGGGATGGAGTTTCAGAGGCCATTTGGATTGACGGAGGTGAATCCTTAGAGGACTACTGATACCATGACAAGGTTTGAAAAAGCACTGTAAAGTTGTTTGGTGGTGCATGTCTCATTTATAGAATATTCAGAGCAATATTACAGCAAGATGATTTACGTACAAAGTCAACATATCAATTTATAGCTATTGTCTATAATCAAGGGATTGCCTAGAACATGGGATTGGGTTTTGATAAAAGATACAACATGATTTGAGGAAGATCTTGTGGATCCTTCTGTATCTGTAATAGTTTTGCTTTCTACTTCTTAACATGAATTGAATAGAAGAACACATAAGGTGAAAGATAGAATCCATTGCATTATTACTTGACTAAATTTTGATGGGTTCGTTATTTTTCTGATGTAATTTTCACATTTGCTAGGATGATGGGTGGACCATATTTATTATACTTTAAATTGGTCTGTAGTTGTTTGTCCAAGTAATGACAATGAGATTACTGGTTAGTGCTTTCTTGTTCTACAAGATTAAGATTGCGAGGATGGTGAAACACAAACTCACCAAAAGGATTACAACTAAAAAAAGTTGAATGAAGCCTGTAAAAAAATATTGGATTATTTTAATCTACTGCAATCATAATTTATTTAAACCTAAAAATATTTTTCTATACTTGTCAAAAATAATATAGTATTTGCTTTCTCTCTCTTCCATTCTTCCACCAAAATGCTCATATATATATATATATATATATATAAGGTCATGTAAGAAAGTACCATTATAGAGGGTATTAAATGGCGCATGACAGACATTCACAGAAATAGGAATAACAGTGAAAAGGATGTCATAAATTCTAGAGCAATGATACACAACATGAAATTATTTCATGATTTTGTATCATGAATGATGTGGCAGGTAACAATTCTATATTTATAAGAATCCCACCAACAATAAATCTCTATTTTCTATTATTATTTTTCATTATTTTAGGAGATAAAATTAAATGGTGAGTTAGTATTGGTGAGATCCCCCCCATACACGGAGTCCCCATGGTATTATCACTTGCCACATCATTCATGATACAAAATCATGAAATAAAATCGTGAAGTTTAGCATTTTCCTAAATTCTAAGATGCTATGGGCCCGTTTGGCATGCATTTTGTTTTTGTTGTTTGGTTTATACTTAAAATAGAACAAGTGTTTTGTTACGAGTGTGTTTTAAATAGAATCAAAAACACGTTTGGTAAGGAAAATCTGTTTTTAAGTGTTTTTTTCCTACTATAGTTGCTGAAACATAATAAAAACACCAAAATGGTGTTTCCAATTTCGGCCAAAAATTTTGAAATATTTTGACACTATTCAAACACAACGGGCGGTACCAAACATACTTTGTTTTTACAATGCCGAAACAAAACAGAAAAATAAAAACAAAACGCATGCCAAACAGGCCCTATATGTATGTAGCCACATATTTAGAGATGTGGCTTCAGGCTCGGCTCAACTAATAGAATGTATATTGATAGACTATGAGGGTGACCGTTTTCTTTATGAGTTCTCTCTATGTCATTTATGTTTACAATGATCATATTCCCCATTATTATTTTAAGAGGTCTATTCTTTTTTGTTTTTAATCAGTTAAAAGAAAGTTATACAATACAAAGAGCCATGTTTTCCTTAAATTTACTTTCTTAACATGTAACAAGACAATAATGCAAACACCTTTAATTACCATAGATAGATAACCATATAAATTTTTAAAATTTTTGGAAGTGCCAACTTTAATTTTTTTTATATAAAATCACAGTTACTAACCATAAATAAGCACTAGTAATAGAGTTTTGAAAATAATTACCATTGATAGATAGTCATAAATAGAAAATTTTAAAAATTTTAGAAGTGTTTGCGTTAATTTTTTTTTAAGTAAAATCACAATTACTAACCATAAATATGCACTAGTAATAGAGTTTTGATAAAATTTTGAAAAAAAATTGGGGGTCGTGCATGGCCCCCCCTCCCTCTGCCCTTGTTTTCAAGGATGATTTTCGTGAAAAATAGATGGAACTTCTAATGACAGATTGACTACAATACTCTTGTGAAAATAATTCAATTATATCAAATGGTATGTCAATGAATTTAGAAAACTCTAAAGATATGATTCAACTTATTCAATGGTTCTATAGTCTTTCTAAGATAAGAGAGTTAAATTCTTTGATGTTGAACTAACTCAAGGTCAATTGAGGTTTCAAGGGAAATACCAAATAGGTTTATGACCTATTGCTAAGTGTTCAATGACTTATTAAAATGATATGCATGAAGTGCTTTAGGTCCTAGAAACATTCTAAGTTGTAGAGTTGAGCTTTAATGAAAAGTTACTTCAAAAATAACTTTGTAAATTTTTCTAGCACTCACACACAACCACCTACCCAATTCTTTGATCTTCAATGATGTCCTTTGGGTTGATGTTTTCAACTTGATCTTGTTGCCTCTTGCTCAATTAAAAGTTTTTATTTGTGACTTCCATTTCATTTAGCTTTTGAGATCTTTATCTTTATAAATATCCTTTGGGTTTCTTTGCATTTGATCTTTAGGTACATGGATCTTCTTATGTCTGCCATTGATCTCTTAGCTCGCTTGAGTCTTTGTAGATAAAACTTGTTTAACATAAACTTAAATAGATATTAAATTCAACACATTTAAGGTTTGTTATCATCAAAATAACGTTTATGCCATTGGTTGGAAACTTTAAGGCTAACAAAAATGATTGAGATAAGTTAATCCATAAATAGAAACCTACATATTACACTGTTGTAGATAGAGTAACCAACTCTATCAAGAGTGAGAACATATTTTTGAAAATGTAATATCTATGATTTAGATCTCTTATACATATCCCTCATTGCGAGATGCACACAAATCACATTACATAATCAATTTATACCTTGACTTAACTCTAGAGTCAAATAGTACAAAACATTCGCCATATATGTATGCCATTTATTGCGATGCTTCATGGGATGACTTAGGTTGTGTTTTAATGCAAGAGGGTAGGGTGGTTGCTTACGAGTCTAGGCTGTTGAAGACTCATGAGCAAAACTATCCCACATGTGATTTGGAGCTAGCGGCAGTGATCTTTGCTTTGAGGGGTTGGAGGCATTACTTGTATGGGAAAAAGTTTGAGGTATACTCTGATCACAAGAGTCTCAAGTACCTCTTTTCACAAAAGGATTTGAATCTCAGGCAGCGTAGATGGATGAAATACATGGAAGATTATAACTTTGATTTGCAGTACCATTTGGGGAAGGCCAATGTTGTGGCTGATGCCTTGAGTAGGAAAACACAGGGAACGAAGGCTAGCATTGCCATTCGGGAATGGAAGATGATGGAGGACTTTGCTGAGTTCGGGTTGTATTTCAGTGATGATGATGGAGAACCGGCCATGTTGTTTACACTTGTGGCACAGCCGGCTCTAATAGATAGGGTCATTGAGTCACAAAGGGAGGATGAAGAGGTGGATACCATTCACACACGGATTTCAGATGGTGAGACAGTGGACAGTTGGACTCTTCACACAGATGGTGGTTTGAGATTCAAGGGATGGATGTTTGTACCAAAATCTTATAGGGAGGATGTTCTTCAGGAGTTTCATAGTTCACGTTTGGCGGTACATCCTGGTGGTACCAAAATGTATCACAATTTGAGAGGGCAGTATTGGTGGAAGGGCATGAAGGGTGATGTGGCACGTTTTGTGGCTAGATGCCTTACTTGCCAACAAGTAAAAGCCGAACACCAAAGACCAACAGGGTTGTTGCAACCGATTCCAGTTGGAGAGTGGAAATGGGATCATATTGCCATGGGCTTCGTGACGGGATTGCCAAAGTCTAAGGAGGGACATGACACGATTTGGATCATTGTTGACTGGTTGACCAAATCGGCCCATTTTCTTCCTATTCGAATGACGGAGAAGATGGAGAAGCTCACAAAACTTTATGTTGAGGAGATTGTTCGGTTACATGGGGCACCAATCTCCATTATTTTGGATAGGGATCCTCGATTTACTTCACATTTTTGGAGGAGTTTTCAGGAGGCCCTTGATACAGAGTTGTGGTTTAGCACCGCATTCCATCCCGAGACAGATGGTTAGTTGGAGAGGACGATTCAAATTTTGGAAGATATGCTTCGGGCATGTATTCTTGACTTTAAAGGTAGTTGGGAAGATCATCTGGCATTGGTAAAGTTTGCCTACAACAATAGCTTTCAAGCCAGTATTAGAATGGCACCGTTCGAGGCCTTGTATGGTGGACCTTGTAGGTCACCAATTTGCTGGGTAGAAGTAGGCGATATAACTACCTTGAGGTTTACTCACCTCAGAGTAGGTAAATACTCGGTGAAAACCCAGAAAAGGAAAAAGGGGCCAAGTCATCTTGGAGTAGGTAAATACTCGGTGACTGTAATGACCGGACCATTTATCGGATCGGGTTATTTTATTTATATATGGTTGTTTTTCTTTAAACTTTAAAAATTCGTAACTCACTCATCTTAAATCCGATTTAGGTGATTCTTCTTTTGAAATTGAGTGTTTTGAATTATTATTTTCATTAAAATTGGTTTCATTTAGAGAATCCAAAGGAACTGAGCCCAGTTATTTCAAAGTGGAGAAAAATGAATTTTTTTTCCTATGTTAGAAAGAAAAAAATGTTCAAATCTGTCGGATTTACTTTTTATTGTTTCTTGGTGATTATTTGATGTATGGACTCACATTTAGAGGTTTGAAATATTTTGTGTCCATCCGGAATCATTTTGCGGGTTCGTTTAGGTGAAATGGGCATTTTGGGCCCGGGCGCCGTTTTAGGGCTTCGGGACCGATTTGGTGGGCTCATTTTGGATTTTGATGCTGAATAAATATTTTTATTTATATTGTGACATTTTTGAATGGAATTTGAAATTTTGAAATTTTAGAAAGAAATCGGGATGCATTTGGACATCGTATGAGACATATAGGATAGATATACACATAAGTGAGACAAATTGTAACTTGTGGGGCCCACATGACCCAAAAGTCCAATTTTTTTTCAAGTGGCAGAACCTTGCTCGGCAGCCTATCTTTCTCCTTCTTCATTTCATTTTCTCTCTCTCTCTCTAAGACTCCATTAAAGAACATTTGAGATCTACTCTTTCTCTAGATTTTGGACCCCTTCAAGGTTGTTTTGGCTCAAGAGTCCAAGAGAAAAGTTGTAGAGCTCGGCTAGGGCTATCCATTGATAAAAAAATTATCATTTTTGGGGCTCATTCGGAAGGTGTAAGACATATACAACCTCTCTTTTCCATCCCATTTTCATATAAGTTACTCCATTGAGGTAGAGGGTTTTAGTTTTAAGTTTTATTTGGCTAAAATTTACATATATTTACTCATGGAGTGTTTAGGATTTCATTTTGTCTAACTCCATTTTAAATGTCATGAATATATTGATATTGTCTCATATTTTTAATGATGATTATGTAAGCATCATGTTTTGTTTTTGTATTTATGAGATATATAGAGGTTGGGTTGATTATATGTTGAATAAAGTGCTAATTTTTGGGTTGTCGATGTATGAGTTATTTTGTGATGTTATAGTAGTTGGTGATGTATGGAGAATGGGTTGAATTTGTTGATGGAGTACATGCTGATTTTATTCTTCTTTTGTTGATTGTAGTACTTTGTGTTCCTCTTTAAATTTTTAAATGACTAAGAATGACTTGTTGAATATGTGTTTAAATTTGTGGTCAAGAATATGCATTTCATATTGTGTATTGCCTATATTAATGAGATTGGTTATGTCTAGAATAATGAAATTATGTCATGCTAGGTGAAATTCTAGGACATGGATTGAATGTAATTGCATTGTTTATGTGCGTGTGAATATTGCACATGTGTTAATTTGATTAATCATGCCACAATGTGTTTGGATGATGATTTTAAAATTTGATGTCGCGTTTAAAGGTATTGTCCTGATGTGGCTAAACTTGATTGCAATTGTAAGCTTATTTTTATCCTTTTTCAAAATATAATTTAACCACTCGCAAGAGCACGAATCTTTGTAGATACGGTTCTATATAGAGGGTATCGATCCCACGAGGACTAGTTGTTAATTGTCTTGAAGAGAGATTAATTCCACTTTAATTCTAAAAACAAGGTTTTTAGATTTTTGTTTTAAAACTATTACATGAAATGTAAAAACATTAAATTTAAATAGTTGAAAGTTAGGAGAGAGAATTAGGGGTGGTTTCCACCACTAGCCATTCACATGTCCATAAATGTAGCAAGCTTGAGATTTATAAAATTAAATGGCTAACAATGTCATTAGGCTTGTTACCTCAATAATATATCAGAAGATCAATGTGTGTGCAACCTATCATAATCCATCTTCGACAAGCATAGTTCTTCAACCTAACTAATTATCCTACTGTCTAAGTGAACCTAAATGCATCCAAACTACCTCATCTTGGCATGGTTTATACAAACAAGAACAACACATTCCATTTAAGCACCATTACTTAGCCATCACTTACACTTTTTGTAGAAGATGCAAGTGTTGTGCATTTATAAGATGGATTCTACTCTAAGACAAGAATAAAAATAACATCATATGAATATATATTAGAAATGTGTAAGTGCACATCATCACTAGACTAAGTAATCAATATTTAAATACAAATGCCAAATAATGCTACAAAAATGAACAAGTTTACATGGCTAGGGGTTTCACCCACACCCTAGTAGAGAAGTTAGTTGATCATGGCAGCCTTGCACTCTTCCATTGATGGAGAAAATGAAGCTTCAAGGTCTGGTTCAGCTCCTCTTCTCCTCTCTCGAAATTCTCTATGTATTGTATATCTTCTATGTGAGAAAATTGGCTCATTTTGTGCATTTGTGGCTACTTTTCATCCTTGGGGCCCACCATGTATATATATATAGCAATATATATACTAACTAAGTCAATAATATCTCCATGTGTCTTGTTCAAGTCAGAAAATCCATCCAAGTCGTGCAAAAATGTGGATTTTGTTGCAAGTGGGAGAGCAGGTGAGCAAGTGGGCAAGTGGGTCTGCAGAATCTCGATTGATCGAGATTTCGATTAATCGAAATGCATGTCTCGATCAATCGAGATCTCGATTGATTGAGATCAACATCTCGATTGATCGAGATGCCTTAGCTTCATTTTTGAATTCTGCTCTTCAACTGCAAATGGCCTCAGACATTGCTCCTTTTGGTACAAAACCTGCAATACATCAAAAATATAAAAATACCGTAAACGTACCTCGGTAAACGCAATAACGGGACTAACATATGCAATAAAGAGGGTTCAATTGCATAGTATTGAACACTTATCACACCCCCAAACTTACACATTGCTAGTCCCTTAGCAATGCAATGCTACAAAAAAAATGAAATGAACTATCTTATACAAAAATTGAATTATGCTCAGTCATCAACTAGATAAAGGATGATTATCCGTTCATTTCACACTTGGTAAATGAAACAAGTATTACAGAACTATGTGGTCATTAGCAAAAATGGACTTTCACAAACTACAAACAGACAACAGTCCCCACATAATGGCCAGTCCGAACAAAAATACTGATTCCAACCCCAAAATCCTCTTTGAAAAGTGAACATGCATTCTAACGCGTGGCTTTGTCATATTTGGAGAAAAATAAGAACAAATCTATTTTTAAAAGAAAAATTCATTGAAAAAGCTTGACACTATTGTTTATTACCGCAAAACATACATGAATGCTAATGTGCGGATGACCGTGCAATGCTTAGCTCTTTTTGCTTTCTTGCAAGCCCATGTAGCGGCATTGGGCCAATGACTCCCAAACTAATTGGTTTTAGGGCATTAGGTAAAGAAACACCCCTCGAACTTAATAACCGAACTTACAAGGCGATGAGCTAAACAAGCCACCCGCTTATTATTGCTCAACCTTGCACACTTATACACGAATACTCCATACTTAATGAGGCATAGAGATCCGGTTTATTGAGTGAGAAGGCTTATTGCATATTTTTCTCTTCTTTTTTTTTTTTTTACAACAACCGGAAGAACTCATTCTTTAAGTTGTTCAAATAAAAACAGAAATTTACAAAATTCTCCATCAAACTTATACCCCACAATTTAAAATGCATGTGTGCGAATTTGTGCGGTTAAGGACAAATTTAGGGCAAGAACCGTACATATTCATATTTGAACAAAAATGTGGACCGTTCTAACCTATTACATAGCTTGCAAAAGTGCGGGTATTTACAATGCTAAAGCTCTTAACTACCTGCTACATTTACCTCGGACATTTATTCGAATGATCTTCCTTTAAAAAGCAAGACATCATAGCAAGCATGCAAAAATATCAAGAAAAAGAAAAACTGCTCTACAATGACAATCAATACAAAGCTTGAAAGGTATTGAAGGAACTGCTTTACATGGTACTCTATTAAGAATATAAACAGTTGTTTTGAGAGCTTCTCCCAAAAAACTTCCAGGTAGTGAAGAATGATTTATCATACTATGAACAGCTTTTTGATAGGTACAATTTCTCATTTCTGTAACTCCATTTGGCTCAAGAGAACCAGGAGTGGTATATTGTGGCACGATCCCCTGCTCTTTTAGGTATGTATTGAAAGGACCATGATTCACACCTTCATGATTCATTTTCCCATAATACTCACCACCTCGGTCCGATTTTACAATTTTAATTTTTTTGCTCAATTATTTTTTAACTTCAACCTGATAAACCTTAAACACATCAAGTGCTTCAGACTTTTGATGGATTAGGTACAAATAAGTTGTAACGACCTGGATTAATTTTGATCGGCTCAAGATGAATTTTAACCTGTTCCGGGTTATTTTTGGACCGAATTTCTTTTTCTGAATTATTTAATTTCAGAAGAATACGGATATGTGTGTATATATATATATATATGGAGTTATATATATATGATTTGAGAGCGAGCATGTATAAATATATATATGGAGATGCATGTACATGATAAATACATGTATAAACATAGGAGAGGGGAACATGTATATAGATATGTGTATATATATATATATATATATATATATATATATATATATGGAGTTATATATATATGATTTGAGAGCGAGCTTGTATAAATATATATATGGAGATGCATGTACATGATAAATACATGTATAAACATGGGAGAGGGGAACATGTATATAGAGTGTAATGTATACTTACATGAGTGTATGTGTTCTTTTAAATACACATGTGGGTTAAGTATGTATACATATATAATATATGCATATATTTCATGTGGTTGGGAATGATTTAAAGACATGTGGGGTAGAGAAAAAGAAGGGAAGAGTATACAAGAAGATAAGGAGAGTGAAACCAAGGGGTCAGCTGGAGAGAAAGAAAAGAAAGAAAGACAAAGAAAAAGAGAGGGAGAGAGACTCGATGGTTTTAGGGAGAGAAAGAGAGAAGCTGAGAGGGGTTTTTAGAGAGAGAAAGCAAGAACCAAGCTTTTAGAGAGAGAAAGAGAAACAGAGAGAGAAGATGGCAGTGCTCAGCTGGGTCCTCAAGGCTCAGCTGTACAAGATGGTTTGGTGATGGTTTGAATAGTGGGCTGCCATGGTTGAGCTCGGTGAAGGTGCAACTGAAAGTGAGTCTTATAGGGGGACTCGATTGACAGTGGCTTGGGAGCTCAATGGTGGTGGTGAGTTGGTTGTTTAATGCTCCGACAGTAGCTGTGTAGTGGCCGGCGAGGCACTGTTTGGCTGGGTTCTCGCTGATCGGTTGTGTATAACCTCCAAATAGGTGTCTCACGACTGAGTTTCAGATGGCCACTGCAGGTGGTGGATGACGGGTTTGGTGGCTAAAGTGGGTCATTGGCTTGGGGTAGCTATTCATGGAGGTTTCTGATAGTGGAGTGATCGGAGAAGATGGTTGGGACGTGATTGTTTAGGCGTCGCAGTTTCGGGCGACCGGTAGATTCCATCGGTCGACCGAAAGTGTCATTTTGGCCGACCGAAACCTTTCTCTGGTCGACCGGTAGTATGGCCTGTGTGGGTGCTCTGTATTGGGTCGTCTTAGCCGCGGCTATGACGGGTTTCTTGGCTGGTGGTGCTCGATTTTGTGACCTTGGGTGAGGGCTGTTCCACCCTTGGTGGCAACTGTTCGACGGTGGTCCGAATACTTAGTTTGGTGGTCGAGCTTCTAGATGGCAGAGGGTGGTGCTCAGGCCGTGTTGGGCCTGGTTCGATGAGCTCCGGCAAAGGCTGAGGTTGGTTTCATGGTGGGTTACGGCTGGTACATGGGGATATTGAAGGTGGGTGGTTTAGAATGACGCCGTTTGGTGTATGGTTGGTGAGGATGCTAAAGCCTGTGGGTAGTACCTTTGATATATATATAAATATATATATATATAGTAGTGGTGATACATATGTATATGAATACATATATACAGATGATGCTTTGTGTATTGGGCTTGGACCTTGAATTTGTGTTTGATTTACAATGGAATTAGAAGTTGGCTGAACTTGATTTATTGATTGGGCTTAGTATAGCTTGATTGAACTTGGATAGTGGGTGATTTGAAAAAGGAAATGGATTGTGAGAAGGTGGTGAGCTTGGGCTGCCACCTTGGAATACATTTTGATTGAATATGTTTGGTTAGATATGGATGAGGTTGGGTTAAAATTTGACTTGGGCCTGGAAATAATTAATTGTTCGGGCTTTGACACGGGACTGGGTCGGACATGGAGATAGATTGCTTTGCGAGCGCGGGCACAATAGAGGCGGAACCCAAAGCAAGTTGATTCTTGCCTCTATCTCCTACATATATATTTTAATTATGTCGATTAATTTTACATATGTTCATAATTTGATCATATGTGGTGTGTAGATATATATATATATATATATAGGTGTATATGTATATATATATATATATATATGTATATGGAAAAAGGTGATTGTTGTATATACATGGGATATGGTGATATGTATATATATGTGTGCGTGTGTATATACATATATATGGTGGAAAGGAAAGCATGTTAATTTAAATGTTCGTTTACATTATGACATGTATATGCGTAGATTGAGCCCATGTAATTTATGTTAAATAATATATGTTTAGCTAAGCGTTGTTTTGTATGCATAGGTGGATTTTATGCACTGGTTAAATATATATGTGATTATATATTGGGTAGTGGTGGAGATGCATGCTAAATATGATTATAGCATCAATGAGCATTTGAGAAGCATGATTTATGCTAAGTGTTATATATGTGCATAATATATGTATGGGTGATGCAATATTTATGTGAGTATATAGAGTGATTAGAATGCATGCTAGACACTTGTGGAGAATGTATGCATTGAATGAGAGCATGACTATATTTATGCTAGTGTATGTGCATATGTGATTTATATGCATGATTTGACATGTACGTGATTACATGTGGGTTTATATGAATTAAATGCATGCTATTTGTATATAGAAAATGGGTGCATTAGTGAAGCATGACTAAAATGTGCTTAAGTGAGGTTTATGAGCATATGTGGAATGTATGCTAGATATTACATGTATAGGTGAATATATGTGTGGATTGATGAATGTGAAATGCATGCTATGTTCCTTTTAACTAGCTTATGCATTGTGAAGCATGAATCTTAAATGCTTAATATTTATATGTTTGAAATGCATATATGGGTTCGTGGTGAGGAAGCGGGAACAAGTGGTCAAATCACCCAGAGTAGGTTAATACTCGGTCACGGTGGAAAAATGGTCAAATCACCCAGAGTAGGTTAATACTCGATCACGGTGGAAAAGTGGTCAAATCACCCAGAGTAGGTCAATACTCGGTCATGGTGATAGTGGTTTTGTCACCTGGAGGAGGTAAATTCTCGGTGGCGGTGGTCTAATCACCTCAAATGAGTGAATTCTCGGTGATTTATTCCGAAAATTTTCTCATCACTTGGTAGGACCGATGTTCTCGGTGGTGCATTCTAAAATGGTCTCATCAGCTGGTAGGACCGATGTTCTCGGTGGTGCATTCTGAAATTATCTCATCACCTGGTAGGACCGATGTTCTCGGTGATGCATTCCAATTTGTGTGGGAAGGGTCCCAGGTCACATGGTTGGTCAAGAATCATGTTAGGCTGTCGGGTGGGGCCTGAGAGAGAGGGATAAAATTATGAGATTACTTACATTATATATTGTGAAGCATGCTATGTGTTTAACGCATTCTTATACATATGCGTTGCTTGTGAATGAACATGATATATGTTGGATGTTTATTTCTTCTAAGCATGATATACGGATTAAATGCATCCTAATTACATTTGAGCTTTGCTACTTGATGAGTAGGAGACGGGATGATTGATTTACATTGTTTATGTAAATGTTTAGACATATATGTTCTTTATACATATTGGTGCTGGATGTTTACTGCTTTCAAGCATGTTGAAAATGATTTCAAAAATCATGTGTAGTTGGCTTATATGTTCATATGTGCTAGAATTGCCATATGCATTGTTGGTTCATGTATGCTAGGTGGAGCATGATTTAAATATTGTGATATATTTAAATGTGTATGTTTTTGAGAATATGTGAGGATCGACCTGCTGCAGCAGTGATAGTATGGTTCAGCATACCTTGTTCGGCCTTTGAGCTCACCCCCTCTCAGATTTTGCAAGTATTGCTGATTGTGGAGTCAATTAGGGGGACTGATAGTACCAGATGCAGAGGTAGTGATTAAGTTTTGTATAATTTAATGTATGTCCAGGATGATGGATAGATAGATGCATTACCTTTGGATTAAATGTATGGAGCGATTATGTTGATCCAATCCCTTTAGTTGTATTTTATTCATGTGATGCATGTATATGAGACGGACATTCAGGGACTGAGTTATATTTCAATGGTATTATGCATGTTGTAGGAATGCTGGGGGGACACGTGCCCAGAAGTGTCCATTTTGAACTTGAAGTGTGAATGGCATTTACATTGATTTTATTTGAATTGTGATTGATGATCAGGTGATGGTTATGTCGTGAGGGTGATCTCACGGAGCTCACACCTCAGTTCTTGGGACTTGGGAATCGGGGTGTGACTTAAGTATACCTTGAAAAATCATCAATAAAGGTAATGAAATACCTTTGACCTCCTCAAGCCGGAGTAGGAAATGGACCACAAATGTCAGTGTGAATAAGGTCCAAAAGACCAGATGACCGACTAGCCTCAAAATTACTCTTCTTCTGCATCTTCCCCTTGACACAGTCAATACATAACCATAATCAGAAAAATCTAGTGGTCCAATGATCCCATCCTGGACCAAGCATTTTAGTCTCTTTTACGAGACATGCCCTAATCTCCTATGTCATAACATAGATGAATCCTCTCTCACAAAAGCACGTTTTGATCTAGAAGATATCGAGTCCACAGAAAAACAAGAAGCAGGTATATGAGAATCATCCAACAATAACTGATATAAACCATCAACTAAACGCCCATGTCCAACTATATTACTACCAAGATGAATAGTAACTGATCCGTCACCAAATAAAAAATGAAATCCCAAGGCATTATGTCACGTCTCGAATCCCAAAGACCCGAGTTACGACTAAAATAATATATAAGAGAGGAATAGAAAAGGATCCGAACCCTGGACCCTTAGCCGACATCAAAGTCATTACTGCGGAAGCAATAAACAACTTAACTATAATTAGCATACACTAAACATGCTCAATAGAGAAGATAAGTCACAAAACTCCTGAATATAACATATCATACAAGTACAGAAGTACTAAGCCAACAGACTGGCCCCAAATAACATAGCATACATGTTATCCAAGTTATACCTAGTACATGCAAGTATAACTACAAAACACCAAAAAGAAATATGCTACTTCAAGCTTTCTGGAGCTCAAACAACATCCTTTCCATCCATTTTTTCTGAAAAATATGATACATCTGTAGGGTGAGCAACGACGTCTCAGTAGAAATGACTCAACTGTCCCCCCCTAAACATTTTAGACTGAAATAAGAATTCCTAAGGGAACATGCACGCAACGTTATTCTTTCTAACATGTTCCTATTTTCCTTTCCACATGCTTCACAAGTATCGCTAATATACATTTACACATAAGCATAAAATATAACCTGCCCATAAACAATGAAGCCATAACTTGTCCATAACAATAAAATAATAAACCTATTTATAATGGTTTAAAAAATGTAAAACTTGAAATGAACAATTTGCTTATTTAGATGCAGTGCAAATGACACACACACACACACACACTCCACATGCAACTTAAATAGTCATGACACACGCATCAATAGAGCAGTCCTTAGACAGTCTTTCTGTACATTCCGTCATTCTGGATTACTAGTCCGCAGGTCGACGTGAAACCATTGGCCAATCAAGTGGACTTATCAACCACCAGGCATCTTTGTGCCTCTATTTTCAATTCCGACTATTTAAAACTTCTCAAAAATCACAACTCACACATGATATGAACAGTATGAAAAAATGATCAATATGAACAATATAATAACAATGTTCATAATAATTATCCTCATATCATTGGGTTTGCATCTATGTGCACCAAGCTTTCAATGAGTCATTCCTCAAACAAAAATTTTACTTAAATAAATGTTTCTTTTCAATAGGGCTTTAAACCTTCAAAAAATTTTCAGTAAGGCTTTAGACCTTCAATTTCAATGCTTGCATATAAATAGTATCAAAGCATAACCAAATTCATAATTTAACCAAATTAGTAAATCTAGGCAATTTATATGTTACTAGCAAGCATACTTGAACTTTCCAATCAAATCTGTTAATTTAACATCAAATCATGCTCTAGTACATTCTAAGTATAATTTAAAACATTTAAACAATTATAATTCCATGCAAAAGTCATGTTGCACCGTGGAACCCTAGTTCCAAACATTAAAATATAGTCAAAATTTCATAATTTCTCCTAGGTGTTGCCTATCATGCTCAACATATTCAATAGGCGTACACAAACACTTAGGCACTTTAGATAACCACCTAGCATGCATTCTCAACTAATGTACACATGAATGACCAAAATACCCCTAATGGTCCATAAGTTGTCAAATGAATTCAAATGAACCCCAATTCATCCATTAGCATTCCTACACATTAATTAAGTAAAATATAGGATGCTTGAACACACATTAGCAAACAAATAATACATGTTACCCCTTATTCCCAAAATACTCTTCTTGAACAAAAGTTAAGCTTTTTGTTCCAAAACATCAATGGATGATCCAGACTTCCATAAATTTACAGTCATTAGCACAATTATTATAAAAGTAATTTAGAACTTCTAGTTCTTACACAACACTAGAGTTATCATGCAATAAAGTGTACTTTAATTTCAAACTAAGAGCACGAGTGATCCAATGACATATATGTCTTAATGGTAAACCTCCCTATCAATGCTAATAGGCATAATCCAAAGTCTAAACATATTTAGCATGCTCAAAACACAAAAACCCCAAATTTTCATGAAATAAAGTAAACTTTAATTTACACATTTTGCGATCCATGTTAGAATCTCAACCTAACACTTCCTAAAGTCTTAAAACATTATAAAAGGAAGTTAAATTCATTCCTACCTCAAATCCAAGAAGGGTTGAAGAAACCCCCAAATTGAATTTTAAAATTCAATTTGAAATCCTAACTTTTCTTCAAAAGCTTTAATGGAGAAATCAATGGAAAGAAATGGAAGCCTTCAAGTCCCAAAGCTTCTAACAATGCTACTAGCACCAACACTAACCACCACCACCAACCTTGGACCAAGCCTAACCTTCAAGTACCTTCAATGAAGGAATAAAGAGAGCAAAATGAGAGATGGAGAGGAAAAAGAAAGGGCTGGAAGAACTTATGGGGAGAGAGGAAAGCAATTTTGCCTTTTATAGCTCAAAACCTATAGATATACATCTATATCTCCCACCCCTTCTAGAAGCTTCTAGACTCCCCCAAGTGAAAAGTCTCTTTTACCCTCCATTTTACTCTAAAACTACCACAATGCCATTCTTTTTCAAAGCATTTACGACGGTGCCATCCATAATGTGAAATTACTAAAATATCCTTCACTTTAAAAAAAATGCCGAAATCGTCCCAAATCTTTTTGGAAAAGACTAACATATCCTCACGTCCCACCATTCCGTAGAACTATTCTTGAACTTTGAAAATGCCCTGGATCAAACCAATACTTGAAATTGGAAACCCGAACATCCAAACATATCCTAAACATAGAAATAAAATAATAAAAATAAAATATTTTAATAAAATAAGATAATAATAATAATAAAACATTTAATTAAATAAAAAAAATTTCAGGATCTCACACATTAAGTCTCGAAATTGAAAGTAAATTATGCCTAATAGTAAGAATGTAAAAAACATCATTAAGTTCTAAAGTAAAACCAGTGTGTAATACTAGTAGAATTATCCCAATAGCCTCAATACGAACCGTATCAGCATTACCCAACCCAATCGATCCTCAACCTTGGGATTTCTCCGGCTTCGCAGGCCCTATAATGAACATGAGACATGCACAGATGCACCCGAATCAATCCACCATGTATGTTTAGGAGCTTTTATTAAGTTGGATTCAAATATCACCATAGAAGTATACTTCGAACCATTCAATGGTTCAATCCCCGTAAGCTGTTTTTGAATTGCAGAAGCGTCCATAATTGAAAAAACTATGTTACATCAAATAACATCATATAAACAACATATAAATTAATATGTCACCACTTCATGGATTATAACGTTAGTTCGTGCTTAGAATTTTAAGCCGAATTTATCAGGGTGTTTTACTATGTGCAAAAACTTTTCACCCTGCAGGAATAGGTAAAATGTTATCTAAGAATCACCTTTGGGCAGAATTTAAATACATTTACCCTCCAAATTTGTGATTAAATTGCACATAAACCTAGTTAATTATGCTTGAATTATTGCTAAACACTTCCACTACCTTTGGGCAAGAGGGTTATTTAGTTTTAACTCAAACACTCTCAACTATTCTATTCACTTAACTCACACTAAGACATTGATCACCTTCAGGCAGAACAAATTTCCTAATGTGGGCGAGTGCACTATGAGACCTTAAAATTTTAAAAAGAATAACCTCCATGAGGGAATGTCACCTTTGGGCAGGCATCACCCACTTTGGTTACCACCTTGAAACGGTCACTTTACCGGTCTTCCTAAACCCCAAGGAAAGACCTAAATTTTAAATTTTCATTTTATTTAGGTTCACAAACTTCTTTATAATGCACATAAAAATAAACCCAAATATTATGAAACAAAATATGAACATGGATCACAAAAAACTTGAATATAAACAAAAGAAATATATTTATATATATCCATGCACATAAAATAAATTTCAAAAGAAATTTATAACAATTGTTTTTTTTTTCACTGATCACAAAAAATAAAAATAAAAAAATAAGTAAACATATATTCACGGTTATCATGTAAACATATCACAACATTTACCGTTACCATGTATGAGAATATATGATCGGATATTCAATCCAATTTTCATTAGTAATATACAAGCACACGTACACAAGTGATGGACAAAACAATCTCTCACCTTAAGCAAATACATAAAAGTAAACCATTAAACTAGTACCTTGCATAGACCCAGAATAAATGGAAAAATAGGGAATAGTTTCCGGTCATATGCATACAGATTACGTGTGTGTGTGTGTATGTGTGTGTGTATAGTAACTGGACAAAACTAATAATTCAACCACACAAGCTATTGAAAGTTTTGTATTCATATATACATGAAAAATGCATTTAATAATATGCTGACTTCAAATCTTTCCATATTTATATATTTATATGCACATCACAACAAGTCTTAAGTTTCATTGTCGAAACTTGGTTTACACAGGACTTCAGTAAGACCGATCAGACACATATACATATATGTCGGTTCAAGGAGCATTCCAATATCATAAATAAAAATAAAAATAAAAATTTCTTTTTCTTTTTTACTTAATCTTTCAATTCTTGTCTCTACAACTAAAACACTAGCCCTAACCATGGCTCTTATACCAATTGTTGGAATTTTATTCACAATTAACTTCTAGAAATCAAGAATATAACAATTAATTATAGAGGAGATTTTAATTGACATACCTGAATGAAGATTAAGCTACAGAATACCTTTAAATTTTTGCAAGAGATCCTTAGAGAGCTCTACCCCCTTTCTGAGAGTTGTTCCTCGATAGGGCTGAATAAGGGTTATAAAACCCTTATTTATAACAATAACAGGGGGGACGACTTCTTTACAAATAAAATACATAAGTCTCCCTTCCTATTATGGAGACCTAGATATCAACAGTTAGGATCAAATCCCACCAAATAAAGTTGAAAAACCACAATCCAACGGTGTAAATATTATACTATCAATTAGACCATAATTGACAAGTATAACCCCAACCCATCAAGTAACAATAATTACATTGCAATCCAAATTTAGAAATAGTGCATAGGACCACAAATAAAAATATTTTATTTATTAAAATATTCTAACACAAGTTAGTATTTGTGATCGTATACACAGAAAAATCATTTCTGTAGTTAATATTGCGTACCTTTGGATGTGCCCGAACTCTTCCTTTTATAAAAGAGTGTTTGGTAGTAGCATTTTAGTAAAAAATTTCTTTAGTTACCTTCTCTAATTCAACTATGAGAGATATTATGAGATAAGTTAGTTATCCTTGTCTTGTTATATCTTAAGTCAACATTTTGTCCTTTTCGCTAGTTAGATTTCTTTACCGATTAAGTTTTCATAGAATTTGAGTTTTGTACCACTTTGCCTGTTGATTAGTAAAATTGTTTCATCAGTTCTGAAGGCCATATAATCTCAACATCAACAACACCCTAACAAATGCACTCTGTAATAATAGTTATTGTTATACTTGCATTTTATTTTGCTAATATGAAACATTTCATCATGAAAAATGATTGTTAGGCCACCATGTACAGAGTTGATTTACATCCACTCGACTTGTATAGTTGTACAATGTTGTTCTCGTCTTGTTTATCAACTACTTTACTCTCATAGTTGAACATTACTCCATAAAAATATAGAAATAATGCTATTTATAGGAGATATGGGACTTGCACTTTCAAGGTCCATTGTCTTCAAGTTGGAAAAGTATCTGTAATAAGACAATTGTTATTTCATGCGACTCATGACAAATGACATGTAAGTTTTTGTGAAAATACCAAATTGTAGGAGCAACAAGCAACATGTGAGTAGTCGACTCATAATAAGTCACACTAAATACAAGTGTGTGTTTTGTTTTCCATAAGAAAAAATAAATATCAATATATCTTCTAAATGGTCATGCAACAAAGAACTCTGTTAATATCAATGGAATAATGCTATAATAGTTAAATAAGAAGTGCCCATGCCTCTTGTCATGAGAGGACTCTCATGATAACATTATTCATATCAATATATCTTCTAAACTAGCACTGCCAAAGAAATAAATTTTTTCTGAATTGCTATTCAGCGGTGGATTTTCTAATAAATCATCTTTCTTGCACAGATCTCAAAAAACTGTCTCAATCCAATAGTTAAATAAGGAAAGCTCATATCTCTTGTCATGAGAGAGCTCTCTTGATAGCATTATTCATATTAACATACTCCGTATCTTTTAAACTGGCACTCGAAAGTAGTAAATCTTCTGAGAGAGTTACTAGCGTTGGATTTTCTAATAAAACCTTTCGTGCACTATTTTGAGATGCATTCTTACTTAATAAAATAACTGATTATCTTCATTAACCTTCTAATATGAGCAATATTAACCATAAAGATTTAAACATTATAATATGATGTAAATTATTTTTTAAGGTAGAGCTTTGCTGGTCATCAACAAGCATCAAGTGGGAGGTAGGAGCACAATCTCTAGTCACTTTAGTACCATAAAACAAACCCTAAATTTCTACACCTAACAAAAATCCTAAAAAAGTACACAAAAGAGCATAGAATGAATAAGAAATGAGGAGTAAAGTTGAACCAGGATCCTTTGCCCTAGTTAGGTCGTGCCCTACCTGTGCCCTACTGTGAAACGATGTCGTTTTAATACAATTTTTACAAAATGTAATTTAATACTGAAACAGAGAAGAAACGGCATTAGCTTCACTCTGAGCTTCCAACAACATCATCAATGGCCGCTTTGTTTGATGACAAGGACAACTCTTCTCCATCTTTCTCCTGTGCGGCAACTCTTCTCTGTCTCTCTCCCTCTTCCTCGTGATTTTTGACCATCATTATCATCTCTCAACTAAGCCCTGTTGTTCTCAGAAGCTTGTTCAAGCTATTGTAGTCTTTTTGCCGCACTACCGACTTGATCTAACCTCTTATTCAGCTAAAACTATCGATCACTCTCTTTCTCTCTATACATTCATAGTTTGAGAATATTATATGTTATCGATTCATTGTTGATTTGGTTAGCTGTATTTTCTTTGTTTGTCTCATACTTCCTATTTGTGTTGAGATTTGATTGATTTAGTTTGGTTGGTTGGATTTGGTGTGGATCTCATTTTGTCTACTAGTTGTTTGATAAAATGTTAAACTGAATTTTTTTTAACTGTTTGTGCATAGATTTTGCATTTGTTACAGTTTTGAACATTGAAGTTGCTATTATGATCCTTATACTTATTCTTCTCATAGAAAAGAGGATGATAGTGGTGTTGCTCCTTTTTAAGAGACCTGTTTGTTTGATATATTTGACTTCAATTTTTGGTAAATGTTGCTTCCCAATACGAGAGAGGGTTAGTTAGTTATACATGCCTTTGTGTTTTCTTGGACTTTTTACAAAAATCTCCCATCATTCAAATTATTTGATAGTATTGCCTATGAAAAGTCATTTATAAAAAGTGACACAATCAGCCTCCTAGAATTGGGTTGGGTTAACTCCTTGATCACCAAACTAAAGGACAACTGAAAATCATTGCTTTGTAGTGAATGATCAGATTGTAATATTAATTTTATCTCATCTCATTTTCTCCATCTTCAAAGTTATCAATACTGAATGCACATAAATTCCTAAAAGGAAAACATAAAATATTTTAAATATAAAGATGATTGCTTGAACAAAAGCTTGAGTATATTTTTGTTAAGTGATTGTTTTTTTTTTTCAATTTTAGTATCAAGACAACAACATATCTGATTGATCACAAAATCAAATCTGAGTCAATAAGTTAATTGTCAACTTCTAAAACGTGGTCTTATGCACACAGGGAACTAAATTTATTCCGGATTTGTACAACACAAATATGCATATTCACACATACACACATATATGTATTTGAGTATTTTTAATCTCCTAGTTAATAGTATGATTTAATTAAGGTTTTTTTTTACATAAAAAAACAAAAATGGGTGGTTTGGTTCATGCCATCATTTGATCGTGATTAAAGAAGGCCAACAAACTTCTTTTGTTTTAACTGTTTGTGCATAGATTTTGCATTTGTTACACTTTTGGAAATAGAAATTGCTCTTATGAAACTATCTTAACTTTCAAAGAAGACAAGATTGCTGCTATTGAAGAGATAGGGTTTGGGGAACTCCTACAATATTAGTGTCGTCATTTGAATCAAAAATTTTGTGAGTACCTAATAGGACAATTTGATTCTCATAGGTGTGGTTTGACACTTTGTAAGAAATTTATTAAGATAACTGAGAAAGATGTCAAGTCTATTCTTGGGATACCCAATGGTCACTTAACACTGTTGACCATGAAAGCTGATAAGAGTATGAGTAATTGGGATTGGGTCAAAGAATGTGGTTTCTTGAAAGTTATTGTTTTGAAAAAATCCAAATTAGGTGAGGTGCTTCATAATTGGGGTGATCAACTGGTCAATGATGATTTTAAGAGACTTTTTGTACTATATGCATGTGGATACATATTGTCTCCAAACACTACTCAATCGGTGTTGGAGAAATATCTTGGAATGGTTGATGATGAGAAAAAGATCAACCAATACAACTGGGCAAAATATGTGCTCAATGATTTGGTAGATGGTGAGGATAAATACATTTTTAAAAAATAACGATGTTGCAATGGTTATGTTCTTTTCTTAAAGGTACGTACGAGTCTTAAGTGTAATTAAATTTATTTTTAATTTTCTAGTGGCATTACTTATGAGTCCCTTCTCAATATACATGTAGTTGTTTTATTTGGTACGTGTTGATGTCCCCAAAGCTCCAAAATCGAACTCTTTCGAACACCTTGCAATTAATTGGAGTGACGTTTTGATTAAGGATCGCTTAAAATATGAACAATTTCAAGTAAGACAATTCAGACACGGAAAGGAAACCTCAGCTCATTTATTCTATGCACAAATTGAAAATGTAGACATTTTCTTATTATTTCAAACTGTCAACAAATTATTGAGATATGACGAGGCAAGGAAGATGAGGTAAGGGGTTTAGCGAGAAGTCCCCACAGGAATAGTGATGGTGATGGTGATATTGAGGTAATTACTTGTGAGAATACGTACATACTATTTAAGATAATTTTTGTTAACTAATATGGTATTGTTCCTATATAGGTTATATTGGAATCCATTGAGAGGGACTTCTTTCATATGGAGTGGGGCTTTCAAGAGCTTGGTACAATCAGTTCCCACATGAAGAGAAACATGTCAAAACTCCGCTCAAAATTTAGGAGAGCAAATAAAACAATAGCCTTTCCACGGGATGATGGAATTTTTAAAAATGAACCCGTGGACTATAAAGAGATTGAGAGATATACTGAGAAGGACAACTGTTTTAAAATTAATCGAGAGATTGATAATGAGGAAGAGAAAGACAAAGATGAAGAAAACAGGACCAATAAAAATTTGACAATTGGGAGATGGATTGACAATGACCTTGTGGTAATAGATCTTTCTCACGAAGAAAACTATCCCGTGAGAAATTGTAGACTCGTGCGTGCCAAAAGTCCAAGTCAATACCAAAAATTTATGTTTTACGTGAAATTGGTTAAGAAATGTGATTTGGATAAAAAAATTAAGAGTGTTGAAGTACGCATCAGACCTCAAGTTGCCCGAGTGGTAAGTGTAAATGTTTAAATGGTAATAAGATTTTGGTTCATATAATAATTATCTAATATTAATTATTTTCTATATTTTTAGTGAAATATTGGTGGATATGCATGGTGATAAACACTAAATATTGCACATTTAAACCTTTTTAATCGCATATATTAATTCCTTAATTGCATTTATGTTGGTATTTTTATGTTGTTTTTATGTTTTTGCTATTTTCAAGAGTTTCTCCATAAAATCAATCAATAACGACTGCGTCGTGCTTCAATAAGGTCTCGGGCAAGCTCATCCAACAGTTCAATGGTGTGTGTGTATTTTTATATTTTAATTTATTTTTATTTTTATAGTTTATTTATTTTCTACTTTTAATTTCTTAAATAATTTTATATTTTAATTTCTTATATTTTATTGTTATTAGTAGTATACTTTAGTATGTTCTTATTTTTAATTATGTTGTATTTTATTATTTTATATTATTTATATAGATATTTATATAATTAAGTTAGAATATATGTATGCATAATTTTATTATAGTATACAGTTATAATTTTATATTAGTATTATATAGTTTTATTATATTTACACACACACACACAACCACCACGCTAGCCGAAGCCGCTTCACCTATCCCACTGTGTATAATATATATATATATATATATATATATATATATAGATATGTGTGTGCGTGCAGGTGGTTGGAGAAATAGATGAGAAGGAAATGTGAAGAATAAAGAAATGAAAAAAGAAAAGGAGACTAAGTGGAGAAAAGACAAGATAAGAGAACAAAGAAAGAGTGAACAGTTAGAGATAAAGTGAGTCAGTGGGTTAAAGAGTGAACAGCTAGAGAGAGAAGAAAAGCTGGTAGAGAGAGAGAGATAGATAGTAGACAAGTATAAGCAAAAGTTTTGACTCCGTATATGATATGGGTAGTTGGTGATGTCAAGAACAAGTTGCTTTAGCTGACAAAGAGTTGATGTGTTCTCAGCATTAATTGGTGATTGGCTCCAAAATTAACTTTTGCATACCTTATTACACCATATTTTCCGTTGCAAGTTGGAAGGAATTTTGTCTATAAATAGCCAAGGTTAAAGCCTTGCACGGGGGGGGACTCATACGTCGGATGGAGATTCAGTATACTTTCATTCTCAATTAGAGTAGCATTCTAGCATTGTATTTTTGAATTCGTTTTGTTCTTGTGAGACAGTTGAGTGTGAGGGATATATATCAGTGTAGTGACAACACTGAGTTGAGTTGAGAGTGTTGTGAGAGCACTTATTTTCTCTATCTAATTTCTATTCAATTGTTATACTTTCTTTTAATTGTCTTTTTAATTGTTATTTATTTACTTGCCTTTCCTTTAAATGTTTTTTTATTTATTTTATGCACTTTATTTTTATGCTCTTTAATTTTATTTGCATTATTAGTTTTAAACAAAATCCTCTTTCAAAGTAATCGTTTTAAGTTCGGATTTTCAATCAACTTAGATTCAAATTAATTTTCTAACCGCAATCTCTTGGGTTCGACCCCGACTTACCACTTCACTTCTTTAAGTTTAAGTGTTTTCGGATTTTACAAATTTCTTTGCACGAAGCGTAGAAACCACAATGACGAAATACCTACATTTTTACGCTCGTCAAAATGGCGCCGTTGCCAGGGAGTGCAACAGAAAATTGATTTAGTCTTGGTTGATTTACTTCTCTCTCTCTCTCTCTCTCTCTATATATATATATCTAAAAGTCTTCCTTTTTTATTTTAATATTCGGTACTGGTCCCTTCTTTTGAAATTTCTTTTTTTTACAGTACCTAGTTTTTGTGTATTACTATGATGTTTAGTTTCTGGTTTTGTCTTGTAGGAATAGTGTATGTTTTGTGATTGTTTGGACAATTTAACTTGTGTATGCTTTCTTTTGTGGTTAGTTTTACGTTATTTTGCATTAGCCCACTAGTAAGTTTTAGTCTACCAACCTGTGTTTTTCATGTTAGCCCACTGTTCAATTTCAAAAAAAATTTTTAGCCACTGCCAGTAGCTTCTTGTGTTTCATTTTGTGTTCATTGTCTTATTTTTAAAAAAAAAATCAAGCTTGGGCCGAATTTTAAGTTTTGTAGTCCATGTTTATTGATTTTTCTTTGTTTTGGCCCAATTTAAAACAAACCTAGTCCATTTCTCAACTGCAATTCACTTTTAAACCAAAGCCCAAACTGGTTTCTTAAGCTGCCCAGCCCATTTTTGTTTATTTGTTCCAGCCCAAATCAGATTAGGTAAGTACACTATTTATTTATTTTTATATTTATTTTATTTCTAGTGTAGAAAAACATAGTTTAGTTTTGGTTGAGAACTTTTGCATGTGAACTCTAGGATAGCATAACGTAGAAATATCCCTAGCGTCACACTTTCTTCTATCTTATTTTTTCTTTTTCTTTTTGAAAAAAAAAAAGAAGAAGAAAGACCACACACCAACTTTTTTTTTTCTTTTCTTGTTATTGATGGTTTTGTTTGTGCATATTTTAATTAGCATTTGCATAAGATACTTTAAAGGCAAAACCTCAACAAGATACGGTCGGGATTTAAGCACCCATTTTCCATAGCCCACAAATTCAAGCATTTGTTAAACCTTGAGCCAAATTGAATTAAAATTCATTTAGACGTTGGCCTTATTTAGGGTTACGAGCTCATAGGACCTCTCGAAATGACACAATTGTTAGTCAATCTAGTGAGTAACTATCAAATTAACAAACAGTAGGCCAGTTTTGTCTAAGGAGAGTGGACGTTTCGTCATTAAGCAGGCCAAGTGCCTCTCCACACTTTCCTGGGAACTACTCTATTGTTAGTTTGATGGTCCTTAACTAGTAATCTATCAATTTGAATCCAAAAAAGAGTAGGAGTTGTCTAAATTAGGAGAAACTTAATTTGGAGACCATCCTATTAATTTTCTGCAAGATTAGATTTAAAATTCATAACCTTGGAAGTTAAGCTCAAGATAAAAGTACAAATTTTTTGATTGATTTGTGTGTTAGCCCTCTTTTAGGACTAAAAAAAAAAAAACTAGGTGTCTGTTTGTTTATGCCCCAGTGGTTGCAGGTTAACAAACACTTAGTTCGTGTGCCTAGTAAGTCATCACTCCTTGATTTGGAAAACACTTCCATTCCATTTTTACCATCTTCAACCACCACTCATCATCTAATGGGTGATCTTCATCCACCTGCTGCAAATCCTGCACTACCTGCAACTAGGACCCTAAATGACTACTTTGCACCTATCACAGCCAATCCACCAAATTGCATTATCCTTCCTGCCAATACTACAACCCAATTTGAGATTCGGCCATCTACAATTCATATGTTACCCAAATTTCATGGTTTTGAGAATGAACAACCTTATATCCATTTAGGGAAGTTTTTAACCATTTGCAACACTTTCAAAAATCAGAATTTGGATGATGAGGGTGTCAAATTACTTCTTTTCCCCCTGTCCCTAGAAGATAAAGCTGCCTCATGGCTAAGTTCCATTCCTTCTAATTCAATTCGAACATGGGATGAACTTGCGAAGAAATTTATGACCAAATTTTACCCCATGCAAAAGACTGAAACAATGAGAGAATCCATAAGCACTTTCAGAGGGAACAATGAGGAACAATTCCATCAAACTTGGGATCACTTTCATGATTTGCTGCTTAAATGCTCACACCATGGCTTTGATAAAGCACAGCTAGTCCATTTTTTCTATAAAGGGCTTTCATCTATGAACTGAACCGTGATTGAGTCTATGCACCAAGGAAAGTTCAAAGCCCAAACCTTGGATCAAGCCTATACATTTTCAGACGAACTAGCTGAAAATGCCCAAAATTGGAATTGGAACCATAGTAATGATGAATTTTCTAGGAATGATCACACCAATAGAAGCCCCAATAATTTTGAGATCAAACCTGAAAATGAATTGAAATCTGTGATGAAAAGTCTAGCTGAAGGAGTGAAAGATTTGAATAAAAAGTTTGACGCATTTGTGCTCATGTCCACAAATACACAATGCAATGTGTGTGCTAGTTCATCTCATTCCACTGAGGTATGTCTGGTCTTTTGTGCATCTGAACCTTCGGATACACAAGGACAAATATATGCTTTCACTTCCTATAGGAGACCACCAACAACTAATACCTTTAGCTAAACCTACCATCCTAATACTCGAAATCATCCTAACTTTTCATATCGCCAAAATTTGCCTCCACAAAATTTAGATGGTCCACCTAGTTTTCAAGGTAACTCCAATAGGCAATCTCAACTCCAAGTACCGTTAGCTTCTCAAGTTCAGTTCCCATGGAATAACCAGTTCAGTAGCAGCAGAGATCTAGCACTTAATCCCATGAGCAATTATGTCGCTCCTGTCCCATAAACCCAAAATATTTTCAATTATGATGCCACTTTGAAAATGCTTGCCCTTAATTTAGATTAGTCCAATAAGTATTCCACTCAAAGAATTTAAAAGTTAGAAAGTAACTTTGATCTCCTGACTCAAAATCAACTGTAATTTCAACAGTCCCTCCAAAATCAGTTGAGTCAACTCACTGCTGCTCTATTCGAAAGACAACAGGGTACAATGCCTAGCCAACCTGAAATCAATCCTAAAGGAAAAGTGGTTAATCACATAGGAACTCCCTCGACCTCTAACCAATCAAATAATCATGTGAATTCTATCACAACCCTTAGGTTCGGAAAGCAAATCGATAATCAGGTTGTGCTACCCACTGAAGATGTTGACCCATCAACATCTCGCCCAAAACCTCTTCCAAAATCCAGAAAGGACCAAGATCCTAAGTCAGATGATTCCAATCCAAAGCCATATGCTCCACCTGCACCTTCTCCATCTAGATTGGTCAATAATAAGAAGGATTCACAATACAATGAGATTTTAGAGATTTTTCAAAATCTTCAAATTAATATCCCATTTCTCACTGCCATTAAACAAATTCCTTCTTATGTATAGTTCATCAAAGAGTTAGTCAAGAGAAAAACCAACATTCATAAGGAAGCCTTTATAGCCCAACATTGTTCTTCTTTCCTACAAAACCAAACTGTGGTTAAACATAAGGACCCCGGTAGTCCAACTGTCACTTGTAGGATTAGAGAAAATTTTGCTGATCAAACTCTATTGGACCTAGGTGCTAGTGTGAACTTGTTACCCTATTCAGTCTACCTGGAGTTAGGATTGACTAATTTGAGGAAAACTGATGTTAGAATTCAATTAGTTGATCGTTCGGTCAAGATTCCAAGGGGTATAATCGAGGATGTGATTGTCAGAGTGGCTAATTTTTATTACCTGGTAGATTTCATTGTACTAGATACCCAGTCTACCCAAGGTAAACAGATTCCCATCATTTTAGGTCAACCATTCTTGGCTACAGCAAATGCATTGATCAATTGTAGGGATGGGAGCATGACCTTGACCTTTGGTAACATGAAAGTAGAAGTTAATGTGTTTAACTTGATAAAACAGCCCCCCCCCCCCACTCAGATTTTGTTGACGATGTTTGTCTCATTGAGTCATTGACTTCTCACACCTTTTCGCGATCCTACCCTAATGATCCACTCCAGCAATTTTTAACTCATTTTTGTACAGATTTTGATGAGGATAGTTATATTAGTGAGGTCAATGCCTTGTTAGAATCAACTCCAATCTTTGAAACACCTAAGCCTGGGGTTCAATTTGAACAATTGACTTTGCCAGATATTACTAAATTCGAGAATGTGAAGAAAGCACATAAGGTCGAATTAAAGCCTTTACCCAAGACTTTAAAATATTCGTACCTAGGAGAATCTGAAACGTTTCCTGTAGTAATATCTTCTGATTTAACTGAGCACCAGGAAACCCAATTACTTGAAGTTCTTAGGAAAAATCGAGAAGCTATAGGTTGGTTCATCGCTGATATCAAAGGCATTAGTCCTTTAGTAGTGCAACATCGCATTCACTTAGAAGACAATGCTAAAACTTGTCGACAACCTCAGAGGAGACTTAACCCCAATATGAAGGAAGTTATCCGAGTTGAAGTTATCAAACTTCTTGATACCGGTATCATCTATCCCATTTCTGATAGTCAATGGGTAAGTCCAATTCATGTCGTTCCTAAGAAATTTGGCATCACTGTTGTTTCTAATGACCATAATAAGTTGGTTCCTACTCGTGTCCAAATTGGATGACGTGTGTGCATAGACTATCGAAAGCTTAATAATGAAACTAGGAAGGACCATTTTCCTCTCCCCTTCATCAACCAAATGTTAGAGAGATTAGTTGGTCAGGCCTTTTATTGCTTCTTGGATGGTTATCTAGCTATAACCAAATACATGTCCACCCCGACAACCAAGAGAAGACTACTTTCACCTGTCCATTCAGCACATTTGCTTATCGTCGTATGCCATTTGGCTTATGCAATGCACCTGCTACATTCCAGCGGTGTATGATAAGTATATTTAGTGACATGGTTGAAAATTTTCTAGAAATCTTCACGGATGACTTCTCAATTTTTGGTTCATCATTTGAACAATATCCGCACGATCTCACTCTTGTCCTTCAACGTTGTTGTGACACTAACCTAATGCTTAACTGGGAAAGTTGTCATTTCATGGTTAGAAAGGGAATTGTTCTAGGTTATAATATCTCTAGTGAAGGAATTGAGGAAGATAAAGCCAAAGTTGATATTATCTCCAATCTGCCTAATCCCAAAACTGTTAGAGACATTAGAGCTTTCCTAGGTCATGCTGGTTTCTATAGACGTTTTATCAAAGACTTTAGTAAGATAGCAAGACCTCTTACCCATCTTTTAGCTAAGGATGCACCATTTGAGTTTACAAATCTCTGCCACTCTGCATTTGAGCAGTTAAAGTCAGCTCTCACTATTGCTCCTATCATCCGCCCACCAGATTGGAGTTTACCTTTTGAGATTATGTGTGATGCGTCCGATTATGCAGTGGGAGCTGTTTTAGGACAAAGAGTTGATAGAGCACGACACGTCATTTATTATGCTAGCAAGACCTTGAATGATGCCCAATTTAACTACTCCACCACTGAGAAAGAATTGTTAGCTGTCGTGTTTTTCTTTGATAAATTTTGCTCTTATCAGCTTTGAGACATCTTCTCTCCAAAACAGATGCCAAACCTAGGCTGATACGTTAGATTTTGGTCCTTCAAGAGTTTGACCTTGAGATCCGTGATAAAAAAAAAGGCTCTGAGAATGTAGTCACCGACCATTTATCTCGTATGGTTGTTGAGTCTATTAGTGAATCTCTTCCCATTTTTGATTATTTTCCTGATGAGCAACTGTTTGAGGCATCTTCTGCCCCATGGTATGCAGATATTGTCAATTACATTGTAACTGGTCAAATACATTCCACTTGGTCTAAACAGGAAAGAGATAAATTCCAAGCTAAGGCTAAGGAATATTTTTGGGATGATCCTTACCTATTTAGGTATTGTCCAGATCAGATCATCCGTAGGTGTGTCCCCCAGGAAAACCAAGAATCCATCATTTCCTTTTGTCATGATCAGGTTTGTGGTGGCCATTTCAGCTCTAAATGAACCAGTGTAAAAATCTTGCAATCGAGATTTTATTGGCCCACCCTGTTTAAGGACACCCACACTTACTATCTAGCTTGTCATAAATGCCAATTATTAGGGAAGATTACCAGGCGTAATGAGTGGCCCTAACAATCAATTTTAGTGGTCAAAATCTTTGATGTTTGGGGTATTGACTTCATAGGACCATTTCCTTCCTCATATGGGTATCTTTATATCCTTCTTGCAATTGACTACTTGTTCAAATGGGTCGAAGCTTTAGCCATCATGACAGCGGACCATAAAGTTGTGAAATTCTTGAAAGACTTAATTTTGCCTAGATTTGGTGCACCTCGAGCCATAATCAGTGATAATGGTTCCCATTTTTGCAACAAAATCTTTGAAAGCCTAATGTCAAAATATGGAATCACCCACAAGGTAGCCCTACCTTATCACCTACAAACAAACGGTCAAGCTGAGGTATCCAATAGGGAGATCAAACATATCTTAAAGAAAACGGTTAACCCCATACGGAAGGATTGGACTCTTCGACTTCAAGATGCTTTATGGGCATATCGTACTGCTTATAAGACCCCTATTGGAATGTTCCCATACCGATTGGTCTATGAAAAAGCCTGTCATTTGCCTGTCAAACTCGAACACCATGCTTATTGGGCCATTAAGGCCATGAACTTTGACAATGATACAGCCGATAAACATAGGACACTTCAACTTGATGAGTTAGAGGAAATTCAGAATGATGCGTACGAGAGTTCCAAGATTTATAAAGCTAAAATCAAGTGGGAACATGACAAACACATTCTAAGAAAGGATTTCTCTATTGGACAAAAGGTTCTTTTGTATAACTCCCGTCTCCAATTTTTTCCTGGGAAGTTAAAGTCACGATGGTCTAGCCCATACTATGTCAACCATATTACTAATCATGGTGCCATTGAGATACAAGATCCCAAAACTAGAAAGTTGTTCAAAGTTAATGCTCATCAGCTAAAGCCTTTCATTGAGCTTGAGGCATGTGAAATTGAGGATATTCTCCTCGTTGATCTGGTTTATTCAGATTAATCTCTATGGGGGTGCTACTCCCCCATTTTGTCTGGCTAAAGACGTTAAACCTAGCGCTCCTGGACGATAACCCAGCAAATGTAAAATCATTTTCTTTAATGTCAGTTTTTTCTTTTATACTCTATTTTGGATATTCTAATACTAAGTTTGGGGGTGCCCCATTTCATGATATTTTGTGTATACTTAGAAATATATAATTGCAGGGATAGAACTTTGAAGATACCAAAACAACTGTGGTAACATGTTTCAATTTTTATTTCCAAATAAGCATTATCCATATATTGTCATCACTTAAATTACATTGATCTTAAACACTAGGGACAGTGTTATACTTAGTTTAGGGGTAGTTTGGACATATGCATCTCTTGTAAATCTTTTTATCCAAAATAGAGTTAAAAAAAAAAAGTCTGGTATTGCCACCCATTCTCTGACTATGTATGTAGTACCAATTCTACAATTTGTTATATGATTGAAAAAGTTGATGATTTCCGTTTATTAAAGTCTGGTTTCGATATCTAATACTGTCGAGATTGCTTCAACACAGTATTATTTTAATAAAGAAAGGCAACCCCTTTGTACTCTATACGTTAGCGTACCTGGATAATCAATATCTTATTGCATATACATCTTGAAAAATTGGGAACCACCAGTATAGAGAATGGGGAGAAAAGTAGTACCCATGATTTTCACGTGAAGATTAGTTTTTTATATATATATAAAATAAAAAAAATCAATTGGTGAATACATCTTGTAGGTTAGGAATTGTTATTTCTTGGTAATTTTGAACTTTTGAAATTATGTTTTAATTCGAATAATTCACATCATTTCTCATTTTAGCTATCTTATAGTCATTGATTCCTAATTTACTCCTTGCATACACATGAGCACACTTATATCTTTATGGTGGGGTATGTACTCCAACCTTGGTTTACATTTTGTATGTGTCCAATTTGAGTTAGAGAACCTTGAGAATAGATGTCTTTGGCATGATTGTTAAAAAAATAATAAAAAAAAAAAAAAAAATATATGTTTGCATTGCAATAAGTCGTCTTGCCAAGTGACCGGGCCTCTTGCCTTAGTAAGCATTGAGAGTTCGCGTTTAAAGGTATGCAAGGTTGAGCAATAAAGAATTTGACGGCTAGTTTAAATTCGAAGCCTAGTAGACTCGAGTTATTAAGTTCTTCGGGGTGTCTCTACACCTAATACCCTAAAGTCATCTGATTTGGGAGTCATTGGCCTAAAGCTTGTTACATGGGTTTGCTAGAAAGCCTAATGAATTTAAACATTGCACATCCGTTTAAAAAAAAAAAAAAAAGTATGCCTTGGTCCATCTATTTAAAAAGGGGATTCTAATAATTTGAAAGACATTGCAATTTGTATCCTAAGGGTAAGGTTAAACCACATGTTTAGATGTAAGTTCACTTTCATAAGGAGACTAGGATTGAATGCTATTTTGATATGTTAGTTTGAGTTTTGTGTGGGAATTTTTGTATTGAGTCATGATTTTTAGAAGTTTGTAGGTTGCTAATAAATAATAATTCTTTAAATACTTGTTGTAGTCATTTTATTAATAAATGTTTGTGGATATCATTTCTGTTAAACCCTCACGAGACTTCACTCGTCCACTAGGGATGCCTAGAGGTTTAAAAGGCTTGTTGCATTTGCTAAATGCAACCAGGCGTCCCACGAAAGAGGAAGTAGTTTAATTGTTTTATTTCTAATTTTGTATTGTTAAGGGACTAGCAATATGTAAGTTTGGGGGTGTGATAAACACTGAATATTTCACATTTAAACCTCTTTAATTTCATATATTAATTCCTTAATTGCATTTATGTTGGTATTTTTATGTTGTTTTTATGTTTTTGCTATTTTCAAGAGTTTCTCGATAAAATCAATCAATAACGACTGCGTCGTGCTTCAATAAGGTCTCGGGCAAGCTCATCCAACAGTTCAATGGTGTGTGTGTATTTTTATATTTTAATTTATTTTTATTTTTATAGTTTATTTATTTTCTACTTTTAATTTCTTAAATAATTTTATATTTTAATTTCTTATATTTTATTGTTACTAGTAGTATACTTTAGTATGTTTTTATTTTTAATTATGTTGTATTTTATTATTTTATATTATTTATATAGATATTTATATAATTAAGTTAGAATATATGTATGCATAATTTTATTATAGTATATAGTTATAATTTTATAGTAGTATTATATAGTTTTATTATATTCACACACACATACAACCACCAAGCCAGTCGAAGCCACTTCACCTAACCCACTGTGTATAATATATATATATATATATATGTGTGTGTGTGTATTATATATGTATACAATATATATATATAGATATGTGTGTGTGTGCAAGTGGCTGGAGAAATAGATGAGAGGGAAATGTGAAGAATAAAGAAATCAAAAAAGAAAAGGAGACCAAGTGGAGAAAAGACAAGACAAGAGAACAAAGAAAGAGTGAACAGTTAGAGATAAAGTGAGTCAGTGGGTTAAAGAGTGAACGGCTAGAGAGAGAAGAAAAGCTAATAGAGAGAGAGAGAGATAGTAGACAAGTATAAGCAAAAGTTTTGACTTCGGATATGATATGGGTAGTTGGTGATGTCAAGAAGAAGTTGCTTCAACTGACAAAGAGTTGATGTGTTCTCAGCATTAATTGGTGGTTGGCTCCAAAATTAACTTTTGCATACCTTATTACACCATATTTTCCATTGCAAGTTGGAAGGAATTTTGTCTTTAAATAGCCAAGGTTGAAGCCTTGCACGGGGGGGACTCATACGCCGGATGGAGATTCAGTATACTTTCATTCTCAATTAGAGTAGCATTCTAGCATTATATTTTCGAATTCATTTTGTTCTTGTGAGACAGTTGAGTGTGAGGGATAGATATCAGTGTAGTGACAACACCGAGTTGAGTTGAGAGTGTTGTGAGAACACTTATTTTCTCTATCTAATTTCTATTCAGTTGTACTTTCTTTTAATTGTCTTTTTAATTGTTATTTATTTACTTGCCTTTCCTTTAAATGTTTATTTATTTATTTTATGCACTTTATTTTTATGCTCTTTAATTTTATTTGCATTATTAGTTTTAAACAAAATCCTCTTTCAAAGTAATTGTTTTAAGTTCGGATTTTCAATTAACTTAGATTCAAATTAATTTTCTAATCGCAATCTCTTGGGTTCGACCTCGACTTACCACTTCACTTCTTTAAGTTTAAGTGTTTTCGGGTTTTACAAATTTCTTTGCACAAAGCGTAGAAACCACAATGACGAAATACCTACATTTTTACGCTCGTCACATGGCCATCAGTTACAACGCAAATATATTCAGATATTATTGAGTATACAATAGCTTACCTCTTCGATAAGTTTATTATTATTTATGGACTGAATTTATGTTATTAATGCATTTAAATGATATATTAAGATTTAAATTTCAGCATATTGACTTGTTCATGAATGTGTTGACGAGAAAAGATAATGAAAAGAAAAACTTATTCTTTAATTCCAACATTTCGGTAAGTCTCTTATGGTCGTAAATTACCTCACATTTGAGCATGGAATAAGAGTGTTTTGAAAATTTTGTATGTTTGTAGTTCACAATTATAGAGGGTCATGGGAAGGATGATACAAAGTGGAGAAATGGTATAAAGAAATTATGGGAGGGTGCGAAAAAAGTCTATCATATGAGAAAATATGAAATTTTGGAACATAGACGAGTATGTATGACATTTTTTTATGATAAATAAAGATGAAATTTTATCATTATTATATTTATTTCATTCCATAATCACAACAATGTTCCAATTCTTTTTCCCGACTTCAATCAACAAACATTGGGTGCTCTATGTTGTTGATCTTGATAAGAGAACCAATTACTACTTGGATTCCCTACAAAATGAGATTAGAAGACAATACAACTACTTGTAAAAGGGATTCTTGAAATTTTTATTTGATAAAAATCTAGGAGAATTTCAAAAAGTTGATGTGAAAGTTCCAAATCAATCCGATGGGTGGATTTTTTTATGCCATTTTACATTACCTAGTCATTTTATTGTGACGAGTTGTCATTATGTTAAACATCTTATTTGAGATATTTGTTTGACATTTGTTTTCCCTCTTCGTTATTGAATTTTAGGGATAGTTGCGAAGTGTTTGTGATGAAGTACATGCAAGATTTTATGGGCCAATGGGAGCTCCGGTTTGACACAGTATGTTAATTTTATATCCATTGTGGAATCTTGTGAACATTGTCAAAATACAAATGTCTAATTATGCTTTGGTTTGGCTGCCTTTGTCTGCAGGTAAAGCCACATGAAATGAGATGGAAGCTTGGATTGGACATTGATGTGGTCGGAACTAAATTATATTGTAAGCTTAATTTTGCCATTTTTATCAAAATATAATTTAACCACTCGCAAGAGCACGAATCTTTGTAGATAAGGTTCTATATAGAGGGTATCAATCCCACGAGGACTAGTCGCAATGTCTTAAAGGAAGATTAATTCTACTTTAATCCGAAAAACAGATTTTTGAATTTGTGTTTATAAACTATTGCATGAATGAATGACAAGAAAAGTAAAGAGTTTAAAGTTGGGAGAGAGAACTAGGGTTGGTTTCCACCACTAGCCATTCACATGTTCATAAGTGTAGCGAGTATGGGATTCATTAATTAAATGCCTAACAATGTCATTAGGCTTGTGACCTCAATGACATATCAAAAGATCAATGTGTGTGCTAACCTATCATAATCCATCTTCAACAAACATAGCTCTTCAACCTAACTAACTACCTAATTACTCTACTCTCTAAGTGAACACTACATGCATCCAAACCACCTTGTCTTGGCATGGTCTATACAACTAACATCACACATTCATTTAAACACCATTATCTAGCCATCATTTGCACTTCTTGTGGAATATGCAAATGTTGTGCATTCAAGTGACAAAATCTACTCTAAAACAAGAATAAATTCTAAATCAAATGAATATATATAAGAGATGTATTTGTACATAATCACTAGGCTAAATAATCAACATTTAATTACAAATCCCAAGAGCTACAAAGATGAACAAGTTTACATGGCTAAGGGTTGAAACCAACACCCTAGTAGAAGTGTTAGTTGCTCATGGTTGCCTTGCACCCTTCCATTGATGAAGAAAGTGAAGCTTCTTGGTCTGGTTCAGCTTCTCCTCTTCCTCTCCCGAAGGTCTCTCTTCAAGTCTACTGATATATGTTGAGAGATATTAGATGTGTGTGAGATATAGCCCCTTTTAGTGCTTTTTGGCTCCTTTTTCCCCTTTGGGACCCACCATATATATATATATATATCATTATATATATCTCTTGTATCAAGAAGGCCCCCAAAAGTCTTGTTCAAGTCAGACAATCCCCCTAAGTCGTGCAAAAAGGGAGATTTTGTTGCAAGTGGGAGAGCAGGTGAGCAAGTGGCCAAGTGGACTCTGCAGAATCTCGATTGATCGAGATTGAATCTCGATTGATCGAGATTTCGATCAATCGAAATGAGATCTCGATCAATCGAGATTTCGATTAATCGAGATCAACATCTCGATTGATCGAGATGCCTTGGGCTGCATTTTCTGATTTCTTCTCTTGACTGTAGAAAGCTTCAAACTTTGCTCCATTTACTCCAATACCTGCAAAACATCAAAAACACAAAAATACCGTAAACATATCTCGGTAAACGCAAAAATGGAACTAACGTGTACAATAAAGAGGGTTCAAATGCATAGAATTAAACACTTATCAGACATACTGTTACATGAAGATAATAAATACCTTCAATTTTTCAGGAAGCTTGGTGAAGATAATTTGTAATTAGACTAATGTTATAACAAATTAGACATAAATAATTGTAAATTGAATTGTAATTGATGTTAACTTTAAGGATGACTTTAATTTTTTGGTGTAACAGGTTTAAGGATGATTGTAGCTTGACCACATGTTTTGGTGTAACTGGTTTAAGGAAGATTGTACTTTAAGGATGAATGATGTTAACTTTAATCGAATGCATGTTTTATTGCACATAAATGTTACTTTAAATTTTCAGATTTTTTGCAATGCATACATAGGATCACATACTTATGGCTCTAATCGAATGCATGTTGGTGAAGGTGGATTTAAGATGGTGAAAACAAGATAAATTTTTTCTTTTTTAATTATGTTAAATATCATATACTTATGGCTCTAATACTATAAATGTAGTTTTATATTAAATGTGGTGTTAAAAAAATTAACTTGAATTTTAAATATTTTCAAGATTTGAAGGGTGGTGAAATGTGGATGTAAGGATGGTAAAATATGGATTAAGTTGGTGATGGTAGGTTTAAGGATGGTGAAAACAAGATAAATTTTTTCTTTTTTTTAATTATGTTAATTATCATATAATTATGGCTCTAATACTATAAATGTAGTTTTATATTAAATGTGGTGTTAAAAAAATTAACTTGAATTTTAAATATTTTCAAGATTTGAAGGGTAGTGAAATGTGGATGTAAGGATGATGAAATATGGATTAAGTTAGTGATGGTAGGTTTAAGGATGGTGAAAACTAGATAATTTTTTTTAATTATGTTAAATATCATATATTTATGGCTCTAATACTATAAATGTAGTTTTATATTAAATGTGGTGTTAAAAAAATAACTTGAATTTTAAATATTTTCAAGATTTGAAGGGTGGTGAAATGTGGATGTAAGGATGGTGAAATATGAATTTAAGTTGGTAAAGTTTGGTTTAAGGATGGTGAAAACAAGATAAATTTTTTTTAATTATGTTAAATATCATATAATGATGGCTCTAATACTATAAATGTAGTTTTATATTAAATGTAGTGTTAATAAAATTAACTTGAATTTTAAATATTTTCAAGATTTGAAGAGTGGTGAAATGTGGATGTAAGGATGGTGAAATATGGATTTAAGTTGGTGAAGGTGGATTTATGATGGTGAAACAAGATAATTTTTTTCATTTTTAATTATGTTAAATATCATATACTTATGGCTCTAACACTATAAATGTAGTTTTATATTAAATGTGATGTTAAAAAAATTAACTTGAATTTTAAATATTTTCAAGATTTGAAGGGTGGTGAAATGTGGATGTAAAGATGGTGAAATATGGATTTAAGTTGGTGATGGTAGGTTTTAGGATGGTGAAAACAAGATAATTTTTTTTTAATTATGTTAAATATCATATAATTATGGCTCTAATATTATAAATGTAGTTTTATATTAAATGTGGTGTTAAAAAAATTAATTGTGATGAAATGAAGATCTAAAATATTTTTAATTTTAAATCAGTGCAAAACAGTGTGTAGAGTATCACTGCACCAAAATGTAGCAACACTGCATAGTTTATAAAGTTTTATATACCAGTGATGCTGAAAATTGGAGTAGCACTGGTAATTTTTGTTTTTTCTTTTGATTACTGCTTTTTAAAACCCTACCCAACTTAAACAATATAACAATCACTTCTTGGCAGCCACTTCTTCCCTCAAGATCAGTTCAAATTTCTTATTGAAGTTCACCGGTTCGCAAAGATCAGGTATGAATGGTAGACACTATCAATGGGTGAGATAAGCTACAAATCTTTTCATTTTGATCGTCACTTGCATTACTAACTCTAAATACCTTCCTCTTTGGATGCTCTGTTTTATTTCCCTAATTTTTGTCAGAACAAACACTAAATTTGGGGATTTATGAAAAGACACACTACCTGTTACTCAGAACACAAGTGTAGATTTAGCACCCCACTTCTAATCATACCTCTAGGAGAGTCAAAATTTAGATCAACCAACATGTTCCATGTAATCAATGTTACATATTTTAATACATTTTTCTCATGTCAAAGGTATATGAACAGCTAGAATCTATCCAATTGATTATTCTGGGTTTATGATTACCGTTAACTTTATGTCTTAAATTTTATATCACATGTCTTCTATTTGATATATTTTGGTTTTTGTGGTTGAATTTGAACATGGGTTTCTTCTTACTATTTGCAAATACAGTGGCTGATTTTTGGGCTCTCGTTGGCTACTGCAATGTCTGTACTATTTTTTTTTGGTAGATATATCATGCGGGTATCACCATTTATGATTCTCCTTCATCCCCACACTCTTTTTCACTCTTTTGGAAGTTTTTATGCTTCAGTTTGTTTTCAGAAGTGGTTTGATCATCTGTGTTCATATGAAACTGTAGAATTGTTTTGATAGTAAGATTTTATTTAACATAATGCCCAAGTATTCTAAATGATATGCTTTATGGCTTTTGTATGCATATAGATGTTGTCTTCTGGGCATGTTTTAGTAACAGCAACTCCTATTTATTCAAAACATATTGACACCTTGAAAAATTGTGCTTCAAATTTAATTATCATAGTCCTCCTATTGAGAATGTCATCTTACAAATACTTCATCCATAAGATACAACATTTGGCATCTCCATGTCTGCTCGGAAGTCAAAATTTAATATAATTGAAGTAGATGCATCTGATTAGGAATGTGTACTTATTTATAAAAGTAGGAACTCACTATAGTATTTAGGGCGTGTTTGGAATGCATTTCTTTGATGCATTCTTTCCAATTATTATTACCTTATATTCCATGTTCAACTTATTTTTAAGATGTAAAATAGGTCGATTCTACTTTTTTCTCTTTGCTTCTACTTGTAATTGGAGATTTGCTCATAAAGGCAAGAGTCGCCAGCTGATGGACCTTCACTCTCAAACTTTCTGACAAATATCTTCTCTTTCTCTATTTTTGTTTTCTTCTTCTCTTTTTAATTTTAGAATCCTTATATGTCTGAGTAAAATATGATAAAAGAAGTCATTTTGTTTCCCAATCTATTCTTATTTCTGAGGTGGTTTCTCTTTACTGGTGTGAGTGCTTGCTATAGCACATTAGCACATGAAAGTTGGACTTTGCTATATATACTTGCTAGTTCTGATGGTAGTTCATTTTGCTGATCTGGAAATGTGGAAGATTTGCTAAAAAATTATGAGAATGTCTGCACATTGCGTGTTAGGATGCCTATCTCATCGGATTTATCTACAGAATTCTTTAACTTGGGAAAATTGTAACTCTACAGGCTTAATATGAAAATTCCTTGTAAAGAATTACTTATTTTTTGAATGTTTGTTTATGTAAGAAACTGTGACAATGGCCGGTGGAGTTGAATCAAAGAAAAGAAATGCACAACGTGGGGCTCAATTAGATAAAGCAAAGGACAAACAGGTGGTTGAATCATCTAAAGCGAAAAAAGGAAGGAGCGCATTGTTAGTGCATCCTGTGTTCATAAACGAGGATGCAAAAGCTCGATATTTTGAGAAGATGGTGGCTAGTCGCGTTAAAATGGAGCGTTTCTCTGACCTTGAAGGTTTGGCAATGGTTTCAATGGATTGCATGGAGTGGATAAAGTCAAGGGTTGGACATCGTTGTTCGAACTCTATGTAGAAAAAGTGCCGATCAAGTTTGTAAGGACATTTTATGCCAATCTACATGATGAAGAATATGTTGGTCCCGATCCCAGTTTCAAAACATTCATCAATGGAAAAATCATTGTCATTGATGCCAATGTCATTGCAAAGGCAATTAAGGTCAAAAGAGAAGCAAATGGGCTCATTCTTCCATATTTAGAGAAAAATGATCGTGGTAGACCAAGTAGAGAAACTGCTATTTCGGTGCTCACTCATGGTAAAGTATAAGTTATAAAGGACTTTAAACCTGCATTTTTGGCAAAGGATTATAAGGTTATGAACATGATAGATGGTTACAACCTTGATCCACATGATAGTAGTAAGCGAATTTCTAAAGATAGGCAAGCTTTACTATACCACATTGGAAATGGCAATTCTATCGATCTACCTGCAACTATTGTATGCACAATGATCATAGATACTACAAAAAAATGAACAGGTTGTGCTTTGCTTTTTGGTGTACTTGTTACAAAGTTGATTGAAAATTATGGTGAGAAAATATATGAGCATGCGAGCTACTCTAAACCAATGGGGGCTATTAATTTGAAATATTGGCAGAGATCTAAAGCTGCTCATAGAGCAACTGGCTATAACATGGGTATAGATGATTTGCCACCATGAGCACGTGAACCTTCTCCACCATTGCCTGACGGCGATGAGGGCAATATCAAGTTACACGTCGTGAATTTTATAAGAAAATAAGGTGATTGAGATGGCTGATCGAAAAAAAATATGAAGATTATGACAACCATATTGACGTTCTTAGGACGGAGATTCATAAACAGTTTCGTAATTATCCCAGTTCACCTGAATATTATCAAGATCTTAATAAGAAAGAAGATGCTGGTGTGAGTCGTGGCGCCAGTGGAAGGCAAAATGACGTCTAATGTTAACTTTTGTCTTTCGATCTAAATTTTAATATGATGTCTAATGTTAACTTTTGTCTTTTGGTGTAAATGTTAATATGATGTCTAATGTATTAGAAGTTACTGTTGATAATGAAATAATTTTTAATGTACAATTTATTTCTTAGTACTATATATATTACTATCTTTGTTTTCTTTCTCAGTGCTATATATATTACTATATTTTTTTAATTCTTGGATTGGTTTCTGCTTGTGCTACTACCACCAATTGCAATCTATTTAAGAACATGTTCACTCTCTGTTCAAAATATAACAGTAAAAAAGATGGCTACCTACAATGAAAAAAACTAAACAAATGAAGATTAGATTAGCTAGTCTTTAGTACATAACCTATTACATTTCCAAAAAATTATGAAATATTGAATAGAAGTGTAGAAGTCAAAAATTAAGTTTCCAATGTTCTTTCCAAAAACGTGTAGAATAGTATTTGATCGACGTTCTTAGGACAAAATGTGTTTTACAAACATACATATATATATATATATATATATATATATATATATATATATATATATATAGTGGGATACCATGACCCATCTACACTATAATCATTGCAATTCATTTTTATCTCCACTTTTGGAAAAACAAAAAAAGTGGGTCATACAAAACAACACCATTGTCAGCCTTTGAGGATGAATTACTTGAAGTTATCTACAATACTGTATCCTTGTTGGCCCATCGCAGATGGCTACCATAACCAGATTGTACAATAGTTGCTTTATACCAACCATAACCACTATAACTGGTATTATCTACAGATGCTGATGAACCACCAGAGGCTTGTTGCTGAGACTGTCTGTCTATAGTAATCATAACCTCCCCCCTGAGTAGTCTGCTGGTTTTGTTGACGATAACTAGTGTATTGTGCTTGGTAACCTTGCTGAGGATACCTTCCAAATTGAGTGACGATTCTACACAAAAGGGGTTCAGACATAAAAACATAAATAATTAAATAAAAATTATATAGATATTACCATGATTAAATATATAATTAATATGATACAAAAAATATATGTTTACCCAATCATCGCATGGATTTGTTTCATCTCTTTCATTACCGTAATTGGTTGTCTTACTGACCTGATAATAAGTATGTGTGAATTCAATCATTCATTACTTATACAAAAATACATGCATTATAGTAACAGATGAAAATAGGCACCAACTTGACAATAAGATGCTTGTAAGCTAATATTCAATTCTGTGGTGGGCTGTGACAAATCATGAGTCATTGTTTTTGCATTTGTTGTTATCCTATCTTCGTTACCCTGATTAAGAAATTGAATAAATCGGTAGTCATCGAACCTTTGGAAGCGAGGGCTTGGGGGGGGACTACGTTGCTGGCAAATATGAAATGCATACTTGCTTTGAATCTCAGCACCCTACAACAACAAAAATAGGATAAATTAATTAGTTTTGCTCATATGTTTTGAACTAATGTAACATAATAGAACGTCACTCACCTTATTCATGGTATAGGATTCAACGGGTTGTTTCAAAGACTTTTTTTTTGTTTTGTGCGTGGATTTCTTATGATGATTTGTATCTCTTTTTGCGCCCTCTTGATGTGTCCCTTTTTTTCAAACCCGTTACGGTAATTTCATGGCCACTTTGCTCATAAGTAACATGAATTTGATGCTTATTACCAACCTTGGACGAAGAATTTTCACCATTATATTGCACCCCCTTTTCCCTTCTCATATCTTCTAGAAGTTTAAGCAAATGTTGACCATATACAATGGATAAATTATAAAACTCATCACCCTCTGATGCAAATGAACTAATGCTTGTGAAAAGAACACATGTCTCTAAAACGTTATTGTTTTGTTGTAAACTAGGATCCGCTTGCACTTCACGGCTAATGAGATCCAACACTGCCTCATCTCTCGCCCTTCGCGTCCACCGTTTTACTATGTATTCCTCAGGTAATTCGATTTTGTGATGTAGCTTTCGAATAACCTTTATCACATGCAAACATAGAAAATCTTCCATTTCAAACTTCTCACAATTACACATCAAATAACCATCTTGTCTCTTTCTTACACGTTGTTCTTGACTATGTCCATCAAGTGATGCCACCATATAAATGAATTCTCCATCCTACTGGGTTATTCCTTTGTGATAAATTTTAACCATCTTTTCAAATTGTTGTTGAAATTGCTCAAAAATAATTCTAGTGTATCTCTCACTAGCTTGGACTAACATTATGTTTGAATTTTTTATTTTTGGTAGTTTCGAAGCTAAATTGTTCTCCGCTAGTAATTCCTTGTACCTTTTGTCTATAACCATCCTATCAAAGTTTTTGAAAAAATCAGGAATAGTATGGTCAGATTTCAAGTACTTTTTCAATGCGACATTGAGGCTTTCATTTAGTTGAGTGCTCCATATACTAACACACCAATGATGTTTTACAAATGCCTTTGCCCATTTGGTTCTGAGACCATATAAAACAGATAACCATTTGTTGCTACGAACACCACACTCATAGACTCCCAACACATTTCAAATTCGTCTTCATCCTCATGTTGATTCACAAACTCAAATAAAATATCTTTTATACCAACCGAACCCTTTCTTACATGGCCTAAGTGTTTCATAGCATTTTGTATAATATGTCATGTACAGAGGTGATGGTGTGTCCCGGGCATAACCAATGTTAGCCCTTTTGCAATAGTCGCATCTTGATCAGTTACAATTGTTCTCGGATATTTTTGAGACATTGTCGTAAAAAATTTATGAAATAACCACACAAATGAGTCTGCCGTCTCATCATACATCAAAACGGTTCCAAATATAACTGTTTCTCTGTGATAATTCAAACCAACAAAAGCAGCAAACGATTTATTTGCATTATTTTTATTGTAGGTTGTGTCGAATGTCATAACATCTCCAAAATGACCGTAGTCAATAATCATCGGTGCATCCGCCCAAAATATATTGGTTATTATCTCTTGAATGTCCAACTGAACTGCATGAAAGAACGATGGATTGTCCAATAGTTGGGATTGAAAATACTCATATATGCATCTAGCCTCCAAATTGCAACTACTTTTGTCTCTTCGTTCTCAAATATTTTTTGGTCTACTTTTGCAAACCCAATCGCTTCTCTTGCCCCGACTTGTCTTCCCATTAGTTCATATGCAGAACCAATAGGTAGTCCAGAATCAACTGCCAAATCGAAATCAATTACCTGAGGTACAGAGATGTTTCGTTGTGAAGGAATCAAATGAGTGCAATCTTTCCTAATGAATTCATGGTTGTGCACTTCTTCAAACCTATTTAGGAAAAATAGCCTTTTTCCCTTACTAATTTTATATGCATGAAGGCACCACATCCGGTCCTCGTTTTTGCCCTTACTTTTTTTGTAAGATGGTCCATTTTGTCTTTTTCTATGTAACCCTCCTTGCAACATACAAATTTAGCAGAAGTACTCTAGTTTTTTGGTTTTTATTCGTATGATCCCTTCTTATACTAAATCCAATTTGGTGTTCGTATGCATTGTAAAAGTCGTATGATTCATTGACCGACTCAAATACCATTCCAACTTTGGGTTTATGTTCCCATTCACCCAATGGACTATCCATTGATTTCAACCATCTATAACAAGATAATGAAGTATATTAGAAAGTGCATTTCTTAAGAAATCTAGTGTTAATTCAAAATATGATATAAAAAATAATATTAAAAGATAGAAAAAGATTTATTGGTGGTGAAGAGGTATAGATGAACTGTGGTGAGAAAAAATAAATTAATTTTTAATAATACAAATATTTTTAGGTATGAGGGTAGTGAAATGTAGATTTAAGGTATGTGAAAAATAGATTTAAGAGTGGTGAGGTATAGATGAACTGTGGTGAAAAAAAATGACTTATAATATTTGAAATATTTTTAACTATATGGGTGGTGAAATGTAGATTTAAGCTTGGTGAAATATAGATTTAAGAGTGGTGAGGTATGAAGAATTGTGGTGAAAAAAAAATTTACTTATGATAATACAAATATTTTTAGGTATGAGGGTGATGAAATGTAGATTTAAAGTTGGTAAAAAATAGATTTAAGGGTGGTGAGATATAGGTGAAATGTGGTGACAAAAGATTTTTTTACTAAATCTGTAGACAAAATTGAATTCTTTTAATAAATAATAATTAACCAATTTTTACAGCATTTATTATCACATATATTTCCACATATTTGAAGATATATTTTTACAGCATTTCAAGATAAAAAAAATTACAAGACAAAATAAAGGTGTTCAAGGGACAAAATAAATGTTGGTGAAATATAAATTTAAGATTAGTGAAATGTAAATTTAAGGTGGGGAGATATAAATGTGGTGACAAGAATTTTTTTAGTTTTTAATAAATGTGAAATAACACATTTATTGAAGAACAGTTTTACAACATTTATTATCACATATATCACATTTACATTTCAAGTTTAAAAAAAATACAAGACAAAATTAACATGTTCAAGGGATCAAATAAACACCATTAAAATAATATTCAAACCTAAATTACATAATAAATAATATTATTAACATGTTCATAGGGCAGAGGATCCTAGCTCTCATACCTCATGGAGAAGATGACAAAGAGAGGAGAAGAAATGGTGAACGTGAGTTGGTGAATGTATTAAAGTGAGTTGATGAATGTATTAAATGGGATGGTGAAAAGTGAGAGTATAAAATAATATTTATAATGAAGGCTGAAAGTATAAAATTATATTAAAACAAGTTATAAAAATTGAAATAGAGAATAAAATTAAAAGTTGAGACGGACAAGAAGACAGAAGAAATCAGGAAAGTAAGCAAAATAATCAAAACGACGTCGTATTCGGATAGGGCGCAGAGGATCCTGTCTCAAGTAAGGTTACCTTAGAGCACAATTTTTAAGAAATTGTAAATAAATTCAGTTCACTAGCACAATGAAGGACGAAGTTACTTAAGATGTCTCTTCCTGGAGAATTGATCCAAGATATCAAGTATATATTTATTCAAATTTCAACATGCTTAAAAGATAATTTTATTTTATAAACAATATTATTGTAATGGAATACTTGCATATCAATTATGTACCATATTAAACTATTCACCTTCTTTTATAACCCGAGAGAAAATTCCACTATGTTACATGCTTTGTTGGTGAAAGGAAATTAATATTAGCACTACACTTTTATGCTTCACATATATATATATTTTTCAAAAACAATATCACACTCAACAATTATTTGATAAATTATATATCCACTCTAATTTCAAGAGTAATTATGTAATTTTATTTATTAAAAAAAAAGTGAAGTCTAAGTATATAAAATCACTAATTATTTTATTTTTTGCTAGAAAAATATTCAATCCCACTTGTATACTCGTACAGTACTGGACAAAGGATCTACTAGACACAGGGCAAAGAATCTCTTCAGTAACTTATTTTATTTTATTTTATTATTTTCTTTATTTTTTTGTCCAGTCGGCTTATTAGGGTCGGAGTTGAAGTATTTTTAATAATAAGTTAATAACATTGTTATTTCGTGCGATTTTTGTAGGATTCATCCAATAGTTGTGAGGTAAGAGACTCACAAGTATTGAGTAGTCGGATTTGTCGCACAAGATACAATTTTTCTCTCTCTAACAGCAGTACATGGTATAAAGCCTTTCGTGACAGCAAAGGAAGAAGAGAAGGGGTTCTCACCAATTAGTACTCTACCAGTTACACCTGTATTACATAGGAGCAGCTTTTAAATTGGGAAGGAAAGGATTTGGTTGTCATGCACACATAAAAAAAAAAGGCCTGACAAAATAAAAATAAAAAGGGTGGTTTTTAGGGTTTTAGCAGTCCAAAATCCGAATGGTAAATGAAGAGAAGATGGTGATCTCTTTCACTCATTGCCCTTTATTGTTGTTTCTTAATCTTACTGATCAAATTTGTATATGTTTTAATTATTTTCTTTTTCAGGAAGAGGAAGATGAAGCTGTTTTGGGGCAGTTACAAGAATCTGTAGAAGCCCACCCAGATGACTCCTCTCACCATTTTAATCTCGTAATTGTTTTCTTCATATTATTTATGGTTATCATTATGGGTTTGAATCATTAAAAGAGTTTTTTTTAGTCAAATTTGGACCCAAAATGATAACTGTGTGAGTGAATTGCTTTCCGTATAGGGTGTGTTCTTGTGGGAAAAGGGAAAAGAGTCGAAAGAAATCAAGGAAAAAGCAGCTGAGCATTTGGTAATATCGGCTAAATTGAACCCACAAAATGGGTCTGCTTTTAGATACTTGGGGCATTATTACAGGCTAGTTTCGGTTGACAACCAGAGAGCTTCCAAGTGTTATCAGAGAGCTGTCACTCTCAATCCTGATGATTCTGAATCTGGGGTTAGTACCCATCTCTAATCTCCCATCTCTTTCTCTCTCTAAGTTTCAAGACTCATTTTTTATTTGCCAGAGTCGACCAATTAAGAGTCTTTTTTATGGTTCAAGTAATTCTTTGTCTATTCATTTTCATTTTTGAGTGTCTATGGACAAACATACATATATATGTATGTGTTTGCAGGAAGTTATTTGTGATTTGCTGGACGAAGGAGGAAAGGAGAGCTTGGAGGTTGCTGTCTGCCGGGAAGCTTCCGAGAAGTCACCAAGAGCCTATTGGGCTTTTCGTAGATTGGGTTACCTTCAGGTTTCTTTTTTTCTTCTTCATTCTTAAAATTTTCTGTGATTCTATCTAAATGGGCTACTCTTTTTAATTCTTATGTACTTGAAGGTCCATCAAAAGAAATGGTCTGAAGCAGTACAGAGTCTTCAGCATGCTATTCGAGGATATCCTACTAGTTCTGATATGTGGGAAGTCTGTACTTTTATTCTCAAGTTCTTATTTATTTATTTTCTTTCTTCTTTTAGCATTTTTGTCCTCGGTTCTCATCAATGTTGATTCTTCATTGTCCACTTCCATTGTAGGCTTTGGGCCGCGCCTACCAGCAACTAGGCATGTTTACAGCAGCTATTAAGGTATTTATTTCCTGTTCTTTCTAATACATGTTTGTTTTCCTTTTGTTTCCTGGGGTGTTTTCTGCAGGGCAGAATGTTAATTTATGGTAGGCCCCCCTCCCCGGTAGGAGTTAATTTATGGTAATTGCTGCAGAGAGAAGTGATATTTTGAAAGTTTGATGGCTCAAACAAATCTTACATTCTTCATTTCTAGGGTTGATCTGAAGTTTGGTTCGGTTTAAATTCTTACCTTCCCCTCTTTTTGAAATGGATTAACCTTTGTTGAATTGAAAGTATATTTGAAATTTGCATAATAGTTAAAGAAGATAAAGTCACCTGCATTTGTGAATCACTGGATCATTGTTATAATTATTGAAAGAGGGATTCTGCTTATCTAATTCCCATAAAAATATATTTTTCATGATTTAAACATATCAATGCTGTGAAGTCTGAATTAATAGGATGTGGTTTCGATAGCAACATGACAATTATGTTCTTGATATTTACTACATATATAACTGAACTCAACGCAATAAAGCCTTTTCAAAACTATGTGGAGTCAGCTAAAGAAATCCTGTTTGTTGTTCTGCTTTGTCAAGAGTTACAACTTCAGTTAGAACCACACAATACCATGTCTTTGCTTATTGTTGCAAGTTACGTTAATTTAGTTTAGCTCCTAGCATCATTATCATTGTTGATCATGCCACTCTTTCTCAGTGGTGTAGTTTCTAGTTCTCGCTACACATGAGCAAAATATCTTAGTTATCTTTTTCCATTTTATCTTTGATGGGTGCTACATCCACCGTCTTATGCAAGTGTTCATTTTTAATTTATCCTTTCTTGTCTTACAGCACATGCATCTCATATCTACATTATGGTCATGCTTATTTTGTGAGCAGTTTATTTCAAAGCACGCAGTATTTTATTCGTAGACTCTTATAAGAAAAGGCATTCTCTCCCACAGAGTATACCAATCTAAACTATCTAGTGTTCTTTTATTTGTTTTTTTCCTTTCATCTTTATGGGTATGCATCGATCACACAGAATATCAAAAGCACTTGTCTGCTTAATCAATCCAGGTTTAGTTATGAGTAGCACTATCTCCAGTCTCTCCCTCCCTATGAATAAGTTAGTCTAGGTGATGAAACCTTTTTTACTCTTCGACAATTGTTAACTATCAATCTTCTTACATTCCCTTTTGTATTTCTAGTTTCTTGAAGTGCATTTCATTTTCCGTCTAGGTTTACTTATCTTTCACCCTTTTGATTCTATAGTTTCTCTCCAAACCTCTAATCTCTTATTTAGACTCTCATCTAACTCTGTTTTAGTTTCATCAAATTAAAAAGATGACATTGTACATAATATACCCAATGTAATCTCATTGTGAATATATTTATTCTATGACATACAATGGATATAATCAGAAAGTTGGTCAGGTTCTTTAAAGTTTCCATCTTCTTTCTTTCTTCTGAGCTTTTTATAATATGGAGACTTGTTCCCTGAATTGGAATATTGTAACTTTGATTTTATGAATATTACACTGCCAGTAGAATGAAAACTTGTTGGCCTTTATGTTGTACTTTGTTGGCACTATAATGGCCCTGTGTCTGAAGTTCGATTATCATCAATATGATAAGTTTTGGACAAGCTTAAATTGTATTTGATCATTAAATGGATAACTTTCCTTGGTATTCCACCAGTCATATGGGCGAGCGATTGAATTGGAGGACACAAGAGTCTTTGCTATGGTTGAAAGTGGAAACATATTTTTGATGCTTGGTTCCTTTAAAAAGGTAATACTTTCATATTACTTGTTTGTCATGTGGTAATTTTACTTGCATATTCCTTTAGTTTATAAGATTTTGGAAGGTCTTGATTAGCTATAATCAATAATCTTTTACATCAAAACTCAATGCTTTAAATTCAACTCTCTTTAAATAGGATTGGGAAGGATTATTATTTATTTTATTTTTGTTATCTTTTTTATTCAATGCTCTCGATTTGTATGGTGGGAATTGTTTGAGGGACCTTTTGTTGGTTTTTCTAGAAACTCTCTTCCATCTTTTTGCAGTGCTTCCTTTTCTCAATGCTTTAAATTCAACTCTCTTTAAATAGGATTGGAAATGATTGTTGGTTTTTCTGGAAACTCTCTTCCATCTTGTTGCAGTGCTTCCTTTTTCTCCTATATGTATATTTTTGTTTGCTTGTAAAAAAAAAAGGTTTCTAGCATAAAGTTGAATCATTAAGAAGCATCCCAAAACTTACAGATAGCATATGCTGGGTCTAGACTTAACACTATATATATATCACTCAAGCTCATAATTTCCCATACTGTTCCAGTGCTTATGTCATACTGTTGCACAAATAATTAATAGAACTTTCACTATTTATTTTTATTCATAAAGGGATGTGAGCAGTTTCAGCAAGCTTTACAGATCTCACCTCAAAATGTATCTGCACATTATGGGCTTGCTTCAGGGTTGCTTTGTCTGTCAAAAGAATGTATAAATTCAGGTGCATTTAGATGGGGAGCTTCATTGTTAGAGGTTAGTTATTTTGTAAATGTAGAAAACATACCTGCCTCTCAAGTTTCCACAGTTCCTAGGGGCAGAGTTGTTGAAGTAAGTTCCTTTGTAATTGTAGGAGGCATGCAAAGTTGCAAAAGTATGTACCTGCTTGGCTGGAAATATATCATGTATTTGGAAGTTGCACGGTGATATTCAGGTATATAATCTGAAGGGTTATGTTCTATGTATTTCATTTTATTAGTTGCTTGCATCTGTGTATCACCTTTAATTTCATTCACTTGTCATTAATTGGAATTTTATGCTTTTCCATGTGGCTATATTTTGTGTTCAAAATATGATGTTCATGACTTGAATGGTCTAATATAAGTTTTGTCTCACTCTATGTTAGCTTACATATGCAAAATGTTATCCATGGATGGAGGAAGGCTGTGGTTTAGAAACTGATCAGGAAGCTTTCAATATTTCCATCCTTTCCTGGAAAAGGACCTGTTATTTAGCTGCAGTATCTGCCAGTCATTCATATCAGCGGGCCTTGCACTTGGCCCCGTCGCAAGCTAATATCTATACCGATATTGCAATCACTTCAGATCTCATTTGCTCTTTAAGGGAAAAGGGTAAAGAGGACCTAAATTCATGGTAAGATCTTAGTTATTCTGTCCCCATTAAACCATCACATATGGCCAAACATTTGCTATCTCAATTGACCATTTTAATCTTATCCACCAGGCAGCTACCTGAGAAGATGTCCTTGGGGGCCTTGTTACTTGAGGGTGGTAATAATGAGTTCTGGGTAACGCTGGGATGCTTATCTGGTCATAGTGCATTGAAACAACATGCTTTTATACGTGGGCTGCAGTTGGATATATCTCTAGCTGTTGCATGGGCATATCTTGGAAAGGTAGGGCACCACATCAATCTCAGGAAATTTTTTCCTTATTGTTATGAACATTCTATTTTGTAACGAGAAAGGGAATTACACTTAATTACTTTTGAGTTATATTCTATCACCACATCAATCTCAGGGAATTTTCCCCTTATTGTTATGAACATTTTATTTTGTAATGAGAAAGGGAATTACACTTAATTACTCCTGAGTTATATTCTATAACAGTCCGAAAATAAGAAAAACACAATTTATTGAAGATATATAATGTCTAACTAAACCAAAAAATAAGAAAAATGCAGTGTTTTTGTCAAAGTAAATTTCATATTTTATATATTTGCTCATCAATGTAACTTTGGGTTTGGGGCTGAGTTTAGGTAAATGTTGGCCCAGACTTATCTTTTTCTCTGGGGAATCTAAATACGGTGATCCAGTCTTGGGTTAAACAATACTCATGCTCGGGTTTGAGGCAAATGGGTATAGCAACAAGAGGCGGGTATGGGATAGGCCCCTTTATCCTGGCCGAAACTGAAGCCAACAGAAAAAACAAGTCTTAAATACTCCAATCATTGTTGGAGCCTAGATTTCTAAAGGAAAATCTGGGAAAACTTGGAGAATTTTATAAACTGATAATAACTCAAAATATATTGATGGGTAAATATCATCTACCTCCCCTGAGGTTTGTCGAAATAACACATGCCTCCCCTCTACGTTTCATAATCCCACCTACCTCCCTTGTCAGTGACGACCGTCCAAGTAACTACGGTAGTATGTGATTTTACCGTTATGCCCACCAATCTCCTCTTTCTCAGCTTTTCTTTTTCTCTCTCATCTTCCTCTCTCGCTCTAGCTTCTCTTCTTCTCTCGGCTCTCTCTCACCACTTTCAGATTATATATATATATAGATATATTCTTATTTTATTTTATTCTTTCTCTCTCCTCAATCTCTCTCAGAAACCTCTCTCTCTCTAATGTAACTATCACTTTCCCACTTGGCTCACTCTATCTAGCTCTTGGCTGCCCTCTCTCTCCACTCTCTAATTGAGTCAAAAGCTCGCAGTAGGTGATAGGGCAGTGAACGATGTGCATTGAGAAGTGGGTCTTCACATGGTGGGAGCTTGGTGGTGCTCGGCAGTAGGCTTCCCTGTGCATGGCATTTGTGCTACATGGGTCTTCGGATGGCGACGTTGGAGAACGGTGGTCAGCACAGGTGGAGCTCATGGGACTTCTCTATTCGGTTGTGAGATGGTAGACTTGGATGGCTCCGGTGCGGTTGTCGGAGAAGACAAATATATGTTTTAACTATATAGTATATATGTACAGGAACATATGATCATGTATGTGGTCAACATCAGCATTCTTTTACGTTTAAAACTTCCATAGTGGAAACCATATGAAACCAAGCTTGGTCCCATAGTTCACATCAGATCATGAAGTATTAGAAAAATTGGAGAAGCTCTCTCTCACACACACACACACACATATAATACTCACTTGAATCCATACTCTGAGATTTCGTGAATGAGGGGCCTTAAGGCCTGAATTCGTTAGAGGAATATACCGGGGACTATTATGACTAAACTCTCCCTTTGAGAATAGAAACTGTGCAAACAGAAGCAACAACAAACCCCCAGAGGGAAGGGAAATAAATTGAAGTCCACCAAAATAAAAGGCCCGAAAAATGTAAATTGCTGCCAATGAAAATGCTACAATCCATTTGTGAATGGCCGTGGCTGTGAGTGACATTGTAGCTTTCTTGATGGTGAAGTTTCGGGGTGATAGCCATGGCATGGTTTTTTGACAACGCGGTTCTTTTGAGCTGCGGAAACTTTGGAGATGGACTGTGCTAGCTTCGGATGATAGTCATGGTAGACAGTTGGTAACCAAAGGTAAGGGCATTGTGGTAAATATGCATAATGGTATATAAGTAATATATAGTTGGTCAACAGGTTAAAAGAGTCGTTTGATGCGTCAGAGGGGCAAAATAGACCTTTTAGCTGTTTACTGTGGCTGACATCAGCAGATTTTCTTTGATTGCGTCAGCTGCCGTAACGGGAGGAGGCAGTGCGTTACACGGATCAAAACCTCAGAGGAGGTAGGTGGGATTATGAAACGTAGAGGGGTGACATGTGTTATTTCGACAAATCAGGGGAGGTAGATGATATTTACCCTATATTGATAAATACTTCATTATAGAAGATAGGATTGCTGTCCCTCATATAGCCCGATATTAATGACACTTGGCCTTTTCCTAGACTGACTTTTCAACTCCCTAGAAAGCACTAATAACAGTTCCTATTACTTTTTCCATGCATATTCAGATTTCCTACACAATAATGACTACTTAATAGACTTTGACTATACTTTTCAAGACACTACCATTAATTATTTGCATCAGACCCTCCTTCAAGAAAACTCACCCTCGAGTTTGAAACAATTTACCATGATCAATGAAGAACCCGAGTAGAGCTTTCTATCCTTTCTTTCTTCTTTTCCTTACTCGAAGAAAACACAATAATCTTCTTTCATCAACAAAGAAGACATTTTCAACCTCTTGTCTGCTACTATAATAATCGTCTGCATATAAAATGTGCTTGTACTTCTGCAAGGCTTGTCTCATTTGACTGATCTCATTCTTAAGTGGATCACTTTCATATAAGTGGCAACTGCACATGGTAAGAACATCCAGAGCAGCATCCACTTCCCATCTGTGCAAATATATAAGGGCATGTCTAGCTGCCAGCTGTTTATCCTTCAGGTGTAGACAATACTGCCAACTATTGCTCCAAATGCCATGACCAGCATAACCTTGAGATTGCTCAGAGACAAGTATATTTTCATTGACGCGTTCAATTAGTAGCTGAAATAGCCGGTCCGAAGCTTCATTGCATAAACAATGATCCGAAAGAACAAGAGCATCGATTAATTTTCCTTCATCAATCAACTGCTCCATTGCTGTTTTATAGGACCCTTCACTCTCCCAATCAAAAGAAACGAAAACTGTCTTACCAAATTCAGCAAGTTCAGATTTTGGAGAATCAAGCCAAGGAACAGGAGCTGCATTGCCTTGATAGTTGAGGTCTGGCAAAGCAGTTGACTAGCAGCGATTTCATCAACTTCTGACTCGGTATTGCTGTCATGTTCACAGAATCGCTTGATTGCAGTTCTTACTTCGGGTCTAACAACACCATCCTCTGTCGTACGTTCAGGGGTTACAGCAAACTCGGAAACTCGATGAAGTTTAGGTAGCATTTGTATCCAACGGTTCAAAGTTGGAAGCCTTTCAGATTGAACAAGAGCAAACACATAGAACAACCTGCCAGCATCAGGTGTCTGTAGCAAAAGCAAGCCATCATTTGAGGAACCACATATGGTCGAATCGTTACCATGGTACAATATACTGCTCCCAAACACACATGCCAACACAGCCGTTACTAAAGAAAGTTTAACAAGATGCTTCACTATGTCCAGCTGAAGAGGGTGCAGAGGGATACCAGGTGCAACTGAGGAATGGCCATAAGAATTTGGCTTAGTTTTTCTAGAAGAGAGGGAAAGAAACTTACTTTCCAGACATCACAGGAATGCATGCCCAACCATGACCAGACCATGGAGAATAGACAGGAGGTACACATACTGAAATTACTCCGTAGACAAAATCATCACATAATTTCCACTACCTTTTCAGCAGCATCAGTGCTGCCTGGATCAAAAACCAGACGGGTTAAAAGATCTTTAGGGAACTCATACACGAGTGAGAAATAGTTAAAATCATGAGTTGTACCAGTCCCTTCAACTATGCCACCTATTGCAGCAAGACGGCGCATAAATTGTGATAGATAAATTGTGGGCTTGGTACTCAAAGGGCCAAATAATCTCTTTCTAGCATCTTTGATGTCATAACCAGCAGGCTGCACATTGCTTTCACCAGTTGATAAACTGATTGATGCCTGTTTGATAGCTCTTACCCGAAGTCCTAAAACTCTATCCTTTTCATTTTCTAGAAGAACTTTCCTATCAGGATATGAACCATCCCCTTTCATATAATATCCTTCTGTTTCTTCATCAGCGACAGCCCTTGCAAGGTTGTGAAGCTTACTACTTAGAAACTGCCGCTACCCCATGTGAGCAGCTTCAATCATTTGATGCAACAGAATGAGGGCCGTTCCCTATTTCCTTGCCTGTGAGATTCTTTTGATGAAGAAACGGTAATCTCCCAGATAAGATGGCCTGAAGAGCTGGAGGTTTATTCTCAAATCCGCCATATGCAGATTTAATAATGACGGCTGTCTTAGCTTTTGACACTCTGTTTCTGCTTCTTCTGACTTCTCTTCCACCTTTTTTTCTTCATATTCCTCTTGATTGTTGTCACTTTCTGGAAACAATGAAGTTGAATATACCCCCATGATCTCATCTTCTTCATCTATAATTCCAAAAGATTCATCAAATGTTGAGCTGATATCAATATAATTCCCAAGATCTTCCTCAACCAAGAGTTGTTTTCCGTCAATATTGTGGCTATTTACATTTCTTGGGAACTTGGCAGACTTGAATCTTGAATCCTCACATGTGTAGGACCAAAATTCAGGTTCTTTAGTATGTTTCACCGTTGATGTCCATGTGCTTTGTGATCTGGCAGCTCTCTGTTATGGACTTCTAGAGTGCATATGGCAATGAAATCTCTCTCCAGCAGGCTGCTTTACCCAATTTTCACCTTGATATGTCTTTGTTTGCTGCCCTCTGTCTCCCAATGTCCAGATTATGTGAAATGATTCCATATTGTTCTAATAAAGTGCTCAATCAAGAAATTTGATGTTGCAGATTTTGAAAGTCTTCTTTTGTGGCTATCTTGCTTCCTTGCCTAGCCATAGATCTGCAGTAATCACAGATCTGAAGGAAAGGAAAGGATCTGATACCACTTGAAGCAAACATAAAAAAACAAGTCTTAAATACTCCTATCACTGTTGGAGCCTAGATCTCTAAAAAGTAGTAATAGGCTCCACACGTTTAAGCTCCACCTAGAAATTTTGAAGGTAACACACCTACTCATGTATGGACAAATTTAGCAGCTTAGGATATTTTCAAACATGTGTATATGAGATTTATATATTTTCAAACATTTATGCCAAACCACTAATAACAGTTCCTATTACTTTTTCCATGCATATTCAGATTTCCCACAAAATAATGACTACTTAATAGACTTTGACTACACTTTTCAAGACACTACCATTAATTATTTGCATCAGAAACTGACTGGCGAACCCTCACTTTGACCCCGTCATGGATTTGTCTTTTTGGTGCTTTCTGTCTCATCCCCAATTGCTACCTCAATTTGCACGACGCCTCACCCCATTTTTTCCTGAGATGAATCTCAACCCACTAATGGTAGATGCACCAAAGTACCAAACAGTGGTAAGAGAACTTTCCTTTGATGAAAAAGTGTCATTTGTTGGCATATTCTATAAGCAAAAGTTGTGTCATGTTTTGTAGATTGAACCAAAGGATTGCATTGAGATCTTGCTTCAATAAGAAGGCAAGACCTGAGAGACCATATGATTTGGAGTGAATAAATTAGGAAACTTGAATTAATTTGGAGTTAGATTTAAAATTAATTATTAAAAGGGCTAGCCTATTGCACGAGGTTTTTGCCACTGGTCTGGGGAGGGTTTGATGCATACAACCTTACCTCCACATGTGGAGAGGTTGTTTCTTGTTGTTAAATTTAAAACTAATTATTAATTAGTTTTAATACAATTATAAATTTAAAGTTGAATATTGTTTCATTAGGAATTGATTTGGAAACCTTAATGTTGGTTAAAAAACATAGATTTTGAGTTTAAGTTGAAAATTAATTTATTTCAAGTTGTAAAATTGATCTCTATATCTTTAAAAAAATCATTAGAAATAAAATGCTTGGCATTTCATGATGGTCTTTATATATTTGTTAACAATGAGCTTTCCAACGATAATTACATGTCTAATTCTAACTAAATTTAACCTTGTGTAATTCTCTCTCTGATAGTGGATTTGATTTGCTTGGATTAGGTTCCTTGTTTCTTTTTTCATTAGGGTTTCAAAGTGTGAAGTTAGACTACGCGTAGTCTAGTTTAGTAGAAAAGAATGAGTGATTGAACTTGAATCTTGTTCAATCGATGTTACACAAAAATAGCTTTATTGATCGAGGAAAATCCAGAAGGTGTTGAGTCTGTTGACTGATTCATTGATTGATTGAATGGACACCCAAAATCGATAAAACACTTGTTTACAAGTTCGATAAGGTTTCTAAACTTTCCAAAACATTCCTAATCAATTTTTAATAACTATAGCACTATAAAAACGTGTCTTTGGGTTATTTAAACATCTAGAAAACATAAGAGACACAACTACACAAGTTTGAGAGAGATCGAAAACTTTATTTTTCAATCACAAGTGAGGTTCTTCATAGGATACCATGTTATATTGTGTGTTTGCCTTTTAAAGCGAGGAGCTTCATTGAATACTTAAAAGTTGGTTAGCCGTAACACCTACACATCAAAGGATTGAGCAACTAGTAATTAGAGATCAATTATGGATTGGACAACTGGATCGTATAAGGAGTGGAACTGTTGACAGAGTAAATTGTGTGCCTGGAGACACTGAGTGTGAGTTTGGTGGATTAGTCTGTGTTAAGCTAAATTACATAGAAATGGGCACGGGATACGGACACAGATACGTCGACACATTAAATCGTAGAAAGTATGAGATGGATACAACGTGGACACGATTATTTATAAATATAAATTTTTTATATTCATCTTTTGAGTAGGACTATTATAGAACCTTAATTCATTTTTAATTTTTATACTAATAGTACTCTGTCATAATTTAGAAGACGAAATTATGGGATTATTGTAACGATTGTTATATCATGTGTGCTACTATTTCACTTCTTTGTCACTACAATTATGTTTTTATTCTATATGAAAAAATATCATTGTATGCTTCACATGTGACCATGTGTATAGTGCAAATTTTTCTTAAAGAAAAAAGTTGACACTTTGAAACATGTTCATATTATTTTCAAGATTGTCAAACATGGCTACTCTAGATGTATTTGTATTAGAAATGTCCGTGAAGTGTTAGCCATATGTCTAGGAAGTGTCGGCTAAGTGTCCAAAATAATTCAATTTATTTTTAAACACTTACATGAAGTGTTAGACACGTGTCCAAGGAGCATCTATGAAGTGTTGGTGTTTGACATGGATACGATTTATTTGTTCGAGTATCCGTGCTTCCTAAGTGTGAAGAGGTAACTAGGATTTCTAGGGTTTGGGAACTGTTAACCTTTTGTAAATCTCTCTCTCATAGTGGATTTGATTTGCTTGGATTAGGTTCCCCGTTTTTTTTTTCATTGGGGCTTCAAAGTAAAAATCAGTGTTCATGCGTGTGGATTTTTTTGCTTTATATTTTTGCACTTCACCTATTATTACATGCTTATTAATTGATAATTAAACTTTAGTTGATTGTTAAAATTGAAATCAACAATTATCAAAGTTTGCAAAAGACCTATTCACATCCCTTCTAGGTCTAAATTGTGCATAGCGTACTCTAAATTGGGCGTAGCGTACTCCGACGTCCCAGAGCGTCCCAAAGCCTCAGATCATGATCCTTAGATTTCTTAGTTGGTATTAGAGCATATCAATTGTAGATATAACAGTTCCCGTTTCAACCCATGCACAAATATACCCAAATTTTGTCATCTTTTCTACCCTTCGAATATCAAATAAGGATTCAAAGCCAGAGAGTGAGAGAACTTGATCTAAAGTGACAAGTACATTTGATGCAGGGATGAGAAATGGAGGCAAGAGGCAATTTAAGTTACAGTGTGATTTGGAGGTGGAAGATGAGGACAAAATGTTTAGCATAGGAACCTTAGATTATATATATTAATACAAGGAAGGATGAATTTTATAATATTTTTAAAGGGAGGGTATATTTTTTTAAAAACTGGTATATAATTGAGGTGGTTCAGCATAGGCTTTGTGAACCTGTGTGGGGTTTGAATTCATTTTCATGAACCTGGCCCTACCCGAATAACACCTTCTATGGCCATTCCAATGCGGATAGGGCGGAGCAGGTTACATGGATGAATGAACCCATAGCCGTCCCTTAGAGACAAACACAGGTTTCAACAACCAAAAATCCAATGACATCTGCACATGATGTGGTACTTTCATGTGTCATATCACACATACTGTGATGTACGATATATGTCAAGAATGATGAAGTTTCACAAACTTGGAGATTTTGAGTTGGTACTTAAAAGATGTAGCAACACATCACACACTGCAATAATAGAACACAGTTGAATTTGCACAACCACTGGTATCTATTCATTTTTTGAAGTTGAACATTATTAGGAAGTTAAATATTTTGAGATATATGGAGCTTGAGCTACACTCAGCAATAAATGCAATGTATATATGTAGGTAGTAAATGTTTTTAGCCTAATTTATTTGTCATATACTTCATACATAGTTCACTTCTCAAAATTTCCTTTATCATCTTATTCTTTAAATTGTTCACAAATTTAATTTTATTATATTGAAAATGATGTTAAGAGAACCATAAAAAAAAAAAAAAAATTTGTTTGACACAATTTGCTTGTTATTATGATGCCTATTTTTAATTCAGAACAATGTATTGCTTCTGCCTATTCAGGTGATCTTGTCCATGCAATTAGTTTTAGTGGCCCCAAAATTCTACGAAATACATTTTATATCCCAATGTGGGTTCAAAAGATTGAAACTCTGTGGAAACATATATAGAGGGTGGAATATATTACCCGAGGTCTTGGCCTTTTGTCATCGTTTTGTTTGTCTTTCCTTTTCTTTTTTTCCCCCCAAAGCTTCAAAAACTTGATATGTTCTTTAATATTTACTCAAAGTTCATCCATCACAATATGCTGAACTTGGATTGCAGGCTTCATTTTTTTCAGGGCTGAACTTGGGATGGGCTTGGCCTAGCTCACCTTGGGCTTATGCTACCCGTGTACCCCTATCATGGAGTACTTAACCTATCTACCCTGAACGTTTGTTGTTTGACTGAGCATGTCATTGGTGTTACTCATTTATTTGAATGCCAATGGAATATAATTAAAACACTGCTGTCATAGACAATATATTTTCTTCTGCAGTTCAAGTATAGTTTTCATACTGTCATGATATCTTTGCAGTTTGGGAAATTGTGTTACAAATCTTCAAAAGTTCTATTATTCTTTATTTTTTGCAGCTTTATAGAGAAGAGGATAAGAAACAATTGGCACAGCAAGCATTCGATCGTGCTAGAAGTATAGATCCTTCTTTAGCATTGCCATGGGCAGGAATGTCAGCTGATACTAATGCTAGGTAAATTGTTATCTTCATGGGTAGTTATGTTAGCGATTTCATTTGGCATTGTCACATGAAACTACATCTGGATTTTTTTCTTTTTCCCATTCAGGGAGCTCACCCCAGATGAAGCATATGAGAGTTGTTTACGGGCTGTGCAGATACTGCCTGTAAGTCCTCTCTCTCTCTCTTCCCTGTAAAATTTGTACTACTACTCTTTTACTAAATTTAAAAAAGAAGGTTTGTGCTTATGGCCTTAAACCATATAACTTTATTCTTGAAAATCTGCACAATTGTACTTATGGTTCCAATTTTTTGCTAGCTTGCAGAATTCCAAATTGGTCTTGCAAAACTTGCCCTCCTTTCAGGTCACCTTTCATCTTCACAGGTATGATTCTGAATTATAGATGAAAATGAAAGAAGTTGACAAGGGGTATGCTTGAGTAATTCTCCAGATAATTGCTGTCACAGGTATTTGGAGCCATCCGGCAGGCTGTGCAGCGTGCACCCCATTATCCTGAATCCCACAATATGAATGGGCTGGTTTGCGAGTCACGATTTGATTATCAGTCTGCTGCTGCCTCTTATAGGCTAGCACGCTGTGCAATCAGAGTTTTGGCGGGCAATGTTCCAAAATCCCATCTCAGAGATATATCGATTAATTTAGCCAGATCGCTTTGTAAGGTAAACATATATGACATTGTTTTCCTCGGTTGATGTTCAGGAATGCATATTAGTAAACCTCTGTACCTCTTCTTGCCACACTTAGTTTAATGAATGTAAAAATGTCAGTTCCTTGCATTCATTTAGTCTCCATTGACTTTCTTTAGCAAATAAATGCATATGTTTGCTGCAGGCAAGGAATGCTCTTGATGCTGTGCAAGAGTGTGAAGATTTAAAGAAAGAAGGTCTGAATTATGTTTATAATACTTTACATACTTCATTGCACCTTCATTTTGCAGTTTCACTTGTTGCTGAGTGCAAATCCCTATTATTAGTGAAAAAGAGTGAAATAATTGTTAGTTGTTAGAGTCACTGTGTTGGCAATTTATGTGATCATATGCTTATCGTATATAAAAAAAAATTGTGATCAAAACATGTGTTTTAATTGGTCACATCGAGTTTGTTATGGTTGTCTATGAATCATGTTGATTTACCTGCCAGTTTGCCTGAGAGATATGTAATTGAATACATTGATTAAAGACTACATGAAGCTGGAATGGTGATTGCAAGGTGATATGGAACAATGGCCTTGATAAACTTGAATAACACACAAGGACAAGACAAGTTTGACTGAATGACCATAAGATTAAAGTGGGCAAGAAAAACTTGATTAGCCTTAATAGAACCTTAATGGACTTAAACTTGTAAAAAGTTTTAGAAGTGTGTTACAAATGTAAAAAATGTTTTCTTTGGATTAGAACAAGTCTGATCCGGCTTAGAGTTGATGCCCGCATTGGGTGTTGAATGCAATCTAAATTTGATCTGTCTGCCTTGCTGGAATTATAAAATCTTTAATACTTGGAATTTTGTGATGATATTAATGTCTAGGATTAAACATGATAAACTTGTAAAAATCTATTATTTGCTTAATTTCTTCCACATATAAGTTGGCCAAGCTTATACATAGAAATTAGGAGACACCAACACCTGCCATTAAACGAGCACAAAATACAAGATGCAATAAAGGAAGAAATAATAGCAGAAGGAAAACTAATAAATAATAATGCTCAACTCCATAAAACTCTATAAATCCTCATTTATTACAACTTGGAAATCTCGTAAAACAAGGACTCCTAAATCCAAAATCATAATAATTAAGTTTGAAATTTGTAATAGTCTAACCAAAACAATAAATAAAACCCTACTCTGAAAAACTGAAGAGAGTGGATGACCACAAGCAACAACGATAAACCAAGTCCTCAATCCCTACCGCTGGAACTATTTGGGACGTGAAATATCAACAAACGGTGGGTTAATCTCATGAGTAAGTCCTCTCTACTACATTCCAACAGAGAATCAATAAACCCATCATCTCTAACCTAAGTAAAGAGTAATAGAGAGATATCTTACTCAATACCCATAAGAATGTAATCAGATATTGTAAATATAAAATGATAGGCAACTCAACCATGCCTGAAATCAACCACGTACCCATAGACAACTCAATCATGCCTTGGCAAGTCAACCATGTTAGTAGGTACTCGTGAGACTGAGTTAATAGTCAGTCCACAGTGGTTTCGTATCCCATTTCATATCCACAAGATAATAATCTGTCATTTCTAATGCACATAATATGAACACAAATTTTTCTTTTCACATTCGTAAAATCTCAGCGATACGCAACCCCTTACGTAGACTATTCTAACGTCGAGCCTGGGGTTAGGTGGGCGGCGCCCTAGAGCCAGAAAATACCCTAAAGTTGTTATGTCAAAATTGCCATATTTCGGATTTTTTTTTATACAATGCACTACGCAATTTAGGTCCATAACATATCGACTTTTAGTGATTCCAGATACAACATGCGAAACAGAGATAATTACGTATACAGATACATATACTACAACTATAGCATGCAAAACAGTACAAACTCATATACAGAATTACAACATGGCAAATTAATAGAACCAGCAAATCCAGAAATCGAATCATTAATGATCTAATCAACATTATCACATACAGTTCCGTTTTACAGAGAGCCTTCAGGTTAATCATAAAATTTCAGAATTTAAAACCCTAGTTATGTTAACATATAAACATTCCAAATTCGAAACCCTAGTTTTTATCAACACGCACATATATACATATATATATATATATATATATATATATATCATTTTAGAGGTGAAATGCTTATGAGTTCAAAGGGAAAGAATAGAAAAGATACTTGCCTCTTCGTGTGCAAAATTAGAAATCCAGCGCCCCCCACCCCCCCCCCGGGCGCGCGCGCCTAAGGTCGTAGTCCTCCCTGACACGAATCGTATATATATATATATATATATATATATATATATTATGCCCTAGATTATGTTACACATAATCTGACATAGAGCTTGGGCCTAATTAAAATGATCCCAATCCAGAAATAGGGCCCAAATCACTCATATATATATATATATAGACCATGTAAATAATAAGAGCCCCATTATAAAGGCATTAAAATAGCAGGGTATTACAAGTTGGTTTGACCCCTCTGGAAAGTCAGGTCTTATGTGTAGTCTTCTCAATGGTGCTATAGGGAAAAACAGAGATGATGACACAGATACACTTTTAAAGGGCACCAATATATCCTGTTAAACTGCACAAAATTGAGTTCCAGAAACATGTGCACTGGTATACTTTCACAATACGAGTTTTTAACTCGAGTTTATTTGCAATTTATCCAAAATTTGTCTTTAGCATTTCAAATTCATTTCTAATCATTCTAGGACTTTGAAAAGGAACTCTAAACCTTATGAAAGGGTATTTAGGGTTTTCATGAAAACATGTCTACGGTTTGTGAGCAATCACTGTGAAGGAAGACACATTGGGGAGTTGATAGCGTTGGCAAATTAGCTGCGATTAAACTTGAAGGAGTAGGTGTAAGTCTGGGGCACGCAACAGCTGGGCTCAAAGGCACTGAGTGGTAACTGATAGTGCATTTGAGGTATTTGCACAGCAGTTGTGTTTGGTCAAGTGATCAGGTGTAAGTCTGTGTCAGATCACTGCGTTTGTTCTTCTTTTGAAATAGTGGATTGGCTTACTTGTGACAGAGGTCTGCGCGGTATTTCCTGATTATGGTTTTTGAAGTTAAAATCCGGTTGTCTCACTTCTCTTACCTTATTTTATTTCTTTATTGATTGCCTGTAGATGATTGATTGTTAAACTTGACTAATCATCAATCCGGTAATTATATACTCCAAAATCAATCAAAAAGCATAGTAGACCAATATACTTCCCTCTGCCTACATATCACCATACAGTCCTACCCTTGAAGCTTTTGCAAATGTGACTCTCAATTCAACTCATATAGATAATGAGAAATTGAGTCAATAAAATCAAGAGAACGAAAAGGAAGTTATATGGTCATCATAAAAATTTAGCAGATTGTAATCGTACAGGTAGAATGTTTCCTTGTTAAAAATTTGTAAACTAAATAAATAAAAGCATCAGAAAGCCTTAGGTTAGATTTTCGGATCCAATTTTATTATATGTTGGAGCTTTTAAATTTTTTTTTTTTTTTTTTTACCATGGCAAAAAACTCACACACCACTTTTACCCCTATGGGACTTGTGTACTTTGGAAGGTGAGGAAGTACCGTTAGACTACAACTTGTAATTTTTCATTTTGCAATCTCATTTTATCCTCTCTTTTTTTTTTTGCCCTAGGTCTACTTGATTCCGAAGGTTTGCAGATATATGCTTTATCTTTATGGCAAGTTGGCAAGAATGACCTGGCTCTGTCCGTGGCAAGAAGTCTAGCTGCAAGTGTTTTGTCCATGGAACAGACATCTAGGGCTGGCCTAATAAGCTTCATCTGCAGATTGCTATATTATATTTCTGGACAGGAATCGGTGATTATTAGCATTCTAAAAATGCCAAATGCACTATTTCAGAGTTCAAAAGTTAGTTTTGTAGTCTCTGCTATTCATGCTTTAGATCAAAGTAATCAACTTGAGTCAATTGTTTCGAGCAGTCGTGATGTTCTTGAATCTCACGAAGATATCACTGGGATGTACTTCTTGATAGCACTTGGTAAATTAGTAAGTTTCTTATTCCAGTTGTGGCATTTTAGCATCTTACACATGGTTGAGGTTAGTTCCATTTTATGGCATGTCAAATATGAACTGAATACTGATCTGTTTTTTGGGTTTTGCAGGTCAAACATGGATATAAAGACTGCCTTGGGATTCAAAATGGAGTGAATCATCTTACAAAAGCTCTTCACATGTTCCCTAACAGTGGTTTGATAAGGTGATAAGGTAGATGTAATTTGTAAAGAGAATAGGTTACATTGATGTCCCACTTGTTTGTAGGGGGCACTTGTTCAGCCCCATACCACCTATATGCTCTGATAGAAGGGTTTATACTTGGTCTGGGTAGTTTGTGGGACAAAGGGCATGTTTTACCTGCTAGCACAACTATGCAGCGGAGGAAGGATCCTGTATCAAACTTTCCCCCCCTTCTTTCCTCTTAGAATAAGCTGTTCAAAGAAATTAGACTCATGGATTAAACGAAGTAGCTACTGACTTTTCTGATGTGCCCTTGACATATCTTGATTATGACTGAAAACCTATCTAATGGGGAACTGAATTTAAGCTCTCAAACCTAGTATAACTGCTAGTATGGATATGGATGAAATCTTGTTAGAATAAGAGCCTTTACTTTTTTTCTTTTGTATTATTAAAGTGCCAGTGGCTATCCTTTGTCTGTAAGCTGCTAGTTCAATTGCTATGTTACATGGACCCGGGGACGTGTGTCAGGTACAGGTATATATCCACGTGTCGGACATGTCAAATTTCCAAATAGGACACATGGACACTGCTAAATATTCATTTTATTTCCTAGAGTAAAATAATGTCTTTATGTAACATAGTGTTCAATATAGGCATTTCACTCATTTTGAAGTAATAATATACTAAATTTGAATTATTGGATATGCTTTTTAGATACATGTCCAGCCAAAAGTGTCAGACACATATCCTATACCCATGTCTGAGCAATATGTGTCCGACACGGGTACTTCATTGCTTTTGAAGGGTGCATGTAACACAGTTCAATTGTAGTGTGCTAGTTGCAGTTTTTCTAAAGTGAGAATGGAAACCTGACTTTGAGAAAGGAGGTGCTTGTTGCTGCTTTATTAGTAAGTAGGGGCTCGTTTTAGCTGAAAGGTTGCTTCACTGATATTATATTAGTGTTCAATATAGGCATTTCACTCATTTTGAAGTAATAATATACTAAATTTGAATTATTGGATATGCTTTTTAGATACATGTCCAGCCAAAAGTGTTAGACACGTATCCTATACCCATGTCTGAGCAATATATGTCCGACGCGGGTACTTCACTGCTTTTGAAGAGTGCATGTAACACAGTTCAATTGTAGTGTGCTAGTTGCAGTTATTCTAAAGTGAGAATGGAAACTTGACTTTGAGAAAGGAGGTGCTTGTTGCTGCTTTATTAGTAAGTAGGGGCTCGTTTTAGCTGAAAAGTTGCTTCACATTGGTGTTTTGGTTTGATTTCTCGTTAGGGCTTCAGGGAATCTTAAACAAAATCTCTCTGGATGTGGAATTGGGGTCTTTCCTTTGCTTATCTTGTTATCGGCTTGGCCTTACCCTGAACAAAGGTGGCATTCTAGCGCATATAAGAAGGCCACCCACTAGATAAGCTAAAAGACTACGACTACAAGCCAATTCATAATCAACTCATTCTATTCTCATTGGTTTTAGATATATATTATGGGGTATCTATAGATCATAGTAGTTTTCCAACCTCTTCTCTCTGACCTGGGGTATCCATAGATTGTTCTATTCTCATTGTTTGCTGCTTGCCACAAACCTGATGGTCTTTCTATCTTTTTGAAGTTGAGTCCATCACAAGATATGGAAGAGTGAGCAAATTTTAACCAGTGAACAACTTCATTCATGGATCACAAAAACAACTCAAGGACTGCCACTGGCACAGATGTCTTTTAGATGCACATTTCCTGATTTAATATAGGAGCTAATGACAGTGACAAGTAGTACTGGCTCTACATAATTTATGGTGCCTTAACCCAATCAATATACAATTTCCGCATTTAAGCTTCCTAGACAGTATATTTAAAAAATAATACGTTAAGTATTATGAGAAATAAAATATAATTAAAACCAAATTAGGAATTGAAAGTCATGTTGATTCTACCATCCTTACATGACATCGAAATTCCATTCCAGTTACAAAAATCCTTTAAGCTGAACATGCAGATATGAATTTTCTTTTTTTTTTGGGGGGAGTTTTTTTTTCCTGGTGTGTGATGGTGGTGGCAGGACTTATTGTGTGTTGAAGGATTTATATATTTAAGTTACACCCCCTCTAATAGCTTAAGCTTTTAGAGTAGATGGTGGTTAACATGGTATCAGAGCTAAATGTCAAAAGTTTAAACCTTACCGTCACCCTGATAATTAAAATTGAAACATGTGTTGTACCAAAAGAAGGCCACACGTGACGGGGTGTGTTGAAGGATTTATATATTTAAGTTTCACTCTCTCTAATAGCTTAAGCTTTTAGAGTAGATGGTGGTTAACATGTGGAAACTAATGCTTTTTTAAAAAAATAAAAATAATATCAGTCACTTCATGCCAACCTCTTTTTCCTACTGTAATTTTTAATTTTTGATACAGTTACTGAACACGCTGCGTCTTGATTTTAAGTGCAATTCAGCTCTGCCTTATAATTTAGTTTTTTATTCTGATATAATTAAGTTCATTTTATTTGTATGACTTACTTTTTTTTTTTTCCCTTTTAAATTGTGAAAGCTGTGATCCCTTCTGCCTGGCCTTTTAGGGCCTTCAGTTTGAACAACTGCTTCTTCCTGTTATAGTTATAAGACTTCATTGCACATTGCTAACTCAACTCAAAGAAGTCTCTTCCTCCCAAACTTTGGGATTGGCTATTTCATACTGTTCCTCCTGTCTTTTCTATCTAGGGTTTATTTTTTATTAAATCATATACCATATACCAATATGGTTCCTCTTAGTACCTCACATAATGTCTTTTTTGTTCAACTCTAATCCTTGGAACGCTCTTTACTGTGGACTCTCAATCTTTCTCATCTGTATATAACCAAACTTTCTTGGTCAGATTTCTTTTGTTACTCGTTGCGATGACATCCTTATTTAAGCTGCATTCATTATATGGTTTTTTTTTACTTAATTTGTGGGTACTCTGTATCCTATTTATTTATGTTGTTGATGCACAAATTCTGTAAACCTTATTAATATTCTTTTATAGTATTATATTCTCGTTTTCAAGTTCTCTCTGACGAAATTGCTGTTAACAGGAATCTACTTGGTTATCTGATACTATCCAATAAAGAATGGGCAGATGCTCATATTGCAACTAGGTGCTTAATTGCAAGACCTTCCGACTGTCCAAAGGAAGAGGGTCTAAAATCAGCATGTGAGATCCTTGGTGCTGGAGCAATTGCCTGCTATAGCACAGGAAACTGCAACGAGAAGTTCTGTGTCCCGACCTGTAGATACCAGAGCCTGAATGGACTGGGAGCAATGGAACAACTGCAAAAGTACATAGCTTCATTCCCCTTTTCCTTCTATACTCATTTTCTCCCTTTTCCTGCAAAGTGTCATTTTGTTTAATGATTTTTTCTTTAGAAAAAAGTTGTGTTTTAGCTTGTCCTCAAGCAATAAATCCTTGTGGTGTCCATAATTTGGTCCGGGCTATGAAATTCTGTGCATATAATTTGATGAATCGTCATTCAGTTTGCTAGTTTCCATAGCTCCTTTTCACTTCCACAAGTAGTTTTGTTTTTTAGTTCCATATTTTTAGTTCAAGATTTTTTAAGTGACTCCAGTTCTGATGAATAAGGTCAGTTGCTCTTCTATAACCTGTTTATTACCTTCATTTCCTAAGCTTGGATGGCTTATTCTTAATTACAGGCGGTTGCATCAAGAACCATGGAACCATAATGTACGGTACTTGCTCATACTTAATTATTTACAGAAGGCGCGTGAAGAGAGATTTCCACGGCATCTTTGTATTATGCTTGAGCGACTGATTAGTGTTGCTCTTTCCAATCAATTGTATTCAAAGGACATGTATTATCAATATCAAAAGTTCCAGCTTCTACTTTGTGCTTCTGAGATTAGTTTGCAAGGTGGAGATCACATTGGCTCTATCAAGAAAGCAGAAAATGCTTCAGGGCTTTTGCTTCCTGATGCTTATCTCTTTTTCGCCCACTTGCTACTATGTCGTGCCTATGCTGCAGAAGATAATATTGTTAACCTACACAAAGAGTATAGTAGATGCTTGGAGCTTAGAACAGATTATCATATTGGATGGATATGTCTTAAATTTATTGAATCTCGATATAACCTGCAGACTGATTCAAATTTATTAGAGTTGGGGTTCAAGGAGTGCTCAAAAGATATCAAGAATTCCCAGAATATGTGGATGGCTATATTTAATTTGGTGCAGGGTCTGATTGCTATATGGAACCAGGATAATCTTTCTGCAGAAAAATTTCTTGCGCAAGCTTGTTCATTGACCGGTGCCGAGAGCTGTCTCTTTCTTTGTCATGGTATCTATTTACTAAATGATTGTAATTTTGTATTTTTCATCAGATTCATGTGTTTCTAATGTTGATTGCTTCCAGTATTCCCACTCTGTTGGTTTTCTTAAGAATGAGAGAGATAATAATACAAACAAAAGTTCTTAAAAGAATGAAGTTAATGTTCTAATAAACATTTTGTGTATTTTTCCATGCTTTCTTCTTGGGAAAAAAAAAAGGAGTAAAATGCTCTGATACATCAGTTAGAAGCATAAGTAGTAGTCTGACTTCTTTTATGTCGTTGTATAAAAATTAGCGTAACTGGAATTTGTTTCAACTGCATTTTCATCAAGCCCGGGGCTAGTGGGATATTTTTTCCAATTTCTCTCTCTTCGTAATGATGTTCATTGTGTGTTTTCTCCTCAATGTTTTGTGACTTAAGATATCTTGAGTAGTTTTTGTGGCCCTAGTTAATTGGCTTTTCTAGAAGTAAGTCATAGCATATTTATCATAAACTAATATGTTAAGCATTTTAATTGGGTTAGAATTAAAAGAGTTAAACAAATACCAGTGCTTGGTTTACTCTCTCTCTCTCTCTCTCTCCCTCCCCTCCCCTCCCCTCCTGCGTCTGCGGCATTTGGTAATAGATTTTTATTGATACAGGTGCCATCTGTATGGAACTTGCTAGACAGCAGTGTGATTCGCAGTTCTTATTGCTTGCTACTAGAAGTTTCAGGAAAGCTAAAGAAACTTCTGTCATTACCTTACCTATTGTCTCACTGTTGCTGGCGCAAGCAGAAGGAAGTCTTGGCTCTAGAGCAAAATGGGAGAAGAATCTTCGTCTTGAATGGTTTTCTTGGCCACCAGGTTTGGTTTTGGTTTTGGTTTTGGTTTTGGTTTTTCTAATATAGATGTATGTGTATGATAGATGTTTAATGTGATTCACTTATATATCATTCAATGAGCTATAATTAGGCCATGCAGATGAACTAGTGAAACATTATTCCTTGGTTGATGCACCTGAGAGTAGAAAAAGCTCTGACCCATTAACATTTTACTCTAGTCACCATTAACAATATAATTAATTATGCATAACATGTTCCCAATGTAATTTATCTGACATCAGGGGCTGGGATTTTGATTTTAAGTTGTTATAAGAGGACATGGACCTTTTGTAGTATGATCTATTAAATTTTGAACAAACATTGGCTAGTGGGCACCTGCTTGCTGCCTAAATGGCATGCAACGGTGCTAGGGTGAAATGGCCGCCTTTTTTGAGTACAGCCATAACCTCCTTATCCATGTGAATATGTAGTTCTAAAATGGACATCTCTGATAGATAAAAATGTGAACTTTTTATTCTATATTGTGAATATTTTTTCTAACTTGCATCATGTTTCTCACAGAGATGATGCCCGCAGAGATTCTTTTTCAGATGCATTTGCTTTCAAGACAATCGAAAGATATGTCTGACTCTACATCCGATGTGAAGTCCAGTCAGAACTCTCAGAAATTGATTATACGGGCAATCCATTTGAATCCTTCTTGTTTAAGATATTGGAAAGTTCTGCAGAAGTACATTGAGTGACTTGAGCACTTACAGAAGAGGAGACACAATAGGAGGGATGGAGGTAGGTGATGGCGGAGGGTTTTCCATTTCTGTGCCCCATCATCATCTTTCCCAAGTTACTAAACGTTATAATTGGATGATTAACTTCATATTCTTCAGGTGCAAACGGTGTCTGAGGGCTTCTACACTTCTCTCTGTAAATTATCTCATGTTTTTCCCCAATTGTCTGTAAATTACATAGAGTTTGAAGTGTACATGGCTAGCAGAATTGTAGATTTTAGGCATCAAGTATGATTTATTTATAGCATAAGAAATGCTTTAGGAATTCAGTTTTTTTTTTTACAGCAATTTTGGTTGCTACAATTTGATCTTGTATTTTAATGCTCAGCAGAGTTATGTTACTGCCATTAGCTGATGTGACAAAATGTACTAAAGTAATTCATTTAAATTTTGTATTTATTCTCGACTTCTTCGTTAGGCTATTAGTATTTAGTTGTCTAATGTTGTTGAATAATCTGCAGATAATTCTAAATTTCAAATGACATGATTCAAATTTCAATATTCCAAACCCTGAATTCGAAGCTATTTTGTTCAACGATTCAATCTTATACTGGGCAAATGCAGTTCTTCCGAGCATTGGAGTGATCTCGAGGGAATTTGAATTTCCGACTTCCATGTGCTCAGAGTATGTCATTAGCTATGAAGCACGGATACTCTGAAAATGGTCCCGTGATCGTATCGGACACGTATCCGATACGGATACGGAAGGATACGTGTTCGATACGGCTAAGAAGTATCCAATTTTTTAAAATAAAATTTTGAATATCGGATACGGCTGAGATACGCGGTTGATATGTTAGGATACGTGTGTGATACTTCTCGGATACGTATGAGATACTTTTCGGATATGTTTTGTCAATTTTGTAATTTTTTTTTTTATAAAACGGGGGTTAAATTGTAATATTTAAAACCTTATAAGTTATAACTTATAAGTTAAAAAATATGGGTCAATTTGTAATAAACAAAGTTATTTTTTAAAAGTCCCAAACAATTGAGAGTCGAGACATTCAGAGTTATTTCTTCCGTTCGACTTCGCTGTCTCTCTCAAAGCAACGTTTCTATCTCTCCCTTCTTAGTTCTTAACTTCTTATGCTAAGCCAAAATAAGTGAAAAAAAAAAAGCTTGAAGAAGAAGAAAAAGTGGAGGAATAGAAGAAAAATTAGAGAAATCTACAAACATCATCCAGGTATTTTTATTTTTTAAACTTCTAGGGTTTTGGTTTTCATGTTCTCCCTCTTCCCCTAGTTAGATTATGGTTAGGGCTTTTTTTCACTCTACTCTCTATTTCTCTTTAGTCTAATTTGCTTTTAATTTTGTTAGAAATTTTTTGATGTTATTTGTGGATTGCATTGCCCTGATTGGATTTTTTTATGATTTATGATTTATTTTTTAGAATTTAAATTCTTAGTTTATATATGGTCAGAGTAAAAACATCATTATAAAATCATATCAAACTCATTGATAGCCTAATATCTAAAGCCAAATAAGAAATTGAATGAAATATGCAATATGTTTTTTTATTAGTATAATATGTTTTTGAATTCTTTCTGTCAGTATTCAGTAATATGTTTTTTCTTTTTCTTTTTCGTGTGGTTGTAGAGTTTAGAAGCTTATAAGGAGTTAAGGACTAGATTAAAAAGAGATTTTGAATTCTATTTATAAGTTGTAGTCTTGCAGATTTTTATGTGACTATTTTGTTAGATTGTTGAATTGATTTAGTTTATAAATTTAATATAGCTTGCCTATTGTTAATCAATAATCACTTAATTAGTAAGATTTTTTTTCTTTGTTGTTTATATTGTTTGAGTGAACAAGATGAGTCAGATGACCATGCCCCTCTTTGGAATTATGTTACAAGGTTGGAAAAAATAGGAGGAGGGGGAGGAAATATGGAATTTTAGTGCAATTATTGTAAGAAAACTTTTAGGGGTCATACTTTAGAGTAAAGGCACATTTATTGAGAATTTTCGGTCATGGAATTCAAAAGTGCTCCAAAGTAAGCTCACAAGTTTTAGTAGAATTGGAAAGGGTAGTGAATGAAGCGGAGATGAGGTTGAAAAGAAATTTACCAAAACAAGTACCTTTACCACCATCTACAATTCGAAGCAAAGTTGGCTCTTCAAGTGCAAGTGTTTTTACCGGTCTTGGGTATCCAATGCATGGGGCTTTTGAGCCTAAGCAAAGGAAGGGTTCCGACATTGAAAAAGCATTCAACCTTGTCGCTAGAGAAGAATTACATAGTGAGATGGCAAGAATGTTTTATTCTAGTGGCTTACCATTCCATTTTGCAAGGAATCCTCATTATGTTCAATCTTACACTTTTGCCGCTAATAACATGATTAGTGGCTATATTCCTCCCGGTTACAACATGTTGAGGACTACTCTTCTTCAAAAGGAGAAAGCAAACATTGACCAATTGTTGATGCCAATAAAAATATCATGGAAAGAAAAGGGTGTAGCTTGTTAGTGATGGGTGGTCGGATTCACAAAGGAGGCCAATCCTTAATTTCATGGTCATGTGTGAAGGTGGACCTATGTTCTTAAAGGCAATCAATTGTCAAGGCAAGTATAAAGATAAACATTTCATTGCCAATTTGATTAAAGAAACCATTCTTGAGGTTGGACCCGAGTATGTGGGCTAAGTGATTACTGATAATGCCCCGGTTTGTAGAAGTGCTAGATTGCTCATTGAAGCTCAATTTTCTCATATATTTTGGACTCCTTGTGTGGTGCACACACTTAACATTGCCTTGAAGATTATTTGTGCGGCAAAGAACACCGATGCCAATGCGGTTGTTTATGATGAGTGTCATTGGATTACAACAATAGCCGATGATTGTGTGGTTATAAAGAATTTTATCATGAACCTCTCTATGAGATTGACAATGTATAATGACCATGTGAATTTGAAAATCCTTTCAATTGCCGAGACACGTTTTGCTTCAACTATTGTCATGCTTAAAAGATTCAAACTCATAAAGTGTGGGTTAATGACCATGGTTATTAGTGATCGTTGGGCTTCTTATAGAGAAGATAATGTAGGCAAAGCGACTTTTGTGAGGGAAAAAATATTAAATGATAAATGGTGGGGAAATATTGATAGAATACTTTCCTTCACAGAGCCCATTTATGAATGTTGAGGAGAGTAGACACGGATATGCCTTGTCTTCATTTGGTTTATGACATGTGGGATTCCATGATAACAAAAGTGAAGAGCATTATCTACCTTCAAGAAAAAAAATGAGAAGATGAGGAGTGCCCATTTTATTTGGTGGTTTATAAAATCTTGAATGATCGATGGGTAAGAGCAACACACCACTCCATTGTTTGGCCCATTCCTTAAATCCTAGGTAAGTTTTGAAAAAATTCAAACATCTAGTTTATAATTAAGTTTGCATTTTTCTTAATTCTAATTATGAATTAATAGCTCAATTCTTTTTTAATTACTTTTAGGTTTTATAGCACGGAGAGAGGCTCCTAATTGTGTTCCTCCCCATAAGGATAATGAGATTTCAAATGCAAGAGAAAAGTGTATCCAAAGATATTTTCTTAATTTGGAGGAGCGAAGAAAAGTCAAAAAGGAGTATGCCATATTTTCAGCAGGGTTTAAGGAATTTTCTAGAACTGACTCTTTAAGTGATAGAGGATTAATGGAGCCAACTATTTGGTGGGTGTTTATGGCTCTTCCACACCCTGATACAATCGGTGGCTTTGAAGGTACTTGGACAACCCTGTTCCTCTTCATGTTGTGAGAGGAATTGGAGCACATACTCTTTTATACATTCATTGAAGAAGAACAAAATAACCCCACAAAGGGCCGAAGATTTGGTATTTGTGCACTCCAACCTTCGCCTTTTATCAAGGAAAACTTCACAGTATGGGGAAGGTGAGACTAAGATGTGGGATATTGGAGGGGATGCATTTGACCCCTTGGAAGGTAGTGGGATACTTGAGATTGCAAATCTCTCCCTTGATGAACCTGATTTGGAAGCCATATTATTTATGGATGAGAGCAATGACAATGATGATGATCCCATAGAACTATAATGGAAGTGATTGGAGAGGTTGTTAGGGTTCCTTTTTTGTACATTTTTTGTCATATTTTGTGGTCCTTATGGAACTTATAGTTTTTGTGATGGACCGATAATTTTATGGAACTTAAAGTTATATGATGGTTCTATGGAACTTTAGTTTTTGTAATTAATGGTCCTTAATACTTGGGAAATGTAAATGGCAAATGATAGATGGATAGATGTTTATGTATCAAACTAGCAATGGTTGTTTGCCTAATGATAGAAATGAAAATGAACTTCTTCTATTTTGCACAATTGCTTTATTTACATTTATTGTATAGTTTTATAATGGTCCTTGAATGTTAATAGATGGGTAATGTAAATGATCCATGATTGCATGTTAAATTTTCATGATTGATAATCCATGGTTGCATGTTAAATTTCCTGGGAATCACTTTCATTTATTGTTCTTTCATTTTGTTTTGACTCATATGTTGATTTTGATAGTAATGTGTTTAGGTCCCAGATCATTTTCTTGTTCTAATAATTCCACTTTGTCAAGGTCAATCTTTTTTGCATTCTCTAATATTTGAATATAGAACCTTACTGAATTTTGTTCCACTTTGTCAAGGTCAATCTTTTTTGCATTATCTAATATTTGAATTTGGAACCTTACTGAATTTTGTTGAATTTGACATTGATGTAGTTAATTTGATGATGTACTTCTAATTTTATTGTTATCAGGCATTGGGTTACTGGTTTCTATTTTGGCCAACTAGTACACTGATTGGATCAAGTACGAATCAAGAAACAAAATATGAACTTTGGTGGCATGTGATGGAAATGTAGAAGTGGAACTCTAAAATTGAATTCATTGTTAATGAAGTATTTTTGTCTACGACACATATTTATGGAGCATAAAATGGGTACAATATAATATTTTTATTTATTTATTTTTTGACGTATCCTTGCCGTGTCCGTATCCTAGTTTTTTGAGATTTGCCGTATCGCTGTGTCCGTATTATGTCATACCCGTATCCCATGTCCGTGTCCGTGCTTCCTAGGTCATTAGGCTATCCCCTTAAGTTTATTCCTATCGCTATTCAACATAAGAAGTATTTTTTATTTTTATTTTTTTGGTTGGGGGAGAAGTTAAACACCACAAGTTAGTGGCCATTGAAGTAAAATATAGTTTTACTCAGTGGGGCATGCGTTGACGAGGTAGAGCAACATTCTTGTAAAAGATTATGGTACAACTTTCAAGCAAAACAACTATTTTGTGAACTAGTTGTGGACAATTTTGAAGCAAATATTGAAAAGAAATTAAATATGGCAATTTGAAACTTTTAATGTTTGGGTAAATATCATAATGAAAGTGTCAAATGATCCTTGCAACAAGTATATTTGTGACCAAAAAAAGGTCTTTTCATTTGGTACTTTACTTTTGGAACTCATATCCAAAAGAGTCCACGGGGAGGAGAAAAATGAACTTCCAGTTCCTGTGCACATTTGGGTAGAGAAATTATACAATACCTAAAGGATATTGATGATGTGACATTTTCGACCGTAACTTGAAAAGTGTAGTCAAAGTCTACTAGCTAAAAAGTATAATGAATAAACACTTCTCAATCTGAAGCCTCTTAACACAAAGATCTCAAACTACATGAGAAATGGTTTCACTGAAGAAGCCCAAAAGCTGTTTGAAGAAATGCCTAAAAAAAATAGTCACCTGGAATGTCATTTGTGATTTCTCATGTAGTTTGGGATCTTATGTATTAATGGTAGTGTCTTGAAAAGTGTAGTCAAAGTCTACTAGCTAAAAAGTATACTGAATCAACACTTCTCAATCTGAGGCCTCTCAACACATAGATCTCAAACTACATGAGAAATGGTTTCATTGAAGAAGCCCAAAAGCTATTTGAAGAAATGCCTAAAAAAAACAGTCACATGGAATGTCATTCTTGATTTCTCATGTAGTTTGAGATCTTATGTATTAATGGTAGTGTCTTGAAAAGTGTAGTCAAAGTCTACTAGCTAAAAAGTATATTGAATCAACACTTCTCAATCTGAGGCCTCTCAACACAAAGATCTCAAACTACATGAGAAATGGTTTCATTGAAGAAGCCCAAAAGCTATTTGAAGAAATGCAAAAAAAAAATAGTCACCTGGAATGTCATTCGTGATTTCTCATGTAGTTTGAGATCTTATGTATTAATGGTAGTGTCTTGAAAAGTGTAGTCAAAGTCTACTAGCTAAAAAGTATACTTAATCAACACTTCTCAATCTGAAGCCTCTCAATACAAAGATCTCAAACTATATGAGAAATGATTTCATTGAAAAGGCCCAAAAGCTGTTTGAAGAAATGCCTAAAAAAAAAAATAGTCACCTGGAATGCCATTCGTGATTTCTCATGTAGTTTGAGATCTTATGTATTAATGGTAGTATCTCATGTATTAATGGCAATGTCTTGAAAAGTGTAGTCAAAGTCTACTAACTAAAAATAATCTGAAGCCTCTCAATATAAAGATCTCAAACTACATGAGAAATGGTTTCATTGAAGAAGCCTAAAATCTGTTTGAAGAAATGTCTAAAAAAGACGGTCACCTGGAATACCATTCGTGATTTATTTCAAAATAGGTGTTTTGAATTTGCTTTTTCGATCATATGTCCAATCGTTTATGTATTATGTATGTGTCAATAGACATACCAATCTGCATACATGATAACATACAGATATATATATATATTGTTGACCTCAAGGTTTCAACCAAAGGTTATTTAAGTGATTTTGATGATAACAATCTATTGTAGTGTAGATCTAATAAGTTTACTTGAGTATGCATTTTACAAGGTATCAAATTATCTAAAGTTTCTTAAAAGCTTTGGACTTCAAAGGGACTTACAAGAAGATATATGAAGCCACATGATCATAGAACTCAAATATTAACAATCAAGATCAATGGCGAAGTTGAAGCGAATTCAAGCCATATGATGAAGGAACCCAAGAGCTTAAAGATTTGAAGATCAAAAGACTTGGGTAGGCTAGTCTTGGGTGAGTGCTTGTATTTATTGTAAAGTTACTTTGATGTACTCACATAAAAGCTCTAGGACCAATGCATATAATTCATAAGTCCTTAGAGTATAAACAATAGGTCATGAACTTCATTTATAGCATCATGAGGCCTTTACTAAGGTTGAGTTAGTTCAAGCTTTCATAAGCTTTGGAAGAACTCAATTATTAAGTCATAACTAGGACCATGTATTTCAATCATATCATTTGGAATGGTCTCTAGGAGTTAGAGCAATAAGACTTTGAACTTATATGTTTAAATCATAAAAAGTCTTATGTAATATTGAGATGATCTCCAATTAGAAATATCTTTAATACTCAATATTCACATTCGGTCAATGAACTTCATGTCTAGTTTGAGCTTGCTGAAAGTCGAGTTTGAGCTTGCTGAAAGTTTAGTTTTAGCTTGCTGAAAATGCACTTTCAGCTTGCTGGCGACTAAAAAAAATAGTAGGTTTTGATATTTCTAGAGCACTTTATTAGCCGTGTAAAGACCGTAACCAATTTTGGCCAATTTTGCATTTTTGCATTATAATTGCCATAAATGTATTTTGAGTGGTGTTTGACATGTTTTAAGTGCGAAAAACATGTTTGGGAAGTGTTTTAAGGATTTTGGAAAATTTTCGGAAGATTTGGAGAAGTTTAACTTTTTGGTCAAATCGGGGCCCGGGATGTGCCTTAAGTGGGCCCGGGATTTCAGAAAATTTTTAGAAATATTTATTTTTGGGAATGACTTTGATGAAATTTTTAGAGAGTAGAAGAAGTGATTTTGAAGCCGTAGGAGTTTTTGAAATCGAAAACGGAGTCCGGGAAGGTGCGTTAAGTGGGCCGAGGGTATATTGATCTTTTCGTGACCTAGGGAGCTTAAAAGGTCAATTTTTGTAGCGATATTTTAGATCTCTCTTTCTCACGCCAGCTACTCTCTCTCTCTCTTCTTTCTCTCTCTACTTTCTCTCTAGCTTTTGATGGCTTGAGGTTTGGATTCGGGATTTGTTGAAGAAGGGAGATACGTAGGCGACAACTAGGGCTTTGGTTTGAACCGATAAAAGTTACGGTTCGGCAAGGTTGACATTGTTGGGATTTTGAGAAGTGCTTGGAAGGCCTTCATTTTTGAGGTAGGGGTATTTTTTCTCATCTACTTGTCGATTTTAGGGTTTCAGGTGAAGTGGTGAGAGCTATGGGTGTGTATTGCATGTTTTAGGGTGGTACAAGGGTTGGGATGTGAGTGATTTCTACTCTCTTTAGTCTCTTATGTGCAATGGGAATGTATATAGTGTTATGCATGATAAGAAGGGTGAATGAGTGAGAGAAATGAGCATGTACTTTTATATGCTAGGTTTTATGCACTTTTGTGAAAATTAAATGAGCATATTTGTGTTATGTGATATTGTGTGAGTTAAAATACATGCATTCTTTATATAGGAAATGTATGCATTGGTGAAACATGACAAATATATGCTTATGTGGATTTTGTGAGCATATGTGACTTATGCTAGGGTTTTCATATATAGATGATTCTATGTGTGGATTGATAGATATGAAATGCATGCTATGTTTCTCTATAACTAGCGTATGTATTGGGAAGCATAAATTTTAAATGCTTGATCTATATATATTCGAAATGCATGTATGTGTTTGTTGTGAGGAAACGGAAAAAAATGGTATAATCACCTTGGAGGTAGGAGTTCTCGGTGAAAGTCTTGAAAGGGTCTCATCACTTGGTAGGACCAATGTTCTCGGTGGTGTATTTCAAAAATATTTCATCACTTAGTAGGACCGATGTTCTCAGTGGTGCATTCTGAAAATGATCTCATCACCTGGTAGGATTGATGTTCTCGGTGGTGCGTATTGAAATGATTTCATCACCTGGTAGGACCGATGTTCTCGGTGGTGCGTATTGAAATGATTTCATCACCTGGTAAGACAGATGTTCTCGGTGATGTAAATTCTAAAATTTGTGTGGGAAAGGCCCCAGGTCGCATGGTTGATTAAGAATCATACTAGGGTATCGGGTTGAGTCCGTGAGAGAAAGACAAGTGTGTGATATTGATTTCATTTTTTTTAAATCATGAAGCATGATGTATGTTTAATGCATTCTTATATATATGCATTGCTTGTGAATGAACATGGTATATGTTGGATGATACATAAAATGTAGCGACATGCATTCATGTAGGTTGTGTCGAGTCGGCACTTAGGTGGGTTGGGGTATCTCTACTGAGCCGCAGTGGTGCTCACCCCTTTATTCTAAACTCTTTTACAGATAAGGCACCGATGACAGATGGGACTTGAGTGTCCAAGTGAAACTCTTGTAATATTTTGATATATTTTGGATATTGTATATTTTGTGGTTATCCATGTTTGCTTGTGGCATGAGATCTTTCTCCTTGAGTTGTAGTTATATTTTGGACAAATGTAACTTGTGTGTATGCTTGGACTATGAGCTTGTTAAATATGATAAGATAATGGACTTGTTTATGTAATGCTGGTTGAGAGCATCTAGTTTCAGTTGATGGACTAAAATGGTTGTTGGTTAGTTTCATTTTTTGATAAAAATGTGTTTATGGGTGAGAATGACTCATATTGATGCATAATTTGATTACGAGCATGATCTAGGACTTGTGAATGATCTAAACTCCTTTATTGTATGATTTAGAGGTTGTTGGAATAGATTATGTTGGTAGAAATGGCCTAGAAGGTCAAAAATGACCATTTGCAAAGTTTCAGCTTTTGGGCAGTTCGATGCATCGAAGCATCTAGTTCGATGCATCAAAAAACCTGCAGGATTTTAGAAATGTAAAAGTCCCGAGAGCTATTTTTAGACGATACTTGGACGATACATGTTTGATGCATCGAACTCGTCACTTCGATGGATCGAAGTCACTTTTTACAGCATACCTTGAAAATTGCCCCAAACTTCAAATGGGCATAACTTCTTTGTTTTAAATTAGAATTGAGTGTGGTTTTTCTTTAAAATTGAGTATTTTTGGACCCTATTTCTAATGGACTAAGTATGACACTTAAATTCCAAGTGCACAGGTAGTTAAGTTTCAGATGTTTAGTAGTTTACGGATGTGAATCGGGCGGGATATCTACTGTTCACCCTTGGTTCCCGGGAGTCAAAAATTGAGGCATGACAAAGATGGTATTAGAGATTGATATCAAGGTGGGATTAGTGTTGGAATAGTTCATGTGGTTGGTTAAGGTCATTCACGGGGTTGAGTGAACAGGTTCACAATCGAGATTCGGGTCGGTTCGGGGGAGTCCCGGCGGTCTGAATTTTGGGGCGTGACAAGCCGACTGAAACCTCACTTTCAACCTACTGAAAGTTGTTGGATCTGAATCTAACAGCTAGTTTGGTGCATTTAATGCTTCTAACAACCCTCCAACAGCTATATTTTTTAAAGACTTTATATATATATGTGTTTGGGGTTGTATTTAGTTGAGAGAGAAGAGAACAAGAGAGAAAATCACCTTGTGCATTTAGTTTATACATATTGTGAGTGAGTTCTACCATGAAGCCTTCATTTCATATCAATTGATAGAAACTCTCTTGTAAGAAAAAAAGAAAGAGTGAACTTACATTGCATATCTATTTTTTATCTTTCATATTCATTTGGAGTTGAGCTTTTATATTGATTCATCAATTGTAACTCTAGGTATGTGAGCTATCATTTGTGTATCTATCTATTGAGGGATATTCTCTATTGTACTCAAACTCCTATTCATCCTGTTTGAGAGGAAGTCTAAGAGGTGCTCTTGGCAAAAGGGATTGCTTCATGGAAGCTTGTAAAGGTTCTCACTTGAGCCGTTAAAAGTGAATGGAAACCCAAGTTGTGCGCTTGGCAATGAAGTTTTGGTGAAGTGTTCACCGGAGCAAAGAAGCCCAAGTGTTGTACTTGGCAATTGTAGAGGTTTGATTTCCATCCTTAAGGGAAGCTTCATAGTGGAAACCTCAAGATGAGCTCTTGAGGCATGGACGTAGGCCGGAGTTGCCGAATCATGTAAATATTGTGGTGTTGCTTGGTTTGAATTTTTCTAACCCTTAACTCCTTTACTTAATAGCATTTTATATATTTAATTTCATTATGCTTTATATATGAATGCTATGAGTTTATATACTTTAATTCATATAAGGAGGATGGGAAGAATGTTTGGAGTATGTTGATTGATTGAGTACTTATTTGATTATTCATCTCCAATTAAGTTGTACAATATGTGTTTGATAAAATGTCTCTATGAGCTTTAATTCTATTTTAGCATTGATAGACATATACTCACTTAGCTCATTTCATTCCTTATCCAATGAACCATTTTATGAATGAATGAGTAGCACTCCAAGTGCTTGATTAATTGTCTATGTAAGTTTTACTCTTTACATCATATTCATAGGCAATTGCTCAAGTACCCTTTTGATAGGTTTACTCCTTTATTTTACTAGTATTTGTTTTATAATTGTTTATTTAATGAATGTTATTTAAATGATTCATATGAGGAGGATGTGATGTATGCTTGGAGTATATTGGTTGAGTTATGGAATTTAATGTATTGTAAATTGATTGAGTATTTATTTGATTACCTTTTTGCCAATCAATTTGTATATCATGTGTTTGATTAATCACACAATCAACATTTTCACACACTACAAGCATGATACATTGCACTTTCATGAACACTTCATTTGTTATATCTACTTGATCATTTAAGTGCATGATAGGTAGAACATTCTCATTCCCACTTGTTGAATACATAAGTTTATCAAGTGTTTGACAAAAGTCCAAACAAGCTTACTTTTGTCAAATGAGCTCAATCGAAAAAGTTTCATTATTTGCCTATTGTCCCTATTCACCCCCCTCTAGGGACAAATCTTGGGTAACAATTGGTATCAAAGCTTGGGCTCTAGAATAGGACTTAACCGTCTTAGAGTCGATCAATGTCAAACAATGATGAAGAACCCACATTCAAAATGGGACGTTCCCCAAATAGACCTCCAATGTTTTGTGAGCATATTTACATTCATTGGAAGCAAAGAATGAAGGTTTTCATTCATTCAAAAATTTTAGAATGTGGCAAATCATTGAGAATGAACCTCAAATTGTAGAAGGAGTACATGTTCCAAAAGAATATTATAAATGAAATACATATAATTCGAAATAGTTTTAGCTCAATGTTTTGGCAATGAACATCTTTTATTATGCATTTAATTTATATGAATTTTATCTCCAATTTCAAATGAACTTAGGAGATATGTGACATCTTGTAATAATCTATGAGAACCCTTGAGCTAAGTGGCAAGCTCTTATCTCACTAGATTATGAGAATGATTCATATTTGAATTATCTTTTTGTAGTATTCCTTTTTTGAGAAGAATTTTAAAGAACCCTCAATCTCTTAGGATTAAAAGACTTAAACTTTAACAATAAAGAGCTTTTTGAAGAGGAAATAAGTTGAGAGACCCTTTGTTAAATGTTACTTATCTTGGGTGCACATACTATGATCTAAATGATTAAAACATCCTAAGTGGCATAGGTGTTTATCAATACTATTCTTTTGAATAGCAAAGCATGAATCTATGCAAATTGCATATGATTCAGTGAAAATATTTCCTCAATAGATTGCTCCAAAGATTCAATATATAAATCGTAAGAAAATCCAAAATGCTCAAAGTTGAATCTCAAAGATAAAATGTTTAAGTCTTTGCACACTTGGTTTAAATTAGAAATCATGATATATGATCACTCGAGCATTTATATAGGTTGGAATCCGAACCAATTGATTTGTCTATGTGACTATATCATGAACAATTGGTCTTAGTCAAGACATAGCATCTTGATCATCAAGACTATAGAAAAGAAGTTTTGATTCTTCAAGTATATGTTAATGACCTTATATTTGAATCAACAACTTGTGCAAAGTTTTTATAAATTTCTTAGAATTTCTTGAAAAGTGATTCTTTAAGATTGAAAATCCTTAAAAATCTTTTCAACTCACTTTTGCACATTCCATATAATACTTAAGTGATAAGAAAATTGCTTGTGCTTAATTGGTGTATGTACATCTTTGATGTAAACATAACATTCTTATACTTGAGTGATGTTTATTTGATGCAACTATTTGAGCTGAAAAGTTTTTGATTAAAAGATTAAGTGAAAAATAATCTTTTACATCCAATTTTATGGTTGTTTTATAAACAATGATTTTGATTAAGAGATTAAGTGGGATGTAATCTTTTATTTCAAATTCATTTATGATGAAATTGTTGATTATGCTAGATATGTCAAATTCTCAAATCATAATTAAATAATTGTGCAAATAACTTGCAAGAATATTTTTTAGGCCAAAATCCTTAAGATAAAAAGGTACTTTGAAAGTGATTTATAAAAACCATATAAGCTAGTGGCAAGCTCATCCATTAGGGGGAACCTAGGGGTTTAAAGGCTTGTTGCATATGTTAAATACAATCATTTCTCTAACGAAAGAGGAGTTGGGTAGTTTAGTTTGTGTTTAGTTAGTTTCCTTTGTTATAGTTTTACTTTGTTCTATTACTAAAGGACTAGCAATATGTAAGTTTGGGAGTGTGATCGGCGTTGAATGTTACACATTCTAGCCTTTTAATTTGCATATTTTATTTTCTTAGTGATAGTTTATTTGTGATTTTACTCTATTTTTGTGTTTTCTGTCTTTTAGGGGCCTTAATGATTATTTCAGTTAAAATCATGGATTTTGGGTTTTTAAATATGACATGCAAGAGGGTTATATGAAGCATACATCAAATAGATCCATTTAACTTCATATCTTAACTCAAAATAACCCAAGGAAGTAGTCCAAGAGAATTATAACTGCTTAAGGAGATTTTGGGCCTGAGCCCAATTCCACGTGTAATCCAGTTCTAATTCCATTTTGAAAAATGGCCCGAAAGTATTATTTCCGAGTGTCAATTCAACATGATTTTCACTTAGGTTGAACGAAATTTGATTCTGGAGATATTTGTATTTTATGAAAATTTCGTGAATCGCACTAATTCAAAGTCAAAATTAAATTTCAATTCAGACAAGATTTTCTCCTAAACACTTTCCTACTTGGAGAACACCCTAGACGACCTCTAAGAGAAAGAGATGAGTAGGTTTGAGGAGAAAACAAGTGGAGGCCAGGGCAGAGAAGACAGAGACTTCGAATTTTATTTATTTATTTTATTATGTCTTTTATTTATTTGTTATCTTCTTCTACCATGTGTAACTAAACTCCTCAACTAGGGTTGAGGAAAAAACCTCCATTAATGAAGTGAAGTTATTTTGTTCATTAATTGATTCTCATGTGTATGATTTAAATGCTTATGATTTTTGCTTCTTGTGATTAATTATTTTATAGTTCTTTCACCATCTATATCATGTATATGTGGTAGTTAGAATGTATTATAATTAATCTAAGCTTGAGTTTGTATTTCTTAAAAGTGAAAATATTTGATCTTATGTTTTTCATTAAATTGGATTCATAAGATACTTAGAATTTTACACTAGTAAAGCGAAGGAAAATCTACCTTTTCAATATATCTTTCATAGTGCTTTATTGTTAAATCTTGAGTAAGCAATAGATTGATTTCTTGATTGCTACTCTAAATTTAGGAATTAATAAATGAATATTAGAAGCTTCATGGATTTAATAGTGGTGGAATCCGACACCTTAGTTATTTTCTCTATTTGATTTCAATAGTGTTATTTTATTTGCATGTTAGTTTAATTTCTCTCAAATCAACCAACTTTTGTTTAAACTAGATTACTTTAAAATTAATTGGAATTTGTATTAGTTTTTCTTCTCAAAGCACTCCCTTGGGTTTAACCTCGTTCTTGTCGATCTATACTTCAATAGATTCGTATACTTGCGAGTTATTTTATATTTTTAAAACAACATCAGAGATAATTTATTCAACAAAGATTTTGTTTTTTTTTTTGTTCTGTCAAAAGAGATAATTTATTCAACAGAGATAACATTTTATTTTAGGTACTTTTTTTTGGATCCTATCAAAAGAGAGAATTTATTCAATAGAGATAAAAAAAGGTTAGTTCTTTTTTTTTTATTTAGTTCCTGTCAAAAGAGATAATTTATTCAATAAAGATAAAAAAAAATCGGTACTTTTGGGTGGTCTTATCAAAAGAAATAATTTATTCAACATATATAACTTTTTTTTAGTCCGATCAAAAGAGCTAATTTTTTTAGTCCTTTTTTGGGTATAATTTTTTGGATCCTGTCAAAAAGAGAGACCGAAAAGGGTAGTTGTGTAATTTAAAAAATAATAATCATTCACATGTGAAGTTAGGGTTAGAAGTGCCATTTGATTTAAGAGAGGAGTGCAAACGTAAAAAAAGGGATCCATTATTAAATGTAACAATTACTCAAAGTGATAGCTTAAAGCATCGCTTAGTTAATCGATTGCTTATGCCATTGGAGCGCTTGGTCTGGCGAACCAATTGGAGTTGCTATTAAGTGTGTTAAATCTCTATAAATTCTAAAATTTATAGATATTTATTTAAACTCTTATTATCTCTCTAAATATGTTTATATATATATTTCTAAAAAATATTTGAAAAATTAAATTAAGTTTTGAAAAGATGAATTAACTTAATTGAAAATAGAATTAGAGCTGCTAAAATAGGAAAACGTAAATAAATTAAATATGTTTAGAAAAAATGAAATATGATGAATTGTAAACTAAATGAGTAATAACTTTTTAAATTTTTATATCAATCAAAATAAAGAAACATAAGTTTAGTCAATTTAAGAAAAATCTTTAATGAATGTGCATTTCATTACTTTCTTACATTGAGCCCAATTAGGGTGTTGATTTGTGTTTCGAGTATTCAATAATTTATAAACACAACAATATAATGAATGAGATCATATATTGATTCTAACCATTTTATAAATAAATAAATAAAACTTGCCCTTTAGGTACATTACGTGAACCATATTTTCTAATGAACCTAAATTATTTAAATCAATACCTTCACATTTTCAGTAAATTTAAAAATTATAATTTTTATTTTAATAAAAAATAATGGAATGCCAAATTCAATTAGTAATTTTTTTAAAAAAAATGTAATGAATGACCATTTCATTACTTTCTTACAATGAACCTTACCATAAATGTGTGATTTTCATTCAATGACTTCCTTTTCAATTTGAAAGATTAAGACTTCGTTTGGATAAATATGGGAGAAAATAAAAGAAAATATAGGATCACATGTATTTATGTTTGGATAAATTATGAAGGAAAAGAAGGAAATGATAACATTCTTGTTTGGAAAAGATAAAAGAAAGAAAAGAAAAGAAACCATTTTAATCAATTTACTATCATACCCTTTTGTGTTTATATTATAAGATAGGCCGAAATGTCTTTTAAATTTTGTTCTTTAAAATGTTAGGATTATTTTTGGTATTATGAAAGATTTACTTATTCTTATCATTTCTATCCAAATCTTCTAACTTTTGGGAAGATAGCAAAAGAGAGATTTGGAGGGATAAGTTATCCCTCCAAATATCTCCTTATCTTTTTTCTTTCTCTTACTAATGACAAACTAAAAACAAAAAGTATTATCCCTCCCTTTCTTTTCTTTTATTTTCCTTCCAATTCCATCAATCCAAACTAGCCCTAAATAAATTAAATTTGTTTAGAAAAAAATGAAATATGGTGATTTGTGAACTAAATTAATTATAACTTTTCAAATTTTTGCTTTTATAAATCCTCTCTATAATATTTTGTTTTGAATTTTCTCTATCTAATATTATATTTATTATATATACACACGCACACACTAATGTTATTTCTAATTTAGATTTGAAAAGGCAAATTAATTATGTTGAAAAATCCAAATTGATTTGTTTATACTTGAATTTCTAGTGTTGATTATTGTTTGATTTCAAATTTTGTGCATTATTTTTCTTATTTGTAATTATTTATACTTTTTAAATGTAAAATTATTTTTTATAAAGATTTTTTTTTACCTCACTCATCATGCGTTAATGAATATTCATCAAACACTAAACTATTTCATTGTTATACACACAAATGTAAGAATCAAATGCAATGTACATTTCTTAATAAAAATTTTAAAATTGAAGAATTGAATTTTATGTTTATTAATATTGATTCAAATGAAACCTTGAAAGTTTAAATTAAGTTTTTAAAAGGTGTAGAAATCATATTTTTCCCCACACCCAATTAAGGTTAGTTTTTGTCATTGGGACTTCATAAAGTTCATTAGTAGGTATAATCAAAGAGGTTCAAGACTCCAAATTAACTCCAAAGGTAGAGTTCTGTCATCTGTTAATAGTAAAAATCATTCTCACCTTTGCATTATACAATTGAGTTTAAATTAGGAATTTTAGTACCAGAATTTGATTTTGGTCAACACTAAAAGTAACCCAATCAGAGTTAAATTATGAGGAATTCTATATTAAACGAATTGAATTTCATGATAAAATTATCAATTTTATAATTTGCTGATAGAAATATGATGATTTGAGAGTTAGGAAATCTATATCTATGATAGACGACTCTGGCGATCGAATTTGATCCAACAGTAAAAGTCGAGGGCTTTTAGGTAAAATAAACTTAATTTTATCATATAATGTTTAATTTGAGTGTTTGGTGATGGGAAGATAGATATTTGGCTAATGGGGAATGTGCAATGTTGACTAAAAGCCCTATTTTTGTGATTTTGCAAAACTGGCTCAATCGTGTGTACAAATTTGAAATCAAATAGTTCAGCCAAATAGACTCCAACATCATATCTTAACATTAAAAATTATTCTATTGTTGGAATGTATAACTGAGTTCAAATTAGGTTTAAATTAGGAATTTTAGTACCAGAATTTGATTTCGGCCAACACGGAGGGTCATAATTCCTCATCAAATTCAATCAAGCAGTTCAAAACATTAATTTGGACCATAATCCATCCAATTGAACTATTTATATCAAATTAGTCCATTTGATTGATCCAATTTTGCAAAATCACAAAAATAAGGCTTTTGGGTCACATTGCCCATTCCCGATTTCTGAAATCTCTATCTCCCTATCACCAGACACTCAAATTGATTATTCTATGGTAAAATTAAGTTCATTTTACCATGAAACTCTTAAGTTTCTCTCTCAATCGGACTACTTCTACCGTTTGATCGAATTCGAGCTGCCATAGTCGTCTAATCATGGATACAAATTCTCTAACTCTCAATTCTTCATCTTGCCATTATCAAATCATAAATTGATTATTCTATCATTAAATTTAACTAATTTTATGTAAAATCCCTCAAAATTTCACTTTGATTGGGTTACTTTCCCCGTTGGATTGAAAAAGCGCTTCTGAAGCCTTATCTTGATTAGACAGCCCAGATGCCCTTTTCCAATCCAAAACTAAAAGTAACCCAATCAGAGTAAAATTCTGAGGGCTTCTATATTAAATGAATTGAAATTTATGATGGAATTATCAATTTTCTAATTTGATGATAGCAATGAAAAGACGGAAGAAAATTGAATTTGCTTGAACAATATTATTGATACTGAATCGTGTATTTGTACAGGGAGATTTCTAATCATTCCTACAAGTCAGGAATCTATTACTACATTACAGGTTGTTTAGCTATAAGTTAGGCATTACAATAGGAAAGATAACATATACAGATTATCTATTCTTAATATGGAAGATACAAAAGTTTGACTTCCTAACACTCCCCCTTAAGTTGGAGAGTGGATATCCTGCACTCCCAACTTGTGAATCATAGGAACAAAGATCTCTTTCCCCAAAGGCTTGGTTAAGATGTCTGCTAGATGATGTGGAGAATGTACATATCTTGTAGTCACAGAACCATCTTGGATTTTGTCTCTAATGTAATGATAATTCATCTCAATGTGCCTAGTTCGCTCATGAAAAATTGGGTTGACCGCAATGTGTAAGGTAGCCTTGTTGTCGCAATATAGCAAGGTAGATTCATGATGTGAAAGTCCTAAGTCCCTCAATAGATATCGGAGCCATGTAAACTCACAGCAGGCTCCTATCATTGCACAGTATTCCACCTCTGCAGAAGAGAGAGGAACTGTTTTCTGGCGCTTCGACCTCCAATATATCAATGAAGGTCCAAGAAAGACACAATATCCCATAGTAGATCTCCTAGTGAGTGGGCAACCTGCCCAATTTGAGTTACAGTAAGCCCTCAACTTGAAATCACTATTCAAAGAAAAGAATAGGCCTTGGCCAAGTGCACCTTTTAAATATTGTACAACCCGAAGAGCTGACTCCATATGAATTTTTCGGGGTTGGTGCATAAATCTACTCAAGACATGTACTGCATACGTTATACCTGGCCTCGAAACAGTCAAGTAAATTAATCTACCAACTAATCTTCTATACTGACCCGGATCTTTAAGCAAATCACTCTTGTCCGATAATTTCAAGCCTCGTTCCATAGGAGTATCAATAGGGGCTGCGCCCAACAGCCCTGCATCCTTAATGATTTCTAATACATACTTACGTTGGGAAATAAAAATCTCGTTCTTAGAAGCAGAAACCTCAATACCAAGAAAGTATTTCAAATCACCAAGATCTTTGAGATTAAAATGACTATGCAAAAATTTTTTAGTTGCAACAATGTTAACAGGGTCATTTCCAGTAATCAAAATATCATCAACATATATCAAGAGAGCAGTAAAGGACTTGCCTTTTTTTCTGGTGAATAGAGAATAATCAGCTCGAGATTGTACATAACCAGCGGAGCGAATAGTTTCTGAGAACTTGGCAAACCACTAGTGAGATGCTTGTTTCAAACCGTACAATGACTTATGAAGGCGACACACCAAGTTTTCCTCCCCCTGTCGCCGAAGCCCTGGCGGCGGAGACATATATATTTCTTCAACTAAATCGCCGTGAAGAAAGGCATTGTTGACGTCCATTTGATGAAAGGACCAACCACGAGCTGCGGCAACACGAGCAAGCAGCGAACGGAGATGATCTTGGCAGTGAGGGAAAAAGTATCTTGATAATTGACACCTTCCAGCTGAGTGAAGCCCTTGGCTACCAATTGGGCTTTGTACCTCTCAATAGATCCATCTGAACGGTGTTTAATTTTATACACCCATCTACAACAAATCAGTGTCTTGCCAGCCAGGAGTGGAGTGAGAGACCAAGTGCCGTTGGCTTGGAGAGCCTGCAATTTGGAACGCATTGCTTCCTACCACTCAAGATGAGTAACAGCTTCTGAATAAGACCTAGGTTCTGTGATATTACTGATTTGAGCAACAAAATATGCAGGTGTATATCTTCAATATGAAATATAATGGGCCAGTGGATAGCGTGTACCTTTGGTCGGACCCAGCAGTAAGGAGGCCGATTGGTTGAAGCAAATGTTGGAGTAGACATAATCATTGAGCTTGATCAACGGACAGGAGTTACGACTGGAGCAACGAAGTGGAGCGAGTTTGGGTTCAAGTTCAGATGAGAAGAGAGGTGATGGTGGAGACGGACTGGGGAGCGGTTTTGATGAGGATTCCAGCGCCAGAGAGGGTGAAATGGATGGTGGTGATGGACTTTCAGAGACGATGAGAGAGGATGGGTCACAACGATCGACTGGGTTAGAGTGGGTGTGTAGGATGGCCGAACGATGGGGAGATGGTGGTTCCGACGGAGGAGAGGAAGCAGATGCGGGTAATGGAACTAGAGAAAAAGGAGGTGATGTGTTTGGATTTGGAGCGACTGTGTGATCGTGTGGTGATGTGTTTGGGTGAGAAATGTTTGGATTGGAATTAAAAGGATAAGTGTGTCGTAGGCCATAAGAGGAATTGGGCCAGAATTTGTGTTTGAAGGAGAAATATCAGAATTGGGCTTGACATATGCATAAGGAAAAATATTTTCATGAAATTTTACATCACGGCTAGTGAAAACCTTTTTGGTCGACAAATCAAATAATTTGTATGCCTTTTGACCGATGGGATAGTCGATAAAAATAGAGGAAAAAAAATTACTGAACAATTCAGGCCTCTCATTAGACGACTAACTGATATTAAATCAACTTTGAATGTAGGTACACATAGCACATTATGCAAATAATAGACAAAATTCAAAGGCAATGATCCTTTTGCAACAATATTAGTTTTTTTCTCCACTAGGCAATATTACGGGAGGCAATGAGCAATTTGTATCTTTGGGGAAACGTAATTTGGATGATGAAGAAATATGATCCGTCGCCCCTCTATCAATGATCCAACTGCAGGAAGCGACTTTAGACAAACCTGGCTTGGTTACGACATTTGCTTGAGAGCTAGATCCTTCATTTTTGTTGTCAATAAGCGATAAGAGTTGTTTCAATTGAGCCTCTGAAATCCCAACAATTTGGTTTTCGTCTTCTTTAGAAAAGCCCTCGGACACATGATTAGCTGAAGGCTTGTTATTGTTGTTGAAACGTCTTGGGCCTGAATTATACTTTGCCTTTGGATGGCCCGCTGGATACCCATGTAGCTCATAACAGGTTTGGACCCAATGGCCCATTTCTCCATAGTGGGAACAATGAGGACGTCCTCTTCCAGAACCAGAACGACTCTTGTTTTAATCAAATCAGCGTCCTCCACTGAAATTCTCTGGCGACTTTTCTTGCGATTGAAAATCGTGACTCATATGGGTGATCGGATTGCTCGGACCTCATTGGAGTGGGTTTACTGCTGTTGCTTTTGAATTGCCATAGCGGCACTGCTGCCAGAATCACTTGCAACGTGTGTTGAGCTCAAGAGACGTTGTTTTTCTTCTTAAGAGACGGAAGAATATGCTTGGCGAACCGAAGGAATGGGATTCATCATGAGGATTTGTCCACGAATAACACTGTAAGAATCATTCAATCCCATCAGAAATTGCATCAATTTTTGTTGATCTTGCTGTGCCCCATGTACTGTATCGTTGTAGGAAACTAGTTCATCCCATAGGCCCTTCAATTTTGTGTAATAGGTAGAGACAGAGAGTTGTTCTTGTCGAAGATAGGCAATATCTTGCTAAATCTCAAAGATGCGAGGTGCATTGCTTTGAGAGAATCGCTCACGAAGATCTTCCAATACTTCATGAACAGTAGAGTAATAGATCACATTGTCTAAAATTTTTGGACTGAGAGTGTTGACGATCCAGGAGTGGACCATATCATTACACCGAGACCAAGCCGCATAACCTTCAGGATTAGTTTTTCTAAAGGGGCTTTGATTGAGCCATTGACAACGCCTAGCTTATTTTTGGAATTTAAGGCCAGAGTCATAGCCCTTTTCTAAGTAGAATAATTGTCTTCATTCAAAAGTTTGGAAATCAAAACCAAACCCGAATGATCTGAATGATGAGTGAAATAGGGATTTGAGATATTGGTCTTTGAAGGATCTGTAGAAGTGTTAGGAATGGCAATTTCATTGCCAGTGACAAAAGGCGTTGGTGGTACTTCATCATTGGCCATGATGGCTAAAAAAAAAAAGGAGATGCTACACGAGAGATTAGAGTGCAGCAGTTAGGATCTTAGTGCAACTCTGATACCATGAAAAGATAGAAGAAAGATTGAATTTGCTTGAATAATATTATTGATACTGAATCGTGTATTTGTACAGGGAGATTTCTAATCATTCCTACAAGTCAGAAATCTATTACTACATTACAGGTTGTCTAGCTATAAGTCAGACATTACAATAGGAAAGATAACATATACAGATTATCTATTCTTAATATGGAAGATACAAAAGTTTGACTTCCTAACAAGCAATACGAATATTTGAGAGTTAGGAAATCTAAATCCATGATCGGATGACTACGACGACCGAATTTGATCCAACGGTAAAAGTAGTTCGATCGAGAAGTAAAATTGAGGTCTTTTAGGTAAAACAAACTTAATTTTATAATAGAATGGTCAATTTGAGTGTTTAGTGATGGGAAGATAGAGATTTGACTAATCGGGAATGTGCAATGTGGACTAAAAGCTCTATTTTTGGGATTTCGCAAAATTGGCTCAATCGTGCATACTAATTCGAAATCAAATAGTTCAATCGAATAGACTCCACCATCTTGTATTAACATTAAAAATCATTCTATTATTGGAATGTATAATTGAGTTCAAATTAGGTTTAAATTAGGAATTTTAGTACCTTAATTTGATTCCGGCCGACATCGGAGGGTCATAATTCCTCATCAAATTCAATCAACCAGCTTAATATATTAATTTGGATCATAATCTATCCAATGGAACTATTTTATTTCAAATTAGTCCACCCGAATGAACTAATTTTGCGAAATCACGAAAATAGAGTTTTTGGATCCACCTGCCCATTTTCGATTTCTCAAATTTCTATCTCCCCATCACCCAAACACTCAAATTGATTGTTCTATGGTAAAATTAATTTAATTTTACCAAGAAACCCTCAAGTTCCCTTCTCGATCGGACTACTTCTACCGTTGGATCGAATTCGGGCCCCCATAGTCGTCCAATCATGGATACAAATTCCCTAACTCTCAATTCTTCATCTTGCCATCATCAAATTATAAAATTAATGATTCTATCATTAAATTTAAGTAATTTTATGTATAATCCCTCAGAGTTTCACTCTGGTTACTTTTCCCATTGGATTGAAAAATGTGCTTATGAAACCTTATCTTGATCGGAGAGCCCAAATGCCCCTTTTCTAGTTCAAAACTAAAAGTAACTCAATCAGAGTGAAATTATGAGGGCTTTTATTTTAAATGAATTGAATTTTATGATAGAATTATCAATTTTATAATTTGATGATGACAATATGAAGAATTGAGAGTTAGGAAATCTATATCTATGATAGGACGACTCCAATGACCGATTCGATCCAACGATAAAAATAGTCCAATCAAAAGGGAAACTTGAGGGTTTTTAGGTAAAATAAACTGGATTTTTATCATTGAATAATTAATTTGAGTGTTTAGTGATGGGAAGATAGATATTTGACTAATTGGGAATGGGCAACGTGGGCCCTAAAGCTCTATGTTATGATTTCGCAAAATTAGCTCCTTGGATGAGCTATTTTCAAATCAAAGGGTTCAATTGGATGAATTATAATTCAAATTAATTTTTTTAAATCACTTGATTGACTTTGATGAAGAATTATAACTCTCCAGTGGTTGCCAAAATCAAAATTAGGGTACTAAAATTCCTAATTTAAACCCAATTTGAACTCAATTGTACAATCCAACAGTGAAAATGATTTTTACTACTAAGAGATGATGGAACCCCACCTTTGGGATGAATTTTGAGTCTTGAAACTTCTTGATTGTACCTATTAATGGAGTTTATGAAGTCCAAATGACGAAACTTAGCCTAGGGGGTGGGCCAAAATATGATTTCTACACCTTTTAAAAAATTAATTTAAACTTTCAAAATTTCATTTCAATTAATATTAATAAATATAAAATTCAATTCTTCAATTTTAGAAATTTCATTAATAAATGTACATTATATTTGATTCTTATATTTGTGTATATAATTAATGAAATAGTTTAGTGTTTGACGAATATTCAATATTCATTAACACATGATGAGTGAGATAAAAAAACCTTTATAATAAAGATTTTTACGTTTAAAAAGCATAAATAATTACAAATAAGAAAAAAATGCACAAAATTTGAAGTCAACCAATAATCAACACAAGTAACATTAGTGTGTGTGTGTGTATATATATATATATATATATATATAGACTTGGAGAGAGAAAGAAGGTTTATATAAATATTTATAGATTTTTTTATTTTATATATATTCGAAACACTCAATATTAATTTATCAAAAAAAACAAATATAAAATTAGATAGAGAAAATTCAAAATAAAATATTAAAGAGAGAATTTATAAAAGAAAAAATTTAAAAAGTTATAATTCATTAGTACACACATCATCATATTTCATTTTTTTCTCAACAAATTTAATTTATTTAATCTTTCAAATTGAAAAGAAAGTCATTGAAATGAAAATCACACATGTCTGGTGGGCTCAATGTAAGAAAGTAATGAAATGCACATTTATTAAATATTTTTCTTAAATTGACTAATTGAACTTATGTTTCTTTATTTTGATTGATATACAAATTTGAAAAGTTTTTACTCATTTAGTTCACAATTCATCATATTTCATTTTATTCTCAACGTATTTAATTTATTTACGTTTTCAAATTGAAAAATAAGCAATTTTATTTAAAATCAACACATTTACTTCATAAATAAACAAAATATTTCCTATTTCAATAGCTCCAATTCTATTTTCAACGAAGTTAATTTATCTTTACAAAAATTCATTTAAAATTTCAAATATTGTTTTAAAAATAATATATGTATATATACATATGTAGAGAAATAAAGAGAGTTTAAATAAATATCTATAAATTTTAGAATTAATAGAGATTTAACACACTTAAGAGCAACTCCAACGGGTTCTCATATCCGAAAAAGAGAGTCAATCAGCAATCGCTTATACTTTTCTTTAGAGAGATAAAGAAAGTTTAAATAAATATTTATAAATTTTAAAATTTATATAGATCTACAACTTTTTTTTGTTTAGTTGGAAGGAAGGAAAGAAGAGTTTTTATATACTTTTACCAATATACCCTCATCAATTAAGGAGAAAAAATAAATTTCACTAAATTGACTTGGAAAGTAAAATTTGTACATTTTAATGCACTTAGTATGCCACAATTCTTTCATGATTTTTTTTTAATATATAAAGTAGCATACTTTACTTTTGTGTCCGGGAAAGAAATGGTGAAGGTAATTAATTTAACACACAAAAATTGAATTATTATGGTATTGGAATAAATTAATTAAAAGAGTTACTTGATCTACTCTCACACAATTATTGTTTCTTATATTAGACTTATTTTTTTGAGATAGTCATCCATAAAGATGTAGATTAATGACAAATTTACCTTTGTGATCCTAAAAAATTGTATCGAAATATCATTTTTGAAATTTGGTAATCAATTAATTAGGTATTGAAATTTTGTAATCAATCCAGGATTAAAATAAGTATTTCATAGTTTTAGGTCAGCTTCTCATTTTTTCGTTCCTCTCTTCCGCCCAATTTTGGGCAAATACGAAATCGTTGGTTAGGAGGGATGCGCCATCCCTCCTTGCTTCTTCCCTATCTTTCCTTCCTTGTAACCAAACATGAGAAACCCCATCCATCCTTCATCTTTTCCATCCCTCCACAATCCATCCCCTAACCAAACATAGCATTAGGGTTGAGATGAGTTATAATATTTTTTTATTAACTTTTTTTACTTGGGTGTATATAATTTTTTTTTTGTGTGTTTCATTCACTTAAACTTCAATCACTTTTTATTATAAATTGAATTTTTTGATGAAACCATTTCTGTTAGAAAGAGAGTTACAGCCCCTTTAATTTGAGTACCACTTAAGCTATGTTCCGACTTAATTTTTTTTAAATAAATTTATTTAAAATTAACATTTTTACTTAATAAATAAACTTCATATTTTCCTAGTTTAGCAACTCCAGTTCTATTTTCAACGAAGTTAATTTATCTAATTTAAATTTTCAAATATATTTTAAAAATAATATATATATATATATATATATATATATATATATATATATATATATAAAGAGTGTTTAGATAAATATTTATAAATTTTAGAATTTATATAGATTTAATACACTTAGAATTAGATTGAAAATGTAATAATATTATTTTATTACTTTTCTTTTATTCTCTCTTTGAAAGAGTTATAATATTATTATATTACTTACTTTTTTTTTTTTTGTGTTGGAAAGAGTTACGAACTAGAAAGCACGGGCACTTCATATAAAGGTGTTGTACCTGTATTGGATACTCGGACATTCCTCGAACAAGTGTCGGACACTCCTTAGAAGTGTCCTAGAATTTATTTATTTTTGGACGCGGCGGGGACACGCTAAGGACACGCGAGGGACACAGCGGGGTACATTTTGTAATTTTTAAAAGTTTTAAAAAACCCCTAAACTTTTCCAAAGTTGCAAAAGGACTCATTTGAACTATTTTTTTTTAGCATTTCAGTCCCTCATCTTCTAAAAGCTAGCATCTTGACCCCCTTGAAAAATTATAATGACATATATACCATTTAATATGACTATTATGCCATTTTCTTTATAAATATAGTGTTTTCTAAAATAAAATTTTAAAAAATAAAAAATTGTTCGATAAAATTTCTATATAATAAATTTAGAAACAAAAAAATAAAAAATCAAATAGAACTTTATTTAACATAAAACCATGTCATTTTGTTTGTTATTTTGTATTTAAATTTATTTGTGTGTTATTAAAAAAATGAGTAACGTGTAAGATTCTAGTAGTGTGTTTGAATATAATGAAAATATTTCTTTTGAAAATACATTAATTGCTTAATAATAAATTCAAGTATTTGTGTAATTTTTTTTTATTGTTAGATTTATGATATTGTGAATATTGGTTAACTTGTTAAATATATATTAATATATTATTATTTTATAACTGTATCGTTGTCGTGTTCGTGTCTTCTTTTTTTTTTTAAATTTACTATATCGCTATGTTCGTGTCGTGTCATACCTGTATTCTGTGTCTATGTCCGTGCTTTTTAAGTTAACTTTAGTGTTAGGAAGAGTTATAATATATTTTATGCAGAGCATCCAGGCTCATCGGATAGGTGAACTGCACACAAGTATTGACTTAATTAAAATGCATGGACATGATGGCTGCGCGAGGCAACAAAAATATATACGTGCCCAACATGGAGTGGTATGTACGTGTTTTAGCTTTTGGAAAAACTGGAGCAGCCAAAGTGGGGTTGGTCAAAGATTCCACTTTATTCTCTTTTCGCCAATTGCCCCCGCCTTCACAAGGTTACATCCTAACCTAGTCATCATCCACAACAATCAATTATATAATCAACCAAACCCCCCATTCTGTGTATATATACATGTACTCCTTGCTCACCAAACCATACACCTCCACAAACACTAAGCTAGCTAATTAAACAGTCTATATATATATATTTATCAGTGAAAGCTAGAGAGAGAGAGAGAGAGAGAGCGCAAGAGAGAGAGAGCTAATTATATTGGTAGCAATTAATTAAGTGGGAAAAACAATATCCATGGGTGAGGTGATGGAAGTGATAAACTTAAGAAGCCCAGTGGCAGTAGGGCAGGTAGAGAAAGGAAATATGGCCATTTCAGCTCCTCCGTTTAGAGTTCACTCATCACCATTTCTTGATCATTCTGTACTAAAAACCCCGAAAAGCCCTCTAGGTACGAGTCTAATGAGCCCTCTGGCCAGCCCTATGAAGAAGGCCATTTCAACCATGAAATCTTACCTAGAAGAGGTTGGCCACCTCACAAAGCTTGACCCACAGGACGCATGGCTCCCCATCACCGAGTCCAACAACGGCAACGCTTACTACGCTGCATTCCACACACTCTGTTCAGGACTCGGAGTTCAAGCACTTGTGCTTCCCCTAGCTTTCACTGCCCTTGGCTGGTATATATATATATATATATAGCATTAATTTGATCAACGTACGTACAAGAGTTAATTAAGTTGGCTAGTTAAAGAGTTTGATCAAACATATATATATATATATATATATATATATATATATATATGTTTGATCAAACTCTTTAACTAGCCAACTTAATTAACTCTTGTACGTACGTTGATCAAATTAATGCATCAGTAATTAATTTGTACGTTACTTTGTTTCTAGGTAATAGCTAGCCTAATTAACACTTTTTCTCTATTACAGTATAATTAATAATTGCTATACATGTTGTATGTAGGACTTGGGGAATCATATGTCTGACACTGGCCTTTGTGTGGCAACTATATACCCTATGGTTACTCATCCAACTACATGAATCGCAGCCTGGGACTCGCTACAGCAGATACCTCCGCCTCTCCATGGCCGCTTTTGGTAAGCGTGTATATATATATATATATATATATATATATATCTGTGTACCAACCTTTATCAACTTTTTTTTTAGGGGAATTGGATATTTGATGTTCTCATATATGCAAATTATTTTGATATATAATTTATCTTCCAACAGCAAATACATGCAAGCCTGTTTCCATCTTTTTTGATCGATCCAGACAGACTTAAAAATCTCAACTGATTTTAAATCTATGAAATTTGAGTGATTTCGATGGGTGTACCGGCCGGAATAAGACCATTAGGTCAATATTGGGGGGTCTATTCTATGGCAGGTTCAAATTGTTGTGGTCCAGTAGTATTTTTTCTCTTTTTTCAAAGTAAAACGCAGAGAGTTTGAGTTCACAGGTACATATTGGGAGTTATTCTTACCAAAAAAAAAAAAAATTGAAGCCGTGCATGTAGACAATGTTAGAACATGCATGCACGTATTAGAAGTTTAATCAGCTTTAATTAATTAATGAATTACGTGTTGGACTGTCTGTCAAGTGAGAGTCGATCCATCGTCTCTGGAGAGGAGAAGGCCGGTCAGTGCTTTATTAACAGTTCAGATATATAACTAAACCGTTTGATCTAGACTAGAATATCTTTTGTACTAAAGACAATCATCGATCATGGGCCTCATGGCTGGCTGGCTCCACTCAAAAAAGACCAAAAGTCAAAAAGAAAGTTGTGTGTGTGTGTGTGTATATATATATATATATATATATATATAAGAGTGACATTTTAGGCACAAAATTAATTAATCATCCTTGAATGAGGACATGACATGCAGTAGCCATACAATACGTAGATGATGTTGCTTTTTCCTTCTTTTTACTGGCTAATGGCTATACATACTTTTGGGTTCAAAGATAGTGGTAGACCAGTATAATTTTCTTCGTTTTGGTCTGTGTTCAATGATATGATATTCATTCAGGTGAAAAGCTAGGGAAGGTGCTGGCTCTATTTCCAATCATGTATCTATCTGGTGGTACCTGCGTTGCACTAATCATGATCGGAGGTGGGACCATGAAGACATTCTACCAGATCATTGTGTGTGGGACCACCGGAAGCACATGCACCAGCGTCAACCCGTTAACAACTATTGAGTGGTACCTGCTTTTCACTTGCTCTGCCATCGTCCTCGCTCAGCTTCCTAACTTGAATTCTATTGCTGGAGTTTCCCTAATCGGTGCAATCACAGCCGTCACTTATTGCACTCTTACATGGGTACTCTCCGTCACCAATGGTAGGCCCAAGGGCGTCATCTATGGCCCACCATCGGAGACAATATCCCAAGAAGCTAGGCTTTTCACCATTCTCAATGGCCTTGGTATTATTGCCTTTGCTTTCAGAGGTCACAATCTTGTCCTTGAGATACAGGTTGCTCTGCTCTCTTATCTCACATATATTTTATACTAATCTTATCTACACTACTTAATTTGTACAGTGTTTATTGTTTTTTTCTTTTTGTCTTCTTTCTAATATATATATATTATATATATATATATATATGGTCTGAAAATGTGGGTTTTATTTCATTTTCAGAGTACAATGCCTTCGAGTCTAAAGCACCCATCGCGTATACCAATGTGGAAAGGAGTGAAGTTTTCATATTCAATTATCGCACTATGCTTGTTTCCACTGGCAATAGGAGGCTATTGGGCTTATGGGTCCTACTTGGTAAGCACCATCATCTTTGTGACTTTCTTTTCCACCAACTGAAATCAGATAATTCTTTGTGAAGAAGCTAATGAATGAAGGTACTGTGGTTAATGACAGATACCTGCAAATGGAGGGATATTGAGTGCCTTGTACAAGTATCATCATGGACATATCACCTCTATAATTATTCTTGGGTTGGCAAACCTATTTGTGGTGATTAACAGCCTTACCTCATTCCAGATATATGCAATGCCTGTTTTTGACAACCTCGAGTTCAAATACACTAGCAACATGAACAGACCATGTCCACGGTGGCTAAGAACAGCAATTCGTGTCTTCTTCGGATGCCTGGCATTCTTCATAGCTGTGGCATTCCCTTTCTTGCCCAACTTGGCAGGTTTGATTGGAGGGATCGCATTACCTGTCACATCAGCATATCCTTGTTTCATGTGGATAATGCTCAAGAAGCCCCAGAGATACACCACAATGTGGTATCTTAATTGGGCACTAGGATGCCTAGGGATGCTCCTCAGCATTCTGTTGGTCTTCGGAGCAATATGGACCATTGTCACTCGGGGCATTGCACTTCACTTCTTCAACCCAGAGTGATAAAACCACCAAAAAAGTGGGTAGAAACCACCCTCTTCTGGATGATTGAAAGTTGAAACTGAACTCTCGTTGCCTTGATTTTGGTCCATAAGAGGCACGCGATGTCACAACCATCAATTAACCTTTTATTATTATGTACTGGCTTAATTCTAAAAGTGGTCACACACCACATATATCTGAGATATGTATTGTCGTAAACTAATGTTATAATATCTGGAAATTCATTGCATACTGGTCCTTGATGCTGCTGTTGTGGTAGGCACTAGGCAGCGTCCTACGACACAGCAGTATATGATGGCCGGAGTTCAACATTTCCAAATCCACGAAACAAATGCAGCAAGTTCAACACCATACAATACTGATTAATGTGTGCCAGTACATCCCAGAATTTGTTCTACAAAATCTGGAAAATATCACACTAAACAGGTGATAAACCGGAAACCAAGCCAACCCTCAGCCAAATCATCTCTCAAATTTTCAATCTTGAATCATTTTGTGTTGAAGGAATCACAAGCATTATATTCTTTAATTGGCTTGCTTCGTGCAATTAAAAATGCATATAAACCGAAAAGTGGATGGACCAAAAGCCATGGTCAATAATTCTCACAGTTCATACAATTAACAAAGTTGGGCGATTTGTAAATATTTGTGACTACATGTTCTTTCTACATAGATAATGGAAGAAGCATCCTTCGCTTCTTTTTTCGGGCCAGTCTTACTTGCTTCGTAATTCTCATACATAAAAGCAAAAGCAATGTGATGCAAACTAAGATAAAAGCAAGTCTCAAATGCTTAAAATATAATGATACAGCTGAGAAAACCAGGAAAGCTAAAATGACGAGTTCCCATATTACATAGACCACAACATCCACCCTGCATAAAGCATAGTATCCAAGTGTGTCAGAAAATGATGTCCAGCCAGTAAATAAAAGCATATAATAATTGTAATGTATCTATGTATGTCTATGAATGTACATTAAAGAAAAAAGGATTAATCCCAGAATTATAGAATTCCCATGGACACAAATGCTCTAGATGACATGAACTCATCAATTAGTGCTTTTAAGAATTTCAGGCAGAAACAAGATATTTTAAAACTAATAACAGAAAATTACATTAAAGCAGTTATGAAAAAATGATCACCTTTAAACATCCAAAAGTTTCAAGTCACACCTTGAGTAGCTTGACAACGCAGTCTATCCAGTCCTCCAAAATGAAGGTAAAATCCATGCTTTATTTTCTATAGGCATTCAATTTTACAAGAGTGGTCACAAACAGCTCACTTATTCACATATGAAGCATTTGTCCAGTAATTTAGCATATCATCGTTGGCAACATAATGTCACAATATCCACATTTAAGAAATTTATAAGTCTTTCCCTTATTTCACTCTGTTAAAAAATACATTAAAATGGAGTGTTATATTGAACATTTTTAGGGTTAGGGTTTGTGCACTTTGCGTGAAGTCGACGGCACCTCCACATGGAGGGGGGACAGTCCTCCTCCGACGGTAATCCGGCACCTTCTAATAGCCGGCCTGAGTCGCCACCGCGCACCTCTTGGCGAAATCTCTTTGAGAGCGCCACGGATTCTTCTTTTCAGAACTTACAGTATCATGAAGGTTTATGTGCAAAGAAAGTTTGTATTCAATTAGAGGATGTCACTGATGAAATCGATTATTGGCAACATTCCGCTTATTACCCCTTTTTCAAAACTTTCATTGAACGCAGATGGAGTTCAGCTATTACTCTTGTTTATTTGAAAGAGGGTTGTTTTTGGTTCGCTTCAACAATGAGGAAGATATGCAGAAGATTTTAAGGCGGGTTCATATTTTTGAGGGACGTCTGATCATATTGAAGAAGTGGAGTAAAAATGTTAATCTCGAGAAAGAAATCCTTGGGTCGGTTCCTATCTGGTTGTGGATTTTTGAATTGCCTATACATTGTTGAAATTCTACGGTGATATCGAAGTTATGTTCCCAATTCTCTAAGCCTATTTGTATGGATGATCCCTCAGTTCTAGAGAAAGAGGACAGTATGTTAGAGTCATGGTGGAAGTCGATATTCATGAAGAATTACCTGAAACGATGGTGGTGGACTTTCATGGGATTGATTGCACAATTTCTTTTCAGTATGAATGGAAACCTCAGGTCTGCTCGTTTTGTAAACGTGTAGATCACTTGGTTGATAAATGTCCACAGAAACACTTGCAAACCACAACAAAGAAAGGGGTTGGAAAATGGGTAGTTAAGGTTAATGGATGGTTCCGTCCTCAACAGCAGAATGAAGATAAGGATGAGGGGCAAGGGCCGGTTGATGCAAATCATACAAATAATTCTTTTGCAGTCTTGGCTAACATAGATGAAGGTGGGTTGCCTGTTCAGGACTTGGATGCTGAGATTTTTATGCCTACTAGACAGAAGGTTATCCCAATGAGCGATAGTTCTTCCTCTTGACATGCAATCGGGCTGGATGTGGTTCAAAGGCCTAGGGTATCCATTGAGTCTCCACAGGCTGATACCATCGTGCAAGATGTGGTTCAACGGGCTAGGGAATTTGTTGGTTCAGCACATGCTATTACTCTATCTACGCCACCAGGATCTTAAGATCCCAGAGGAGCTCAAAAAATGGATGGTTCAGCTGGCCTCAATGGAGGTAATGTTTTAGCAAAGCAGAAAGGTGTTTCTCCTAGGAATACTATTGCAATGCAGGAGGTTGAGTCTCCAAGTGGTGGGGATTCTCATACGACTCGGGGATCACTACCTTCTCACAATCAGCCTATTGGAGCGGACTCTAAATTGGTGGATAAAGGAAAAAAGAAAAAGAAGGAGGTTATGGAACCTGTTTTGCGGGTTACTAGAAGTAAACTTGCTGGTGGAGCTATTCCAGCTTCCAATTATCAATGATAGGATGCTGGAATGTTCGGGGTCTGAATCGGCCTCATATGCAGAGAGAGGTAAAACTTTGGATGGCCTCTGAAAAATGTGTTCTCATTATTCTTGTTGAAACTCGAGTTAGGGAACATAATTTCTCTAGAATTTCACAGAAACTATGTCCTGGATGGAGTTGGATTGTCAATTATAATGCTCATCCAGGGGGTAGAATTTGGGTGGGATGGAATCCTATAGTCCTTAATGTTGATGTTTTACATTCGAAAGGGCAACATGTACATATCAAATGCAAGGTCTTGTCTAGAGGGGTGTGCTGCCATATCTCGGCTGTATATGCAGCTAACACTGTTAGTGAGAGACGGGAGCTTTGGAAGAGTTTGAAGTTTGGAGCTACTCTTATCACGGGTCCATGGTTGGCTGTTGGGAACTGGAACATGGTTCGGTTTCACGCTAAAAGGGTGGGCGGGCTTCGTATTCCTCAAGCTTTGATTGAAGAGTTCAACTGCGTGCTAAATGAGGTGGGGTTAGATGACTTGCCAATAAATAATGGTTCTTGGTCTTGGTCCAATAAATAATTTTTTTAGAAAAGGATTTGTTCTAGACTTCTAGGGGCCTTGTGAATACAGAGTGGTTGAATCAATTTACAGACTATAAACTCTCTATGTCTGTGGCATCGCTATCTGATCATTATGGACTGGTTGTAAAATGGGCTTCCAATTGCTCTTCTGGTCTGAAACCTTTTAAATTCCTAAAGATGTGGTGTTTCGTGCCAAAGGTGGAGACAATGCTTCAGGAGACCTTGAGGGCTACAGTTACGAGAAATCCTATACATCAACTTCTTAAGAAGTTGTGTATTTTCAAGGATCATATGAAGGAGTGGAATAAAAAGAAGGGCCATCTTAATTAATAAATTTTGGATGCTCGAAAGGTGCTGGGAGACATACAACAACAGCTGTTGACAGAGCCTTTAAATTCTAGTTTGCTTCAAGCAAAGAAAGAGGCTTCTTCTAACTTGGAAAACATGTATGGTTTTGAAGAAATGCTATGGGCCCAAAAATCGCGGGTGACATGGACTAAAGAAAATGATAGATGCACTCATTTTTTTCACCAAAAAGTTAAGCAGAGGTGATCCAGGAATGCAATTACTTCCTTATTAAATGAGGAAGGTGGTTATATTAAAGATCTTGCAGTGGTTAAAGATTGGCTGGTCCAGTATTATAAGAACCTTTATAAGGCCTCCCCATCTACTTCATCAGATTTGTGTCCTACTAGATGAATGTTAGAAGAGCGCGAGAAAGTGGGTCTTGAGAGAGAAGTTGATCCTGCAGAAATTAAAAGGGTGGTCATGGCGTTGAGCTGGACAAGGCCCCTGGTGCGGATGGGTTTCCTCCTCGATTTTTTCAAAAATTTTGGCATGTGGTTGGGAAAGATGTAATTCAGGCGGTGCAATTTTTTTTCGTGACAACATCTCTTCCTCAAGCAATAAATAGTACTTTTATTACTTTAATCCCAAAGAAGGATAAGCTGCATACCTTGTCGTAGGTGCAATAAATTCTCTCGTCATTTTAATGTATTTTTTTTTCCTGAATGGGTTGTTGTGTATTAAAAAAAAAACTCAAAAGAGTACAAATACCTAAGAGAGAAGTCCCTCAAATCCAACGTAAAAATGGAAATGAGAAGAACCATTTCCAATACATCAAGATGGAAAAAATGAACATAACCATCAAAAGCATTAAAAGATTAAAGAAAGGTCATGAATATGAAGATCTAAAAGCAGAAGATACTCTAGAAGGATGCCTTGTGCAACTTCATGTGAAGTCTTCTTAAAGCCTTGATGTAATGCTGCATTTTTTTGACCCCAAGTGGACCAAATAACAGTGGGATAGAGACATTTCAAAATTTTACTCCACATAGTAGTGGCGGTTGTGTGAGTCAGGAACCAGTCCAGCAAATGTGCCATAGAGAGGAAGATTGGATAGGAGATATGAAGAATATCAAAAATAAAATGCCATATCTCAGCAACAAATAGGCATTGCACAAACACGTGATCAACTGTATCGGAGCCAGCATAGCAACAATGACAGATTAGCAGAGTCTGGATCCCTCTCCTCTGTAAGTTAATGAATGACGAGATAGCATTTTGAAGCACTAAGGCTGTTGTAACCGAAGCTCTAAGTCTACACTTGCTCCACACAAGATTATGCCAATGAACACATGGCCCAAAAACATGACTATGGTTCCAAATTGATTTAAACGAGCATGCCCCATGCTTCCATTTTATGACATCTCGACCACCTAATATAAGAACTGACTGGAAGTAGGCAGTGACAGCCGGTGTAACATACAAAGGAAGGTGCCACTGACCGTCCTCAATAATCGATGCAAGGGTTACCTGCCTATCAAAGTCTCGACAAGATCTTCTACCAATTTTTTGGAACAGTGTTAAACCATCGCACCAAGGGTCTGTTAGAAGGCCAATCTGAGAACCATCACCAATCGAAATATGCGTGAGTATAAACTCTTGAGCCTGAAGAATACTTAACCAAATTGAAGACGAAGAGGTTTTTGGAATGCAAGACCAGAAACTTCCCTTGACGTATCTTTTCTTGAAACAGTAAACCCGTAATTTTTCTCCATTCGTGATGAAATCCCAAACTAGCATACACTTAGTAGCAAAGTCTAACTCCCCAATTTTCTGAATGCCAAATCCGCCTTTTGATTTTAGAAGGGCAACTTTAGACCATTTAAGAAAATATAATTTGTGAACTGTGTCATCATGACCCCAAATGAAAGCTCTAATCTTTCTCTCTATGTGTAGTCTATAAGACCTTGGAATCTTAAATCCAAATGCCCAGTAGTAGATAAAAGATAAAACCACTAATTTAATCAACTCAATTCATCCTGCTAGCGATAAATTCAGCGTATTCCAACTCGTTAATCTCGATAAATTTTATCCAACAGGGGATTAAAATGAGATTTCTTAAGCACGATATCATTCAAAGGCAAGCCCAAATACTAAAGAGGAAAATTAAACTACCTCTTTTAAAAGGAAGAATTTGTTCCAAAGTTCTGGACCACCTCACCGCCTTTGAGAAAATGATTTCGCTCTTCTTTTTACTAGCATGAAGACCTGTATCAGTGGAAAATTTAAGAAGAACAACGAGCAGGCCCTGAACAGTAAAGACATCAGCTTTCACAACCACAAAAAGGTCATCAGCATAAAAAAATATGGGAGAGTATAATACCCATTTTCATAGCAACTTTTGAAAGAGCTATTGAACCATCATCTACCGCCACATTCATCAAATTACTAAAATATTCTGTGACTAAAGTAAAGAGCAAGGGGGACAATGGAAAACCCTGCCTAATACCTCGACCAGAGTTGAAGAAACCCGTCGGCACACCATTAATAAGAAGCGAGAATTTAGGTGAAGTAATACAGGTCCTCACCCATTGTATCCACCGATCACCAAAATCATATAGCTTCAAAACATGCAGAATAAATGCCCAGGATATTGAATCATATGCCTTCCTTAAGTCCACCTTCACTGCCATACCAGCTGCCCCTCTCTTGTTATTAAAACCTCTCACCATATTTGAGGCCAACATTATGTTGTCATTAATCTGCCACCCTTTAATAAAAACTGCCTGTATAGGACCAATCAACTTATATATGTAAACAAGCCCCCAACTTGACAACCTCTTTCTTTACCACCTCCTTCATGTTAGGGTTCAATCGCCTCTGTGCCTTTCTAGATGGCTTACAACCTTCTTCCAGATGGATTTTGTGCATGCAAATTGAGAGATTAATGCCCTTAAGATCAGGAACACTCCACCCAATGGCTTCACGATGTTGATATAAGACCTCTACTAAGCGCTTTTCTTGAGTTTTCGTCATATCAGAGGCAATAATAACAGGAAGAGTTCTTTATGCCCCCAAAAATACATACTTTAATTTGTCAGGCAAAGGCTTCAACTCTAATTGTGGAGGGGACTCCAATGAAGGCACTAGGGGAGTACTAGAGAGAGAAGGTAGTGGCTCAATTGGAATTCTTCATGGTGGAGTATTCTGAATAGCATCCACTTCCAATATAGAATTCACCTATGCACACAACTCTTCATCATTAATTGTCTCATAGTTATAAAGAGACTTACATACCTCCAATGACTTTCGAGATATAGAGGATGAAAAAAATTCCTCTACACATTCATCAATATCATCCATATAGAACACATCACTCTGATCTGGAGGGTGTTGGATAGCATTGAACACATTAAACTTGACATTCATGTTGCCAAATGAAATATCCATGATCCCCGACCTACAATTTATACAAGCATCAGCAGTAGCTAAGAAAGGTCGACCAAGGATCACTGGAATGTGCCTCTTTAGGTTATGAACTGGCTCTGTGTCAAGTACAATAAAATCGACAGGAAAGTAGAACTTGTCCACTTTAATGAGCACATCTTCAATGATTCCTTGGGGTTGCTTTGGTGATCTGTCTGTAAATTGCAACACCACCGAGGTAGGCTTCAATTCTCTCAAGTCCAATTGTAAGTATATTGAATAGGGTAGCAAATTCACACTTGCACCCAAATCAAGAAGAGTTTTATCAACATGGTGCTCCCCAATGATACATGAGATAGTTGGGGCACAGGATCTTTGAACTTGGGAGTAGTGCATTGCTGAATTATAGAACTTACTTGTTGTGGCAACATCACTTTCTTTGGCACATGACTTTTAGAACGCCTTTTCTGAATGCACAAGTCCTTCAAGAATTTAGCATAAGGAGGAATTTGCTTGATGGCATCAAGGAGTGGCAAATTAATCTTCACTTGTCGAAACACCTCCATCATGTCATGCAGCTTGTCCCCTTGCTTCCCCAATTTAGATGCTTCAAGGAAACGTTGTGGGAAAGGAGCCTTGGGCTCATAAGAAATTTTAGCACTTGGACTTGTGGTCACTTTTTCTTCTTCTTTCTTCTCACTCACTTTATTATCAATAATTTTTCCACTCCTCAAAGTGGTAATGGCTTGAACTTGCTCGTGGTGTGGGTTATTTATGGAAGCTTACATCCCTCTTGGATTAGCAACTGATTGACTGGGGAGCTTCCCTTCTTCTCTTCTATTCAATGAAGTAGCAAGCTGTCCAAACTGAGATTCCAGTTTGGCAATGAATTGAGAATGAGAGTGCATGAGTTGAACTATACATTGTACTGTTGCGGCAGTAGCTTGTATTGTCTTTATCAAAGAATCAAGTTTATCAAACTTTGATAAGGTAAGTGTCAGCTTGTCTTCAATAGCAGAAATTCTCTGTGCCATAGGAACTTGTGTTTGATATTACTGTTGAGGTACAAAATTCCTAGGTTGATATGATGGTTGCATTGCTGCCCCTTGGTTACTATAAGAAAAACCAGGATGATTCCTCCATGTAGGATTGTAAGTATTACCTCGTGGAGGATTCATTTGTCCAATGAATGTAGCTTGGATTTGCTCATGTCGATATCAAAAAATTACCCCATTGAAGGACAATTGCTCACATTATGCATAGGACTAGAGAAAAATTCACAAGGGCCTAGCAATGAAGGATTTGAAGCAGAAGGAGTTTGATTGGCTGCCATAATTACTGCTACCTTCTGTGCAATTAAATCAATGTCGGTTGGCATAGCTTCTGAAGCACCAACCTCAAAAATCCCATCAGTCTTCCTTGTAGTGGCAGGTCTGCTAGAACGAGTAGATGACACATGTTGTAGAGAGTTGTCACTAAGATTTTTAAATAAGGTCCATGCCTCTTCTTCACTCTTCAACATAAAAGTACCTCCACAAGACGCATCAACCATCTGTCTGTTGGCTTCTGTCAGCCCTTCATGAAAACTCTGCACTAGTTGCCACTTAGGAACTTGATGATAAGGACACTTCCTAAGAAGGTCCTTGAATCTTTCCCATGTCTTATAAAATTGTTCCCCCTCATGTTGGGAGAAACCAGTGATAGCACGTCTGAACTGATTAATCTTCCCTATTGAAAAATATTTCTTGAGAAACTCATGTTACATCTGAGTCCAAGTTGTGATAGAACCTACCGGTAGAGAATTGAACCAATACTTTGCTTTATCTTTTAGGGACAATGGAAAAAGTCTCATTCTGAAAGCGTCTTCAGAGAAGTTGTGAATTTTGGTAGTTGAGCACACTTCAATGAATTCATCTAGATGCTTGTAAGGGTCTTCTTTAGTCAACCCAAAATAAGATGGTAGCATCTAAATAATGCTGGACTTGATCTCATAATTCTGTGCTGTGACATTGGGCAGTTGAAAACCAGCTGGTGAGGTGTATGTCTCAGGAACATAGTAGTCCCTAAGCAATCTAGCCCTTTCTCCAGTAGCATTAGGAATAAGATTGTCATTCATTTCTTCCTCCATGTCTTCAGTTAATTCTTCCTCTTGCACAATGGTATCAATAGGGATGTTCCTCTATTGTCTAAGAGTACGTTCAGGCTCAGAATCAAGAGGTATCAAAGGATCAGCTACAGAACGACGACCTTACATATATTAGCCAAAAGCACCTGAAAAGAAAACAAAAACAAAATTAAAAATAAAATATAAAAATTTTCTAAACTACAAATCCAATTAAAATTAATTCTGTAAAATCCAATCAATCAAATAGATAATCCCTAACAACAGTGCCAAAAATTGATTCGTGTGTGAGTGCGTCTCAAATTATAATTACCACACTTCGCAATAGAACGAATTTCTTGCAGAATAGGGCTATCGAAAGGGGTGTCGAACCTCAAGAATTATGGTCTGATGAGTTGGAACAATAATTAGTTCTAATTAAATTTAAGAGAAAAGAATTTTGATTTTTATAATTAAACTAATTAAAAAGCAAAATAAAATAAATCAAAGGAAATAGAGAGTGTAGATAATATGAGATAAATCTAGGGTATTTGACTTCACCACTAACTCCACAATCAATAGTCAATTGATTTAACTATGGGGGATTACATCATGCATAAGTGGTGTCGGTGGCTACAAGCTCACCTTTATCCGTCAAGAAGATAACATATGATTAAGGCTAAGTCATGGACTATCTTCCATTGGCATGGGTCATCTGCCTAACTACTCTAATCTAGGGTGCAGTATGGTTTATCTTTTTTAGGCATAATCCATCAAAGCTTTTAATGATATATTCAGTGATTACCATTGCATAATAATCGCTCTTATGATCACAGAAAATAAGAGAGATTGAATTCAATAATAACAACCAAATATCTAAGACAAAATAAGAAATTATTGAAACTGAATTTACAAGACTTTTATTGCTCAATTCTATAATAAGAATCCTCTAAATTACACAATCTATGCATATATATAAAGGTCCCAATAATTAAAATAATCAAACCATTGATGCTTTGTTAGGGCTACATCAAAACCCTAGTGGATGAACTAGCCGCTCATGGTAGAAGAAGAAGTTTCAACTGTTAAGGAAGAAGGCATCATCTTCATGAATTATTCGTATGACTTCGTTCTCCAATGGCTCTGCAAAGTATGTCTTCTGTTCTGTCCAAAACTCTCTCAAACTCTCTAATCTCTCCCCAACTCAGCCTCCAATTCTTCACTTTATGTCCTAAGAGAATACACCAAAGTCCTAATCCAATTAGGAATTAATTAGGTTTTCCCGCAGCACTAATCAGTGGGTTTTTTCTACTAACTTTTGGCCCAACGTTTGACACACTAGAAGTCCAATTCACGAAATTTTTGTGAAATACAAAAGTGTGCAGAATCGAATTTCGTTGGATCTTAATAGAAATGAAGTTGATTTGAGGCTCAAAAATAACACTTCTGGTCCATTTTTGAAAATGGGATTAAGACTGTATTATGCGCAGATTTGGGCTTCAGACCCGAAACCTTCTTAAGCAGCTGTAATTCTCTTGGACCTCTTACATGGGCTGATTTGAGTTGAAATCAATGGTTGAATGGATCTCCTTGATGTAGGCTTCATCTAACCATCTTAGATGTCTTCTTTAAAAGCCCAAAATCATGGTTTTAACTGAAATAATCATTAAGGCCCTAAAAATACAGAAAACACTAAAATGAAGTAAAATCATAAAATAATCTGTCACTAAGAGAATAAAATACACAAGTTAAGAGGCTAGAGTGCGTAACATTCAACACCGATCAGCTCCAAATCTAGGTTTGTAACCTACCAAATTGACAGCTTTCGAGTCTTCTTCCATTTGCCGCTAGAATCGGAACAAAACTCCAAGTAACGAAAAAGTTATGACCAGAAACGCACAAGGTGTGCAGACTAATTCGAACCAAAATTTTTGCAACCTTCAATCTCTCTTGCATGAAACAGATTTTTCTGACTCCTAAATGCCTCCAAATTTTCACTACTATGTCCTTGAATGGAAACCACCAGTTTGAGAAGAATAGGTTTCAAGTCTCTTTAGAATTAGGGTTCAGAGAGAGAAGACTAGTGTGTAAATTTAATACACCATGTCTCTTCTATATGGTGACCGTCCCACCCTATTTATAGGGTGGGGTGAGCTGTCACCTTCTCTTTTTATCCAACTCTAATTCCTCCTTTGATTTAAACTTGCTCTCCAAGTTAGGCTAGGGGTGGGTTCTAGATAGGTTTATCAATGGCTTGACTTCAATGGGCCTATGTAAATGGCTTGTCAACTCTTGACCCATTTAATAAGTCAATTAATTATTTTTAAGTCCACTAAATAAAAATAATTGCACTTGAAGACATGAATAAAAAAGCCAATGTTACCAAATATTGCAAACCAACCCCTCCAGGTTAATTAGTTAATTGAGTAAATAAAATCATCAATTCAATATAGTAATTAATCCATATTTTGGCCACTAGATTTATAAATCATTTGATTATATAAATTCTTTTCAAATAAAATTATATATTTATAAACAAATATAATTAAGAAAACTATTGATTAAATATAACTGGCCAATTTTATGTGATCAAACAAACCAAATCAAAATATAAACATCACATGGATTCCAACTTGAAAAGTATGTCCAAACCCCGTAATCATAAATTAGCCAAAATACCCAAGTGTGTTGACTCGAAGGTCAGTCAAGTAAATCAATGTAACCATCACCATGAATTAGAGTCCATAAATCTCTGAAGATTAAGAGTCAATTTGCTTTAGTAATGATAAGGAATGTTACTTATGATGGCTCAAGTAATTCTCTATAGGTCTCCTGTATATATTCCCAAACTATCTAAGTCTACTATCTCTTCTTTTCTCGTTAATGGGTGACACACCTAATTTTTCTCTTACACTTTCATTTGTGACCTATCTCTTCTAGTTACTCTAACCATCTATCTTAACATTCTCATTTCCGCTACATGAAATACGGTCCACTCTTTATGCTTGTTGAACAACTTATTCTTCACAAATACACTGATTAATGGTTGCTTGATCAAATATATAATGTTCTCCTTGCTTTAAATCACTCAATCACAGAGTATGGCAGTATATGAAAATCCTAGATTGATTCTTAAAGCTTTCTCTAAAAATATAAATTTTCTCAATAATGTATACCCTAAACTAACAAAACCCCATATTTATAGCTAATATAGGAGTCCTATATTAAATAGGAAAATAAACCAGTTAGAATTCTAATTTTTTCAAGTTATCAAAACTGTTTTATCTCTATCGATCGACACTAATTTGGAGTGAGAGAACTGTTCCAGTAGTCATCAAGCAACTTGCCCAAATTTCATGGATTGAGCAATTACTCTTGTGGTTATAATCGATCAAATCTTCAATTGAAGCTCACTATTCTCCAACAAATTTCTATTTTCAAAATTTAGATCAATCCACTAATTTATTGATTAATCAAAAAGCTTTAATTTTGAAAAACGTGTTTAAACATAATTTTAGGCCTTTTAAGATGATGAGGAGTTTACGCCTATATATTGCGTATGTATGATTAACTTCCGCGATTGTATGGTTTTGGAATGACTCTTGAGGTTAGGAGTGTTGACATGTAATCCGAGTCACCCTCAGTTTCAGGGAGTCAGAAATTCGGGGTGTGACAACTTGCTATTAGAGCATGATATCAAAGCGAGATTGTACATGAGATTTGTGAGCGTTTAACTTTAATCACCCTTAATTTCGGGAGTTATAAATCAGGGTGTGACATATATGACCTCCAAAGTCAGTGTTTTATCTGTAAAAATATATATGAGGAAGGGGTGAACAACAACATGCCCAGTGAGATGCTCTAACCAACCGAACAATGAACCAGGCAGTCATGCATGCATGCAAAATGGCATTCTTATCCGACTATATGGCATATTTAATTATACACATAAACAAAGCTTAACTATTCCATGAACAGTTATGAGAACACGTATGTCACTTTCATATAAACAAATCAAATAGAAATCTCATTCACAACCAAAACTTAACACCACGTATACACCTAAATCAACCAAAGTTGGTGGTGGGAATAGCTAACATTCAAAATCTAAAGTGTATGCCTTATATGCCAAATACTCTGCTTTCGCTTTATGGGTTGCTAACCCAAAGGTAATGACACCCGCTTGACCAAGTTTTTAGGCTTCTTACCCTAGGGCATTGAGTTTTTCTTACTTCTTACAACTTTTCACCCAAAAATAATCAATCATCACATAAGTATATGAACACCTCAAGTATACACAAAATAAGGAAATCTTCAAAACTAACTTCAAATGTGTTACAACCTCATTTGGATAATGCACCTCAAACTCAAATCATACATTTTGTAATGCATTGTCATTTAACTTATGATAAACCAAACCTCATGCATTTTTATGAAAAAAACTTCTTTTACGCATTTCATCAAACACGTGGAGACTAAAAGTTTAAAATAATATGGTCATCCACTACATCATTAAATCTAAGTGTACAACACACTAGCACACCACATATATACCTTTCAAGTATAAAGAACTCATATAAAGCACACATACTTCAATTAGCAAGTATATTAATGCACAAATCTCATAAATCTCAAAGACAAGCATATTCTTATATAGATATCTCATGTTATAATACAAATTTCACAACTATGTGACCTATAGAAGCAAAGCTAAGAAGGAATTCACACCTCTTCCTCAATTCCAAGCTTAAGGACTCAAATCCTGGAAATCTCCAAGGCTTTAATAGTTTCCAAGATCTTCAACTTCACCAAAAATAAACCTTGCATATGTTAGAACATAGAAGAAGTGAAGGGGAACAACTTTACATTTTGCACCAAGAATCAAATCAACCCCTAAGCCTTCCAAATTGAAGAAATGAACTTGAAGATGGAAATGGTGGGAGTGGGAGAAGGAGAGAGTTAGTGTTGACGAAAAGAGGGAAAGAGTATAGAAATCATATTTTCACCACTCACCAAGCCTATACATATATGTATATATCTATAATTGAGATATTTTGCAAGACTTTGCAATTTAGTCCCTTCACTCTTTTGTTTTGCTCCTTTACCCTTCTGTACTTAGATTTAATTGCAAAATGGCACCCCCTCATTTCACCAAGACTTTAGTCTATATTATTATGCATTGCATATTTGTAGGGATTGTACTTCTACCACAACAGAATAATTGAGGTAATTTGTTCCAATATTTTTCTATCTGTCTCCAGCAATACATTGTTACTATACTTTTAACACTAGGGACACTGTTATATTTTGTTTGGGGGTGGGGTAGATTTATCAAAATGCATGTCTTTTTTGAAAATCTTTTAATCCAAAATAGAGTCATTTTTCTAATTTATTCAAAAATATATATATATATATATATATATATATTTTTGGCAGTATAGTATCTTTACAATGATGATATTGGATTAACTTATGATCCGTTTCATGAAATCCAAGAGATGTTAATGTTTTGATTTAAATTGAACTTGTTATTAGGGTAATATAATGATAGACATTATTGCATCACGGGCATTTAGAAGCAGAAATATTTTTGCACAAAAGTCAAACTTTGTAATTCGAATTGAAAAGTGAGTAACCTTCTGATAATCTGAAAGATCTAATAGTAGAGACTTAGATCGTGTGAGCTTTCGTGCCTTTCACTTTTTTAGAGAGTTTTTATGCTAACTCCGAGTCACAAGATGACTCAATTTTCTTAGATACCGTATTAAAAATTGTTGGTAGTCTCATTATCTTTCATTTTGGTTGATCACTGAAAATGAAATCACTTCGAGTTAAGAGAAACAAAGGCCTTGTAATTAATTTTTCTACTATCGTATTCTACCATAATCCTTCTTTCTATTGTTAGTTTCTGAAAAGTGATACGGATGTTCTTGTGAAAAAGAAAAAAAAACCATCATATTTTTTTCAATGAAAAGAAAAAAGAAAGAAAGAAAAAAAAAAAGAAGAAGAAGAAAGAAAGAAAGAAAAAAAAAAGAAGAAGAAAAAGAAAAAAAGAAAAAAAAGAAGACAAGTTTTCCCTTCGAGATATTTTGAAGACTCATCACTTCCAAAAACATTCACATGCAGCCCCATCCTAATCACCACCTGTAAGATTTATGGAAAGATATGATAGTAGGTAATAAGTGAGAAGGCGCTATGGTGGGTAACTCGACATTCTCCCAAAAGTGATCAATATTCCTATCATGAGACTTTTCTATTTATATGTATCGGTTTTTCATATTAGTATGTGAGCTTGTTTTTACTTTGGAAACAAAATTTCTACTCACATACAACTGAGAGAAACAGTTAGCTAGATCTCCGAGAGTTGTTCTTTTAGAGAGATATTTACCTGTGAGATTTGAAGTCAAAACGTCTTTTTCTTCTAGTGACTTGGGAATTACATTACTTGAATTTGAGGATGGCTTTTTGTCGACTTCACACACATTCACTATGCTTCTAGGTTACTTGTGGATGATTTTTCCTTGATGTTTATTGTTATAACACCCTAGTAGCTTGTTGTATATGAGAAATTTATCAATTTTATTTCTTATTTTTCATGTTTCATGGATATACAGGAGATTCTCTGAACAATAGGGGAAATTACTGCCTTAAAACAACTCTTCTTTGTAATAGTTAGAAAGTTTGTGGGTACCTTCATTGCAAACCCTCACGAGGCTATAGCTCGTCCACTAGGGGTAACTTAGGGGTTTAAGGCCTTATTGCAATCGATAGCAGCCTGCAAAAGTGGTGCATCTTTAGTTAGGAGCTAAATAAAGTAGCAATTTTGTGCACTAATCTCTTTTGCTTGTATTTGCTAGAGGACTAGCAAAAGCTCGTTTGGGGGTAATTTGATAAGTGTAAAAACTTGCTATTTTAAATCCTAAAATAAATTTTTAATTCATCTTTTATTTTATTTAAATATTCTTATCTTTGCATTTTATGTTTTATAGGGGTTGATTTTCAAATAAGAAGAAAAGCAGTAAAAGAGGGCTAAAAAGGATATATATAGCAAAAGATGAACATAACAAGAATTGTAGGAGATATGGTATTCTGTGCAATCTACTTCATAAGAGGTCTCAAGTTCAAAATTTTGCAAAATATTTTTTAGACGGCCACGTCTGCAGTCCAGAATTGAAATTAAAGATATGTAAATCAAATTTTAGATATTTAAATTCAAAATTTTGTATTTTGAATATTTGTTTTTGAATTTTGTATTTTGAATTTTGTATTTCAAATTTGTATTTTGAATTTTGTATTTTAAATTTTTTTCACCTAAATCATTCCCTTCTAACTCTATAAATAGGGGGTCTTAGGGGATTGTGAAGGAAGTTAGAAATTGTAGAGAAATTATAGAAAAAAATAGTGTAATTGTTTTATTGATTCAATGATGAGTAGTGGTTTATTTCTATTTGTTTATTTTCTATTAATATGCAAGCGTAAACATCCTTCTCAAGGGAGTGATGAAGCCACCATGGCTGAAGTATAGGTAAGTTGTTTTATTTTCTTGTCTACTTTTTCCTCCCAAGAGCATTCTTCTACTCTTCTATTCTGGATTTTATTTTCTAAAATTAGAGGAAGGATTTTTCGTATTTGCCAAATAATGGTAATTCGAAGAATGCCTACCTCGGTTTACTTAGCCAATGTGCATCAGATTAAGTAAAGAAATGTCTCTTTCATATATAATCAAGTCATTCTTTTTTATTCTATATTTTCCTTCATCTTTCCAAGTTCTAATTGGATTGGTGAAGTGTATTGGTTATTGGAGGAAAAACTAGATAAGAATATAAAAAAAACTTTATTTATATGGATCCATAGTGGTGAATTCTCTTTCCTTGAAATTTGTCCCATTATTTGATCTAAGACATTTAATATTAGTTTTTATTATTAAATAAAAAATCAGAATTTTATTTTTTAAATATTCATTTTTCATCTCAAGAGATTTAGGTTTTGAAGTTTAGACTTGTTACTGATTCTCACTTGAGAGTGGTTCGACCCTGCTTACTGCTATACAGTTTTTAGTAAAGTTTTTGCAAGTTTTATTATTTTTGTATGAAGTGTAGAAAAGTAACGACAAACATCCAATAATCTACACTCGTCACGTACATAAAGTCCAAAAGAAAATATATTAACGGGGAATAATATTCAAATAGGAAATATATATATATATATATATATATATATATAAATATTCCTAGCCCTAACATTCATTGTTCTACGTCATTAACATAATTCTTCCACAATTGTCCAACATGGCATACAAAATGAAAGTACATAAAATCCCAAAAGCTTCTAAGTGTTTCGACCCTATCACTCCTATATGACCTCCAAAACTGGGGCTTTATCTGTAAAAATGTTTATGGGGAGGGATTGAGTGACAACATTCCTAGTAGAGATGTTCCAACTAACCCAACAATGACCTAGACAGTCTTGCATGAATGCAATATGGCATTCTTATCTAACTATATAACATACTTAATTATGCACATAAACAAAGCTTAACAACTCCATAAACAATTATGAGAACACGTATGCCACTTTCATATAAACAACTCAAATTGAAATCTCATTCACAACCAAAACTCAATACCACATATATACCAAAATCAACCAAAGTTAGTGGTGGAAATAGTGGACATTCAAAATCTAAAGTACATGCCTTATAGGCAAAATACTCTACTTTCGCTTTACGAGTTGGTAACCTTACGGTAACAACACCCGCTTGGCCAAGTTTTTGGGCTCTTCACCCTAGGGCACTAAGGCCCTGTTTGGCAGAGCTTTTGCTTCTGCTTTTACGCAGAAGAAAAAGAGAAGCAGAAGCTAAATCAAGAAGCTGGTACCCCCCAGCTTCCTTTAAACGCTCTTTTTAGACTCTGAAGCTCTTCCGCCTTATCAATCCAAACACTCTCCAAAACGGCTTTTGAGCTTGAAAAGCCGAAAGCCGCTTTTTAAAAGTCAATCCAAATAGGGCCTAAGCCATTCTTACTTCCTATGACTTTTCTCCCAAAAATCAATAATCATCATATAAGTATTAGAACACCTCAAGTACGCACAAAACAAGGAATCTTCAAAACTAACTTCAAATGTATTACAACCTCATTTGGATAATGCACCTCAAACTCAAATCATGCATTTTGTAATGCATTGCCATTCAACTAATCATAAATCAAACATCATGCATTTTTATGAAAAAAGTTCTTTTAGGCATTACATCAAACAAATGGAGCCTAAAAGTTTCATATACTTCCAAATGTGTGGAATTGATTCTAATAACATATGCTTTTAAAACAATATGGCCATCCACTACATCATTAAATCTAAGTGTACAACACACTAGCACACCATATATATGCCTTCCAAGTATAAAGAACTCATATAATGCGCTTTATACACATATACTTCAATTAGCAAGTATATTAATGAACAAAACTCATTTAAAACATGCAAAAATATTTGAATCTCAAATAAAAGCATATTCTGACATAGATATCTCATGTTATAACAAAAACTTCACAACTACATGACATATAAAACTAAAGCTAAGAAGGAATTCACACCCCTACCTTAATTCTAATCTTAAGGACTCAAACCCTAGAAATCTCCAAGGCTTTAATTGTTTTCAAGATCATAAAACTTCACCAAAAATAAACCTTTCACTAGTTAGAACGTAGAGGAAGTGAAGGGGAAAAACTTTACTTCTTGCTCCAAGACCTGAATCAAGCCCTAAGCCTTCCAAAATGAAGAAATGAGCTTGAAAATGGAAAATGGTGTGTGAGGGAGAGAGTTAGGGCTGACAAAAAGAGGGAGAGATGAGAGAAATCAGATTTTCTCCACTCACCAAGCCTATACATATACATATATATCTATAATTGAGATATTTTACAAGACTTTGCAACTTAGTCCCTCACTCTTTTGTTTTGCTCCTCTACCCTTTTATACTTTCATTTAATCACAAAATGGCACTCCCTCATTTCACCAAACTTCATTTAAGTCCCTCTAGTTCACTTATTCCCCCACTTCATTTATAAAACCTGTGAACACTTTTCGATTTACTTGGACCCTTTCCGGCCCCACACCCGAACACATAAACTTCAAGGAACCCTAAAAGTCTTTAAGCATGCAATTAAATAGTTAAATCATGCTTCAACTCAACTGAAAATGAAATTAAAATTGAGAAAATTTTTGTGGCTTTACAATAGTAGTCTGCCACCTTAATTAGAGGCCCAACGTCCTCGTTGGCCACACTTTCGGCTGGGTTTTGGCTTTGATACCATTTGTAATGGCCCGCTCCCTAAGGTATGATATTATCCTCTTTGGATATGAGACCGCACAGTTTTGTTCTTGGACTTATCCTAAAAGATCTCATACCATTTGGAGATAGCACGTACATATAAGCACTTCACTTTTTTCCTTCCCCAAGCGATGTGGGACCCTACATAAGAGTATGATTTTATTTTATTATTGTCGTTTTCCTTTCTTAAATTCTTTTAATGAGTTAATTTTGTGTTGTTGAGATTAGTTGTATTGTTTAATTTCTATACCTCAATATTGTTATTCATGTTGTTCGTATTGATGTATTATTCATCTTATTAAAAAATATTGCGAATTATATTGTTGTTTTATTAATTGTTATTCATATATGTATGTTTCAATATTGTTATGGATCATGGTATTAATAAAATTTGATGAATTGTGTTCTAGTGTATCATAATATATTTGAAAATTTTTTAGCTTTAATTTTGTTGGTAAGACTTTCTTAGGAGTATCTAGTAAACTAGTAAAGATACTTGTGAAAAAAAGAAAGTAAACTAGTAAAGATTAGCTAAACATGTTATTTCACTCTCATTGTGAGTAATGTAGAATTCACACCTTATAATTCAAAGTCATTTTTCTTCAATTGTAAGGCATTCAACATTACCAAACACAACATCAATTTATTTTGAATTGATTGATTCAAAACCATGTTATATCTATCTATATATTAAGGGTAAAGTACGAAAAACCCCCTTGTGATATACCTTTTGTGCAAGATGACCCCCTACTTTTTTAAAATGAGTCATGTCAATCCCTATTTTTGCAAAAAGGTGCATATACCCCCCTCTGACCACTTTTTGACATAAAGTAAATTTTTTATTTCGATTTTGCCCTTTTATTCACTTGAATTTTCTTTAATATTCAAATGTGCAAAATAATCCCCTAAACTTTTCCAAATGTGCAAATTCACTTCCCGAAAGATATTTTGAAGCAAGTAAGTTCCCCATCTTATAAAAGTTAACAACTTGACCCCCGAACTATAATGACATATATACTCTTTAATATGTCTATTATGCCATTCTCTTTATAAATATAGTATTTTATAATAAAAATTTAGAAAAATAAAAAAATAGTTAGATAAAATTCATAAATAATAAGTTTTAAAACATTAAAAAGTAACAGACCAATAAAATTTTATTTAAGAATTTTATCTAACTATTTTTTTATTTTTTTAAATTTTTATTTAGAAAATACTATACTTATAGAGAAAAGAGTATTTATGTCATTATAGTTGATTAATTTTTTTTAAATCTTAAATAAAGTTCTATTAGCCTTTTATTTTTTATATTTCTAAACTTATTATTTAGGAATTTTATCTAACTAATTTTTTATTTTTTGAATTTTTAGAGAAAAGGGCAAAATGGTCATAGTAAAGGTATATATCTCATTATAGTTTTCCAGGGGGTCAACATGCCAACTTTTGTAAAATGAGGGATTAAATTGATTCAAAAAATAGTTTAGGGGATGAATTTACACATTTGAAAAAGTTCAGGGGGCACTTTTGTCTTTTTAATATTACGGAGTACTTTATTATACTAATACAAGGTCATTTTAGTCTTTTGGAATGCATTAGTCCTTCTTTGCACACTTTTATAACATGGTGGGTGTTTTTTAATCAATAGGGGTATATGCACTCTATGTATAATAGGGAGATTTTTTGCACTTTAAACATATATGGCCTTACAAATTTTTTTAAATGAAAAATATGCTAAAACAGAAAAAAAAAAAAGATTTTTATTATGCAAGTGACCCTTGCTAAGTATTAGTATATTGGAATTTGTATTGAGAATTTCACATTTGAGTTTAAAAAATTGCCTTCACCTTGTTGGGTTTGATGCAACCAAGGCTCAATGAAAATTTGTTTTTGGGTAAGCTCATGCTAAATAATTTTCCTTTTTTTTTTTAGACTGGGCTTGGTTATAGTAATAGGATTTTTTTTCTTTGGGTTGGACTTGAGCCCACCAAAGCTCACCCTGGAGTCGGCCTTGACTGTATGGACAAGTAAATAGCATCCATTTTTTTTTATTTTCTTTCTTTCATAATTTTATGGTTCTCGTCAATTTGTTTGAATGGGTATCTAATAGCCATATAGAGTACATGTGGATAAATCAACGAGGGTTCTTTTCATTTCCCATTTTAGTGGTGATCAAGCGACTGATTCCAAAATCTGGGCCAAGTTGGCCAAACTTCAAGCAAAGAACCCCAACCACGCAACAAAGGCAGGCCCAGCGAGCTTGTGATGCACAGAACTAAGGATGTCTTCGGCGCACGGTGCATCGGATGCAACAAATACTTATTATCCTTAGTAAAAAAAAGTGTGGTGCACTTAATTGCAGAGTCAAAATTTAAAAATCTTTGAAATTTATATTTATTTATTTATTTATAGAAAAGGAAGGAAAATGATATTGCTGATTAAAAGAAAAAAAAAAAAAATATTAAATCTCTATTATTTTACTTAGCACCTCGTCCTACTTTTTATTCATCCAATTCCAATTCCAATTCCATTTCCATTATCCAAATTCCATTTCCATTGGGAGTTGCGTTTGGTAATAAAATTGATTTGGAGCACTGGTGAGACGGTGTTGAAAGCCCGTCCCAGCTCCACCCCCAGTGCCACCCATGCAAACATCATCAATATTTTTTGGTACAAAGCCTGTCTCGGCTCCCATCACCGGACACACTGTAAAGTCCCTCTACACCCATCCTGATTCCATGGCGGCTACTACAGCTCCCAAATGGGCCCAGAAGACTATCAGTCTTCCTCCACAACGCCGAGGCTGTCATCTTGTCACCCCCAAGGTAATCTTCTCTTGCTCTCTCTCTACTTTATTCTTCAATCAGTTTTCTCTGGGGTAATTTATACTTTTGCCGTTATTTCCAATGTTTCAGTTCAGTTTTTTTATTTTTTGAAAAAGAAATTAAATTGTGCATCTATTGATACTGTCTTCATCCATATAATCAAATTCCTTTTAGTTGGGATTTCGGTTGTTCTTCAATAATTACTAACTACTAGTAGTATATAATTTTTGTTTCATCAATTTTTGTTTTTGTTATCACATAAACCTAAACCTACCCACTACCTAGTGTCAATAGCGGCTAGGATTGTCCCCAATTTTGGGAATTACTTCCTTTGATATTTTGATTTTGACTCCACAATACTTTAATTGTTTGATAAAATTGAAAACTTAAGTACCAAAAATTTTAAGAACTGAATTTTGAGTGATATTTGTAGACTAAGATTCTTTTATATATATATATATATATATATATATATATATTGAATTTTAAGTGTTCAGTGATAAGTGAAGTCACTATCACTTAAAATTTAACTCATTTTTTGTGGCACTTATTTTGTAAAGTGATATTTAAATTGCATTATCAAGTACACTTATTAATTGAATAAACACTTAATCTATTCAGAATAATCTATTCAGAATGAACTATGAAGTGCTAAATTGGGTTATCAAACGCCATCTAAGTCCTCACAAGGTTGGGGCCTTGCTTTGTTACTAAAAATTAGCTGTTTCCAACTCTGGTTAAGCTTGATCATGTCAAATCCTAATCACATTTCACCAAAAAGATCTCCATCTTATCTTGTCGAGACTCTCTTTACTCCTGAACTAAAAGCATCCCATATCCTTTTACTTATGCCTTAAAGATTTTGAAATACTAATTTTTATAGTTTCTTAACCCAACGGACTTAAATATGTATGGGGGGAGTTATTGGTGATCATATTGATATATAACTGGTTAGAATTTTTTCCCTATCATTTCTTTATACCGAGTCGATTTAATCTTTCTTGTCTCTGAATTTAGTCCATTTTATCCCTTATTTCAGCTCAACTATATAATCCCATTTAAAAAATAAAATAAAAACATGATTACTAAATTCTGTGTTTCGTGTTTATTTTATAGTAGAGAGTATGGATTCCATGCCTCTAACGGGTATGAGCACATCATGCAATAACTTCGTCTCTGTTGCACACTAACACTTGTCCTAAGATATTATTTCAGTTAAGGTTCTCATTGTAAATGATTTATATTTTAATGGGGCTAGCATTAGCAGCTGAAATTATTACAAATAGAAGAGGCATTGACATTATGCACTGTTTCAGACGCATCTACAAGTGAAGACTGAAAAATCATTTGTGAAACTTTGTTGTGGTGGCCATTATCCTCTCGTACTCCCCTTGCTCTGACTTAACCTAAATAGTCCTAGTAGACCAAGCCCATTTATTTAATTTATTCTGTTTCATTTTTAAACTACAATTACTTCTCTGAGAAGATGGTAGACTGATTTAAATATAAATAGAAAGTTTTCCAGCCAATCAATTGGATACACTGGTCTTTCTAGTTTTTTTTTCCTCACTTTTGGAGGTGTAGTTTAAAAACCTTCAGTTTGACTTTAAGTGATTAAGTTTCTTTAATATTAGCATGCCACATTCCATTCTCCTCTGCGGTAGAACTTTAATAATTGTCTAATACATATAGTATTGAAAACTGCACTATCGGCATGCTTCATACCAATTGAGATTAGGACGTTACCCAAGCCTCAAAGATGTCAAAGTGCATTGTGCTCTAAAATAATTCTAGAGTAGTGAATAAATCTTGTTTAAATTTTCTCTAACAATAACTTTTTTAAAATTCTAACAATTATATTTTAAACGTACAAATACAAATTCTTTAAGTATAAAGAACAAAAACGAAATATCAAGCAATCACACATAAACGCATGATTATTACATGAAAAACCCAATGTGGAAAAAACAACGGGCCCAGGCATATCAAATCTACTATCAAAAGAAAGTTAATGCAAGCCAGGTTACCAGATTCTAATCCAATGAATCCCTTATTTACCTTGATCTGGACTCACGCTTGATGATCCTTCTTGGATTTTGCTGTTGTCAGTCAACGAATCTGCTCCTCACACAATACACTCTTCAATTTGTGCTTAGATCTCCATTACTAGTAACATCCGATTGTTGTTTGTTTGTGTGATTTAGTCTCCACAAGTTGTTGATCAACACTCTGAATAATAACTGACCATCGAATGCAAGATGCTAGATGATAAAAAGAAAAGTATGCTCTCCATGAACAAAATGATTATATGATCTTCTAGCTAGATGTTTATGTATCCTTTTTATATTCTTCATATAATTTTGAGAGCCTATGAGTGTTTATATAATGTTTTGAGTCCAAAAGAATTAGGGTTTTAGAGTTGTAATTAGAAAAAGAAACTGAATTCCACACGGCCGCACTAATCAATTGATTGAGCCTAATTAGTGAGGTATGGTCGATCTTTGATTGATCGAACTCCCTTGTCCCAGTTCAGTTAGGATTTAAGTTTCTAAAGCATTTTTATGCATTCTAAAACTTAATTTAATGGATCAAAACATGTAGCATGGAGTCCTAATATGATTAATAATATGAATGAACAAAATAAAAACTCTAGTTGTTGAGTTAGTAATTCAAGAGGTACACTTACTTTTTACTCTTTTGATTTTCAATTGCTTTTTCTCCATAGTCCATGAATCTGAGGTAAATTCTAATCCTAACTAACTAAACCAACTTTTAAAAATAGATAAATATTACAGACTTTGACTTTTGTTACGAAATTTACTAAGTTCTAATATCCCCACATTTTCCCCTTTTGGAAATTTCGTAACAAAATCAAAATAAATCAACAATACATTATATATATATATATATATATATATATATATATATATATATATATATTATAAAGACTCAAAGGCTTTAAAAGCTGCTTGTCTTCTTGAAATATCTAAGATCCTGTAAGACATAGACAAACAAGTATATATGTGCATCATATCAATGTAAAAAAAGATATAAGCCATAAATGAAGCACAAGAAATTCAAATACAATTTGCAATCTCCTTCTCAATTGCAATCTCGCCCTCAAACATAAATCATATCATAATCTTTTTCTTATGTCTCTCTTTTTGCCACAAAATTGACAAATTAAACAAACAAGATAATTTATATAGAAGAGTAAATTTATGTATACCCCATACCATCAATTATATGTAAACCATGCAAATAAACAAAATTTGTACATAAAATACTAAGTTCTAATGACATATATTAATGATTTTGAGATGATAGAATTAAGTTCTTAGAGGGAATTAAATGTAGAGAGGAAAATTAGAGCCTTTCTTTATGTAATTTTTCAAATTATTATTATTATTATTTTAAATTAATCATACCATTCTTTCAAATTGATTATATTGTCAAATCACAAAATTTTCTAAGACCAACACACTGGATTCCACAAGTCTTCTTAAAAAGTGACCAAATAATGTTGTCAACTTAAAAGATTCTATATAGCATTTCTTTTTAATTATTAACCATTAGTAAATCATTTAAAAGTCCAAGTGAATTGTGCGCTCTAACTTCTACTCACTCCCTCTGTCCCAATTTAAATGTCCACCTTAAAAAACTACACACACAAAACTACATGTGTGTGTAGTTTTTTAAGGTGGACATTTAAATTGGGACAGAGGGAGGATCAAATATAAACACAATCTAATTTGTGTCCAAGATAATTTTTGAAATCAACTTTCAAATCTTCAGTGATAAAATTTTGAGAGAACTCATATAACATAAAGTTCATCTCATTAATTATCATGACAGCCTTCATACAAGTGGGTTTCGAACTCTTTTTTTTTTTTTTTTCTGGTAATTAGGATAGCCAACTCTTTCTTTAGACATAAAAATATACATATATACTTTTGAGCACTGTTTATAATACTTTACTTATCAAAATAAAATAAAATACATATTTACTTTTAGTTTTTAAATGTGTTGGTAGCTTGGACTAATCCCATAGGTAAACCTTTCCATAATTATAACATTATTCATAAGTTATTTTTCTTTTTCATTCTTGATTTTTATGTTGAGACATGATCTTTTGTGAGACATAATCAATTCGATTCTCAAGACTCTAATATATCAGAGTGCGCTAAGCCCTAAAATAGAAATAGATCTAGAGTAGAGAATAGATCTTATTCAAAATTTAACTAACAATAATTGATTTTTAAATTCTAAAAATTATATTTTAAAAGCACCAATATAAATTATTTAAGTATAGAGAGATATCAAATAAAATTTTAAGCACACATATAAAGACATGATTATTGCGTGGAAAACGGTAGACAAAAAGTAAAAATCATGGGACCTCATCTAGGCAGATCAAATCCAATGTTAGAAGAAAGGTAATACAAATCTAGGTTACCAGATTGTTGTCCCAAGAATCCCCTGGTTACCTTTCACCTAGACTCACGCCAGTGATCCTCCTCGGACTCTACTGCTGGCATTCAACGAATTCGCTCTTCATGCCATCTGACTTTCAATCTGTGCTTTCATCTCCATGACTAGTAACATCCATTTGTTTGTTTGTGTATTTTGATATTAAAGAGGATTAGGCTTAACATGTTGATGATCAACATTCTAAATAATAACTGTCCATTTAATGCAAGATGGTAGATGATGAAAAGAAAAAATCCGCTCTATGAAAAATATGAACAATTGATCTCTCTAGATGTATATGATTCTCTCTATATTTTGACATAAGCTTGAGAGTTCTAGGGATGTTTATATAGGCCCTGTTTGGATTGGCTTTTGAAAAGCGGCTTTCGGCTTTTCAAGCCCAAAAGCCGTTTTGGAGAGTGTTTGGATTAGTAAGATGGAAGAGCTTCGGAGTCCAAAAAGAGCGTTTAAAGGAAGTTGGGGGGTACCAGCTTCCTGATTTAGCTTCTGCTTCTCTTTTTCTTCTGCGTAAAAGCCGAAGCAAAAGCTCTGCCAAACAGGGCCATAGTCTTTATGTCCTAAAGAATTATGTGTTTAAAGTTGTAATCAGAAAGGTAATTGAATCTCGCACCATTATTGATTGAGACTCAGGTTCGATCAATTGAACCTAGTCGACTGAGGTACAATTGATACTTCGATCCATCGAATTCCCTTTCATAGTTCAATTAAGGTTTAAGTTTTTAAAACAGTTTTATACATTCTAAAACATATTTTTATGGATCAAAACATTATGCAATGAGCTCTAATAACCTCTAATTGGCAATATAGTAATTTAACAGTTGAATTTACCTTTTCTTATCCTTTTGATTTTCAATTGCTTTCTCTTCATAGTCCATGGATCCGAGGTAAATTCTATTCCTAACTAACTAAACCAACTTTTGAAAAATAAAATAAAAATCAAAGACTCTGGCCTTTGTTATGAAATTTCCCAATACTAAGTTCTAATATCCTCACAATTGTTATAGGAAAAATTTAATGCAAAGTACCGACTTCTCAATTTATAAAATTTCATTAACTCAGACACAGAAAGAGAGGGGGAGAGATTTATCATTAATTTTTTTTGATGATTTTGAAACTATGGAGAGAATTTTTTATATTAAATACCAAGTTAACAAAAGCAAACAATTAGGTTGTCATAACTCAGATTAGATAGAGTTCTCAAAGTGACTCAGCCATTACATGCATCATCCTCCTTAAATCAAACTTCATAGAGATCATCACTCTTGTGATCTCCTTCATTATACCAATCTTCTCTTTCTTCTTAATGTGAGAATAAATGGCAATTTTGTTATGGTATGACATGTGGCAGTTGTTGACTTCATATCCTTCAAGTGGGATAAGTTTGTCAGATGGGATTTTTTCAACACTATTACTCCATATTTCAGAACAACCCTCTGGAGTAGGATTTTATCATCCAACATGATGAGGCCATCATGCTGTGCAGATAATTTCTGTGCAGTATTAAGGGCATATGCTGCTGTATCCATCATTTTCTTATCATATTTTTTGCAATTTCAATAACTGTGTAATTCCACATTAGATCTTGAAGGAAATTGGACAAGACTTGTCTGGATTTAAATGTGGCCTTGCTCATATTTTTTGTAAGTGTCCTGCGCCCTATTCACTTTACTAATTCTTATTTGAATATTTGGGAAAGGTAACCTTTTGTCTTTTTTCTTTTCTGAATATATATATATCAGTGCAACACACAAGTGCTTCTCTGACTATAAATGAGAATTATGATTCGGATGTCCGAGATGATACTGAGACATTCCTTAACAGGGTAGTTCCAGAGGTTAGTTTGTTTTCTTATCCTTCAATATGGCAGCATATATTTCTTGAGGTAAGGCTATAATTGGGTATGCATGGTTTCAGGGAATGTCTGCACCGTGGAAGCATACAATGGAAGGTTAGATCGTGTTTTGTTTCTTTAAAACAGAGCAAAGATATGTTTTCTTGTTCTGTAAGCTACTCATATTTACTTTAAGTTTGAGCCCAGTTTACTGTGCATATGGACTATATTCCTTCCACTTAACTAGTTTTTGTTGTTGATGCGTAATGAACTGAACTATACTCTTAAGATCATTTATTTGAATAAGTTGGGTTCTGATGCACTAGTTGACGAACTCAAGATGATTTATGTGAGGGTTTACATGTATTGAGCTCTTGTTAACTTTAGCAACAAGCGTCTAAGCCCTAATAATAACTTATACTGCAATAAACATGTCATTAGAAATGTTCCTCATTTTTTTTTTCAGTTTCCAAACATATATTTTGTATTTAATTTTTGTGGGCTAATGTCATACTATGCCATGTAATTCAATTTTTTATTTATTGACAAGTGAAAAGGGAGAGGGGGGGGGGGGGGGTATTTTTTTTTATTTTTTGACAAGTAAAGTTTCATTAAAGACGCTCAAAAGGGGAGTGCGCCCAAGAACAAGCACAAGCACAAGCAACCAACTACAATTTTAGACTATCGACAAACTCCAAAAAATCCCTCATTGATTTACAGGTTTGCCCATTTACCCGAAAAAATAAAGAACTCATAATACTATATTTGAGAGACCAAATTGGAATTTACTCTCCATCAAAATATCTCCTATTTTTCTTGCGCCACAACCCCCACCAAATATAAAGGGTAGTAGCCCTCCAAGCATTCCTGACTCAGCTCTCCACTATACACCCTCTCCATCGTGTCTACTGTGGAACTATGAGACACCCAATACATGCCAAAGACCACCAAAAACATAGCCCAAACCTCTCTCGCAACTGGACAATGCAAAAGAAAATGATCCACTGATTCCTTTTCATTCTTGACATATAGCACTGATCCTCCACGACGTGTCCCCTTCTTTTGAGATTGTCTTGAGTCAGAGTCTTCCCAAGAGAAGCTGTCCATCCAAAGAAAGCCACCTTTAAGAGGGCTTTTGATCTCTAAATAGACTTCCATGGAAAAGAAGGCATCAAGACCGAAATAGACTTAGGTAAAAAGATCTCATCCCAAAAACTCCTTTCGAAGAGTGCTTCCAGATCATCTCATCCGTCCCGTCCACCTCCTGCCTGTAAAGGAGAGCTAAAAACCTCTGCTATCTCTGCAAGCTCTCAATCATGAAACTCCCTTTGAAACTGAACATCCCAGATCATCCTTCCATTATCAAGATAATAACAGTTGGCTATCAAGGCATGTTTGTCCATAGCAATCCTGAATAACCGCGGGAACCTATGTGCCAGTACAAAATCATTGCACCAAAATCTAACACTCCTAACCTTAAAGCGGATGCGTTTGGAGAACACATCCCACCCCTTCCGGATGCTCTTCCACACCCCCACCCTGGCAAGAAGCCTCACCTCCCCTGAGATCTAACCACTGACACTCTCCCCCATCTGGCTAACAATGACTCTCCTCCACATTCTGGATCTCTCTCTCCCAAATCTCCAAAGCCATTTACCTAACAAAGCCTTGTTGAACGTCAAGCGACCTAATCCCCAGCCCCCTGTCTGAATGGGGGTGCATTCATTCTCCCACTTCATCAAGTGGTACTTAAATTCATCTCCCATACCACCCCAGAAGAAATCTCTCTGAAGCTTTTGAAGCCTCCTAATAACTGAAACCAGAATTTGAAATAGGGACAAAATAGGTTGGAAGATTCGAAAGAGTGCTCTTCATGAGAGTTACCCGTCCCCCTTTCCACAAATATTGTCTTCCACCCCGCAAGCCTTCGCTCGAAGCGCTCTACAATTGGATTCCAAACAGAAACCCTCCTCGCCGAAATGCCAAGAGGTAGACCCAAATAAGAGATCAGGAAGGCTCCCACCTTACACCCAAGAATTTCTGCAAATTCGAAAATTTGTTCAACCTCCCCGACTGGAATGAGAATCGTACCGTCAAGATACAGTATTGGATCCCCTTCTTCTAACCGTTCTCGAAACTCATCCTTCCCAGCATATATGTCAAGAAATCCAAATTCACATGGTCGTAGGCCTTCTCAATATCAAGCTTGCAAGCAATTCCCGGCACTCCTCTCCTAAGCCTAGAATCAACACACTCACTAGCAACCAACACTGAATCTAGAATCTGGCGGCCTCCAACAAAAGCTTTCTGGGAATCTGAAATCACTTTATCAAGCACCCTCCTCAAACGATTGGCTAAGACTTTAGAAATAAGCTTGTAAACACCACCCATCAAGCTAAGAGGTATAAAGTCCTTAGCCTCAATGGCCCCACCCTTCTTAAGAATACAGGAAATAAAAGATTTGTTGATACTCTTCTCGAACTACCCCTGCCTATGAAATATATTAAAGACTTCAATCACCTCCTCTTTGATAGCCTCTGAATTCTGCTGAAAAAAGGCCATAGTGAAACCATCTGAGCCCGGAGCTTTATCCTCGTCACAGCTCTTTAAAGCCTCCTCCACCTCAACCCCAACAGGTCTCTTCAGCCACACCCTGTCTTCCTCCAAAATACACGCAAATTCAAGCCCATCTGGCAGTTTTCGTGTACATCTGCCGATAGTAAGACACAAGCCCCCTCTGAATGTCCTCCTTACTTAACAAAGTCCCATCAATGCGGATCCTGCCAATATGATTGCTTCTTCTGGGAATATTCACCAATCTGTGAAAAAACTTCGTGTTTTGATCTCCTTTCAACCACAGCATTCGAGATTTTTTACGCCAAGAAATCTCCTTCATCTTTGCAATCTCCCTAAACTCTGCCTTCCACTATTCTCTCCTGCAAGCCTCCAGCTCATCCAGCCCTTCTCTCTCCTCCTTGCAATCCAATTTTGAGATTTCTGTGATGATTCTGTTTTTGCACCATTCTAGGTTGCCAAACACCAACTTGTTCCATTTTTTGATGTCCCCCTTCAAGAGCCGAAGTCTGCTTGCCAGCCAAAAACTCGAGTTGCCCCTAACCTCATAACCGGCCTACCACAACCTGCACTTGAACCCTTCAGCTTTGAGCCACATGTTCTCAAAATGGAAAGGGGTTCTCCATCTCCTCAAGCCACCACAATCCAAAAGAATAGGAATATGATCCGAAGCCGGCCTTGCCGAAGCAACTTGCGTCACATCTGGTAACTTCTCCTTCAAATCTCCCAAAATTAGAAATATGCTCAAATGGGAGAAAGTAGGAGATTCGCTACCACTAGTCCATGTGAAACGAGCTCCCTCCATCGGAATATCAAGAAGCTGGTGCGCATCAATGAACTCCAAAAATTCCAACATAGCCGAAGTGCGTCTCCCTCCTATCGATCTCTCGCTCGAAACCCTTACAATGTTAAAGTCCCTTCCCACACACCAAGGAGCCGACCACCTCCCCCAGATTACCTCCAAGTCTCCAACTCCTCCCATAACCCCTTCCTCTCTGAATCATCCACCGGCCTGTATGCCCCCCAAAATACCCAATGAGAACCATCCTCCACTAGCGAGAACAAGAGGGAGATAGATGACCTCCCTTTCCACACATTTACCTTTGACACCCATCTCTATCCCACATGAATACTTCACCCCCTGAAGTCCCCACCGCATCAAGGGACTCCCACTCGACAAACCTACTCCCCCACAAAGACTCCTCTCCACCCCAAACAACGGATTTTCAAAACTTAGATTCTTGCAAACAAGCAACATGAGTGTTCCATTGTCGAATTGCTGCCTTCACCACCTTCCTCTTGTCCAAGTCATTCAAACCCCGAACATTCCATGAAACAATTTTTGAGCTTCATAGGAAAACAATCCCCTCGCTCCTCCCATCATAATTCACATACGATATTAGGTTTCTTAGCTCCCTCTCCCCCTTCTAAGTGGGCATCTATTGTCGTTTCCCTAATTTCCACCCATTCTCTATAGATTGGAGCAAATCATTGGCCTCTTCATTCCCGGTATAAGTAAGCCCCAACAAACCCCCATCGCCTTAACATTTCCCAAATGCCTACACACTGTTGCCTCCTCCATTAATGGAACCATCTTGCCATCCCCCTCCCAACGATCCCTAATAACTAGCAGGGGAGTATCAACAGGAAGAATCAAATCGACTTCCAGATTTCGAGCTCATTCCTTCTAACCATTCAAAGTTTGATTGCCATCCTCGCTCTGTGTGTGGGTTGTGGTATTTACTGTCATCACTGAGCTCCCCCCCTTCCGACATCACCATAAATCTTCTCAGATCACCGTGCAGCTTTAGATCCGCTAGCAATCCTTTTGCTGAATTTTTGCCCCCATTTTTTTTTTTTTTTTTGTATCGTTGGCTTTTCTACTTTTTCTCTCTGTCATTTGGACAGAGATGACCTAGAACCCTAGATTTCCACAAAAAAAAAAAAAAAAAGTGTCTCTCTATGCAATTCTGAAAGATATAACGTGACAAAAAAAAAAAAAAAGTATCTTTGTTCTTGATCTCATATTCAAATTCTTTAGTTCTCTTGCTTGAAACTTGTACTTGGAGTCTCGGATTATCTCATCGTAGCTATCATAAGTGACAATACCTACACCATTCCTCTCGGTTATATGATCTAGAGTCATCTTGAATCTCTTCGTCTTGGATATCATGGATCGTGGTGGTCGCAAGACCAAGAAGTGTATGGCCGCACCAACCATTCTATTGATTACTGTTGGAAACTCCACGACAAGCCCAAATGGACAAATTAGGCTATAGTTAAGGGGGAGAACTCTAACTCCATAGCTGCTGAGGAACATGTTTTTATTTTCAAGGTAATGATTCAATTGTCAAGCACATCAATTTTCCATCCACCTCTACAACCACTTTGTTCGGTTCAAGTAATACTTGTCTTCTTTCCTCATTTAGTACATCTTGGATTATTGATTCAGGGGCCTCCGATCACATAACAGGTAACTTTTCCCTTCTTTTGGAATTTTCCCATACTTCCTCTCCCTTGCTTGTCATAATAGCTAACCATACCAAATCTCCAGTTCAGGGAATTGGTACTATTAGCACACCTAGTCTAACCTTCTCCTTAGTTTTGTACTTACCTTAGTTTCCCTTTAATTTATTATTTGTTTCTAAACTTACCTCTGCCTTAAACTGTTCGGTAACATTTTATCCTATCCATTGTGTCTTTTAGGATTTAAAGATGAATAGGATCATTGGTGGGGGCTTTGCAAGGGATGGTCTCTACTACTTTCAACCGTCTCACTTACCTATTCCATCTGTACTCCATACCATGACTTCTCCATATCATTGGCATTGTCGTCTTGGACATCCTTCGTTAGACAATCTTTGGCATTTAGTTCCCTCTTTACCTTCTTTTTTGTGAAACTTGTTAGTTTAGTAAGCATCATAGGACTTCTTTTAAGCTTAGGTCCGATGGGCCTTGTTTGCACCCCTTTGAACTAGTTCACTCCGACGTTTGGGGTCCATCACAAACTACTGGTTTGTCTGGTGCGCGTTATTTTATTTTGTTTATTAATGACTATTCTCGTTTAACTTGGTTAGATGTGCTTAAAGATAGATCTCAAATGTTTCATGCTTTTAGATCTTTTTATGCTGAAATCACTAATCAATTTGATGTTAAGTTACATATTCTTAGGACTAATAATACTCTTGAATATAAAGAAGGCACCTTTCAGCAATTTCTTGAGTCGAGGAGTATCACCCTTTAGACTTCCTATCTTGATACTCCTCAACAAAACAGAATTGTTGAAAGAAAAGAAAAAATGGATCAATACTTACTATTGCTCGTGCTCTAGTGATCCAAATGAATGTACCTAAATATTTTTGGGGAGATGCATTTCTTACTGCGATATATCTATTGAATAAAATGTCATATTGAGTTCTTGAACGAAAATCACCTTTTCATATGATGTTTCCTGATAAAGACCCCTTGTATTTGAGTGCATTTGTTTTGTACATAATTTAAATCCTAGAAGGGACAAACATGACCTTCGAGCTCACAAATGCATATTTTTAGGCTATTCTCGCACTAAAAAAGGATATAGGTGTTACAGTCCTTCTTTGAGAAAGCATTTTGTTTGTACTGATGTAACTTGCTTTGAGCATATTCCATATTATTTTAAGGAGGGTAGTCAAGTGAAGGAACCTATTTTTCAAGAAATTGTTCTACCATCTCCGATTCTTGATACTCCTCCCGCACCTAGGGTTTATACTCGATGACCTCGAAGGGATACTACTTCTACTCCTCCCACTACCCTGGACGAACCTCTTCTACCATCTGCCCCATCGGTTGAATGAGTACAACCTTCCTTGCATCCTCCATCGTCTTCCTCGGCACCTACAAATCTAGTTGTTCATCCTTCTAAGTCTAATCTTGATCTTCCCATTGCATTTCGCAAAGGTAGAAGGGTTTGTACTAATCATCCTATATCTCATTTTATTTCTTATAATCATTTGTCATCTTCTTTTTAAGCTCTCTTTATCCTTGTCATCTATCATCTGGCTGGCGGAAAGCTGTGGAAGAGGAAATGCGTGTCTTACAATTGAATCATACTTGAGATCTTCTTTCAAGCAGGTGCTCATGTTGTTGGTTGTCGTTGGGTTTTCACAGTGAAACAAAATCTTGATGGCACTATTGATCATTTAAAGGCTCGCTTTGTTGCTAAAGGTTTCACTCAGACCTATGGCATTGACTATACTGAGACATTCTCTCCTGTGGCTAAGCTAAACTTTGTTCGCATAGTTATCTCTCTTACTGCCAATCTTGATTGGCCTCTCTATCAGCTCGATGTCAAAAATGATTTTTTCATGGTGATCTTACCGAGACAATGTATATGGCTCAACCTTCTGGGTTTGAGTCCAAGAGGGAGTGTGTTTGTCAGCTCAAGAAGTCTATTTATGGACTCAAACATTCACCTCGTGCATGGTTTGATAAATTTAGTACGGTAGTGGTTGCTTATGGCATGACTAGAAGTCAAGCTAATCATTCAGTTTTTTTTAAAAAGATAGAGTGGTATTGTGATTTTGGTGGTCTATGTGAATGATATCGTCATTACTAGGAGTGACAAGGAGGGAATTCTGACTTTGATTTGTCATTTGGGTTCAAATTTTCTCACTAAAGATTTGGGCAAGCTCTGTGATTTTCTTAGTATTGAGGTTGCGAGATCAAAAAAAGGTATTTGTTTATCTCAGAGAAAATATACTCTTGATATCTTGAGGGAAAGAGGTTATCTTGGCTCTAAACTTGCAACAACACCCATGGAGACTAATCTGAAGCTATTGCCTGAGGTTTGTGACTTGGTTGATGATCCAGAGATATACAGAAGACTTGTGGGCAAGTTGATTTACCTAACCAGTACTCGTGCAAATATTGCCTATGCAATCAGTATTGTGAGTCAATTTATGGACAGCCCATGAGTCTCTCACACGGAGGCGGTTATTCGAATTTTGAAGTATCTTAAAGGAGGTCCTGGTCATGGTCTTTCTATCAGTCGTCTGGACTTTTGCGCATTGAAGGTTACACTGATTCTAATTGGGCAGGTTCTCCTTCAGACAGACGTTCAACGATTCGTTACTGTACTTTTATAAGAGAAAATCTAGTAACTTGGAAAAGTAAGAAGCAGTTGGTTGTGGCGCGGTCTAGTGCTGAAGCTGAGTACCGTGCAATGGCTTATACTTCATGTGAGCTAACTTGGTTAAGAACTTTGTTACAAGAATTTGGATTTTCAATTCAAGACTCATCTCTTCTTTACTGTGATAACCAGGCAGCTATTCACATTGCCAATAACCCAGTTTTTCATGAGCGAACCAAACATATCGAGGTTGATTGTCATTTCATTCGTTTTAAGGTGACTTTCAAAGAAATTGCGACTTCGTTCATATCATTTGGTAGTCAATTAGTAGATCTCTTTACTAAGGCCCTTCTAAGGCATGCCATTGATTCTATTTGCCGCAAGCTAGGAGTTATTGACATCTATTCTCCAGCTCGAGGGGGAGTGTTGTGACAGCTAATAGTCAACTCTTCTTTGATTAGGGGCTTGATCAATTATTCCTTGATTAGGGGCATAATTTATGTTTCCGTATATTATTGTTTTCCTTATTTTATTTCTTGAGAATACTATATGTTGAGATTGTAATCACCCTTTGGGATATGAAATACAGATTATATTTCTCTCTCTCTCTCTTTCTAATAGTTCTCTCAATTTAGCTCATATCTTTGACAAAAAGTATTCACTTTTTTCGCACACCAATTCGTTTCAAAAACCTGTGCTGTTGAAATTTATTGAACTAGTAAAATGCAACAACGGGTCATTCTTGTTATTGACTGTTTCACTAATGCCCTTTTGAACGTATTATGAAGGCATTCTTTTTTTTTTTTCCCCTGGTAAAGTAGGAACGCATTCTTTGATCATGCTTCTTTTCATATATTTTTTTGCTTCTTGCTTTTCATATCCTTCTTTAAATTGTCTTTCTGAGTGCTAATCTAAACATCATATCCAGAAGTTATTTAGCCAGCCAGGAAACTTTTCATAATTAAAAAGGTTATGGCCCTGTTCTCCCATGCAATTAAACCACATTTCACTCAACAAAGTTGACCTCTCATACAAAATGTAATGAATAGAAATTCTGATTTGATGATTTAATTTATCTGATTTGACTTCCACCAACCTAATGGAAGAAGGACAATGGTTGCCTCAGGCCGTATAAGTAGTAGCTTCCTACCAATGACTAATGTGGATCAATACAAGAGTGACCTCTTTAAAAATTTAAAAAAAAAATTAAAGATGGGTCAAACGGGTAAGATTTTAAAGGTTATCCAAAATAAACAACATCGTCTTCAATTTTCTTGTCAGATGCATCACCATCATCGTCCTCGTCATCACTTCGCAAACCATCCATATCATATCACCTTCAACCTCTTCTTCCCTTGCAAACTCTGTCCACATGAGATAAAAACCACACAGTAAGAGGAAGTAGTGATGTCAATCTCAAGGAGCAAACTTTCTTATCATGTTCCCTACAATTCTTTTTGAAATTGGTCAGAACCCCACTCTTTTTCGTTTATGGCAACATTTGTAACCAAATGTTAAAAAATTTCTATAACAACATAAGATGTTGAGCGTCAAAGATGACTGGAGATGAAAAAGAATCATGTTTTAGAGACTGATGCGCTCAGTGGCGCTGGAGATTTGGTCCGATGGTTTCTGTGGATTTCGGTAACTGATGAGTTCAACAAAGACGAAAAAGGATCTCAGTACTTGTTGAATCATTACCCTTGTAAAAGAAGTCGGTTAGGAGTAATATATCAAACTCTGTTTATGCAAAATTTGGATAACTCGAAAAATCCTACCCGTTTGACCTATCTTTAATTTTTTTTAAGGTTTTACAGTGGTGTCACTCTTATATTGGTCCACATTGACTATAAGTAGGAGACTCCTACTTATATGGCCTAAGACAAGCATTGTCCATGGAAGAAGGAAATATCAACTTTACATGATTAAAATATAATTGATAAAGAAAATGTTAAACTGCAAAAGATTTCGGTTAGTTCTGGTTGACATGAATTTTCCTGCTTGTTTTTACCCAAGTGTTGATGAAGAAAAGTCAACTTTTGCAGGTCCAGATGACATGCCAGCACACATCAAGTCATCAATGTTTGGCTGCACACTCACGTGGGGATATTCATTTTAATAATTATGACTTTTATGTGCTTAAATTTTACTACCAAATAACCATTTACAATGTCTTTAACTTGTGCAGGATTCCAATTACAAACGGACAGCTTAACATGGGAACTTGGCAGGTGTGTTAGAATGAAGTTCTGAAAAATGTGTGCAATTTTCTAATTATCAAGGGATAAGTTCATGTTATTATTTTCCACGATTCATTCCAGAAAGGCATTCTAAAATTTTAATGGTTCATTGACTAATGATTTATGCTCCAGATTTAATGCATTGTCTTTGGACAAAACATGTAAACATCCATATTGATTTAAACCTATGGAAAATTAGGAGCAATAGTTTCTGATCCAACTCTCCAATCTGCCTTTTTCCATCCAACATATTAAGGGTTGGGTTCATTTTTTGAACCTCTTATTTAAACGTTTTGGATATGAGTTGACCTCCCTCAACCTATTAATGGATGGATCAGGACATGGCAGGTTGCATACTTATTAATAAAATATCTTATTTGGTTTTGTATAATTTTCAAGTGTGTATGGCTTAATGATACTATTATGATATTAATTATTATATTATGATCTATTTATAGATTAATTATCATAAGTTTTTTGAAGAAAAATATTGAAAAGTAGAAAAATAAGGGGGTTCTATGTAGCATTGTCATGGATACGGGACACGGACATGATACGAAATGTCAAATCCTAAAAAAGTAGGACATGGATACGGCATGAACACAACTAATATAAATATAAATTATCATTTATAATTTTATTAAACAAGATAGTTAGAACGTGTTACTTAACATAGAGAAGAGAGCTCTGTGAATATCCTAATATTATATATATATATATATATTATATTATTACTCTCCCGCCTTGTCATTATAATTGCAGGTTTGTGATTTGGGGATGTGTCATTACATGTATAGTGTCAATATTCTTTTAAAATAAAAAGAGGTTGGACACTTTGAACTGTATTTATATCATTTTCAAGATTGTTATTTGTTTGTATTCTATAAGACTTGTATTTGAGTGTAGGATGTGTTAGTTAAATGCCCGAATTAATAAAAGTTAATTTTAAATTATAGACAGCCCATGAAGTATCGAACACGTTTTCATGAAGTGTCCATGGAGTGTTGTGTCCGACACGGACACAGCACCTTCGTAGAAGTGTCCGTGCTTGGGTTTATTAGATGGGTTGGGTGATATAATTTTAATGGGTCTCGTTAGTGTTCACATTATGCAACCTGTTTCAGGTTCAGGTCTTGGTTATGTGCAAAGTTCTTAAAATAGGCCATGTAAGAGAAGTTCAAACATTCGCTTGGTTTGCGTTAAACACCATGGAGAGGCACAGCAAGCCATTACCTTAGCAACTTGGAAGTAACTGTACAAGGAATCTTCCTTGTACAAGTTGCCATTTGGGCATTTGCGGACTTGAACTTGTCCCGCATGATATACCAGTTAAAAAATATATTCAGTAGATTGGACCTGCTCTGCAGCTCATGTTAATCATGTCTTCCTGTTAAGTTTTGTTCTACAATCCATCAGTATCTTTTGTGGGTATTATCATTCATCCTTCCGGTCTACGGTGTACAGTATGCAAATTAGAAACAGTCAGCTGTTTCTTGGAAGGGCTAGTTCCACCATTTGAATGTTTACTTGTTATTGAACTTCTTTATCTTTGTGGTATATATGATGGTTTAGAATGTCTCTATGGTCACTAACCTGTTTGAACTTCAGCAGGGTGGTGGTTTTTGGCTACTGAAATATAATAGCATGGACTTTAGATTGTTAGCCATTGCTTTGATGTTTTCATATGCTTCTTGACTGTTCGACCTTTTTAGGAAAAGAGGATAAACATTTATGAATATATTATTTGCTTTGTAACTATCTGTATTTTTAAGTCTATCATAGTAGGTAGCAAGTTATTTACTTGTCTTTTTTTTTTTTGTGTTTCAGGGGATATGGCTATGTGAGCATCGTGACTCAGCTACTGCACGCAGAGTTGTGGTCACCCTAAATGGAATTTGAGGTGCTAAAATTAAGAGACTCTCTCTCTCTCTCTCTCTCTCTCTCTCTGCGCATCTATCCATGTAATAAAGCAATCCCTAGGTGGTTCCATGTTAAATAATTATCTTGACTTGTACTTCTGTTTGTGATTCTCTTTTACTGGTTAGGAGGAAGAAGTTTGTGTGAGTTGACATCTGAATTATGTAGAAAGCTATAACAGAGTATGCAGATTTATTAGGTTGACTATTTAATATATAGGTGCTAATAGATGAATAATGAGTATTTAATTGCGAGAAAGTAAATAAATTAAACTAATTTATGTTGTTTGAGAAATAAGTAAACCAAGATAGAGCCTTTGCAGTTCTACAATTCAAATGAAACGGAGCACTGTGTTTGACTGGGCTATTCCTCTAGAATCCTTTGTCAGGGTAAAATAGGATCAATCTGCTTATTAGGTCTTATTATCATATATTATATGATCCTATAGCAATTTCTATAACAGTCTTTTTGTCTTAAGTCTAAACTTTTATGCCATGTGTGTGCTACGCGCACATAATTTCCTCTCTGGTGTTACTGTTTCAAATGCATCTCTACCATCAGCATGATCTTTGGAATTCTAGTTCATCATTGTTACCCAAGTATTGACCCAGAGGGAGGGAGGGTGAATAGGGTTTATGACAAATCATGTATAATTTTTGAATTTAAAAAGGATATATGACCAAATTAAAATATTCTCCTATTAAACAATTGAAGTAATTCAGGCACAATATAAAGATATATGGATAGATAAATCAAAAGCAAATGACACGATTTTTGTAAGGTTCGGAATTTCTACTTCTCAGCTCAAGGCCTCTTTTTAGACTTCCTGAATCTAATATGACACCTCTATATAGGTGGAGAGCAAAATTTTTTTCCTAAGAGAAACAACCTCCTTTAGAGTTCCTTTAAGATCAAATCGATCCTTTTGAACGGAAGAAGTGTTTACAAACGTATTTCTCAAAGATAGATTTACAACAAGAAGCTTTCAATGTAGATGAATGCACAAGTGTAAGTTCGCAAGTGTAAGCTCGCAAGATTAGAGTATAAATGAATTCACAAGTTGAAGCTCAAGTGTATTGAATTATTTTAGTAAGAGAGTAGATAAATGTATTGAATGCTCAAATTATGTGTATCATCTTTCTTCAATGTGTACACATTATATAGAGAGAGAGGTTGTTAAAGCAAGGCTGTTAGAGTAGTTGGGAGAGCATTAAATGCATAAAATAGTCGTTGGATTCAAAATCTAATAGTATCGATCAACTGATGAATTCATCGATCAACTGATGAACATTGCTCCAGAATGAATTTTAGTTTCTACCAGTCCTCATCAGGCGGCTGATAACACTATTTTGGTCGATTGAAACAATGTTCCAGCTTTCTTTGTTTTGCACAACTCACTAGAATGAATTCCAGGTTCAGTAAACTACCTGATGGAATCCATCCGGCGACTGAAACTCTACAAGTGTGTGAGTTTGCCATTTTTGAGGGATTTGAATGTTCGAACACATTTATAGGTCTATGAAGGTATATGAGTGATGTTCAAAACCTACTGTTTGATTGGTGAAAGATCTGAGTTAAAAAATATTTTTATGCATGATCTATAAAAGATTTGAGCTTTAAAAAGAATTCAAAAAAAAAACTTTAACATTAATTTCTAAGCACTCACCAACCTATCTATCCCTTTCTTCAATATGATTTGATCGGTTGAGCTTTTTGAAGTTGAGATTTGCTTATTTGGATTGCTTTCTTGAGCTTTGTAGTCTTTGTTCACTTGAAAGCTTCTATTTTGACATTCCTCAATTTCAATACACTTTGTATATGAATATGTCACGCTATTGAACTTGAAGTGTTTGGAGTTGGATTTGTTTCCTTGAGTCTTGACTTTGAATTTGATCAACTAGCACAATACCTCAATGTAGACATTAGAGATAAAACACTGTTAATGGTTTGTAATAATCAAAATTACTAGAATGCCTTTTAAGTCAACACATTTGGGTCAACAATCTCGTCCTTTTTTATGAATACAAAACATTGATGTGTTCTATGATGTGGAGAATGCATTGAAAATGCTCCCCTTGTTAATATGCATATATTTGACATAAAACGCAAAAAACTTATGTATTTCAATTACAGGCATGCTTGATAATGAAATTTTTGACATTGAAAACTATAAGCATCGCATTTTATAGAATGTCAAAGTGATAAGCAAAAACATCAAATTTTATAAATTGTCAAAATGATTCATTACATAAGATAGTCAATTTTAAAACATAAGCACATCCTAGTACATAGAACTAAAAAGCAAGATAATCAAAAACATCACAAATCTTTTCCCCCTTTGTCAAATCAAAAAAGCAGGAGGTCCAAGCCTTGACGAATGTCTGAAAGATTTTATGAATTCTTTCTGATGCTATTGGCTACCTCTTCAATTCGCTCGTTAAGCTTATCCAACTGACTTTGTTGAGCTTTCAAGGTGGCAAGTACTTCAACCCTTTTTGCCAAAGCATCCAATTTTTTCTCATTTCTTTTGGAAATGGCAAGGTTCTCATCTAACATATCCCGGATATCCTGTGGGAATGGGAATGAGTTGGTCACAGGAGATGAAGGTAGGACAGTATCTTCTATAGGCTCATCGCGTTCCACTTTTTCCTTTTCCTCTTCTTCTTCTCCTTCCTCTGTTTCTTCATTTTCTCCTTCCTCTACATTTCTTACCCTTTCCATGGCAGCCCCTTCCACAAACTTAGGGTCATACCAATTTCCATTCCTATTGCCTTAACTTCATGATTTTTAACATCGTGGAGTTGATTTTGTCCCTAGGCCCTTGTGTGACGTGATCAATAATAGATAGATAGACGCCTTTTGCCATAAAAATTTTAGTGAGAGGCATGGCGTAGTAGAGATGAACACCACTTTTTTTTTGCAATCAAGCGTGTGGTGGTAGATGAGAAATGAGAGATCGAATCTCTTGTCATTGAGTATGCACCACAAAAGAAAATGTTTTATGTAGGAAACATCCGAAAGTTCACCTAATTTTGGAAAGATCGTATACATGATGATGTTGTAGACGATTCGGGCCTCGATAGTCAATTGACTAGATACCACTTTAATGGTATTAGTCATGACTCATTTCGAATTCAAAATAGGAAGAAGCCAAAGATGCCAAAACTCCAATGAGTCATATATCTTTTTTAAATTCGAAATGAGTCATGACTAATACCATTAAATGCCATTATGTTTAAGTAGAAAACCACTTAATTTTTCATACCAAGCTCTTGAAGCTTGTTTTAAACCATATAGGAATTTTGACAATTTGAAAACATGATTTGAAAAACCAAAATTTTCAAAACCTGGTGGTTATTCAAGAAGCACTTCTTCTTCTATTAAGCCATTTAGAAAAGCATTTTTTACATCCTTTGATATAACTTAAAAGTTCTTATTGGAAGTAAAAACAAGTAGCATTCTAATGGCTTCTAATCTAGCTACGGGTTAAAAGGTTTCTTTATAGTCAGTTCCTTCTTCTTGATTCTAACCTTATGCGACAAATCTTACTTTGTTTCTAGTAATGACACCTAATTCATCCTTTTTGTTTCTTAAAACCCATTTGATGCCAATAATGGCTTTATCCTTAAGTCTAGGAACTAAATTTCAAACTTGATTTCTTTCAAATTGATTTAGTTCTTCTTACATTACAAGAATCTAAGACTCGTCATTTTCGACTTCTTAGGCTCAAGTTGAGACACAAAAGTCGAATGATTGCATATGTTGCTAAGTTTGGATCTTGTGCTAACACCTTTCAATGGATCGATTACCAATGATTTGATCTATTGGGTGATTTTGTACCAATTTTTAACTTTTAGGAAGATAATCATTTTTTTCTTCTATAGGTTGATCATTACTTGAATTCTCCTTTGGAGAATCATCAAGTGAAGGCTCATCATTCTTAGTCTCAATGATAGGGCTGCTTTGAGTCTTTTCTATCTCAAGGACTTCATCATTATCATCATCTAAAACTCTTTTGAGTGGTGGGGGTAGTGATTCATCAAATACATGTATGGATTCGACTACCGTTAGTGTTCTTTTGTTGAATACTCTATAAACTTTGATTCTAGATGAATATCTTAGAAAGACATCTTCATCGGATTTGACATTAAATTTTCTTAAATTGTCTTTGACATTTAAGACAAAACATTTGCATCCAAAAACTTTGAAATAACTAATGATAGGCTTCTTCTCATTCTATATTTCATATAGGGTTTTATCAAGGATTTTTTTAATAGTAACTCTATTTATCACATAACAAGAAGTGCTAATGACTTCGGCCTATAGGTATCTAGGAAGATTATGCTCATTTAGCATCGTTCTAGCCATTTCTTGGAGAGACCTATTTTTTCTTTCAACAACACCATTTTGTTAAGGAGTTTTAGGTGTCGAGAGATTGTGATTGTATCCATTTTCATCACAAATTTTTTTTATGTATTGGTTGTCAAATTCTCTGCCTCTATCGCTTCTAATGGTCTTAATTTTGAAATCTTCTCGTTTTGTACTCTTCTACAAAAATTGGAAAAAATGGAAGGAGTTTCACTTTTGTGAGTGATAAAGAATACTCAAGTGTATCTAGAGTAGTCATCAACAATTACAAAGGCATAGAGTTTACCACCAAGACTAGCAATTCTTTTCTTTCGGGGCCTAATAAGTCTATGTGAATTAAATCAAGTAGCCTAGTAGAGGTGATTTCCTTCTTTCTTTTAAAGAAGGATTTGACTTATTTATCTAATTGGCAAGCACTACATGTCATGTCTTTTACGTACTTAGTCTTTGGGAGGCCTTTGACTAAGTCTTTTGAAGACAGTTTAGATATTAAGTTCATGCTAGCATGTCTTAGTCTTCTATATCATAGCCAACTACTATCACTAGATGGTATAAAACATTTAACATCTTGATCATGCAATTCACATAAAAATAAGGAATATAAATTTTCATTTCTACTTGCAGAGAAAATTTTTATTTTTTATCTTTTTCAACAATGCATCTATTAGATTTGAATGTAACACTAAGTCCTATATTACATAGTTGACTAATGATAAACAAATTATGCTTCAATCCATTAACCAAATAGACATTATCAATGGATAAGAAGGAAGAAATACTTTTTGTTTATATGCCAACAGCTTTGCCTTTTGAGTTATCTCTAAATTGTACACTTCCACCATCATAGGGTTTGATGGAGGTGAAAATTGAACGATCTCCCGTCATGTGCCTTGAGCAATCATTATCGAGAAATCATTTGACCTTAGATGTGGAGACGGACTTCAAGCATACCTACAAGTAGAGTTTAAGTAACTTCTTTTGGTACCCAAGCATCTTTGGGTCCATTTCGGTTAGTCTTTTGAAAGGTTCCTTTTACAACCCACATCATTTGAACAATCAAAGATTTTATGTCCTTTCATCAAATAAATATTACAAATATAATTATAAAAAGGTGTTTTATATTTTTTGACAAAGGTTTTCTTAAGAGATTTTCTTTTCTTGATTAAGTATAAATTTTTCTTAAGAGGAATATATTCAAGTCCTTTAAGAAGAGAGAATTTTTGCATTCTAAGCAGAAGACCTAAAATCTCCTTTCCTTTGGTGAATTTTGTAAGAGTTTCAATTTGATCCTCAATAATTTTTTTCAAATTCTCATTTTCGATTTTAAGAGCAATTGAAAAGGAATCATTAGAAGAGAAATTTTCTTGCTCCTTTTTCAAAGTTTCAAAGAATCATTTTCATTTTGAAGCTTCACAAGATTTTGAGAAAGTTTGATTTTGACCTTTACGAGAAGCACATTTTAAGACTATTTTTCTAAGTTCATCATGCAATTCTTTAAAGGCATCTTGTAAATCATTATGAAAATCAATCAACTCATCCTAAAGATCATCTTGAGAATCAAGATTAGAAGTTATCTCTTCTCCAAAAGCCATAAAATTAAGATTTGCCATTTTTTCGCCATCCTTTTCATGGTATGGTGATTCATCGTCATCACTCAATGTAGCATTCAAGACTGCTTTCTTCTTTTTTTTGTCTCTCTTGTATTTGAGACAATTGGTTTTGAAATGACCGGACTTTCCACAATGAAAGCAAGTGGGAGTCTTTTTGCTAGGATTATTCTTTGAAGGATGTCCCTGATTGGCTCTTTTTCATATAGAGAATTTTCTAAAATCTATTGGTGATGAGAGCAATTTCTTCTTTAACATCACTAAGCTCATTGTCATCTTCTTTGCATGAAGCTTGGAGAGCTAGACTCTTCTTTAGTTTAAAGTCTTTTTTAGGACTATTCAATGTGATCTCCTAAGTTAGAAGAGAGCCAAGAAGTTCATCTAGATTGAGTTTGTTGAGATCATTGGATTCTTTGATAGCCACCGCTTGTGCATCTCATTTTGAAGGTAGGCTTCTAACAACTTTTCTACAAATATCGGAGTTAGAAAATTTTCTACCAAGATGGATTAAGCCATTAACAGTATAAGAGAATTTAATAAACATGTCACTAATTGATTATTGTTTTTCACAAAGAATAATTTATATTGATGCATGAGAAGATCAATCTTAGATTATCGTACTTGCCTGGTTCCTTCATTGGTCATGACTAATTTATCTCAAATTTTTTTGACCGTTACACAAGTAGAGATTCTATTATACTCATTTGTACTTGGAGCACAATTGAGATTGACTTTGGCCTTTGCATTAATTGAGATGAGTTTACAGTCATCCGCATTCTATTCACTCTCAATTTTTGCAACTTCTGTTTCTCCTACAGTTTTCATTGGAACAAATGGTCCATTGACAATAACTTGTCAAATTTGATAATCTTAAGCTTGAAGAAAATCTATCATTCTATTTTTTCAATAGTTATAGTTTGTCTCATCAAACCAATGACATCTATTATTGGAATGACCTTCTTCATGTTGTCGGTTTCCTAAGTTTGTCATGAATAAACTCTAAGTCGTTTAAGATTGTTGACCTCAATGTTTCAACCAAAGTTATTTAGGTGATTTTGATGATAACAATTTATTGTAGTGTAGATCTAATAAGTTTACTTGAGTATGGTATCTTTAAGGCTTTGGACTTTAAAGGGACTTACAAGAAGATATATGAAGCCACATGATCATATAGCTCAAAGATCAATAATCAAGATCAATGGCGAAGTTGAAGTGAAGCCACATGATGAAGGAACCCAAGAGCTTAAAGATTTAAAGATCAAAAGACTTGGGAAGGCTAGTCTTGGGTGAGTGCTTGTATTTATTGTAAAGTTACTTTGATGTACTCACATGAAAGCTCTAGGATCAATGCATATAATTCATATCATTCATGAGTCCTTAGAGTATAAGCAATAGGCCATGAACTTCATTTATAATATGATGAGGCATTTTCTAAGGTTGAGTTAGTTCAAGCTTTCATAAGCTTTGGAAGAACTCAATTATTAAGTCATAACTAGGACCATGTATTTCAATCTTATCATTTGGAATGGTCTCTTAGAATTAGAGCAATAAGGCTTTGAACTTATATGTTTAAATCATAAAAAGCCTTATGTAATATTGAGATGATCTCCAATTAGAAATATCTTTAATACTCAATATTCACATTTAGTCAATAAACTTCATGTCAAGTTTGAGCTTGCTGAAAGTTGAGTTTGAGCTTGCTGAAAGTCGAGTTTGAGCTTGATGAAAGTCGAGTTTCAGCTTGCTAAAAATGCACTTTCAGCTTGCTGAAAATGCATTTTCAAACGACTGAAAATGCACTTTCAGGCGACTGAAAAAAATAGTAGGTTTGAATGATTGAAACATTATTTTCAACCGATTGAAACTTCACTTACAGCCGACTGAAAGTTGTTGGATTTGAATTTAACAGCTAGTTTGGTGCATTTAATGCTTCCAACAACTAAAATGGCTATATTTCAGATTGGGGCTATAAATACACCTTGTATGTGTATGTTTCATAAGTGAGAAACCACTACACCCATAGTTGATCATCCATTGTTGGTTGAATCTATCTTTAAGCTTAGAATCATATTCTATAAAGATAGTCATCACACTTGACCAAATTCTTCCAAAGATCAATTCATTTGTGTATTTCGTTCATCATTCTAGAGTTGAGCTTTCATATTGATTCATCAATTGTAACTCTAGGTATGTGAGCTATCATTTGTGTATCTATCCATTGAGGGATATTCTCTATTGTACTCAAACTCCTATTCATCCTATTTGAGAGGAAGTCTAAAAGATGCTCTTGGCAAAAAAGGATTGCTTCATGAAAGCTTGTAAAGGTTCTCATTTGATCCGTCAAAAGTGAAAGGAAGCCCAAGTTGTGCCCTTGGCAATGAAGTCTTGGTGAAGTGTTCACCGGAGCAAAGAAGACCAAGTGTTGGAATTGGCAATTGTAGAGGTTTGCTTTCCACCCTTAAGGGAAGCTTCATAGTGGAAACCTCAAGATAAGCTCTTGCGGCATAGATGTAGGCCGGAGTTGCCGAACCATGTAAATATCGTGGTATTGCTTGGTTTGCATTTCTCTAACCCTTAACTCCTTTACTTAATTGCATTTTATATATTTAATTTCATTATACTTTATATATGAATGCTATGAGTTTATATGCTTTAATTCATATAAGGAAGATGGGACGAATGCTTGGAGTATGTTGATTGATTGAGTACTTATTTGATTATCCATCTCCAATTAAGTTGCACACTATGTGTTTGATAAAATGTCTCTATGAGCTTTAATTCTATTTTAGCATTGATAGACATATACCTACTTAGCTCATTTCATTCCTTATCCAATGAACCATTTTATGAATGAATGAGTAGCACTCTAAGTGCTTGATTAATTGTCTATGTAAGTTTTACTATTTACATCATATTCATAGGTAATTTTTCAAGTACCATTTTGATAAGTTTACTCCTTTATCTTGTTAGCACTTGTTTCAAAATTGTTTATTTAATGAATTTTATTTAAATGCTTCATATGAGGAGGATGGGATGTATGCTTGGAGTATATTGGTTGTGTTGTGGAATTGATTGTATTGTAAATTGATTGAGTATTTATTTTATCACATTTTGTCAATCAATTTGCATATCATGGTTTTGATTAAACACACAATCAACATTTTCACACACTACAAGCATGATACGTTGCACTTTCATGAACACTTCATTTGTCATATCCACTTGATCATTTAAGTGCATGATAGGTAGAACATTCTCAATCCCACTTGTTGAATACATAAGTTTCTCAAGTGTTTGACAAAAGTCCAAACAAGCCTACTTTTGTCAAAATGAGCTCAATCGAAAAAGTTTCATCGTTTACCTATTGTCCCTATTCACCCCCCTCTAGGGACAAATCTTAGGTAACAAAGATAAATCTAGAGCCGAGGCTCTAATACCAATTATTACCCAAGTATTGACCCTAGAGGGGGGTGAATAGGGTCTATGGCGAACCACGTATCATTTTTGAATTTAAAAAGGATATATGACCAAATTAAAATTCTTCTATTATGCAATATAGATTATAAAAAAAATTGAAGTAATTCAAGCACAATATAAAGAGATGGGGATAGAGAAATCAAAAGCCAAATAAACGATCATTTTTGCGAGATTCAAAATTTCTACTCCTCGACTCAAGACCCCTCTTGAGACTTTCCAAATCTAATATGACATCTGATTATAGGTGGAGAGCAAAACCTTCTTGCTAAGAAACTCCACCTCCTAATCTTCCTTGGGTCACACCAACCCTTGCTAAAGGAATAACCTCTTTTAGACTTCTTTTGGATCAGATCGGTCCTTTTGAATGGAAGAAGTGTTTACAAACGTATCTCTCAAAGATAGATTTACAACAAGAAACTCTCAATGAATATCTCTCAATGTAGATGAATACACAAGTGTTAGCTCATAAGACTAGAGTATAAATGAATTCTCAAGTTGAAGCTCAAGTATATTGAATGATTTTTGCAAGAGAGTACATGAATTTATTAAATGCTCAAGTGAATGCTCAAATTATGTGTATCATCTCTCTTTAATGTGTATACACATTATATAAAGAGAGATTGCTGAAGTAAGGCTGTTAGAGTAGTTGAAAAAGCATTAAATGCAAAAAATAGTCGTTCGATTCAAAATTTGATAGTATCGGCCGGCTGATGAACATTGCTTCGGTCAGATGAAGTTATGCTTCGGTCGACTAAAACAATGTTTGAGCTTCCCCTGTTTAGCACATCTAGTGGAATGAATTCTTGTTTCTACCAGCCGTCTGATGGGTCTCATCAGGCAACTGATAACACTGTTTCGGCCTTCAGCCAACTGAAATAATGTTCCAACTTCATCTGTTTTGCACAACTCACTGGAATGAATTCCAGGTTCAGTCAGCCGGCTGATGGAAATCATCAGGTGACTAAAACTTTACAAGTGTGTGAGTTTGCCATTTTTGAGGGGTTTGAATGTTCAAACATATTTATAGGTCCATGAAGATATATGAGTGATGTTCAAAACCTACGGTTTGATTGATAAAAGATCCAAGTATGAGTTGAAAAATATTTTTATGCATGATTTATGAAAGATTTGAGCTTAAAAAGAATTCAAAAATACTTTCACATTAATTCCTAAGTACTAACCAACCTATTTACCCATTTTTTCAATATGGTTTGATCGATTGGGCTTTTTGAAGTTGGGATTTTTTTCTTTGGATTACTTTCTTGAGCTTGGTAGTCTTTGTCCACTTGAAAACTTCTATTTTAACGTTCCTCAATTTCAATACACTTTGTATATGAATATGACACTCTATTGAACTTGAAGTGTTTGGAGTTGGATTTGTTTCCTTGAGTTTTGACTTTGAATTTGATCAACTAGTACAATAACTTAATGTAGACATTATAGCTAAAACACTATTAATTGTTTGTAATCATCAAAATTATTAGATTGCCTTTAGGTCAACACATGTGGGTCAACAATTATCATCATCATTCTTGCTTTTATCTCGTACCAACGGAGTCTACCAAAAGTAAATGCTAATGGCTATGGTATTTTAGTTATGAAGTCCAAATGCTAGCTCTATTTTCTTTGCAGTGAAGAAGATGAACTTTTTGTCATGTGTTTTATTAGGTACTATTGTACTAATAGCTGGCCAAATGACCAATAGTAAACTCTTGTCAAGAATAAACTAATGTTGCATTAAAAATGTAAGATAACTCGCAAGTGTACGAATCTATTGACGTATAGATCAGCAAGAACGAGGTCAAACCCAAGGTAATGCTTTGAGAAGAAAAACTAACACAAATTCAAATTAATTTAAAACTAATCTAGTTTAAACAAAGTTTGGTTTATTTGAGAGAAATTAAACTAACATGAAAATAAAATAACACTATTGAAATCAAACAGAGAAAATAACTAAGGTTTCGGATTCCACCACCATTAAATCCATGAAACTTCTAATATTTATTTATTAATTCCCAAATTTAGAGTAGCAATCAAGAAATCAATCTATTGCTCACTCAAGATTTAACAATAAAGCACTATGAAAAATATATCAAAAAGGTAGATTTTTCTTCGCTTCACTAGTGTAAAATTCTAAGCATCTAATGTATCCAATTTAATGAAAAACATAAGATAAAAGATTATCACTTTTACGAAATACAAACCCAAGCTTAGATTAATTATAATAATTTCTAACTACCACATATACATGATATAGATAGTGAAAGAACTATAAAATAATTAATCATAAGAAGCAAAAATCATAAGCATTTAAATCATACACATGGGAATCAATTAATGAACAAAATAACTTCACTTCATTAATGGAGATTTCCTCCTCAACCCTAGCTGAGGAATTTAGTTACACATGGTCGAAGAAGAAGATAACAAAATAATAAAAGACATAATGAAATAAAATAGATAAAACTCGGATTGTCTCTGTCTTCTCTGCCCTGGCCTCCACTTATCTTCTCTTCTAAAACAGCCTCCAATTCATCACTTTACACCCAAGAGAATACATAAAGTTCTAATCCAATTAGGAGATAATTAGGATTTTCCCGCAGCCCTAAACAGGTGAATTTTTCTGCTGACGTTCGGCCCAAGTTTTGACCCAGTAGAAGTCCGATTCATGAAATTTATGTGAAATACAAAAGTGTCCAGAATCGAATTTCGTTCAACTTACACGGGAATTAAGTCGAATTGACGCTCGAAAATAATACTTTCAGTCCATTTTTTAAAACGGGATTAAAACTGGATTAAGTGCATAATTGGGCTTCAGGCCCGTAACATCCTTAAACTGTTATAATTCTCTTGGACCTCTTCCTTGGGCTGATTTGAGTTAAAATATGGAGTTGAATGGATCCGTTTGATGTAGGCTTCATCTAACCCTCTTGAATGTCTTCTTTAAAAGCCCAAAAATTATGGTTTTAACTGAAATAATCATTAAAGCCCTGAAAAAGATAGAAAACACAAAAACAGAGTAAAATCTCATATAAACTATCAGTAAGAGAATAAAATATGCAAATTAAGAGACTAGAATGCGTAACATTCAACGCCGATCACACTCCCAAACTTACATATTGCTAGTCCCTTAGTAATAGAACAAAATAAAACTAAAACAAAGGAAACTAACTAAACTACCCAACTCCTCTTTCGTGGAAGAAACTATTGCATTTAGCATATGCAACAAGCCTTTGAACCCCTAAGTTCCCCCTAGTGGACGAGTTATAGTCTTGTGAGGGTTTTCAGAAATGTTACCCACAAACATTTAAAATTTCTGTTTAAACATTAATCAAGAAGAAGACTACAATATATAGTTACAAACTTGCATTCAAGAATAGTTTCAAACTTTCAAATTCCATAATTCAAAGCAATGGTCCCCACACATAATTCACATCAACACATCTCAAAGCAACTAACTCTAGTTTCCTTGTGAAATGTGAACTAACAGTCATCTTATGTAGCATAACCCAACTCCAAATATATTAAGTCACATACCCCTTCAACTCACTAGCTCTCCTTATTGAAATCATACTTCCAAACATGAATACATGACTTTTTTTTTGCATTCTTTTTCTTTTTTTTATTGCTTTATTGGTTGTGCAATCTCTTGGTCTATCAAGCTTTCTGAAAGATCCATGTAGCAAGCTTTCAATTAGTGACTCCCAAACCAGATGGCTTTAGGGCACTAGGCGTTAAGACACCCCGAAGAACCTAATAACTCGAATCAATCAGGCTACAAATCAAGACAACCAATGCTCATCTTTTCTCACCCTTTCACTTTTGACGCGAACACTCCGTGCTTCCTGAGGCATAGAGGCCCGGTTACTCATGAAAAGAATCAAATTGATTTGCTATTTATCACTTTTTTTTCATTGAAGTCATGTAAATCACATCATCGGTACTCATTCTCAAGGGATACCAATTAATATCAAGTATATGTAACCCAACAACTTAAAGCCAAAGTTTATACCCCACAAGATTATGTTAGTGTGCCTGTGCATGTGAGGAAACTAAAACCAATTACTCCAAGACATGTCAATGCAAACAATGATTAAAATCACTTAATTCAAACCACAGTTTCTAAAAATTTAAAACATTCTAAAAAATTTCAAGTTAAGCACCTACATAAAGTATTAATCCTTTGAATAATGTGAAAATATCCTATCTAAAAACAAAACAAAAGAGAATTAAAAAAACAAACTATGAAAATAATGTAACAAAAAAAATCCTAAAAATAAGAAAATTTTCACAAAAATATCCCCCCATTGCAATAAAGCACATAAAAAGGTATCGCCTCACCCCCAAACTTAAACTGTACATTGTCCTCAATGTACACCCAATCGAAGCATAGAGAAGGGTTAGAACGATATTACCAGAAATGGGAGTAGTGGCAAGAAAATAGAACAAACCAGTAGCATGAAGGTAATGAGGCCACTCCCCCAAACTTGGATGCGACAATCTATCAAAACAAACCACTATACTCCAACGACCAAGTGAAATAACATGGGTGAAAAAAATATGAAACAGAAATTAAAAATAAATTTTTTTTTTAAACCACGGGTATTACTTTTCTCCCCATTTTCTGAACTGATGGATCCCAATTTTTCAAAGTGTATGTGATAAGATATTGATTATCCAGACACCTTAACGTATATAGTATAAAAGAGTTGCCTTTCTTTATTAAAGTCATACGGGGTTGAAGCAATCTCGACAGTATTGGGTATCAAAATCAGACTTTAATAAACGGAAATCAACTTTATCAATCATATCACAAATTGTAAAATTGGTACTACATACATAGTCAGAGAGTGGGTGGCTATACCGGACCGTTATAAATTTTTTCTTTTTTTCTTTTTTCTTCTTTTTTTTTTAAAGAAAAAAAATTAAAATTAAATGCACAAACTAAAAGAAAAAAAAGATTGACACCAACTAAAAATAAAAAGACACAAGTCCTAGACGCAAGTCCTATAAATCCTAAAACTAATAATGTACAATGATAAAATGGACTACAATTCAACCGATACCTAGGCTTTCCATCTTGGCTTTCCACTTTTTGGTGTCTATAAAATGGACTGAATTCACTGAAACATTCACATCCAATAAAGCATTCACATTTTTACAAGCACTGTCAGTATCAAAATCACAGCCAAAATTAGTTAGGCTTGCATCTAAAGGGTCCTTATAACTAGCATGAATAAAATTTTCATGATCTAGACTCTCTATTAAATTTAAGTCACAATTATCCTCAGAGTTTGGTGGTTGTCGGTTTACGTTAAAAATATTAAGCTCAACCGACATATTTCCAAAAGAGAGTTTCACAACACCATTCCTACAGTTGATTAGAGCATTTGAAATGGCTAGGAATGGACGACCTAAGATGACAGGAATCTAGCTAGTAGGATTAGCTACAGGTTGAGTGTCTAAGACAATAAAGTCTACAGGGAAGAAGAATTTATCAACCTGAATGAGTACATCCTCAATAACACCACGAGGTACCTTAACTGAGCGATCTACTAATTGGAGTACCACCTTCGTGGGTTTCAACTCACCAAGACCTAGTTGCTCGTAAACAGAGTAAGGTAACAAGTTGACACTCGCACCCAAGTCAAGCAAAGCTTGCTCAATTTTTTGATCACCTATGGTACATGAAATCGTAGGACATCCAGGATCCTTAAATTTAGGTGGAGTGCGATGTTAGATGATTGAGCTAACTTGCTCAGTGAGAAACGCTTTCTTGTGCACATTCAAACCACGTTTGACCGTACACATGTCCTTTAAGAATTTTGTATAAGAGGGGACCTGTTGAATCGCATCGAGAAATGAAATATTAATTTTGACTTATTTAAACACTTCCATAATCTCATTATAGTGATTCCCTTTCCTAGGCTTTTGAAGTCTTTGAGGATATGGTGCAGTAGGAACAAAGTTCCTAACTGGTGGACTTATTGGAGATGGTGGGTCAAGACTAGAGACTTGAATTTCTGACTTAACTTCAGATGTAGTTTTGTTATCCCTTCCTAAACCGCTAACCTGGTCCTTTTCAATTTTTTCATTATGTATAGGCATTTGGACTCCATTATCAACTTGTCTACCTGACCTTAGGGTTGTGATAGTGTCACGCCCCGATTCCCGAGGCCCAAAAATCGAGGTGTGAGCTCCGTGAGATCACCCTCACACCATAACCACCACCTGATCATACAATCTCAATTTCTAATTATTTTCACAAAATTTAGGCATGACCCCTTCTGAATAAATCAGATCCTATTATGTGATTCCTGCTTTAAATTCAAATGGACACTTCTGGGCACGTGTCCCCCCAGCATTCCTACAACATGCATATTTCAATTGAAAATATGTCTCAGTCCTTGAATGTCCGTCTCATATACAAACACCAAGTGAATAAAATACAACTGGAGGAATTAAATCAACATAATCGTTCCATACATTTAAATCCAAATGTAATGTGTCTATCTATCCATTATCTTGGACAAACATTAAGTTCTAAGGAGACTAATCACTACCTCTGTAACTGGTACTATCAGTCCCCCAACTGACTCCAAAACCAGCAACACCTACAAAACCTGGGAGGGGGTGAGCTCAAAGGCCCAACAAGGTATGTAGAACCATACTATCACTGCTGCAGCAGGTCGATCCTCACATATTCTCAAAAATATACGTGCACTTAAATATATCACAATATTTAAGATCATGCTCCACCTAGCATGCATGAACCAACGATATATATGGCTACTCTAGCACATATAAACATACAAAATCCACTACACATGATTTTAGAAATCATTTTCAACATACTTGAAAGCAGTAAACATTCAGCACCAATATGTATATAGAACATATATGTCAAAACATTTACATAAACAATGTAAATCAACTACCACATCTTCTACTCATCAAGTAGCACATCTCAAATGCAATATGAATGCATTTAAATAGCATAACATGCTTAACAGATAAACACATAAGCATAAAGATATACACCCTCCCTCGGGTTTCACCCGATACCCTGACATGATTTTGACCAACCATGTGACCTGGGACGCCTCCCACAACCATCTCACGACCTTGACCTACTCCGCCAACGTCATACTTCCGGGGTAATATTTTGGTTTGCCCATTGGTGATTAGACCATATCAGTACCGTCACCAATTATTTGTTTACTCAAGGTGATTAGACCATATCAGCACCGTCACCGAGTATTAGGTGGCTCAGGCTCAAAGTGGTTAGTCTATATCAGCACCGCCACTGAGCTTAATTTGACTCAAGATGATTAGACCATATCAGCACCGTCATCGAATCTTAGATGGCTCAAGGTGGTTATACCATATCAAAACCGTCACCGAGTACATGTCAACTTTTCCTTCCCCCGTTTCCTCACAACGGCCCCATATATGCATTTCAAACACATGAAGTGTAGCATATCATCTCATGCCTACCCCAATGCACTACTAGTTTTAAAAGTACGTAGCATGCATTACTCTCCACACCACTACACATGTAAAGCCTAGCATATTATCCACATATGCTCCTAAATCTCACTTAAGCACATTTTAGTCATGCTTTACCCAATGCACCCATTTTCAATACGAAAGATAACATGCATTCCACTCACATAACAACACATATAATCACGTATATGTCAAATTATGCATAATAATCACCTATGCACACATACTAGCATAAATATCATCATGCTTCACTCAATGCATATATTTACTACAAGTAACTACATACATTCCAATCACAATATATAAACACGTATATATTACATCACCCACATATGTAATAAGAACATATAGAACACCTAGCATATCATAATCATGCTTTGCAAATGCCCGCCAAAAGTTATATTCATATTTAGCATGCATTTCTACCACTGCACCCATTTATATAATCACATATATATATTTAACACTATGCATAAAATCTACTTATGCATACAAGATAACATGTATTAATTAGCATGCTTCACATGGGCTCAATCTACACATATATATATCACAATGTACACAAGCATTTAAATCTAGCATGTTTTCATATCTCAAATATATATATATATATACCGTAACTACACTTATATATATAAATACCACATATGAACAATTAAGAGAACATATGTAAAATTAACGACGTATTTAAAATATATACGTAGGAGATAGAGGCAAGAATCAACTTGCCTTAGGTCCAGCCTTCGCTAAGTCCGCGTCTGTAAAGCGGTCCATCTCCATGTCCTAGTCCAGTCCCGTGTCGTAGTCTACACAACCGATCCAATTAAACCATTTTCTTTTCCTTTTTGTTTCCATGCTTGGCCCAATTAATGTCAGGAGCCCAGTTCGTAAACCATTTTCAATTGACCCAATTTAATCCAAGTTGGCAGTCCAAGCTCACCATCTTCTCATAATCCATTTCCTTTTTCAAATCACCCACTGTCCAAGTTCAATCTCAAGCTATACCAAACCCAATCAATAAATCAAGTTCAGCCCACTTCTAGTTCCATTGAAAATCCAACACAAACTCAAGGCCTAAGCCCAATGCACAAACCATCATCCATATATATGTATATATGTATTCATATACATATGCATCACCACTACAATATATATATATATATATATATATATATATTTACATATATATCAAATGCACGACCCACAAGTTTCAGCATCCTCCCTAACCATCATGGATTCACACACAATACCACCATACATGGCAGCCGACATCAGCACCAAGTCGTCAACCACCAACCCGCCGCTACCACAGCCGAACCTAGCCATTACCCTCTGCCACAGGAAAACCCATAAGCCAAGCTTAACCATCAATGGCCGAACCCCAACCAAGCTCCACCATTAGACCACCTAGCCGCCCATGGCAGCTCCTACCATACCCAAACCGTGAGCACCTAAAGCAGCCATAACACCCACCATCATGAACCAAGCAACTCAGCCATGAACAACCAAAACTAGTTCATACGACCAGCCTATCGAAGGGTAGTTTCAGCCGACCAAAATGGTAGTTTCAGTTGATCGAAAGATTCTATCGGTATACCGAAACGCTGAACGTTGCACCCGTCCTTTCTGACTACTCCGCTGCTGGAAAAACTCCATGAACAGGCACACCACTGTCTGAAGCCACTATAAATCGACCCACAGCCCACCACAACCGAACCCACATGGAAGAGCGGCCGAGAGTTACCTATTTCCACCATGAACCGAGCCCAGCAACACCCGTGTCCTCACGCCTGTCGCTAGCTACCAGACCCAATGTTGAGCACCCACTACCAGCACTGAATAGGCCACAAGCTCCTCGTCGGAACCATAGTGACCACCCAACCACCTGCAACGGCCTACCTACCACCAGCCGTGAGCTTCTCGCCGAAACCACCTCGTATAACCGAGCCTTGATGACCTAGTCGAGCACCACCTTCTTTCTCTATTTCTCTTTCTCTCTCTAGAAAGCTTGGTTCAAGCTTTCTCTCTCTAGAAAGTTGTTTCTCTCTCTCTCTCTATGAACTACTCTCTTTCTTTTTCTTTTCTCCTCCTTCTCTCAGTCGACCCACATGGGTCTCCTTTTATTTTGAATCCCCTTAATTTGTACCACATGTTTCATCAGCCACTGTCCTCCACACAAATTATATATACCTACAAAATCTATACATATACATATGTATATATGTGTTGTCACATATGGGTATTACTAAACACCTGTACACATATACACTATACACATGTATTTCTTTCTCCCATTCACATGTTTAATAATACATGTGCTAAAATATATCTATATTCAAATATAGATATACTTACCATATATATATATCTCTATATATATATATATACATAATTCCTCTACTCACAAATATAAAATCCCATATATATATATATATATATATATTCTTCTCCATCCACATATATATAATTTCATATATATATACCTCCCCCATCTATATATATATATATATATATATATATATAATTCCATTTATATATATATATATATATATTTTCACACCTTTCCGAAAATTAATTAATTCAGAAAAAAAATTTAAATTCGGTCCAAAAATCACCCTGAACCAGTCAAAATAATCCGGGTCGTTACAGATAGAGTGGACCTGCTCATCTGAACCAGAAGTGGAAGGGCACTAATATGAAACTGGCCCTTTAGGTTAGGCACAGGTTGACTAGGAAACTTTCCCTTCTCCCTTTCTCCTACAACAGTAGCTAATTGACCTATTTGAGTTTCTAACTTAGAAATTGACTGACTGGTCTGTTGCATGAACTGTTGGAGAGTATCCTCTAAAGTTGGTCTTTGTTGAGGTGGGGGAACATATGGAGGGGCATTTTGGGACATGAAAGGATATGAAAATTATGGTTTCCATTGGGGTGGCATAGGTTGCACCCCTTAGTTGTTCTGAGGTTGGTCTTGCCTCCAAGAAAAATTAGGGTGGTTCATCCAATTATGATTCTATGTGTCAGAGTAGGGGTTGTCAAATGGTTTCCTATAGGAATCGAGTGCATTGGCTTGTTCGGCTATATACTCATGAAAGGATGCAATAGATGGACAAGTTTGAGCCGTATGAGAAGAACTTTCACACAATTGACACACCTCACTAACTGCACGAATAGAAGAATTATTTCTTTTACTCATCTCTATAGCCTCCACTTTCCTAGTTAGACTAGCTATCTTTGCACTCAAATCGGTCTCCTCTCGGATCTCGTAGATTCCTCCCTTTTTGGGTTCTAAGAGCTCTGATATAGAGCTCCTTTCAACCCTCCCTGAGTACTCCCATTGTTGAGAGTTCTCTGACAACGCATCAAGAAATTCCATGCTTCATCCTCATTCTTAGACATGAATTCTACCCCACCTCGTGACTCAATTAGTTGACGATTGTAGGGTGACAACCCCTCGTAAAAGAATTGAACTAATTGCCACTTGGCAAAACCATGATGGGGACATTTAAAGAGAAGATCATTAAAATTTTTTCAACACATGTAAAATTCCTCACCCTCTTTTTGAGTAAAGTGCATGATATTTCGACGAAGGGAGTTAGTTTTGTGCATGAGAAAGAACTTGGTAAGGAATTTGGTGCATAACCCATTCCATGAATTGACAGACGCGGGTTCCAGTGAATATAACCAAGATTTTGCTTTCTCATTCAAAGAGAATGGAAATAACCGCAATTTAATTGACTCCTCAGAAATATTTGAAATTGTAGTGTGGAGCAGATCTCTAAAAATTCCTTGACATGGAGGTATGGGTCATCAGAGCTAAGACCTCTAAAAGCAGCAGTAAATTAATTACCGCCGCCCATATCTCAAAATGTCCCTGTTGGGTAGCAGGTAACACAATACAAGACGGGTTTGTAATCTGCATGGGAGTGTAATAGTCCTTAAGGGATTTAGTTTCAACAAGATCTGCCATCTTGGGTAAAGAAGGATCTCTAAAGGTTCTCTCAATCTCAAGATCTAATGGAAGTAACTCTGGATTCAGATAGATCGACGACCTAACATATACTAGAAAGACTCAATGAAATGGATTGCTGAGAATAATTTAATCTAAGATGACCTAATGCAAAAGAAAGAAAAATGAAATCCTAAAATGACTCACAAAAACACCAACAAAAAAAAACAAGCAATTTTTTTTTTCTTTTTTTGAAATTTAATTCGAGGAAAGTGATTTCTATTTTATTTTTTTATTTTTATTATTTTTTCCTAAAGAATTATCTGAACTAGTTCCAAAATAATTCTTACCTAGTTAGACAGCTTCTAATCCCTTTCAGAGGAACTAGATGATTACCAGTTAAGTCACACCAACAATATAACCAGGAAAGTTTCTAAGATAGATTGGAGGGGTCACAAACGGTCCCACTTAAAAACCAATCTCTTCAAAACTTTCCTAGACATTGTGAAGTTTGAAGGTGCTCACTGGAGTTATGAAAAGTTAACTCTGTCCAAGAGGGTCCTATAAGCTATGTGAATTCCTATGGCCAATATCTACTTGATTTTAAATTTAAACTAAATTTGGCTTGGGATAGACAAATGCAAAGAAATTTTTAACCTAGGTGGGCAAGGAATTGGTGATGAAATCCAATCTTTATCTTGTTGGGGTTTTGTGTCCTTACTAAAATTTTAATGCAAGAATGCTAAATTAAAATGCACAAACAAAACACACCATAAAAACAAAAATAAAATAAAAAGTGAGTGAGTGTGTGGTCTTTTTTTTTTTTAAATAGAAAAAAAAACAAATAAAATAAAATAAAATATAAAATAAACTTGAAGAAAGTGTGACCCTAGGGTTATTTCTAAGTTATTCTATCCTAAAGTTCTCATGCAAAAGTTATCAACCTAAAACAAAAATATATGTTTTCCTAATCTAAGAAAAGAAAAATATAAATAAACGAAAAGAAAAAAAAATGTACTTACTTGGATTCCAAAGTAGTGCCCAAGAACATGCGAAAAAGACAATTTTCAACAATACCACCTATAGAATTCAAGAAGTATCAGGTAAAACAATAATAATAAAAAAAACTAAAACTAAACTAAGAAAAATAATAATAAATAATAAAATTAATAAAACTAAAACTAAAACTAAACTATAATAATAAAGAAAAAGTTTTTTTTTTTTTATTTTTAAAACCTAGAACAGTGAACTACTCAAAAATAAATAAATAAATAAAATTGGAAAGACTTTTTTTTTTTTGATAAAAAAAAAAAAACTAAATTCTAACTAGTAGAAGAATTAAATCAATCGAAATTTGATTAGTTTCTTATTTGCGATTCCCCGGCAACGGCGCCAAAAATTTGATGTTATTTTAAAAATGTAAAATAACTCACAAGTGTAGGAATCTATTGAAGTATAGATCGGCAAAAACGAGGTCGAACCCAAGGGAATGCTTTGAGAAGAAAAACTAACACAAATTCAAATTAATTTAAAACTAATCTAGTTTAAACAAAGTTTGGTTGATTTGAGAGAAATTAAACTAACATGAAAATAAAATAACACTATTGAAATCAAACAGAGAAAACAACTAAGGTTTCGGATTCCACCACCATTAAATCCATGAAACTTCTAATATTTATTTATTAATTCCCAAATTTAGAGTAGCAATCAAGAAATCAATCTATTGCTCACTCAAGATTTAACAATCAAACACAATGAAAAATATATCAAAAAGGTAGATTTTCCTTCGTTTCACTAGTGTAAAATTCTAAGCATCTAATGTATCCAATTTAATGAAAAACATAAGATCAAAGATTATCACTTTTACAAAATACAAACCCAAGCTCAGATTAATTATAATACTTTCTAACTACCACATATACATGATATAGATGGTGAAAGAACTATAAAATAATTAATCATAAGAAGCAAAAATCATAAGCATTTAAATCATACACATGGGAATCAATTAATAAACAAAATAATTTCACTTCATTAATGGAGGTTTCCTCCTCAACCCTAGTTGAGGAGTTTAGTTACACATGGTTGAAGAAGAAGATAACAAAATAATAAAAGACATAATGAAATAAAATAGATAAAACTCGGATTGTCTTTGTTTTCTCTGCCCTGGCCTGCACTTATCTTCTCTTATAAAACAGCCTCCAATTCACCACTTTATACCCAAGAGAATACATAAAGTTCTAATCCAATTAGGAGATAAAGTCCTAATCCAATTAGGAGATAATTTGAGTTTTTCCACAGCCCTAAATAGGTGGATTTTTCTACTGACGTTCGGCCAAAGTTTTGACCCAGTAGAAGTTCGATTCATGAAATTTACGTTAAATACAAAAGTATCCAGAATCAAATTTTGTTCAACCTATATAGGAATTAAGTCGAATTGACGCTCAGAAATAAGACTTTCAGTCCATTTGCCAAAACAGGATTAAAACTGGATTAAATGCAGAATTGGGCTTCAGGCCCGTAACATCTTTAAACTGTTATAATTCTCTTGGACCTCTTCCTTGGGCTGATTTGAGTTAAAATATGGACTTGAATGGATCCATTTGATATAGGCTTCATCTAACCCTCTTGAATGTCTTCTTTAAAAGTCCAAAAATTATGGTTTTAACTGAAATAATCATTAAAGCCCTAAAAAAGACAGAAAACACAAAAACAGAGTAAAATCTCATATAAACTATCACTAAGAGAATAAAATATGCAAATTAAGAGGCTAGAATGCGTAACATTCAACGCCGATCATAAATCTCAAATTTAACATTTTTAAGAGTAGTGTTCCACTTCTGCATGATTCTTCTCACCATCTCTTTGCTATGAGGGTGGACTCCTGTGGTCAATTTCATGGCTGAAGCTATTTGCTTACATGCAATGTCAGGGTCGGTCACTATAATTGTGCGATATTGGTGGCAATGGATTATGTGAGCTATTGCCTTGTATCGGAAGAATTCAAGATCAGAAGATTTGATTTGAAGTGGTAGTATTGGTTAATATAGCAGAATTGTAATTGTGTTCAAAGTCATCTCTGGTGGAATGGTATGATTGTTGGAAACAGTTTAAAACATTACCTGGATCAGTTGTAGTTGTTTTGAATTAATTATTGGTTCCAATGTAATTTCTGACTTATTAACGTGTTTGGCACAGACTTTGGCAAGTAGCTACATATGCTAAGATTAATGGCATCCTTTTGGAAAAGCTCCAATTGCATACTTTATATGCATTTTTTATATGGTTACAATAAACAATATAGTGGACCCTTTTTCTCTTAGGGGTGTTGTGGCAGTATTAGACACGCGTATAACATGAATATTAAACACACGTATGACATGACTCGGACACGCGTCTGATACTACTAGACATGTTATATGTGTTCTAAAATTTAAATATATATTTTTCAATTGGACACGATGAGGAGGATAGGTTTGGGCCACTTTAAGAACACGACGGGAGTAGTTTTGTAATTACTTATCTTAGAATAATATGGTTTCAATGCAATCGTAAAATATATTATAGGTTAATTAAAAATAATTTACAATTTTAGAAAACAAAAACAATAAGCATCTACCTCTAAGTTTCAAATTAGTGATTTCATTCATAATAATGTGGATAAAATGAGCAAGAAATATTATTTTTAAATATAATGTTATATTTATTTTGAGATTTGTCGCATGGCCGGTTTGTATGGCATCGTGGTACCCGTATTTTGGTATCCCATACATACTCTCATTTATTATAGGTCTACTAAAGGCATTGATGTACTATCCCAATGTTGCTTTATTTATCAACCACAATCGATAATTGAAAAAGACAAGAAATGAAAGATTGGTTCGGGTCAAAAAGTTGATTCGATAGATAGTTGGTTACTTGACAAATCATTTTTCACGTATTTCAACAGATATTCCTATTAAAACCTTCACTTTTCAAATTTGATCAACCAAGATTTGAAAATTTGGAAGATCAATCTAATTAACTCTACCTAGAGACAACTACTCTCTAATCTTGCAGATCCCTTTGAGGAAGTTATGGGGGTGATGATGAAGTACTTATATTATATGGTGTCCAACTTCAAACAGAATGTTAATGTTGTGGGTTAGAAGAAGTGCTTATGCTTATGACATTCATTTAGAAATCTCTAGGAAAGAGAAGTCACAATCTGGTTCACATCCCAACCAAAGCGGGGAGGAATCTAGAATTTAAAAATGAAAAGAAAGATTTCCTCCTTTAAATTAGCAATGCAGTCAGCCATGATAGACTTCCAGTTTTGATAAATCTCAAAAAGAGGAAGGTCTCGTGTTTCCTATATGAGTCACAGTAAGGAAGGACTATTGTTCATCATTATGAAAATGCCCTCTTTCTCGAATGGTATCCGAGGAGAATTAGTCCTCTCAGGCTGGATTGGCTAACAGATCTATATGGAAACTATGACTAAGCTCCAACCTTTCTCAGTTTATGCTCATTCATATTATGGCAATTCAACCTAAACTGTGATGTGATGCGTATTTCTAAATTTGTTGGTGGATCATAATGGTTTGAATAGCCTCTATTTTTTTCTCCCAAAAGTTGTGGAAGCTCCGATTTTGAAAGAAAGCTTAATAGTTTGGGGATAGATATAACAAGGTTGATGTGGAAGGAGATTGTATATAGAAGATCTCTCTGATTTGGTAGTTAGTAGTTAAACACCATTAAGCAAGTCTTGAAAAGGAATTTGGATTTTTATTCTGAATTGAGCTCCTAGGAGCTCCAATCTTCCCCTCTATCTCTCAAGTAAATGGGCCTTCTCCCAAAAATTCATTGATTTGGATTAGGATATGTGGCCTTGGTGGTCACTAAATACTTTTATACAATGAATATACTATTACTATTTTGTCATCAATAGTATGCCTTATAGTTTTAATATTAAAAATCAAGATTCACAAAGTATTTTATCTAGAGATTGACTCTAATTTTGATCGGTTTTCATTTTAAACATCACTTTTGCCCTAATTACATTTTAAATGATCTTTAGCATGTTTTAATTATGAAAAACATGTTTGGGGAGTTATTTCAAGGTTTTTGGAAGTTTTGGGAACATTTGGAAATGTTTGACTTTTTGGGTCAATGGGGCCCAAGACGTGATCTGGTGGGCCTGAAAATTTAAAAAATTTCTAGAAAAAATATTATTTTTGGTTATGAACCAAACGAAATTTTTAAAGAGTTAAGGAAGCGATTTCGGAGCTTTCGAAATTGAAAACGGAGGTCGGTAGGATAAGTTAACTGACCCGGGGGCATTTTGATAAATTCGCATCCCAAGATATTATAAATATATAGAGATGCTGAGATACAACCATTTTTACATAGCTTCATCTATCTCTAACTCTCCCACTTCATCTCTCTCCCTTCTCTCTACATTTTGGAAAGGTTAGGCTTTGATTTGAAAGTTTCTGGAGGAAGATAAATTGCTTTACTCGGTAAGGGCTACGTATTGGTCTGAACAAAGTCCACATTTGACAAGATAGAAAGGATTGGGATTTTGGAACATTCTAGGACAAGCTTGGGATTTGAGGTAGGGTGTGAATCTCTTCCTTATTTTAATTTTATAGGTCACATAATTGTGACATTAAATATTTGTGAACTTATCCATGTAATGATTGACTTGTGTGGAGAGATTATTGTTGTCTAGCATGTTCTAGATTGAGTTATGTGATATGCATATGTTAAATGCTATATTTGAGTTCGTGTTGAGTCTTATGTACAATTGGATTATAATTGGGAGTTGACCTAATTTGTGAGGTAAACGCATGAAATGAGATTTTTCTTAAAATGCATTGGTTGTGATTTCCATGAAATGAGAAATTTTCATTATGACAGACTTGAGGTGAAATTGCTATGTGTAGACTTGATATATGTCATGCATTGAGGAAATTTGGTGAAAATCTTGATTTTGTGCATTTATGTGATAAATGTGCATTATGTGAAATTTGTGATTTTTGGGGCATGTGTGAGAATTAAGGACCCAGAGCCCTAGGGTGCAAGGCCCAAAACTTGGTCAAGCGAATATCGCTTCATCGGGTTAGCAACCCGTAGAGTGTAAACATAGTTTGTGGTTTCGAAAAAACCTTTACTATGGAATTGTGATAATCTGAAGTACCCAGTTGAAGTACTTTCTGGGTATACATGGTGTGAGTTTATTTGAGAGTTACGATTCCTTATAAATTGTCTTTATGTTGAAGTGTGAGACATCATGCATTATTTCAAAAATATGAATGTTTTGAACATGAGAAACAATTGAGGCATGGCACCTAAACACTTAGAGATTTCATATACATTCATGTATGGCTACCTGAGTCGAGGTGGAGTCGGGTGGATCATTCCTATTGGGCATAGTTGTATGCTCACCCCCTTCCCCCAAACTCTTTTTCAGATAAAGCTCCGATAGTGAATGAGGCTTGATTGGCTTAGAGGGTTCGAGTGAACTTTTGACTTTCTTTTGGATTATATGTGTATAGATGTCCATGTCGACTTGTGGCATCTGGACTAGTTTCTTAGAAATATTGTCTTTACATTTGATTTATCTTGATGTATGTAGATCTCAAATGTAATTGCTATAACTTTTGAGAAATACAATATATGGTGTTTAGTTGAATCTCAATGTATATGTGTTATGGATTCGATCACTCGGAGATTCAATTTACGTGTTTGGACTATGTGAAGTATGTCTTGGATCATTTCAATATTTTGCATAGTACAGAGGATGTACGCATATTTTGGTTTGAGAATTTGATGCATAGAATATTGATTGTAGTCACTTGAAGGTTTTGAGATTGTAACAATTCGAGTGATTTCGATGTATCGTAATCCCCATTACGATGCATCATGATATGGTGATACATTGTAAACCCCATTACGATTTATGATGCATCGTAAGGAGTTAAGTGTTTTGAGTGAGATTCTTGGAAATTTCATAGAATGTTACGCTACTTGTGCGATGTTTTGTATATTACGATGCATTACAACCAACATTACGATACATCATAATGTGTGGTTAGGTGGGACATTGAGATAGAATTGAAGAATTAAGGAACATCATATAACGGATCCATTGGGGTTAGTTGAGTTTGTAATATATGTGTATACATGCGTGCATGTAATTTAAGCTTCCACGGTGATGTACATGGATGAACATTCCATTAGGGTTTAATGGACAACGTCACCTGTGGTTCCATGTGTGGGACCCATAATAGGTTATTGAGGTTAAGTCATACATAGATAAACGTGTGTAGGTGATTACGTTTCCGCATTGATTTAGTGATGAGTAATATTGATGTTTGACTTTCACCGTTCACCTCCATTTCCCTCACTCTTAACCGGGTGTTAGAGATCGGGGCTTGACAACTTGGTATCAAAGCATGATATCAAGAGTAATCGTGATTAGGAGTGTGGGTGTTTGACTTAATCACCCTCAATTTTTGAGACTTAGAAATCAAGGACATGGTATCAGAGCTATTGGATTTTAATACCTTTGGACAACGGGTGGAGTTGAACCACACCTAAAATTGTGAACTTGAGGTTGTGAGTGTAAGTTTAATGTTAAGTTCATATTACATGGAAATACTTATGTGCTTACCTGTTTGATATAACATGCTATTTATGAAGTAACTTAGCATGTTGTGTGTATGAAGAAAATTGGACAATGATACTTATACTTTGGATTTTAAAGTGTCTTCTTCTTATTAATATAGCAAGATGTCAGCTTGTTGGAGAACAGTTTATGTGCGACATGGTTACGACCATGTGGCAAATAGCTAAGGAGACTCAGGAGGAAACACAAGCAACACAAGCTCCTCCAAAATCAGCTCATCCTATTCGAATGATTATGGCATTGGGACATGTCAAGAAGCATAGTCCACCATCATATTCTGGATGATCCAACCCCATGGTGGCGAAAAGTTGGTTAGACAAGATTGTTAAACTCCTTACCGTGCTTAAGATAGAAGAGGACCTAAGAGTAAAAGTGGCCGCCCATTATCTTATGGGCGAGGCCAACCATTGGTGGAAGTTTATCAGAAACAACCTTGATATTGAGATAATAGATTGGGACATGTTTTGTAGAGACCGGAACCAAATTTGACCGGTTTTTAAATTTTTCATCATTTTCACCACAAATGTATTTTAAATGATATTATGCATGTTTCGAGAGTGGAAAACGTGTTTGAAAATTTTTTAAAGGATTTTTGGAACATTTGGAGAAATTTAACTTTTTGGGTCAACATGACCCCAGGATGTGGTCCAGTGGGTCCGGGAATCTGGAAATTTTTTTTAAAATTATTATTTTTGGTTATGAACCAAAAAAAATGTTTATAGAGTTAAATACGTGATTTTAAAACTGTAGGAACTTTCAAAATCACAAACGGAGGTCGAGAGGGTACATTAAGTGACTCGGGAGTAATTTAGTCATTTCGTGCCCCAAGTGGTGATACAAATATCTAGAGGGGCTGAGATATTTCATATTTACAGATCTCTCTCTCTCTCTCTCTAACTCTCCCACTTCATCTCTCTCCCTTCTCTCTACATTTTTGAGGTGCTAGGTTGTGATTTGGAAGTTCCCAAAGAATGGTAGATTGTTCCTCAGGCTAAGGGCATCAGTTTGAACCAAACAAAGTCCACGTTTGGCAAGGTAGAAAGGGCTAAAATTTTTAAAACTTGGCTTCCAAGCTTAGGACTTGAGGCAGGGGTGTGAAATTCTTCCTTACCTTGATTTTCTAGGTCACATACTTGTGACATGAAACCTTATTTTGAGAATTATGTGAAAAATGTGATTTTGTGCATATATATATAGGATGTCTAACATGTTTTAGTTGGGGCTTATATATTGCATATGTGAAATTGATGCCTATGAATGCATTTTTGTGAAATTTGTATTCATTTGAAGAGTTATGTGAGATTTGATTCAAATGTTGAATTTGTGCATGAAAGATGAAATTTTCTTAAAAATGCATAAGTGTGATAGTTTCCATGAGATGAGTGGAATTGCATTGTGACAAGCTTGAGTTGAGAAAGAAAATGCATTCTTTTGACAAAATGATTTGCATTGGATGGAATTGTGATAATCTTGTGAGTTTGGTGCATTTATGTGATAAGTGTACATTATGTAAAAAATGAGTTTTTGGGACATGTGTGAGAATTAAGAAGGGCCTGGAGCCCTAGGGTGCAAGACCCAAAACTTGGCCAAGCGAGTATCACTTTTGTCGGGTTAGTAGCCTAAAAAGTATAAGCAGAGTTTATGGTTTTGAATAAACCCTTACTATAGATTGTGTTAAGTGAAGTCTTTAGTTGAATTGATTTTTAAATTATACGTGGTGTGAGTTTGCTTGTGACTTGTGATTTCATATAAATTGTCATATATTGAAATGTGAAGCATTACACATGATTTATAAAACTTGTCAGTTTTAAGAGTGAAAAGTATGGATACTTGTCATATAGTCACATAGAGATTTCATTATACATTCATGAATGGCTGCCTAAGTTAAGGTAGAGTCGGGTGGATCATTCCTACTGGGCATAGTTGTATGCTCACCCTCTTCCCCCAAACTCTTTTCAGATAAAGCACCAATGGAGGACGAGGCTTGATTATCTTGAGTGGATCCTTAGGTTCTTTGGGATTTTGACCTTTTAGAGATGTAGATTGTCACGCCTCAATTTTCGTCTCCTGAAAATCAAGGGTGACTTAAGCTTATCATCCATACCCTAACGACAATCACTTTTTGATATCACGCTCTAATACCATGCTGTCACGCCCCAATTTTCGTTCTCCAGAAACTGAAGATGAACTCATCTGTTAGTCTCAAATGAACTCTCATCACTTTCAATTATTGTAGAAGCTTAACTCTTTTCTTGCACATGGATGTGCTAACTCGACCTCAACTACAACCAACCTCACGAGTCCCACATCAAGCCACACTTAAATAACTCCTCAATTCTAGAACTCAACTTGTAGAGACCGTGACCAATTTTGGCCGATTTTTTATTTTTTGCATTATAATTGCCATAACATTTTTAATGATGTTTAACATGTTTTGAGTGTGGGGAACATGTTTGGGGAGTGTTTAAAGGTTTTGAAATTTTTTTGGGAGATTTGGAGAAGTTTGACTTTTTGGTCAAATCGGGGCCCGGGATGCAACTTAAGTGGGCCCGGGAATTCAGAAAATTCTTGGAAATATTTATTTTTGAGAATGGGTTAGATGAAATTTTTAGAGAGTTAAGGAAGTGATTTCGAGACTGTAGGAGTTTTCAGAATCGAAAATGGAGTCTGGGAAGGGGCGTTAAGTGGCTTGGGGGTATATTGGTCTTTTCGTGACCTAGGGACCTTAAATGGTCAAATTTGCAGAGATATTTCATATCTCACATTTGTTTCTCTCTCTATATTGCTCCCACTCCTTCTCTCTTCATTCTCTCTAGGTTTTGGAGGTCTTCGGGTGTGATTCAAGTTCCGCTGAAGAAGGGAGATACGTAGGGGACGGCTAGGGCTTCCCTTTGAACCGATCAAAGTTACGGTTTGGCAAGGTTGACATTGCTGGAATTTTGAGAAGTGCTTGGAAGGCCTTCATTTTCGAGGTAGGGGTGTTCTTTCTCATCTACTTGTCGATTCTAGGGTTTCGGGTGAAGCGGTGAGAGCTAAGGGTGTGTATTGCATGATTTAGAGTGGTAAGAGGGGTGGAATGTAGTGTTTTTCTACTCTCTTTAGTCTCTATTGTGCAATAGATATGTATATGATAGTATACATGGTATAAGGGGTGAATGTGTGAGTGGTATTAGCATGTATGCTTATATGCTAGCTTTTGTGCATATATATGAAAATGTGTTATATTGGACATATATGTGCTATATGTTGAAAGTGAGTTAAATGCATGCTATCTTTGTATGGAATATGTGTGCATTGGTGAAGCATGGCTAAAATGTGCTTAGGTGAAGTTTTGTTAGCATATGTGGGTAGTATGCTATGTTCTACATGTATAGGTAAATATATGTGTGGTGTTGTGGAGATGAAATGCATGCTACGTGTTTTATTAATTAGCATGTGCATTGTGGGCATGAAATTAAATGCTTGATGTTTATATGTTCGAAATGCATATATTGGGGCCGTTGTGAGGAAATGGGAAAGTGTGGTTGAATTGCCTAGAGTAGGTCAATACTCGGTGAGGGCGTTGGAGTGGTCACGTCACCTTGGAGTAGGTAAATACTCGGTGACGGTGGTTTGCTCACCTAGGAGTAGGTAAATACTCGTGGAGATTCTGAAAAGGTTGCCCAATCACCTTGGAGTAGGTAAATACTCGTTGATTGTAGTTTGCTCACCTTGGAGTAGGTAAATACTCGGTGAGAATTCAAAGAAAATGAGCCAAGTCATCTTAGAGTAGGTAAATACTCGGTGACGGTGGTTTATCCACCTTGGAGTAGGTAAATACTCGGTGGCGGAATTTGAAATGTTATGGGAAGTGTCTCGGTTTCATGATTCGGTTAAGAATCATGTTGGGATATCGGGTTGAGTCCGAGAGAGAGACAAGTGGATGATTATTGTCTTCATTTGAATTATGAAGCATGATATGTGTTTAATGCATCCCTATATATATATATATATATGCATTGTTGTGAGTGAACATGGTGAATGTTGAATGATACGTGAAATGTTGTGACATGCATCCATGTAGGTTATGTCGAGTCGGCACTTAGGTGGGTTGGGGTATCTCTACTGAGCCACAGTGGTGCTCACCCCTTTATTATAAACTCTTTTACAGATAAAGCACCGATGACGAATGGGACATGAGTGTCCAAGTGGAACTCTAGTAGTGTTTTTGGCTATCTATTGGATATTGTGTATTTTGTGGTTATCCATGCCGGCTTGTGGCATGTGACTTCCTTTTTGAGTTGTGGTCATATCTTGGACAAATGTAATTTGGATGTATGTATTGGGTTTTAAACTTGTTGGGTATGGAAAGACAATGGTTTAGTTTATGTAGTGCTTGTGGTAGCATTAAATCATTTGATGAGGTTTTTCATTGTGAATGGATTGTGGTTGTGGAAAATAATGATTCATTTTGATGTATGATCAAAATCATGAACATGATTTTGAGTATGAGATGGATGTTGGTATCTTTCATTTATGTTATGGACCATGTATGAGAGGTTCTAGGATGATAGAAGGTGGATTGGGCCCAAATAGACCATGTATAGGTTTGTTGGAGGACCTGGGGAGAGCATTTCGATCGTGCGAAATGCCTATTTCGCACAATCGAAGCCCTCATTTCGATTGTGCGAAGGGGTGATAATTTATGATGATTTTTAGGGTCCAGACAGCACAATCGAGATGCTAGTTTCGCACAATCGAAATTACTATTAACAGCATTTTTCAAAACTTCGTTTCGACGTAATTTCTTCGTTCTAGATCGGAATTGAGTGTGGTTTTTTTTTAACTTAAGTATTTTTGGATCCTCTATCCAATGGTGTAGGTCTAACTTGCAGATTTTAAATACAGTAAGTTTTGAGGCTTGAAAGTGAGTGATTCTTGAAAGTGTGGACAAGTAAATTTCCACTAAGGTGTATGATTCGATGTAGGGCCCATGGGGATTGGTTAAGGTGGAGTTGGGTGCATTCATATGCAAGAATTGAGTTAAGCTTCTGCAGAAAATGAGGGTAATGAGGGTCTATTGGGCTAAATAGACAGTTTAACCTTCGGTTCTCCGAGAGTTAGAAATCGGGGTGTTATAGCATGGTATCAAACCTCGATACTATTGCATGAGTGTGGTTGAGATTGCTCACGGGGTTGAGTGAACGGGTTCACACTTGGGATTCGAGGCTGGTCCGGGGGAGTCCCGGCTGTCCGGGTTTCGGGGCGTGACACAACTCCTTGTGTGACTGGAACTTGAAACTGAAACCCCCATCATTGGTTAGAGAATTCAAAAATACTCAATTCAAAAAAAAGACCATACTCGATTTCGATTTAAAATGAAGAATTTATGCCCGATTAAAGTTTCGGCAAATTTCGAAGCATGCTGTGAATAGTGATTTTGATACATCGAAATGTTTGATGCAGCACACAAGTATCGCTCAAAAACCACTCTCGGGACTTTTGGTTTCTCAAAATTCTACAGATTTTTTGATGCATCGAAGTGGGCATTTCGATGCATCAAAGTGCCCAAATCCTGCAACTATGCAATTGGCCATTTTTGGTATTCTAAGTCATTTCTACTATCATAATCATTTCATACAACTCTAAAATCATATAAAAAAGGAACCTACATTATTCACAAGAATTAAATCATACTCGTGATCAATCACACCCCAAACATTCATATCCAAGGATTATACATAGTGGAAACAAAACCAACATTTATCCATCCATACCTTAAAAGTCACATATGATCCATATATGGTCATTACCTTTGAAACTAAAGTGTACCAACATGAATCAAATGTAAATACAATGCTTTAAATTGATTCCACATGCCACAAGCCGGCATGGACATTTATCTATATCTCAAAAGGTTAAAACCCAAAAAGAACTTCAAAGTCCATCAACCAATCATGCATCATCCTCCATTGGTGCCTTATCTGAAAAGAGTTTGAAAATAGGGGGTGAGTACCTCGGCGGCTCAGTAGGAATGATCTACCCATCTCTACTCTAACTCAAGATCCATGCATGAATGCATATGAAATCATTACAAATTTATATGACAATTATTCATGCTTTTTACCCATAAACAATCACGTTTTATAAATCATGCGTGATGCTTCACATTTCAATGTATACATATATATAACAAATTGAACAAGTCACAATTCATATATATATAACTCACACCACATAGCTTCGGAAATCAATTCAATGGTGACTAGTTTATCACTCCAATAGTAAGGGTCGCTTCGACACCTAAACTCTGCTTACGCTTCTCGGTTTACTATTCTGATGGATGCGCCATACGCTTGGCCAAGTTTTGGGTCTTTCACCCTAGGGATCCTTGCCCTTATCTTAATTCTCAATGTTGTGACGCTCCAAAAACCTCGTTTTTCACATAGTGCGTATTATCACATAATTTCACATAATCCACACAATGCAATGCATTTATCAAAATAATGCATTTTTCTCTCTCATCTCAAGCTTGTGACAATGTCATTCCACTCATCTCATGAAAATCATCATGCTTATGCATTTTTCAAGAAAAACATATCTTTCATTCACAAGTCTATATAAAAACTCAGATTTTCATATTCTCATCAATTGAACACAATTTCAATAATTTGCACTCATAGTCATAAGATCCCATATGCAACGTATATAAGCCCTAACTAATATGTCAGACATATACATATGCACAAATCACACACACACACTGTCACGCCCCAGAATCCGGACCGCCGGAACTCCCCCGGACCGACCCGAATCCCGAGTGTGAACCCGTCCATCAAACCCTAATGGACCATTTTAATCTTTCATCACCACAAAAGCCTAGTTACCCACTTGTATTTACCTATGCACAAGTCAACATCACCTAGCCTCAATGGCCTCAACCATACAACCATTCAATTGGTTATATCCCACAAAAACAAATACATAACTCCTTGTGAGTTTATATTCAATTTCTGAAAATATAACCATTGGAAAGAGGGTTTAAAAATACACAATTTCAAAAAAAGAATCATCAAAATCCGAGTTGAAACGAAGGAGATATGCCTCTTTGAAGTTGGACAAAAACACTGCTTGAATAGTGTATGCTGTGAAAAGGGGGATCGATCGCCCAAGGTCGACCGAGGCCTTTTACAGGGGCGATCGATCGCCGTGAAAGAGGGGGATCGATCGCCGTAAATTCCTGGCGAAATTCTCCAACACAGTTTTAGCTACAACTTCACCCTAACTTCAAATTTGAATATCTCTCAATCCATACATCCGTTTGACTTGAAATTTGGCATGAATCATCCTCATCATGTCTAGTTTACAACCCAATTAGAATCATACAAAAATCCCACCCAAAACTTGGGTTATCCTCAAATCAACGGGTATAGGTCGGAATTTAAACCCTTGCACTAAAATATGCATATCTTCCTCAATTTAAATCAAAAAAATGTCCATAACCTATCAAATTGATGCTAATACAATTCTCCTTCTATACATTTCAAGTATATGAAAACTCATCATCCAACCACAATCATAGCATATATATAAATCAAGACCAAATTATAAAAAGAACACCATTCAAATAGAAACGTGCTTAAATACACATATTGGTCCAAAAATCATCATTCAGGGCATAAGTACTTATATACAACTTTTCCCAACATGGAATCTCATGACATATAATCAAAAGCACCTAGTCCACATCTCGGACGTGCAGTCATAACAAAAATGACCAAAAGAAATCTTCTAGCTCTACATCCAACTCATGGTTGTGCATCCTCAACCACTTCTTTGCCATGTCCTGAAAGTGTTAGTGTAGGGGGATGAGCAAATTTCAACGGCTCAAGGTCAACATGTTGTGCAATCCATTCAAGTCCACATTTCATATTCAATGCATAAATACTAAAACATATTTCAACGACTACGTGTCATGCTTCCTAGCATTTCTAGTCAAAGCTCCCATTTTTCATTCAAATCGTGGCATATGCATCAAATGTAACTTGACAACCACATAACAACAAGTCGAGCATTATTGCACAATTCATCATATCTATAACATATGACATAACCACATTTATAACCAATTCCACACAATTTGCATAAGTCACATTATTTCACATAACTCAATCCAAAGTCACATTGCTCTCGGAATTGAACTCACACTCACACACACATCCTCAAGATATGTACCGAAGTCCCACATCTCAATTCCTTTGGTTGTTACGGGCTACTAACCCATCCGGTTACCATCCAACTTGCGCAAGGTTGAGGTCTTTCAACCCCAAGGGGATATTTTCCCCCTCTCTTTCCCATGAGTCATTTCCGAGAATTCACTACAACACACAAGATATATCATGTCTTGCACATACATTCGCACGTTTTAATGCATTGCACCCAATACATGCCTATGTTCATTCTAGCATGTCATACAATAATTATATGAACATATACATAAGTTTAACCCCCAAATTAGGTTTTCATCATTTTTTCCCAAAAATCCCATATATGTATCACATACCACATTTTGCATATATGAGCAATTCAAGTAATATAAGGCATTTACCAACCATTTCTAATAAAAAGAAACATATGTATATCCATATAGAACAAGAATATCAACTTAGAAAATTTATAACTCATATATCACATGAAAAACATTTATTTTATGCTAGTGAATGAAATTAAACTTGAAATTAGAAGACACAACACCCACCCCCTACCTCAATAGCTATAGTTTCAAGCTATCCCCAACTTTCACAAATCTTAAAGTTGTCTACTTGCGATTTTGTTCGGTTCAAAGCAAAGCCCTTATCACGTAGAACACACTTCTCTTCTTTGACACCGCCCGAATCCAAGCCGAAGACCCTCAAAATCTAGAGAGAAGAAATAGATCACAAAATCTTCCACCGGACCAAAATGCTCCAAATCAACTTTTCAATCCATAGAGATCGTAGAGAATGTCGAGATGAACAACATTCATGTTCAAAACTTCTTCCAAATCTAAGCCTAAGCTAGAGATATTCTAGAGAGAAGGTAGAGCTTACAAGAGGGAGATGTAGAGAGAGAAAGGAGAAGACAAATCAGAAATCTGATTTTCTCCACTAAATGCCTATACATATCATATATCTATCTTTTTCTTGCAAGACTAGTCAACTTTTGCAACTAAGTCCCTAAACCCTCTTAATAATGCTCCTTGTTACAAGATATTTTCTTGTAATTACATACTAACATAATCTTCTCTCTTCTTTTCACTTGAGTCCTTAAAAATAATATCACAATGACCCGACCTCTACTTAGAGAGCCCGAACACACTTTTCGGGTCGCCCGACCCATCCGTGGTCCCACGCTCGTACCAAAACACGTGAAAAATCTTATAACCCAAAATTACACATGCTTAAGAGAATTTTCATGCTAAATCATATTTAACACAAAACTAAATTAAAATAATTACTCGGGGCTCTACAACCTCCCCACCTTAGGAGATTTCGTCCCCGAAATCAACATACCTTGAAAAGTAAATAGATCCGGGTACTTGGAGCGAACTTCTTGTTCCCGTTCCCAAGTGGCCTCTTCTATTCCGTGGTGCCTCCACAAAACCTTGACCAACGGAATGGTCTTGCCCCTCAACACTTGATCTCTAGTGTCTAGGATTTCCACCGGTCGCTCCTCATATGATACATCTTCCTCCACCTCAATGTCTGTCCAGCCCAAAATATGTGATGGATCCGGCTCATATTTCCTCAACATGGAAACATGAAAGACATTGTGAACTCCCTCCAATTGAGGTGGCAAAGCTAACCGATAGGCTACTTCACCAACACATTCCAATATTTCAAAGGGTCCAATAAATCTTAGTGATAACTTGTTACTCTTACCGAATCTCATCAATCCTTTACGTGGAGAAACCTTGAGAAACACATAGTCTCCCACCTCAAATGACAAAGGTCTTCTCCTCCTATCGGCATAACTTTTCTGTCTACTTTGTGCCGTAATCAACCGTTGACGAATCAACTTAATCTCTTCCGTTGTCTCATGAACTATATCCGGTCCTAAGGCAGCTGTCTCCCCCACCTCAGTCCAACAAACTGGTGATCTACACGGTCTACCATATAATGCCTCAAAAGGTGCCATTTCTATGCTAGCTTGGTAGCTATTATTATAAGCAAACTCCACCAATGACAAATGATCTTCCCAATTTCCTCCAAAATCTAAGATACAAGCTCTTAACATATCCTCCAATATCTGAATGGTACGCTCTGACTGACCATCAGTCTGAGGATGAAAAGCTGTACTGAATTGCAACTCCGTGTCAAGGGCTGACTGGAAACCCTGCCAAAATCGTGAAGTAAACCTAGGATCTCTGTCGGAAACAATAGACACTGGCACTCCATGAAGCTTCACAATCTGCTCCACATATAACTTACTGAGTTTCTCCGCACCATCCGTGACTCGAATAGGCAGAAAATGAGCCGTCTTAGTCAATCTATCGACTATAACCCACACGGCATCATGTCCCCTCCGTGACCTCGAAAGTCCTGTCACGAAATCCATAGTGATATGCTCCCATTTCCATTCTGCCACTGGCAATGGTTGCAACAAACCAGCCGGTCTTTGATGTTCAGCTTTCACTCGTTGGCATGTAAGACACTTAGCCACAAACTCAACCACATCCTTTTTCATTCCTTTCCACCAATACTGTCGTCTTAGGTTGTGATACATTTTCGTCCCACCGGGATGTACTGCAAGCCTAGAATTATGGAATTCCCCAAGGATATCCTCCCTACATGGAATAGGTACATACATTTTGCCTTTGAACCATAAACTCCCATCTTTATGCAAAGACCAACCTTCCACAACCTCACCACCAGAAATCCGAGTATGAATAACTTTCATCTCCTCATCTTGCCATTGGGCCTCAATTACTTTATTAACCAAAGTCGGTTGAGCAACAAGGCTAAACAAGGTAGCCGATGCACTATCCTCATTGAAGTACAAACCCAACTCCGCTATGTTTTCCATCATCTTCCACTCTCGAGTGGCAATGCTAGCCAACATTCCATGAGACTTTCTACTTAAGGCATCTGCTACAACATTGGCTTTTCCCGGGTGATACTGAAGATCAAAGTTATAATCCTCCATGTACTCTACCCATCTCCGTTGCCTAGAGTTCAAATCCTTTTGTGTGAAGAGATATTTGAGACTCTTGTGATCGGAAAAGACTTCAAATTTCTCCCCGTACAAGTAATGTCTCCACCCCTTCAATGCAAAGATAACCGCCGCTAATTCCAAGTCATGAGTAGGGTAGTTTTGCTCATGAGTCTTTAATTGACGTGACCCATAAGCAACAACTCTTCCCATTTGCATTAACACGCAACCCAATCCATCACGTGAAGCATCACAATATATAACATATCCCAACCCACGTTTCGGGATTACTAAAATTGGAGCGGTAGTCAATCTCTTCTTCAATTCCTGAAAAGCAAGCTCACAAGCTTCATTCCATACAAATTTAACTCCCTTACGTGTGAGTCTCGTCATAGGTGCCGCTAATCGTGAGAAATCCTCCACAAATCTCCGGTAATAGCCGGCTAACCCCAAGAAACTCCGAATTTCAAACACATTCTTAGGAGGTTTCCAATCCATGATGGTCTCTATCTTAGAAGGATCAACTGAAACTCCCCCTTCCGAAACCACATGTCCGAGAAACTTCACTTCTGGTAGCCAAAACTCACACTTCTCATATTTGGCATACAACCGATTTTCCCTTAGAATTTGTAACACCGTCCTCAAATGATTCTCATGTTCCTCCTTTGATGAAGAATACACAAGAATATCATCCACAAACACTACCACATAGTCATCAAGGAATGCACTAAACATTCGGTTCATTAAGTCCATAAATGCTGCCGGAGCATTTGTTAAACCAAAAGGCATCACAAGGAATTCATAATGACCATACCGTGTTTGAAAAGCCGTTTTAGAAATGTCTTCTTCCTTGACTCTCAATTGATAGTAACCCGACCTCAAGTCAATCTTGGAGAAACACTTAGCTCCTTTGAGTTGATCAAACAAATCATCTATCCTTGGCAAAGGATATTTGTTCTTGATTGTTGCACGGTTTAGCTTCCGGTAGTCAATACACAACCGTAGTGACCCATCCTTCTTCTTAGCAAAAAGGACTGGTGCTCCCCAAGGTGATACGCTAGGACGTATGAAACCTTTTGCCCTTAGGTCCTCTAATTGCTCCTTTAACTCCTTCAATTCTGTCGGTGCCATACGATATGGTGCCATCGAAATGGGTGCCGTACCGGGTATGACATCAATGGCAAACTCCACCTCTCGCCTAGGAGGTAATTCTGTCAACTCCTTCGGAAATACATCCTCAAAGTCACGAACTACTTCAGGAAAGATCCCAAAGTGTCCTCCTTCTTCCTCGGTCACAAGGCTAGCGAGGAAAAAGCCATAACCATCTTGACCCCATAGTCCATAAAGAGATGAAGAATGAAATTCACTCCGTTCTCCCATGAAGCAAAAACAATCTCCTTTGGGTGTACACACTGAGACCCTTCCCCGGTAGCAATCTATATTGGCTCTAAATGAAGACAACCAATCCATTCCGAGAATGACATCAAAACTCGTCATCTCTATGAGCACAAAATCAAACACCAACCGTCGATTTGCTACCTCTATCTCACATGCCCGACACACCATATTCAGAGTCACGCTACCCCCAACTGGTGTATCAATGCATAAGGTTCTATCCAAGGTTGACACCTCTAACCCCAATACAGAAGCAAATGCAGTTGATATAAAGGAATGTGATACACCCGAGTCAATTAAAACTCTAGCCCATGAGTTAGATACAAGAATGATACCTCGCACTACCGAAGAACCCGCTGAAGTCTCAGCTGGAGTAATAGCATAGGCATGACCCTGTATGCCCCGTCCTGCCTGACCACTCCCCTGATGACCAGACTGCTGTGTAGAGGTAGTAGGAGTCACTCCCCTCCCCGGTTGTGAACTTCGAACAGACTGTGTAGGTTGTGGTAACCGAGGGACTCTGAAACCTGATTGCACCCCAGAAGTCTGTGAATATTGCTGCAGTGACCCCGCAGCACCATAAGAACCACTACCCTTTCGAGGGCAATCTCTCACCACATGACCCACTTGTCCACACCTATAGCATTTCCTTGAATCTCCCTCAGGTGTAGGTAGCAATTGTGGGCATTCTGATTTGTAATGGCCCATCTGTTGACATTGATAACACTGCACCTTATCCCGAGAGGATCCAATAGGAATAGACATGGTAGAGAACGACTGTGTCTGTTGTGGTCCTCTAGGGAAAGAACTACTCCCCTTATGCTTCTTCTTCGGATTGCTCTCCGGATGAGAACCCACATTCCGAGACTGATTTCTCAAGTTCCGTAACCTCTGTATATCGTTGTCATCTGCCTCCGCCAACAATGTCCGCCTCACTACCTCCGCATAGTTTGGCAAGTCCAAAATAGTAACTTTGGCCCTTAACTCAAATCGAAGCCCTTTCACAAATTTCCTTGCCTTGGCTTGCTCATTTGCTACCATCTCCGGTGCAAATCGAGATAAAGCTGTAAACTTATTTTCATACTCCATTACACTCATCCCTCCTTGAATCAAGTGTATGAATTCATCTTGTAGAGCTTCTTTTACAGTGTCTGGAAAATACTTCTCCAAAAACAACCTCCTGAATGTTTCCCACTCCATGTTCCTCACTTCATGTGTATGAGTCATAGATTTCCACCATAAATCTGCTGCCCCCGTCAACTGGATAGGAATCATTGACATCCTCAAGTCGTCTTCCTCTATCCTAAGCACATCAAATGCTTTGGACATTTGTTCGAACCAATCTTCCGCCGCCATAGGATCCGATCTCCCATCAAACATAGGAGGGTTCATTTTCTTGAACATCTCAAGAGCCTTTAGTGCCCTATTTTCACCTCCCTGAGCTTGATTCTGTGGACCTTCATTGGCAGTTCGAGCTAACAATTGGATGGCAGCAGCCATCTCTCTGACCAACTGCGCTCCATCAATCAATGGTGGTGGTGGTGGAGCTGGATTCGCACCCCTACCACGTCCTCTTCTCGGTGGCATGATTCTAATAAACATTTCCAATCAAAGATTAATCATAGGTATATGTCAATTAATCAATGTTACTCACTTCATAGAATCATGTCAATGCACTCAACACAACTTGAAACACAAAGCACGTAAGAGTCGCCTAAACCCAACCCTTACCCTACGTCCTTAGGTATTTCAACCTAATACCGACATTATTCCTAGGTGTTCCAAACCTAGTGGCTTTGACAACTATATCTCAACACACAATTTTAGCTATAACCTCATCGGACCTTCACCCTTCGTCCATAGGTTTTCGAACTTAAGGCTCTGATACCATTCTGTCACGCCCCAGAATCCGGACCGCCGGAACTCCCCCGGACCGACCCGAATCCCGAGTGTGAACCCGTCCATCAAACCCTAATGGACCATTTTAATCTTTCATCACCACAAAAGCCTAGTTACCCACTTGTATTTACCTATGCACAAGTCAACATCACCTAGCCTCAATGGCCTCAACCATACAACCATTCAATTGGTTATATCTCACAAAAACAAATACATAACTCCTTGTGAGTTTATATTCAATTTCTGAAAATATAACCATTGGAAAGAGGGTTTAAAAATACACAATTTCAAAAAAAGAATCATCAAAATCCGAGTTGAAACGAAGGAGATATGCCTCTTTGAAGTTGGACAAAAACACTGCTTGAATAGTGTATGCTGTGAAAAGGGGGATCGATCGCCCAAGGTCGACCGAGGCCTTTTACAGGGGCGATCGATCGCCGTGAAAGAGGGGGATCGATCGCCGTAAATTCCTGGCGAAATTCTCCAACACAGTTTTAGCTACAACTTCACCCTAACTTCAAATTTGAATATCTCTCAATCCATACATCCGTTTGACTTGAAATTTGGCATGAATCATCCTCATCATGTCTAGTTTACAACCCAATTAGAATCATACAAAAATCCCACCCAAAACTCGGGTTATCCTCAAATCAACGGGTATAGGTCGGAATTTAAACCCTTGCACTAAAATATGCATATCTTCCTCAATTTAAATCAAAAAAATGTCCATAACCTATCAAATTGATGCTAATACAATTCTCCTTCTATACATTTCAAGTATATGAAAACTCATCATCCAACCACAATCATAGCATATATATAAATCAAGACCAAATTATAAAAAGAACACCATTCAAATAGAAACGTGCTTAAATACACATATTGGTCCAAAAATCATCATTCAGGGCATAAGTACTTATATACAACTTTTCCCAACATGGAATCTCATGACATATAATCAAAAGCACCTAGTCCACATCTCGGACGTGCAGTCATAACAAAAATGACCAAAAGAAATCTTCTAGCTCTACATCCAACTCATGGTTGTGCATCCTCAACCACTTCTTTGCCATGTCCTGAAAGTGTTAGTGTAGGGGGATGAGCAAATTTCAACGGCTCAAGGTCAACATGTTGTGCAATCCATTCAAGTCCACATTTCATATTCAATGCATAAATACTAAAACATATTTCAACGACTACGTGTCATGCTTCCTAGCATTTCTAGTCAAAGCTCCCATTTTTCATTCAAATCGTGGCATATGCATCAAATGTAACTTGACAACCACATAACAACAAGTCGAGCATTATTGCACAATTCATCATATCTATAACATATGACATAACCACATTTATAACCAATTCCACACAATTTGCATAAGTCACATTATTTCACATAACTCAATCCAAAGTCACATTGCTCTCGGAATTGAACTCACACTCACACACACATCCTCAAGATATGTACCGAAGTCCCACATCTCAATTCCTTTGGTTGTTACGGGCTACTAACCCATCCGGTTACCATCCAACTTGCGCAAGGTTGAGGTCTTTCAACCCCAAGGGGATATTTTCCCCCTCTCTTTCCCATGAGTCATTTCCGAGAATTCACTACAACACACAAGATATATCATGTCTTGCACATACATTCGCACGTTTTAATGCATTGCACCCAATACATGCCTATGTTCATTCTAGCATGTCATACAATAATTATATGAACATATACATAAGTTTAACCCCCAAATTAGGTTTTCATCATTTTTTCCCAAAAATCCCATATATGTATCACATACCACATTTTGCATATATGAGCAATTCAAGTAATATAAGGCATTTACCAACCATTTCTAATAAAAAGAAACATATGTATATCCATATAGAACAAGAATATCAACTTAGAAAATTTATAACTCATATATCACATGAAAAACATTTATTTTATGCTAGTGAATGAAATTAAACTTGAAATTAGAAGACACAACACCCACCCCCTACCTCAATAGCTATAGTTTCAAGCTATCCCCAACTTTCACAAATCTTAAAGTTGTCTACTTGCGATTTTGTTCGGTTCAAAGCAAAGCCCTTATCACGTAGAACACACTTCTCTTCTTTGACACCGCCCGAATCCAAGCCGAAGACCCTCAAAATCTAGAGAGAAGAAATAGATCACAAAATCTTCCACCGGACCAAAATGCTCCAAATCAACTTTTCAATCCATAGAGATCGTAGAGAATGTCGAGATGAACAACATTCATGTTCAAAACTTCTTCCAAATCTAAGCCTAAGCTAGAGATATTCTAGAGAGAAGGTAGAGCTTACAAGAGGGAGATGTAGAGAGAGAAAGGAGAAGACAAATCAGAAATCTGATTTTCTCCACTAAATGCCTATACATATCATATATCTATCTTTTTCTTGCAAGACTAGTCAACTTTTGCAACTAAGTCCCTAAACCCTCTTAATAATGCTCCTTGTTACAAGATATTTTCTTGTAATTACATACTAACATAATCTTCTCTCTTCTTTTCACTTGAGTCCTTAAAAATAATATCACAATGACCCGACCTCTACTTAGAGAGCCCGAACACACTTTTCGGGTCGCCCGACCCATCCGTGGTCCCACGCTCGTACCAAAACACGTGAAAAATCTTATAACCCAAAATTACACATGCTTAAGAGAATTTTCATGCTAAATCATATTTAACACAAAACTAAATTAAAATAATTACTCGGGGCTCTACACACACACACATATATATATATATATGTTACTCAATAATAGACTCTAGAGGGGGGGTGAAAAGAGTCTTTGATAAACAATACAAAATATTTCAATTCTAAATAATTGGATGCTAATGTAATAAATGGAGTAAGTGATAAGAAATAAATAGGAATATGCACAAATAAAAATAAGTAAGGGATAGAGAGATTGCAAACACTTGACAAGGCGATTTTAGCAAGGTTCGGTAACTCCTACTCCTCGGCTCAAGACCCCTCTTGAGACTTTCCCAATTCCACTATGACACCTCCTTATGGGTGAAGAGCAAACCTAGACAAGAAGTACACCACTTCTTTTGTTTTGGGTCACACCACCCTTGTTCTTTCTTATATGTGAAGAACGAACTTTTATAAGATTGAATAATGATAGAACAACAAATCTCTTTTATGAGAGGGATATACAAATAACACTCTCACTATGATAAGTCTCTTTTGAATAAAACACCCACACTAGATCTCTTTGATGAACTGAACTGAATAAGGCTCAAGAGGGAATGAATATTAGAATATGATGAATGCTTCTGATAGTGTAACCTTGTGTTTAAACAAGTGTTTTAAAATACATATTTATAGTGCAAAAATGGAATCATTTCATTTGATGAAATGATTTAACAATATGAATATAAGACAATTCATTTAGTCAAGAGGTTATAAAAAATTGAACATATTGGTTGGCATGTTTGAAAAATGTTTTAGGAAACCTAACTTAGTCAAATGTGAAGAAATTTGTTTTGAAAAATTTGCACATTTGTTTGACATATGAAAAATGAATTTGAACTTGAAGTTATACACAAGCTACTGGTCTGGATTTTAGTTTCTATCAGTTGGTGAGTGAAAGTTCGTTGGTAGAAACCAGTTTCAGACTTAGCCATATTCAGACTCAGTCCTGCATAGTGCATCAGTACATTGTACACTGTATTCTTATTTACATTGAAAACATTTAAGTAAATCTTATATTTCGATTTACTTTAAGTTATTCAATGTAAATAAGCAAAGTACCCCCCATTTGAGTTCAATAAAAATAGTTTCAAAATCAAATTCTAAGTAAAATAAAATCTGATTTTTCAATTTTAGTACAAAATGAGTTTTCACAACTTTGAAATAAAATTTCATTGTGCAAAATGAAAGACAAAATTAAGTCATTTAGGGCTGAGAAAATTCATAGGATTATGAAAAATTATGGGATACAATTACCGGGACTTTTTATGTCAAGATTAATTTAAAAAATCATATTTACATTTTTGCCCCTAGAATCCAACACTTAGCCAAATTTTGATAAAACAGCTTTTCATATATGAAATGCATGAGGGATCTTAAGATCAGTTTTAGGGTATAGAGCCTCAAGAGTTCAATCATCAAAGAGCTTACAAGAATATCCTAACTCTTACGTATTGGCAAATGATAAGCTTGAGAGTCGGCTTCTTGATTTGTGTTTCAACCGTCTTCCAATGTCTTCGGTTCTTTCTGTAAATATCTTTAAATATCTTTTGTATTTTTGATCATCTGTTTCTTATAGCTAATCACACTTGATATAGACACATTAGAAGAACATGATACAATTTGTTATCGTCAAAATATAAACAACAAGCATTGATAACAGACATAAGGCTAACAATCTCCCCCATTTTGATGATGACAAATTAATATACAAAAATTTTAGCTTTGCAAAAATAAGAGAAAAAATATATTGCAATCAAAATTTTGTATGGATCTTATTTCTCCCCCTTTGGCATTAGCAAATATGGGGTACAAAAGCTCCCCCTAAGAATATGCTCCCCCTAAGAACATATTCTCCCTTTTGTGAGGAAAAAGAATGAAGTTTATCAAAAGATAAAGTGATGGAAAGGCTTGAGATTTTATGTTATACATCAGAAGGCAGATTAGGCGAGCAATCTGGAAAAGATTTGTTGTACTCAAAATGACGTTATCTCTCTTCTGTCATAGTTTGATCTAAGAAGTTTAGGGAGAGATCCATTTTCTTGATCGTGCTACTGCCCTTGCAAAATAGTAGAACATAATGAAAGATAATCGTTCTTTTAAAAGACATGATCAAGGATAGTCTTGCTCTCAAAAGACATGATCAAAGACAATCTTGCTCTCAAAAGATATGGGCGAGGATACAAGGTTTCTAAGCACATCAAGACATGGCTAGAGGTCTCAAATGAATACTGCATTTGGGTTTTACAGGAAGGATATGTGTTTGAGATGGTGAAGATGATTAAGTATATAAAGTGGATATGGGCATGAATGAAGCCAAGTTGCTTGATCAAAAAGTCACATATTCATCTACAATTGTTGACAAATTGACAGACTACTTTTGACAACTGTAATTGTTGACAGGCTATCTGTCAGAGTAATTTTGACAAAAACACCTAAGAGATCTGTAAAGTAGAGGTCGGTTTGAAAATATAAACCTCGAGACATGAGTCCTGTTAGATAGTCAAGACAAGATCGAAATTCGAGACTGGTTATCGATGGAGTACTATATTTTTATGCCATTAGAAGAGCAGCTTTTGAGCAGAGTAACATTGTTGTTTATCTGCCTTTCCAAAAAAAATGAATTCCTCATCTTTTCCAAAAATTTCCTTAGATTTGAATGTTGTGCCTCAGGCACATCCAAACACTGTGTGGCGCCCAACATTTTTATCCCCAAATGGTCCTATCACAGTTGATGAATATGTGATGCTTGATGATGCAGTTACTACGATAGTAGCTAGTAATTTTCTTACTCCTCTTGATGAAAAATTGTTGTCAAATAGGTCTGACAATGTGGCCATTGATGATTTCTTAGCTCTTTGCATTCAGTCTGTTGCATCTATTTCAAATATGGGTCGACGTCTATTGGCTAGAACAAATGAAGTTCAGAAGCTAACAACCCAAGTTTTGGTTCTTCAGAGAATACTTAGGGATTCTCATAAAACGATTAGGGCACTCAAAGAGGAGAATAAACAGTTGCATAAAATTGTAACTGCATATTCGAATGAAATGAGGACGAAGCTTGATGGGCTACAGAGTTCAGGAGATCAGATTCTGGAGGATCATGAAAGAATTATGGCTGGGATTCAAGGGCATCCTTTGTTTTCTAAGCCAAAATCTTAAAAGGATGTTTGGATTAACTTAGTGTCTTTAGATCTACACATACCTAGTTCTCTACGAATTATGCAAAAATGATCCTCTTGAAGAGGCTTAGTAAAAATGTCAGCCTATTGAAAGTCAGTATTAATAAATTCTAGTTATATATCACCTTTTTGCATATGGTCACGAATAAAGTGATGTCTAATTTCTATGTGCTTAGTTCTTGAATGCTGGATAGGATTCTTTGAAATGCAAATTGCACTTGTGTTATCACATCTAATAGGAATGTGATCAAATGTAAAACCGAAATCCTCAAGTTGTTGCTTAATGTAAAGTGTTTGAGCACAACTATTTCCAACTACTATATATTCGACTTCTGCTGTTGATAAGGCCACAGAATTTTGTTTCTTACATAACCAAGAAACAAGTGATTGTCCTAAGAAGTGACAAGTTCCACTTGTGCTTTTTCTATCAACTTTGCATCCGATAAAGTTGGCGTCCGAATAGCTTATCAACTCAGGAGATGTGTGTCTTGGATACCATAGTTCCAAGTCAATGGTGCCGCTTAAATATTTGAAAATACGTTTTACAGTATTTAAGTGAGATTCTTTAGGACAAAATTGAAATCTAGCACATACACAAACACTGAACATAATGTCTGGTCTACTAGCAGTTAAATACAAAAGACTTCCAATCAAACCTCTATACCTCTTAATATCAACATCTCTTCCTTTTTCATCCTTATCAAGTTTCAAGGAAGGACTCATAGGAGTCTTAGCATGTTTGGCTTCCTTCAAACTAAATTTCTTTAACAAATCCTTAACATACTTGGATTAACAAATGAAAATGCCATCAAGTGTTTGTTTGATTTGCAACCCTAAGAAAAAATTGAGTTCTCCCATCATGCTCATTTCGAATTCATTTTGCATGCTTGAGGCAAACTCTTTGCATAGCTTGTCATTAGTTGATCCAAATATGATATCATCGACATATATTTGAATAATTAATGAATTACTATTAATGGTTTTAGTAAAAAGAGTATTGTCAATTTTACCACAAGAAAAACCATTTTTAAGTAGAAAACCACTTAGTCTATCATACCAAGCTCTTGGAGCTTGTTTTAAGCCATATAAGGCTTTAGTGAGCTTGAAGACATGATTAGGAAATGAATAATTTTCAAATCCTAGAGGTTGTTCTACATAGACTTCTTCAATCAGGCCATTCAGAAATACACGCTTTACATCCATTTGATATAATATGAAATTCTTGTGAGATGCAAATGCAAGTAGCATTCTAATTGCTTCTAATCTAGCAATAGGGGCAAAGGTTTCTTCATAATATATTCCTTCTTCTTGATTATAACCTTGAGCAACAAGTCTGGCCTTGTTCCTTACAATAGTCTCCAATTCATCCTTCTTATTTCTAAAGATCCACTTAGTACCAATGATTGTTTTGTCATTTGGTCTAGGAACTAAATTCCAAACTTGATTTCTTTCAAATTGGTTTAGCTCTTCTTGCATTAAAAGGATCCATGATTCATCATTCTCGGCTTCTTGAACATTCTTTGGTTCAATTTGAGATATAAATGCCAAATGATTGCACATATTTCTAAGTTGAGTTCTTGTGCCAACTCCTTTGGATGGATCACCTAATACTTGTTCAATTGGGTGATTTTGCATAAATTTCCAACTTTTGGGTAGTGCATTACTTGATCCTTCTAGAGAATGATTATTAGATAACTCGTCCTTTTGGGATGTATCAAGTGTAGACTCATTGGATTTATTCTCTAGACTTCCTTCATCTATACTCTTGTCAGGCTCAACAAATTCATCATCATCTAGAATATTTCTAGAAGAAGGTGGTAGTGATTCATCAAAAGATACATGAATTGATTCAATGACCACTAGTGTTCTTTTGTTGAATACTCTATATGCTCTACTTCTAGATGAATAACCAAGAAAAATACCTTCATCCGATTTGGCATTAAATTTTCCAAGGTTATCTTTGTCATTTAAGACAAAACACTTACAACCAAACACCTTAAAGTACCCAATGTTGGGTTTCTTCTCATACCACAATTCATAAGGTGTCTTGTTAATGGTCTTTCGAATGACAACTCGATTTATAACATAACATGCAGTACTTACAGCTTCTGTCCAGAAGTATTTGGGCAACTTATGCTCATTTAACATAGTCCTAGCCATTTCTTGAAGAGACCTATTTTTCCTTTCAACAACACCATTTTGTTGAGGAGTTCTAGGAGCTGAGAGATTATGATTATATCCATTTTCATCACAAAATCTCTCTATGTCTTGATTTTCAAACTCTCTTCCTCTATCACTTCTAATGATTTTAATCTTACATTCTTTTTCATTTTGGACTCTTCTACAAAACTTAGAGAAGATTATATGAGTCTCATTCTTATGAGTGAGAAAGAAAACCTAAGTGAATCTAGAGTAATCATCAACAATTACAAAAGCATAGAGTTTTCCACCAAGACTAGCTACTTTTTTTGGTCCAAACAAGTCCATATAAATTAGTTCAAGTGATCTTGCAGAGGTGATATCCTTTTTGCTTTTGAAAGATGTCTTGACTTGTTTGCCTATTTGGCAAGCACTACAAGTCTTGTCTTTAACATACTTAGTTTTTGGGAGGCCTTTAACTAAGTCATTTCGAGACAATTTAGACATTAAATCCATACTAGCATGTCCTAGTATTCTATGCCACAACCAACTATTTTCATTAGATGATGAGACAAAGCATTTAACATCTTGATCATGTAATTCACATAAAAATAATGCATATAGATTACCATTTCTATTTGCAACAAAAACTTGATTGCCATCAAGCTCAACAATGCATGCATTTGGTTTAAAAACTACATTAAATCCTTTATCACATAATTGACTAATGCTTAACAAGTTATTCTTTAATCCATTAACTAGCAAAACATTAGCAATAGAAAGTGATGGAGAAATACCTATAGTTCCAATGCCAATCGCCTTTCCTTTGGAATTGTTTCCAAAAGTTACGTTACCACCATCATAAGGCTTAAAAGAAATGAATTTTGATTTATCTCCCGTCATATGCCTTGAGCATCCACTATCAAGGAACCATTTGTTCTTGGAAGAAGTTGACTTCAAGCAAACGTGCAAGATAAGCTTAAGTAAAGAGTTTTGGCATCCAAATGTCTTTGGGTCCTTTTGGGTTAGGTATGGGCACATAGGTTCCTTTTTCAACCCAAATTCTTTTTGTAACGATTGTAATGTCATTTTTCTTTCTTCGTAAACAATCAAAAATGTTATGTCCATTTCTTTTACAATAGTTACATTTATAACTTGAAGAGAAAGAACTTTTAACAAAAGTTTTGTATAAAGGTTTTCCCTTTTTAATTAAACAATCATTCTTTTCATAGGAGTTGTAACCTAGACCTTCTTTGAAAAATGAACTTCTCTATTTACCAAGCATGATGCTTAAATTTTCTTTGCCTTTTGTAAAGGTCGCTAGAATATCAATTTGATCTTTAATGGTTTTCTTTAAAGATTTATTTTCGAAAATAAGATCAAGTAATGGTGTCTCTTTTGGACGATAACATTTCTTTAAAGAGCTTATCTCACTTTTTAATTTGGAAAGATTATTTGAAAGAGTGTAATTTTTTTTTTTAAAGAGGCACATTTCATAACCATTTTCATGAGTTCATTATGCGATTCTTTAAAAGTATCTTGCAAATCATTATAGGAATCAACAACATCATCATATGAGGGAAGTAAATATTTGAAAGAATCGAGATCAGAAGTTACCTCATCATCAATAGCTATCAGACAAAGGTTTGTCATTTCTTTTACTTCATCTTCACTATCAGAGGCATTGGATTCATCATCCTCCCATGTAGCTTGCATAGCCCTTTTCTTTTTCTTGTTTTCTTGAAGGGACTTATACTTGATGCAATCAGATTTGTAATGACCTGGCTTGCCACTATGAAAGCATGTGGGTGTATCCCTTTTGTTAGGTCCATTAGAGGATTCTCCTCTTCTATTTGAATTTCTCTTTTCAAATTTCTTCATTTGAAGATATTTTTTAAAGTTTTGAGAAATGAAAGAAATTTCCTCGTCATCATCTTCAACCTCTATTGTGTCAATCTTATCTTCTTTGATTGATGCTTGAAGAGCTAGACCTTTCTTTTGCTTTGGTTCTTCTTCTCTACTATTCAAAGTAATTTCCCATGTGAGAAGTGATCCAAAAAGCTCATCAAGATCAACTTTACTAAGATCATGAGATTCTTTGAATATAATTGCCTTTGCATCCCATTCTTTCGATAGACTTCTAAGAATTTTCCTTGCAATATCAGAGTTAAAGATAATTCTACCAAGATGCTTCAAGCCATTTATAATATCAGTGAATCTAGAAAACATATCAGTAATGGATTCATTCTCTTTCATTTTAAATAATTCATATTGGTGAACAAGAAGATCAATTTTAGATTCACGAACTTCTGAGGTACCTTCATAAGTTACCTGTAGTTTATCCCAAATTTTTTTGGCCGTTGTGCAAGTAGAGACTCTATTATATTCATTAGAACTTAATGCACAATTAAGATTTACTTTGGCCTTTGCATTTATGGATATAAGTCTGCGATCTTCAGCATTCCATTCATACGTCTCTTTGGGAACCATTTTTGTTTGGACCTCTTTCATAGGAATGAAAGGTCCATCTACAATGACTTGCCAAATTTGATAATCTATGGCTTGAAGGAAATCTATCATTCTATTTTTCCAATAGCCATAGTTTGATCCATCAAATCATGGAGGTCTATTGTTTGATTGGCTTTCTTGGTGAGTAACACCATTATTGTTTGCCATGATCGTTCTCTAGACGGTTAAGTCCTTCAATAGCGATTAGGCTCTGATACCAATTGTTACTCAATAATAGACTCTAGAAGGGGGGTGAATAGAGTCTTTGACAAACAATACAAAATATTTCAATTTTAAATAATTGAATGCTAATGTAATAAATAGAGCAAGTGATAAGCAATAAATAGGAATATGCACAAATAAAAATAAGTAAGGGATAGAGAGATTGCAAACACTTGACAAGGAGATTTTAGCGAGGTTCGGTAACTCCTACTCCTCGGCTCAAGACCCCTCTTGAAACTTCCCCAATTCCACTATGGCACCTCCTTATGGGTGGAGAGCAAATCTAGACAAGAAGCACACCACTTCTTTTGTTTTGGGTCACACCAACCTTTGTTCTTTCTTGTATGTGAAGAACAAACTTTTACAAGATTGAATAATGATAGAACAACAACTCTCTTCTATGAGAGGGATATACAAATAATACTCTCACAATGATAAGTCTCTTTTGAATAAAACACCCACACTAGATCTCTTTGATGAACTGAACTGAATAAGGCTCAAGAGGGTGTGAATATTAGAATATGATGAATGTTTTTGATAGTTTAAGCTTGTGTTTAAACAAGTGTTTTAAAACACATATTTATAGTGCAAAAATGGAATCATTTCATTTGATGAAATGATTTAACAATTTGAATATAAGACAATTCATTTAGTCAAGAGTTTTGAAAAACTTGAACATGTTGGTTAGCATGATTGAAATCGGATGCAGAAAACCAAACTTAGTCAAGAGGTTAGAAAAAATTGAACATATTGGTTGGCATGTTTGAAAATGTTTTAGGAAACCAAACTAAGTCAAATGTGAAGAAATTTGTTTTGAAAAATTTGCACATTTGTTTGACATATGAAAAATGAATTTGAACTTGAAGTTATACACAAGCTTTTGGTCTGGACTTTAGTTTCTATCAGTTGGTGAGTGAAAATTCATTGGTAGAAACCAGTTTCAGACTTAGCCATATTCAGACTCAGTCCTGCATAGTGCATCAGTACATTGCACACTGTATTCTTATTTACATTGAAAACATTTAAGTAAATCTTATATTTCAATTTACTTTAACTTATTCAATGTAAATAAGCAAAGTACCCCCCATTTGAGTTCAATAAAAATAATTTCAAAATCAAATTCCAAGTAAAACAAAATCTGATTTTTCAGTTTTAGTACAAAATGAGTTTTCACAACTTTGAAATAAAATTTCATTGTGCAAAATAAAAGACAAAATTAAGTCATTTAGGGTTGAGAAAATTCATAGGATTATGAAAAATTATAGGATACAATTACCGGGACTTTTTATGTCAAGATTAATTTAAAAAATCATATTTACATTTTTGCCCCTAGAATCCAACACTTAGCTAAATTTTGATAAAAATAGTTTTTCATGTATGAAATGCATGAGGGATCTTAAGATCAGTTTTAGGGTATAGAGCCTCAAGAGTTCAATCATCAAAGAGCTTATAAGAATATCCTAACTCTTACGTATTGGCAAATGATAAGCTTGAGAGTCGGCTTCTTGATTTGTGTTTCAACCGTCTTCTAATGTCTTCGGTTCTTTCTGTAAATGTCTTCAAATGTCTCTTGTATTTTTGATCATCTGTTTTTTATAGCTAATCACACTTAATATAAACACATTAGAAGAACATGATACAGTTTGTTATCATCAAAATATAAACAACAAGCATTGATAACAGACATAAGGCTAACAATATATATATATACACACACACATATATACAAAACCCTAAACTCAAGAAATCTCATGTCACAATTTCAAAGACCTATAAAATCAAAGTAAAGAAAGACTTCACACCATTACCTCGAATATCAAGTTTGGAATCCAACTCTTGAAAATCCCATCCCTTTCAACTTCACAAATCGGAGACTTTGTTCAGTTCAAATCGAAGCCATTGGTGTCCCCTACGAACTTCCCTTCTTCAGGAACATCCAAATCACATCTTAACTAGTCTGAAATCTAGAGAGAATGGAGAGAGATGAAGTGGGGGAGTTTAGAGAGAGAAGGGGTTCTGTAAAATGATATATCCTAGACCCCATTGATATTTATCTCACTCCTTGGAATGGAAAATGACCGTTTTGCCCCCGAGCCACTTAACATACCCTCCCAACCTCCGTTTTCGATTTTGAAAACTCTGTTGGTCTTAAAATTACTTTTTTAGCACTTTAAAGATTTCATTTGGTCCATAACAAAAAATAAAATTTCCTAAAATTTTTTCAAAATTTCTGGACTCACTTAACCTCATCCCGGGGTTCCCGTTGACCAAAAAGTCAAACTTTTTTAAAAGTTTTCAAAACTTTCTAAAAATCCTAATACAAATCTCCAAACATGTTCTCTACATTCAAAACATGTTAAATATCATTTAAAATGCACTTAAAGTAATAAATGATGAAAAAAATTAAAAATCAGCCAAAATTGGGCACGGTCTCTACATAGATAGATGTCCACGTCAGTTTGTGGCATGTGGACCATGTTGAATATGTTGTATTTACATTTGAATTGTATTGGTACATTTAATTTTCAAGTTTAATCACCACATGTGGCTTATATACGACTTTTGGAACATGAAAGAAGGATGTTGGTTTTAAATCCCTTGTGTAGGTTTTGTGGATAAAATCACTTGGGGATCAAATTTCATATGTCTAGACCACATAATAAGTGTTATAGATCCTTTCAAATGTTTAAAACTCCATAGAGAATGTATGAGCATTGACGAAATGAGAATTAGTATGATTTTTGGCCTTTTTGTAAAACTACAGGGTTTTGCAGGGAGAGAGTTTCGATCATGCGAAACCCATGTTTTACATGATCAAAAATCTCAATTGTGTGAAACTAGATGTTCGATTAATCAAAAAGTTATAGGGTTATGGATTGGTGAAAGTCCCGAATGATGGAAATTTTCTATTGTACTTCGCATGACCAAACATTTTAATTGTGCGAAGATGACATTTCGATCAATCGAAGTGCACATTTCGATCGTACAAAATGCACATTTTGATTATGCAAAAATGGTGACCAACAGTTAGTGTTGTGCAAGTGTGGCAATGTGTGAGCCTTAGTTAGAGGTTGGTGTTGGGACATACGTAGATATATGTGTGCATGTATTTAGGCTTCTGCAAGTGTAGTGTGTTGAAGTGAGGTGATAATGATGTGAAAACATTATTCACCCTCGGTTCCTGGGTGTTAAAAATTGGGGTGTAGTAACCCTTGTGGACGGGTGTGAGTGGGCAGGTGCGAAGACAGACACTGGGTTGAGCTACCACACTGATAGGGTACAGGGTGCTCAATCCCACATCGTCTGGGTGTGGAGAAGGGGATGTGCTTATATGTAGTATGTTCTCTTCAAATGGTATGAGGCCTTTTGGGGTAAAACCCAAGAGCAAAACCGTGCGGGCTCAGGCCCAAAGCGGACAATATCATACCATGTGTTGGAGTGGGGTATTACAGTTGGTATTAGAGCCTAAACCCAGCCGGAAGTGTGCCGATGAGGACGTCGGGCCTCGTAGGGGGTGGATTGTAGTAACCCTTGTGGACGGGTGTGAGTGGGCGGGTGCGAAGACAGACACTGGGCTGAGCTACCACACTGACAGGGTACAGGGTGCTCAATCCCACATCGCCTGGGTGTGGAGAAGGGGATGTGCTTATATGCAGTATGTTCTCTTTAAATGGTATGAGGCCTTTTGGGGTAAAACCCAAGAGCAAAACTGTGTGGGCTTAGGCCCAAAGCGGACAATATCATATCATATGTTGGAGTGGGGTATTACAGTTGGTATCAGAGCCTAAACCCAGCCGGAAGTGTGCCGACGAGGACGTCGGGTCTCGTAGGGGGGTGGATTGTAGTAACCCTTGTGGACGGGTGTGAGTGGGCGGGTGCGAAGACAGACACTGGGCTGAGCTACTACACTAACAGGGTACAGGGTGCTCAATCCCACATTGCCTGGGTGTGGAGAAGGGGATGTGCTTATATGTAGTATGTTCTCTTCAAATGGTATGAGGCGTTTTGGGGTAAAACCCAAGAGCAAAACCGTGCGGGCTCAGGCCCAAAACGGACAATATCATACCATGTGTTGGAGCGAGGTATTACATGGGGTGTGATAACTTGGTATCAAAGCATGATATCAAGGAATGATTGTGATTAGAGAATGGGTTGGATTTTGACAATTATGGCTCACACCCCATTTCCCTCACTCTTAACCGAGTGTCAAAAATTGGGGCGTGATAACTTGGTATCAAAGCGTGGTACCGTAGTAAGATTAGAGATGTTGATGAGTGGTGATGATGTTGACTTTCACTATTCACTCCCATTTCCCTTGCTCTTAACCGGATGTCAGAAATTGGGCGTGACGTATTTTAAGTACTCTTCTTTGAGAAGTACTTCCAAGTAATGGTAAAGGATAACATGAGGCAGGAATTCTTCAACTTGATTCAAGGCAACATGACAATGATGGAGTATGAGACCAAGTTCACATCCTTGGCTCGTTTTATACAAGAAATGATTCCAACGGAAGAGCTTAAGGTAAAATAGTTTGTGAGAGGTCTCCAAACCTTTATACGGGATAGTGTTGGAGTCTTGGGTTTGATAAGCTACTCAACGGTAGTAGAGAGATAGTTGAAGAGTTCAATGATAATAATCAGAGGATAAGGGATGCAAAGAACCAAATGAGAAATATGGGGTCCCTCCTAGACAATCGTGCTCGAAAGAAGCAAAGAGATGGTGGGTCGTTCTCGCAAGGGCAACAACAAGCCCAATCGACACCATATGTGGCTATACTTACTAGATCTTCACGGTCAAGAGTAGTGTGTTTCAACTGTCAGAAGCCTGAACACTATATGGCTGAATGTAATCAAGGATAGGTTCCTTGTATGATAGACAAAAAGTGCTACCATTGTCAGCAAGTGGGACACATTAGTTGGAATTGCCCACAGAAGAAGGGTACTGAGAGTGGGGTTAGATCCCAGCAGTGTTTTACGCAGCCTACTGTTCTACAGTCGGGTTTTAGGGCATTTCCACCACCACAGATAGTGCCATCTGTTCAGAGTTCGTGGGCACCGGCTAGAAGAGTCGTGTCTAGTGCTCTTAGTCAGCAATCAGGATATCAGGGTGCTAGGCAGCAGAGCCAGAGAGCATAGGGCCGTGCCTTCACTCTTGTCCCAGCAGAGACCTTGGTAGGACCGTTAGTGGTTTGAGGTATATTCCTTGTTTCTAGCTCGTGGGCTAGGGTTTTAGTAGACTTGGGTGCATCACATTCATTCATTTCATATGCATTTGCTTGTGCTTTGGGGTTAGAGGTGTCATCCTTGGACTCGACTTTATCTATTGATACACCAGTTGGTGGTAGAGTGTCTTTGGGTAATGTATGTCGATCTTGCGAGATCGAGATTTTGAAACACCGATTAATGTTTAACTTCATTCTCCTCGACATGTCTAGCTTCAATGTGATATTGTGTTTGGATTAGCTATCTACCTACAAAGCCAATATTGATTGCCATCGGGGGAGAGTGACTTTGTGCACATCGGAAGGTGTCAGTATTTATTTTGTGGGAGATAGAGATGACTTCTATTTGTATCCTTCACATAGCCCTAGTGATCAGAAAGGACTTGGGTATTTCTTATCGATAGGGATGGCAACGGGGCGGCACGGGTTTGCCAAAACCCGTCCCCGCCCCGCTACCTTCAACACTATTCCCAAACCCGTCACAGGTTTGAAACGGGACAGAATTTCAAAACCCATCCCCGCCCCATTGGGAGAAACCCCACCCCGTCCCCGCCCCTCCCCATTTAAAATTTCAAAAGGGGCGGATGAGACGGGGTGAGGCGAGGCCCCTCCCCACAAAATTGTAACCACATTAAACATGAATAAAAATTAATTTTTTCAAAAAATACGAGCCTAGTGGGTAGTACCAAGTTTGCTACTATTAAATTCAAAATAGTATAACCCCTGTTTAAAAAGTAAAATGACAAGATTCCACAATTAAATAACCTATTATAGAAAATATATTTCACAACTAAATAATTTAGTAACAAGTTTGATCCAACAATTAAAGAAGTGTTAATACAATAAAAAGATAAAATGAAAACATAATTCTTAATACAACCAAAAGTAAAATTATAATTTGTATATATATATATACATATAAATATATTTATAATAATAAAATATATAGGTGGGGCGAGGCGGGTTATTATAGAGTCCCGAACCCGCCCCGTACCCGCGGTGGGTTTTGATTTTCTTTCCCAAACCCGCCCCTACAGAAAAAAATGGCTCCCATACCCGTCCTAAACGGGGCAGGATGGGGCGAAAACCCGGCGGGGCAGACAAAATTGCCATCCTACTTATCGAGCTTACTAATTAATGGTGATGATGGGACACAAGGAGAGTTTTCTTGTATAGTGAGTGAGTTTATGGATGTATTTTCGGGGGACTTGACAGAGTTTCCTCAAAAATGAAGAAGTGGAGTTTGTTATAGAACATGCTCTAAGTACTGCGCCCATTTCTATGGCATTGTACCAAATGACACCGATTGAGTTGAAAGAGTTAAAGGACCAACTACAAGAGTTGCTAGACAAGGGATTTGTACGTCCTAGTACTTCGCCTTGGTGAGCTCCAGTTCTTTTTACTAAGAAGAAAGACGGGTCTTTGAGGCTTTGCATTGACTATCGGAAGTTGAATCAAGCAACGGTCAAGAATAAGTATCCTTTGCGAAGGATAGATAATTTGTTCAGTCAACTAAAAGGTTCCAAATGTTTCTCAAAGATAGACTTGAGATCCAGATATTATCAGTTGGGGGTTAGAGAGGCGGACATTCAGAAAACTGCTTTCGCACACGATACGGATATTACAAGTTCTTGGTGATGCCATTTGGTTTGACGAATGCACCGGCAACATTCATGGATTTGATGAACCATGTGTTCAATGTTTATTTAGACAAGTTTGTAATAGTGTTCGTTGATAACATCCTAGGGTACTCATCTTCGGAAGAGGAACACGAGGGTCACTTGAGGATAGTATTGCAACTCCTAAGAGAGCACCAATTGTATGCCAAATACGAGAAGTGTAAATTTTGGCTAGCGGAGGTGAAATTCCTTAAGCATGTTGTGTCTAAAGGAGGAGTTTCTATGGATCCATCCAAGAAAGAGGCGGTGATGAGTTGGGAAAGACTAAGAGCATATTTGAAATACGTAATTTCTTGGGATTGGCTAGATATTATCGGAGGTTTGTGAAAGACTTTTCGAGGTTAGCGGCACCAATGACCAAGCTTACCCAGAAAGGAGTGAAATTTGTGTGGAATGATGCTTGTGAGCATGCATTCATGGAATTGAAGAGTCAACTGACTTTGGCACCAATATTGATTATTCCAGAACGTGGGTTGGAGTACACAATCTATTGTCATGCTTTACAACTTGGTTTGGGCTCTATGTTGATGCAAACCGAGATAGAAGTGGCATATGGTTCAAGACAATTGAAAACACATGAACAAAATTACTCAACACATGACTTAGAAGGTGATGATTTTTGCCCTTAAAGTTTGGAGGTATTACTTGTATGGTGAGAAATTTAAAGTTTTCTCTGATTACAAGAGTCTTAAATACCTTCTCTCACAAAAAGATTTGAACATGAGGTAACGGAGGTGGATGGAGTACATGGAAGACTCTTATTTTGACTTGCAATATCATCCAAAAAAAGCTAATGTAGTAGTGAATGCATTGAGTATGAAGTCACATGGTAGCTTGGCAAGCATAGCTATACGTGAGTGGAAGATAATGGAAGATATCTTAGAAATGGGATTGTATTTCAATGAGGATGAAGGAGGACGACTCTTTTTACTCCCATTGCTCAACCAACTCTAGTGAGTAGAGTAATTGAAAATAAAAAAAAGGATGGGGAGATAGAGACTATTCGCACTCAACTTTCAGGTGGTGAGGTGGTGGATGAATGGATGATTTATTTAGATGATAGTTGGAAATTCAAAGGAAGATGTTTGTTCCCTTAGCTTGTCGGGACGAGGTTTTGAAAGAGTTTCATAGTTCGAGACTAGCAGTACATCCAGGTGGTATCAAGATGTACTATAACCTACGCTAACAGTATTGGTGAAAAGCTATGAAGAAGGATGTAGCTCAGTTTGTAGCGAGCTACCTCACTTATCTCCAAGTGAAGGCCAAGCATAAGAGGCCAGGGGGGTTATTACAGCCATTGCCTGTGGCAATGTGGAAATGGGAGCATGTCACTATGGGCTTTGTGATGGGGCTTCCAAGATTAAGGAAGAGTTACGATGCTGATGTGGTTGGAACTTGAATTATATTGTAAGCTTATTTTTGCTCCTTTTATCAAAATATAATTTAACCACTCGCAAGAACACGAATCTTTGTAGATACGGTTCTATATAGAGGGTATCGATCCCACGAGGACTAGTCGTAATTGTCTTAAAGAAAGATTACTTCCACTTTAATCCTAAAAACAAGGTTTCGAGTTTTTGTTTATAAAACTATTGCATGAATGTAATAACAATAAATTTAAAGAGTAAACGTTGGGAGAGAGAACTAGGGGTGGTTTCCACCACTATCCATTCCTATGTTCATAAGTGTAGCAAGCTTGGGATTCATAAATTAAATACCTAACAATGTCATTAGGCTTGTGACCTCAATGACATATCAAAAGATTAATGTGTGTGTCCACCTATCATAATCCATCTTCAACAAGCATAACTCTTCAACCTAACTAACTACCTAATTACCCTCCTCTCTAAGTGAACCTACATGCATCCAAACTCCCTTATCTTGGCATGGTTTATACAAGCAAACACAACACATTCATTTAAAGTATCATTACCTAGCCATCATTTGCAATTCTTGTGGAATGTGTAAATATTGTGCATTCATATGATAAAATCTACTCTAAGACAAGAATAAACTCCACTTCAAATGAATATATATGAGAAATGTATAAGTGTACATTGTCACTAGACTAGATAATCAACATTTAATTACAAATCCCAACATGCTACAAAAATGAACAAGTTTACAGGGCTAGGGGTTTCACCAACACCCTAGTAGAGAAGTTAGTTGCTCATGGCTGCCTTGCACTCTTCCATTGATGAAGAAAATGGAGCTTCAAGGTTTGGTTCAGCTCCTTCTTCTCCTCTCCCGAATGTCTCTCCTTGTATAATCTGATGTGTATGAGAGATGGATGAGAAATGGCCTCTTTTTGTGCTTTATGGCCTCTCTTTTCAACCTTGGGGCCCACTATATATATATATATATATATCCATTATATCAAGAAGGTCCCCAAGGGTCTTGTTCAAGTCAGACAATCCCCCTAAGTCGTGCAAAAAGGGGGATTTTGTTGCAAGTGGGAGAGTAGGTGAGCAAGTGGGCAAGTGGCTTCTGCAGAATCTCGATCAATCGAGATTGGATCTCGATTGATCGAGATTTCGATCAATCGAAATGAGATCTCGATCAATCGAAACGAGATCTCGATCAATGTCGATTGATCGAGATCAACATCTCGATTGATCGAGATGCCTTGGCTGCAATTTTTGATTTTTCTCTTCAGCTGCAAATAGCCTCAAAATTTTGCTCTTTCTACTACAAGACCTGCAATACATCAAAAATACAAAAATACCGTAAACATATCTTGGTAAACGTAGAAACGGGACTAACATATGCAATAAAGAGGGTTCAAATACATAGAATTGAACACTTATCACACCCCCAAACTTACATATTGCTAGTCCCTTAGCAATGCAATATTACAAAAATAAAATTAACTATCTTATACAAAAATTTAATCATGCTCTGTCATCAGCTAGATAAAGGGCGATCATCCGTTCATTTCTCATTTGGCAAATGCAACAAGTATTACAGAACTATGCAGTCATTAGCAAAAATGGACTTTCACAAGCTATAAATAAACGATGGTCCCCACATGATGGCCAGTCCGAACAAACATACCGATTCCGACCCCAAAATCCTCTTTGAAAAGTGAACATGCATTCTAGCGCGTGATTTTTTTTCATATTTGGAGAAGAATGAGAACAAATCTGCTTTTAAAAGAAAAACTCATTGAAACGGTTCGACACTGTTGTTCATTATCTCAAAACATTCATGATTGCTCATGTGCGACTGACCGTGCAATGCTTAGCTCTTTTTGCGTTCTTGTAAGCCCATGTAGCGGCATTGGGCCAATGACTCCCAAACCAATTGGTTTTAGGGCATTAGGTGAAGAAGCACCCCTCGGACTTAATAACCGAGCTTACAAGGCGATGAGCTTAAGCAAGCCACCCGCTTATTATTGCTCAACCTTGCACACTTATACGCGAATACTCCTTGCTTTGAGGCATAGAAATCCGGTTTATTGAGCGAGAAGGCTTATTGCATTTATTTTATAATGTTTTTTTTTTACAACAACCGGAAGAACTTATTCTTTAAGTTGTTCGAATAAAAATAGAAATTTACAAAATTCTCCATCAGACTTATACCCCACAGTTTAAAATGCATGTGTGCGAATTTGTGCAGTTAAGGACAAATTTAGGGCAAGAACTGTACGTGTTCATATTTGGACAAAAATGTAGACCATTCTAGCCTATTATATAGCTTGCAAAAGTGCGTGTATTTACAATGTTAAAGTTCTTAACTACCTGTTGCATTTACCTCGGACATTTATTCGAATGATCTTCCTTTAAAAAGCAAGACATCATAGCAAGTATGCAAAAATATCAAGAAAAGAAACTTGCTCTACAATGATAATCAATACAAAGACTTAACATTGCATGCATATGCAAGTGGTATAGCATACCGCACCACCAAACTTAGACGCAACATTGTCCTCAATGTTTGGACAAGAAGAACAAGGAAAGAATTTACCGGGATTGCAGAACGCGACAAAAATGGCATTCCAATACCGGCGGTCATGCTGGAAATGAGAAAAACCTGCACGAAACACCAAATAGATACCACGAGCATTAAATGGAACAAAAAGTAGATAAAAAGAACATAATAAAAGAATTATGAACAAGCGGATAAGGTCGAGATCAATGCACATCCAAGACTCTGAACTGGTGTTTCCCAATTGACTAAGAGGTCTATGCGATAAGATATTGACTATCCAGGCACGCTAACGTATAGCATGCAAATGGGCTGCCTTTCTTTATTAACGCCATACTGCGTTGAAGCAATCTCAACAGTATTGGAAATTTAAACCAGGCGGTAATAAACAGAAATCATCAACTGAATCACATATAACAATTAGGCAAGTGGTACTACATACATAGTCAAAGTATAGAGAGCAGAGATATGGGCAGAAAGTAAAAATAAAGATAGGAAATATAACACATGGTATAAAAGAAAGGAGAACTGTATTCCATATATGTGAACATAAGTTTCAGTACAAATGGTACATGGATGTGGAATACACAAAAACTAAAATGGCCAACATGGCCTATCAAAAACAAAGAAAGAAAAATACAGAAAGTAAAACAGAAAGTGCAAATAGATAGAGCTACTCGAGGGCGGGTGGTGGTGGTGGTGGCTCGGTGGGAGGAGTAGAGGTGGAGGTGGAAGCTCATTCTGCAAACAGGAACTGCAGGTCCTGCCGGAAGGCCCGAAACTCATCTAAAATGGCCCTCTGACCCTGTGCCAGAGATGAAATGTCCGATCTAATGCCCTCCAACTGACTCTGCGTCACCTGGACGTGCTCCTCAAAACCCTGCTGGAGCCGCTCTACGTCAGCTACCAGGCAGGAGTAGCCAGTCACCAGGATGTCATGTCGCTCTGCAGCAATATCCATCTCATCCTCCTCCATCTCCTCGCCAGAAGACTCACCCTCTACAGGCTCTCCCTCATCCATCTCCACTGGGGCATCCATGTCTACATCCTCTGGTGGATCGCCCTGGTGGTCCTGCCGCACCAGGTGTCGCCTCACCCTCTCCCACTGAGTAGGTGTGAAGCGGGCGGGCGGGCGGTGCCAACTGAATGTCAGTATCACTGACCGGTATACTGGCATGGCTCAGGAAGGCGGCAACAAGGAAATGAAAGGGAAGCCTCCAACTCGCTGATCGCCTCATCCTCTTGTTGACGAGGCCGTCCCAGATCTTGAACATCTGCCCCCATATCAGCGATGGGACAGAAAATCACGTGCCCGTGTGGAAAGCATAAAGGCAACGGAGGAGGTCGCCTTTGCGCTCTGCCACATGCTGCAGAGGACACGCTTTCTTGATGAGAACAGTGTCCAGGAACCATAGTCTACTCGGGCATATCGATTTGGACATGCAGTTGTGACTGGGCGTGGTAAACGCCCCGCCACACATGTCCATCACGATGGAGAACAGTGTCGTGTCTGCTGGAAGCTCGGCCCTGTAGATCGGTCGACCGTCCTGGTCAACCATATCTGGAGGCTGTTGATGAGGGATGCCAAACATCTGCGCAATCTGGCTCAGCGTGATAGTGATAGTCGTGCGGCCCACAATCGTCTCCAATGTGTCCGACGCGGTGCAGGAATAGGTCATACGCTCGTAAAAGGCCTGCACCAAGCGCTCGTGTGCCACATCAGTGGGAGGCACACATAACCAGTTAAGGCGACACCGCCTGAGCTCTGCTACAGCCCACGAGCTGTCGGAACACGTCTCGAACTCTCTCAGCTCAAATGTCTGCTCCGGGTGAAACTTCCGAGTCTGGAAGGCTCTCCCGGGCACATCTCGAGCAGCACCGGCGGCATTCTTCACTCTCGCCATAGTCTCAGAATAGTCTGCACTTATTCCAAAAGTACATAAATAAAAAGAAAATAAGAGGAATGCTAAACTAAGAATAAAAATAATAATAGGAAAATAAAAAATAAAATAATAATAATAATAATAATAATAATAATAATAATAATAATAATAATAAATAAAAAATAAAAAATAAAATTCTAGTCCATAGTGCTGACATATGTATTCAAAAATTCGCTCTCAACGAGGTAGCGTGAGCGGATGCAACCTAAGCGATGGGGCCGCGGTTGCGAACCGTACATTAAGCTTTTGAAACAAAAATAATGCAATATCTCACCCATACATGCATTCCTACCCCCGAAACCCGCAAAATCCCGTTGTTAACATAGCAAACACGAATCATTCCATCCCCACATCATCTGTCTATGTTTATTACGCCGTAAAACTATCAAAAATAGCGGCAAAGTAAGCAAAGTATAGCCATGCATCACTTACCTCAAGGTGAAGATGATGATCGGCACAAAAAGATGAAGACCCAACTAGCTGCCACGAAGAGATGGACGTGCGCGTGCTCGCGGAGATCTCGGACTACGGCGAACGGCGGTGGATGGTCGGGAATGGTAGATCAAGTGTGGGACGGTGCTTGGGGAAGCTCTGGCTTGCTCGGAGAAGAGAAGGAAGTCGGATGGTCTTTTGAAATTAGAGGGAAGCCCAACGATTTAAATAAGTATTGGGCTCATGTGCAGGCATCGCGTCAATCTCGATTGATCGAGATGTACATCTCGATCAATCAAGATTTTGATCAATCGAAATCCTACTTCGATCAATCAAAATACTATTACAATCAATTGAGATCCACTTCGATCAATCGAAATCCCACTTCGATCAATCGAAATTTCGATCGATCGAGGACCTATCGAAGTGCTATCGACGAATACTACCTCTTGGGACTTTGGACTTCGCAAACTCTCTGCATTATTTTAATCAATCGAGACTAAAATCTCGATCAATCGAAATCTCGATTGATCGAGATCTCAGCTTCGATCAATCGAGATGCTCAAAAACAATCAGCTTGAGCTATGCTTCATGGACTTGGATTTATGGGACTTAGATACTAAGATGCTTAGATACCAAATTTACCTTGGATTAAAGGGACATCATGGAAGCATGATAGCTACCATGGCAGCGCCACCTTATACGTCTATGGCATGACGTCCGAATCGGCTCACGAGTCAAAATATACGGGATCCGTCAAAGTGACGACATCCACGTATTCGGTGGTAACTTGGTCATCCACGCACATTTTTAAGCGCTGCCCGTTTACTTTGAACAACGATCCGTCTTTCAAGTCCATCAATTCCACCGCTCTGTGGGGAGCGACGGAATTAACCAACGGAGGAAAAGGTTCTCTAAGAACTTTCCATTTAGGCACATCCATGACAGTAGTGACATTGAGCATTGAGTTGACTTCACAAATGGATTGCTCAATGTCAAAATTGTCACAGTTGAAATGATTTAGGCATGCCTCTAAAGGATCCTTAGAAAGAATAGAAGGAAGTGCTTCTTGAACAAGGTCTTCCACTACATCAATACAAAAGCACTCACTTTCGTCTTCGGATGTGTGGTGGGAAGCATTGAAGATGTTCAAGCGAACTTTCATATTCCCGAAAGAGATATCCATTACTCCGGTACGGCAATTAACGCAAGCGTTTGCCGTGGCCAAAAATGGATGACCTAGAATGATAGGAATATGTTTATTTGGATTTTAGACCGGTTCCGTGTCAAGGACTATAAAGTCCACCTGAAAGTAAAATTTGTCCACTTGAATTATTACATCCTCAACGATGCCACGTGGTTGCTTCACCGAGCGGTCGGCAAGTTGCAACACAACTGTGGTATGCTTAAGTTCCCCCAAACCTAATTGTTGATAAACTGAGAATGGAAGCAAATTGACACTAGCCCCTAAATCAAGAAGTGCCTTTTCAAAAGATTGATTTTCGATGGTGCATGAAATGGTTGTAGCACCCGGATCTTTGAATTTAGGAGGGGCTTGGTGTTGGAAAATGGAGCTTATATGCTCAGTTAAGAGGACTTTCTTAGGAACATTATTCCTAGATTTGCGCTTTTGAGTGCACAAGTCCTTCAAGAATTTAGCATAGGAGGGAATTTGCCGGATAGCATCAAGAAGAGGGAGATTAATTTTTACTTGTTTGAAGATCTCCATCATGTCTTGAATTTTCTCTCCTTGCTTCCCAAAATGAGAAGGTTCCTTCAATCATTGAGGAAAAGGAACCGGAGGTTCAAAAGAAGTGTCAAGATTTGGACTTGATGACAACACAACTTCATTTGCCTTTCCTTTTGGATTTAGTGGGATGTTGTGCACATTTGGATTTAAGGGAAATAATTTTGGATTTAATTGGGATTCTTTTGGATTTTTGGATTGCTCTTAGGATTCCTTTTTCTCTTCTTCCCCTACCTTGGAATTGATGATTTTACCACTCCTTAAGGTGGTGATTGATTGAACTTGCTCCGGAGGAGCATTACAAGATGAAGATGATGGATCCTCAATCACATGAACACCCTTAGGATTCGCCACCGGTTGACTCGGCAACTTACCTTCCTCTCTTCTATTCAAGGCATTAGCTAGTTGCCCGATTTGAGCTTCTAACCTAGCCATAGATTGAGCATTAGCTTCAAGCTTAGAGATTGATTGAGAGTGAGTTTGCAATAAGCGGGTATTAGCCTCGAGATTGCTTATCACTCTTTCTTCAAAGCCTTGGCTTCTCGGAGGAGGTGGTGGTTGTTGGTAGTTGGATCTTTGATGGTAAGGTTGAGGATTTGGCCTATATTGACGCTGTAGAGATTGGGAATTGAAAGAATTTTGCCCTTGAAAAGAGGGACTTGATTCTTGAGGTTTCCATGAAAAGCCAGATGATTCTTGTAACCAGGATTGTACGTATTTGAATATGGATCATTCATCTGTTTAGAGTACAAGGCATTCGCTTGCTCTTGAGCATAATAGGGAGATTGCCCGACAATAGGACAATCTCGCACAAAATGTGAAGTATTATAGCAAAACGAACACCCTTCCTGATTTTGAACAGGTTGGCTTGGAGTAGGCAGCCCATTTTTCATGATTAGGTCCATTTTTCGGGATAAGTCTTCTACTTGCATGGCAACCTCATCTACCCATGAAATTTCATGCACTCCTCTACAAGGTTGGGTGGCCTTCCCTTTCCTAGTGGAGGAGCGTTGAGCTGAATTATTGCTTAAGGTTTGAAAAAGTTTCCATGCCTCATCGGGGCTTTTCAAAAGGTATCCACCTCCACAAGCGGATTCTATCATTTGCCTATGTTGCTCACTCACTCCATCATAAAAACTTTGCACTAGCTGCCATTTTGGGACAGCATGATGCGGACAAGATTTAAGAAGATCTTTTAATCTCTCCCACGTCTCATGAAATTGTTCTTGATCAATTTGGGTGAATCCGGTGATTGCTCACCGAATATCACTCGTCTTTCCCATTGGGAAGTATTTTTTTAAGAACTCTATTTGCATCTCCGCCCAAGAATGGATTGAGTTAGGTTCTAAGGAATTGAACCAACTTCTAGCTTAGTCTTTTAAAGAGAATGGAAACATACGCAGTTTTAGATCATCCTCTGTAAAGTGTGGTACACGAATGGTGGAACACACCGAAAGAAAGTAATCTAAATGCCGGTATAGATCTTCATTTGGGAGACCATGGAAGCTATTAAGAAGATTGATGGTGGAGGACTTTATTTTGAATTGATTTACCGCTACATCCAGAAATTGAATACATGAAGGTACTTCAAATGTAGTCGGAAAATAAAAGTCCATAAGCAACTCTCCTTGAGGAGGAGGAGGTGGAGGTTGTTGCTCATGATTAAAAGGAGGTAGTCCGGGAGGTTGTCTTTCATTTGGGTCCATGTTTTCGTTCCTAGGCAATATAGGGTACCTAGAGATTCCTCTACGTTGTCTAAGTGTTCTTTCAAGTTCAATATTACACAGAAGCAACGGAAGTGACAAGGACCGTCTACCTGGCATGCATTAATAGTAGAACAACACCTCAATACGCAAAATGAACAATAATATATACAAAAAAAAATTGAATGAACTCAAACCCACTAATTTTAGGCTTTATACTCACAAAGGGTTCCAACTTTAATCCTTTTAAATGTCCGTTATGTGGTATACCTAAAATCAAGAAATTTGAGAAATAAGAACAAGATATATGATAAGTGTTCAATTCTATGCATTTGAACCCTCTTTATTGCATATGTTAGTTCCATTTTTGCGTTTACCGAGATATGTTTATGATATTTTTGGGTTTTTGATGTATTGTAGGTCTTGGAGTAAATGGAGCAAAGTTTGAGGCTTTTTGCAGTTCAAGAGAAAAATCAAAAATTGCAGCCAAAGGCATCTCGATCAATCGTTTTCTGTCCCGTCGCTGGTGTGGGGGCAAATGTTCAAAGTCTAGGACGGCCTCGTCAACAAAAGGATGAGGCGATCAGCGAGCTGGCGGCTTCCCTTTCCTTTTCTGGTCACAGCTTTTCTCAGTAGTGCCAGTATACCGGTCAATGATACTGACATCCAGTTGGCACCGCCCACCCGCTTCACATCTGCCCATTAGGAGCAGGTGAGGCGACACCTAGAGCGACAGGACCACCAGGGTGATCCACCAGACGATGTAGATATGGATGCCCCGGTGGAGATGGAGGAGGGAGAGCCTGCAGGGGATGGGTCTGAGGACGAGGAGATGGAGGATGAGGAGATGGATATTGCTGTAGAGCGGCACGACATCCTAGCGACGGGCTATTCCTGCCTGGCAGCTGATGTTGAGCTGCTCTAGTAGGGTTTTGACGAGCACATCCAGGTGACGCAGAGTCAGCTGGAGGGCATTCGTTCGGACATTTCTTCTCTGGCACAGGGTCAGAGGGCGATTCTAGACGAGTTTCGAGCCTTCCGGCAGGACCTGCAGTTCCTGTATGCAGGACGAGCTTCCACCTCCACTTCTGCTCCCACCGAGCCACCACCACCACCACCCGCCCTCGAGTATCTGCTTTTATGTGTCTTTTCTGTTTTACTTTCTGTATTTCTTTTTCTTTCTCTATGTTTGATAGGCCATGTTGGCCATGTTTTCTTTCATTTTTAGTTTTTTTTATGAGTATTCTAGATGCATGTACGATTTGTACTGAACTCATGTTATATATTTATGGAATACAGTAATCTTTTCTTTTATACCATGTCTTATCTTTACTATCTTTATTTTCGCTTTCTATCAATATATCTGTTCTCTATACTTTGACTATGTTTGTAGTACCACTTGCCTAATTGTTATATGCAATTCAGTTGATGATTTCTGTTTCTTACTGCCTGGTTTAAATTCCCAATACTGTTGAGATTGCTTCAACGCAGTATGGCGGTAATAAAGAAATGCAGCCCCTTTGCATGCTATACGTTAGCGTGCCTGGATAGTCAATATCTTATCGCATAGACCTCTTAGACAATTGGGAAACACTAGTTCAGACTCTTAGATATGCAGTGATCTTGGCAGTGTCTCTTTGTGCATACTTATTTTATTATGCTCTTTTCATATACTTTTTGTTCCTTTTAATGCTCGTGGTATCCAGTTGGTGTTCTGTAAAGGTTTTTCTTATCTGCAGGATGACCGCTACTGTGGAATACCATTTTTGTCGCATTCTGCAATCCCGGTAACTTCTTTCCTTGTTCTTCTTGTCCAAACATTGAGGACAATGTTCCATATAACTTTGGGGGTGCGGTATGCTATACCACTTGCATATGCATGCAATGTTCAGTCTTATACTGGGTGTCATTGTAGAGCAGTTTTTTTTTTTTGGATATTTTTGCATGCTTGCCATGATGTCTTGCTTTTTAAAGGCAAATCATTCGAATAAATGTCCGAGGTAAATGCAGCAAGTAGTTAAGAACTTTAACATTGTAAATACCCGCACTTTTGCAAGCTATATAGTAGGCTAGAACGGTCTACATTTTTATCTAAATTTGAACACGTATGGTTCTTGCTCTAAATTTGTCCTTAACCACACAAATTCGCACACATGCATTTTAAACTGTGGGGTATAAGTCTGAGGGAGAATTTTGTAAATTTCTATTTTTATCTGAACAACTTAAAGAATATGTTCTTCCGGTTGTTGTAAAAAAAGAAAAGAGAAAAAGAGAAAAATTTGCAATAAGCCTTCTCACTCAATAAACCGGATTTCTATGCCTCAAAACAGGGAATATTCGCGTATAAGTGTGCAAGGTTGAGCAATAATAAGCGGGTGGCTTGCTTAAGCTCATCGCCTTGTAAGCTCGGTTATTAAGTCCCGAGGGATGTTTCTTCACCTAATGCCCTAAAGCCAATTGGTTTGGGAGTCATTGGCCCAATGCCGCTACATGGGCTTACAAGAAAGCAAAAAGAGCTAAGCATTGCACGGTCATCCGCACATGAGCAATCATGAATGTTTTGTGATAATGAACAACGGTGTTGAGCGTTTTCAATGAGTTTTTCTCTTAAAAATAGATTTGTTCGTTTTCTTCTCAAAATATGACAAAAGTCGCGCGTTAGAATGCATGTTCACTTTTCAAAGAGGATTTTGGGGTCAAAATTGATATGTTTGTTCGGACTGGCCATTATGTGGGGACCGTCGTTTATTTGTAGCTTGTGAAAGTTCATTTTTGCTAATGACCACATAGTTCTGTAATATTTGTTGCATTTGCCAAATGTGAAATGAACGGATGATCGCCCTTTATCTAGTGATGACTGAGCATGATTCAACTTTTGTATAATATAGTTAATTTCATTTTTGTAATATCGTATTGCTAAGGGACTAGCAATATGTAAGTTTGGGGGTGTGATAAGTGTTCAATTCTATGCATTTGAACCCTCTTTATTGCATATGTTAGTTTCGTTTTTGCTTTTACCGAGATATGTTTACGGTATTTTTGTGTTTTTGATGTATTGCAGGTCTTGGAGTAAATGGAGCAAAGTTTGAGGCTTTTTGCAATTCAAGAGAAAAATCAGAAATTGCAGCCAAAGGCATCTCGATCAATCGAGATGTTGATCTCGATTAATCGAAATCTCGATTGATCGAGATCTCATTTAGATTGATCAAAATCTCGATCAATCGAGATCCAATCTCGATTGATCGAGATTCTGCAGAACCCACTTGGCCACTTGCTCACCTGCTCTCCCACTTGCAACAAAATCCCCCTTTTTGCACGACTTAAGGGGATTGTCTGACTTGAACAAGACCCTTGGGGACCTTCTTGATATAATAGATGTATATATTGATATATATATATATATATATGGTGGGCCCCCAAGGTTGAAAAGGAAGCCAAAAAGCACAAAAGAGCCATATCTCTCATATCTCATATATCTCTCAACAAAAAATCAGACCAAGGAGGAGGAGAGACATTGGGGAGAGAGGAGAAGGAGCTGAACCAGACCAAGAAGCTTCATCTTCTCCATCAATGGAAGAGTGTAAGGCAACCATGAGCAACTAACTCTTCTACTAGGGTGTTGGGTTCAACCCCTAGCCATGTAAACTTGTTCCTTCTTGTAGCACTTGGGATTTGTAATTAAATGTTGATTATTTAGCCTAGTGATCATGTACACTAATACATTTCTTCTATATATTCATGTGGTTTTGGTTTTATTCTTGTCTTAGAATAGATTCTTCCATATGAATGCCCAACATTTGCATATTCCACAAGAAGTGCAAACGATGGCTAGATAATGGTGTTTAAATGAATGTGTGATATTTGCTTGTATAGACCATGCCAAGACAAGGTAGTTTGGATGCATGTAGGGTTCACTTAGAGAGTAGGGTAATTAGGTAGTTAGTTAGGTTGAAGAGCTATGCTTGTTGAAGATGGATTATGATAGGTTAGCACACACATTGATCTTTTGATATGTCATTGAGGTCACAAGCCTAATGACATTGTTAGGCATTTAATTAATAAATCCCATGCTTGCTACACTTATGAACATGTGAATGGCTAGTGGTGGAACCCAACCCTAGTTCTCTCTCCCAACTTTAAACTCTTTAATTTTATTGTCATTTCATTCATGCAATAGATTATAAACAAAAATTCAAAAACCTGTTTTTAGGATTAAAATAGAATTATTCTTTCTTTAAGACAATTGCGACTAGTCCTCGTGGGATCGATACCCTCTATATAGAACCTTATCTACAAAGATTCGTGCTCTTGCGAGTGGTTAAATTATATTTTGATAAAAAGGGCAAAATTAAGCTTACAATATAATTTGAGTTTAGCCACATCAAAATTTTGGCATCGTTGCCGGGGACTACGGTGTAATTGTCGCCATTGAAAGATTAAATCTAGTTTAATTCTTAGGCTAGAAATTCTTTCATTCTTTTTGTATATATTTTGTTCTTATTGCTCAAATTTCTTGATTTTAGGTATATCACATAGCGGGCATCTAAAAGGATCAAAGTTGGAACCCTTTGTGAGTATAAAGTCTAAAATTAGTAGGTTTGAGTTCATTCATTTTTTGTATGTATTATTGTTTAATTTATTTACTTTGTGTATTGAGGTGTTGTTCTACTATTAATGCATGCTAGGTAGACGGTCCTTGTCACTTCCATTGCTTCCGTGTAATGTTGAACTTGAAAGAACACTTAGACAACGTAGAGGAACCTCTAGGGACCCTATATTGCCTAGGACTGAAAACATGGATCCAAATGAAAGACAACCTCCCGGACTACCTCCTTTTAATCATGAACAACCACCTCCACCACCTCCTCCTCAAGGAGAGTTGCTTATGGACTTTTACCTTCCGACTACATTTGAAGTACCTTCATGTATCCAATTTCTGGATGTAGCGGCAAATCAATTCGAAATAAAGTCCTCCACCATCAATCTTCTTAATAGCTTCCATGGTCTCCCTAATGAGGATCCATACCGGCACTTAGATTACTTCCTTTCTGTGTGTTCTAGCATTCGTGTACCACACTTTACGGAGGATGATCTAAAGCTGCGTATGTTCCCATTCTTCCTAAAAGATAAAGCTAGAAGTTAGTTCAATTCTTTAGAACCTAACTCAATTCATTCTTGGGCGGAGATGCAAATTGAGTTCTTAAAAAAATACTTCCCAATGGGAAAGACGAGTGATATTTGGAGAGCCATCACCAGATTCACCCAAATTGATCAAGAACAATTTTATGAGACATGGGAGAGATTAAAAGACCTTCTTAAATCTTGTCCACATCATGCTGTCCCAAAATGGCAGCTAGTGCAAAGCTTTTATGATGGGGTGAGTGAGCAATATAGACAAATGATAGACTCCGCGTGTGGAGGTGGATACCTTTTGAAAAGCCCCGATGAGGCATGGAAACTTTTTCAAACCCTAAGCAACAATTCAACTCAACGTTCCTCCACTAGGAAAGGGAAGGCCACCCAACCTTGTAGAGGAGTGCATGAAATTTCACGGATAGATGAGGTTGCCATGCAAGTAGAAGCCCTATCCCGAAAAATGAATTTAATCATGAAAAATGGGCTGCCTACTCCAAGCCAACCTATTCAAAATCAGGAAGGTTGTTCATTTTGCTATAGTACTTCACATTTCGTGCGAGATTGTCCTATTGCCGGGCAATCTCCCGATTATGCTCAAGAGCAAGCGAATGCCTTGTACTCTAAACAAATGAATGATCCATATTCAAACACGTACAATCCTGGTTACAAGAACCATCCGGCTTTTTCATGGAAACCTCAAGAATCAAGTCCCTCTTTTCAAGGGCAATATTCTTGTAATTCCCAATCTCAACAGCCTCATTATAGGCCGAATCCTCAACCTTACCATCAAAGATCCAATTACCAATAACCACCACCTCCTCCGAGAAGCCAAGGCTTTGAAGAAAGAGTGATAAGCAATCTTGAGGCCAATACCCGCTTATTGCAAATTCACTCTCAATCAATTGCTAAGCTTGAAGCTAATGCTCAATCTATGGCTAGGTTAGAAGCTCAAATCGGGCAACTAGCCAATGCCTTGAATAGAAGGGAGGAAGGTAAGTTGCCGAGTCAACCGGTGGCAAATCCTAAGGGTGTTCATATGATTGAGGATCCATCATCTTCATCTTGTAATGCTCCTCCGGAGCAAGTTCAATCAATCACCACCTTAAGGAGCGGTAAAATCATCAATTCCAAAGTAGGGGAGGAAGAGAAGAAGGAATTCAATGAGCAATCCGCAAATCCAAAAGAATCCCATTTAAATCCAAAAGTGTTTCCTTTGAATCCAAATGTGAATAACATCCCATTAAATCCAAAAGGAAAGGCAAGTGAAATTGTGTCGTCATCAATTCCAAATCTTGACACTTCTTTTGAACCTCCAGTTCCTTTTCCTCAAAGATTGAAGGAACCTTCTCATTTTGGGAAGCAAGGAGAGAAAATCCAAGACATGATGGAGATCTTCAGACAAGTAATCAATCTCCCTCTCCTTGATGCTATTCGACAAATTCCCTCCTATGCTAAATTTTTGAAGGACTTGTGCACTCAAAAGCGCAAATCTAGGAATAATGTTCTTAAGAAAGTCCTCCTAACTGAGCACATAAGCTCCATTTTCCAACACCAAGCCCCTCCTAAATTCAAAGATCCGGGTGCTCCGACCATTTCGTGCACCATTGGAAATCAATCTTTTGAAAATGCACTTCTTGATTTAGGGGCTAGTGTCAATTTGCTTCCATTCTCAGTTTACCAACAACTAAGTTTGGGGGAACTCAAGCATACCACGGTTGTGTTGCAACTTGCCGACCGCTCGGTGAAGCAACCACGTGGCATAATTGAGGATGTAATCATTCAAGTGGACAAATTCTACTTTTCGGTGGACTTCATAGTCCTTGACACGGAACCGGTCCAAAATCCAAATCGACATATTCCTATCATTCTAGGTCATCCATTTTTGGCCACGGCAAACGCTTGCGTTAATTGCCGTACCGGAGTGATGGACATCTCTTTCGGGAATATGAAAGTCCGCTTGAACATCTTCAATGCTTACCACCACACATCCGAAGACGAAAGTGAGTGCTTTTGTGTCGATGTAGTGGAAGACCTTGTTCAAGAAGCACTTCCTTCTATTCTTTTCAAGGATCCTTTAGAGGCATGCCTAAATCACTTCAACTATGATGATTTTGACATTGAGCAATCTATATGTGAAGTCAACTCAATGCTCGATATCAATTCTGTCATGGATTTGCCTAAATGGAGAGTTCCAAGAGAACCCCTGCCTTCTTTGTCCAAAACTTCCCAAACTCCTTCTCTAATTTCCCCACCACAACTTGAGGTCAAGCCTCTACCGTATACACTCAAGTATATTTTTTTGGGCACTAATGAGACCCTTCCAGTCATTATTGCTTCCAATCTCACCAATGATCAAGAGATGGAACTCATCAAAGTGCTAAAAGAGCACAAGGAAGCAATAGGATAGAGTGTGGCAGATCTTAAGGGAATAGACCCTTCTATTTGTATGCACCGCATACACTTAGAAGAGGATGCAAAGACCTCAAGGGAGGCACAACGTCGATTAAATCCAAATATGAAGGACGTTGTAATGAAGGAGGTGGTGAAGTTACTAGATGCGAAAATTATTTACCCCATCTCAGATAGCAAGTGGGTTAGTCCCACTCAAGTGGTTCCAAAGAAGTCAGGTATTACGGTGCATCCAAATGATAAAGGTGAATTAGTTCCCCAACGCACCACCACAGGCTGGAGAGTGTGCATAGATTATAGGAAATTAAATTCAGCCACTCGGAAAGATCACTTCCCCCTCCCATTCGTTGATCAAATATTGGAGAGATTAGCCGGGCAAAGTTTTTATTGCTTTTTAGATGGATATTTCGGCTATAATCAGGTTGCTATAGACCCGAGGGACCAAGAGAAAACCACCTTTACATGTCCTTTCGGCACATTTGCTTATAGATGCATGCCCTTTGGGTTGTGCAATGCACTGGCAACTTTTCAACGGTGTATGATGTCTATCTTTTCGGACATGGTGGAAAAATTCTTGGAAGTGTTCATGGATGATTTTTCTATTTTTGGGCCTTCATTTGAATCGTGCCTCCAAAATCTATCCTGTGTTCTCAAACGATGTCGAGAGACCAACCTGATTCTTAGTTGGGAAAAGAGCCATTTTATGGTTCAAGAGGGTATTGTCCTAGGGCACATTGTGTCTAAGAGGGGAATCGAGGTTGATAAAGCCAAGGTTGAACTCATTTCCAAACTTCCTCCACCATCAACGGTGAGAGAGATTCGTTTATTCCTTGGAGATGCGGGCTTTTATCGCCGTTTCATCAAAGATTTTAGCAAGATCTCTCGGCCTTTGTGTCGCCTTCTTGAAAAAGAGTCTTGCTTTACCTTTGATGAAGCGTGCCTTAACGCTTTTGAAAAACTCCGCACCATGCTTACAACCGCTCCAATTCTAATCTCTCCAAATTGGGCCCTCCCATTTGAGATCATGTGTGATGCATCCGATTATGCCATGGGTGAGGTCTTAGGGCAACGAGTAGACAAACTGCCACACGTCATCTACTACGCAAGTAAAACCCTTTCCGAGACTCAAATCAATTATACCACAACGGAAAAGGAGTTGCTTGCGGTAGTATTTGCATTAGACAAATTTCGAGCTTATTTATTAGGTTCAAAGGTCATAGTCTATTCAGACCATGCTGCCCACCGGCATCTTTTGGCCAAAAAGGACACCAAGCCTAGGTTGATCCGATGGATACTCTTATTGCAAGAGTTCAATTTTGAGATTAGAGACAAAAAGGGAACTGAAAATGTGGTGGCTGACCACCTCTCTAGAATTCTTGTTGAATCCCTCCATAATTCCATTCCAGTTTGTGAATCCTTCCCGAATGAACAACTCTTTGTCATCTCTCAAGAGAGTATCCCTTGGTATGCAGATGTGGTTAATTACTTGGCAACCGGTAAAATACCATCTTCTTGGACCAAACAAGAGAAGGATCGTTTTCTCTCCCAATCACGATCATATTATTGGGACGATCCTCAATTGTTCAAATATTACCCCGATCAAATAATTCGTAAGTGTGTACCCAACAGTGAATTCCAAAGCATTCTCAAATTTTGTCATACACTCGCTTGTGGGGGACACTTTAGTGCTAAGAAAACCGCAGCAAAAATTCTACAATGCGAATTTTTCTGGCCAACGCTTCATCGGGATGCATATTCATTCTGCCACTCTTGTGAGCGATGTCAGCGCCTCGGCGCGATGTCTCGGAAGGACATGATGCCTCTTAACCCTATTCTTATTATTGAGATATTTGATGTGTGGGGCATTGACTTCATGGGACCATTTCCACCCTCTACTGGTCATGAGTACATACTTGTGGTGGTGGACTACGTATCTAAGTGGATAGAGGTCGTTGCTACCAAAACCAATGATCACGCAGTCGTGGTTAAGTTCATTCAAGCTAATATTTTTAGCCGATTTGGTACGCCTCGAACCATCATCAGTGACGGAGGTAAACATTTCTGTAACCGGTTCCTTCGAACCTTGCTTACCAAATACTCCGTCACACACAAAGTAGTCACCCCATACCATCCTCAAACTAGTGGCCAAGTAGAGGTATCCAATAGGGAGATTAAGAACATTCTTGAGAAAACTGTTCGGCCTGACCGGAAAGATTGGTCATTGCGACTAAACGATGCATTATGGGCATACCGAACCGCGTATAAAACTCCCATTGGAATGTCACCTTATCGGTTGGTTTATGGCAAAGCGTGCCATCTACCGATTGAATTAGAGCATAAAGCTATGTGGGCCACTAAAACTTTCAATTTTGACATGCAAAAGGCCGGATCTAATCGAAAGTGTTACGCTTGGAAAAGGTATTTTGTTTTACCAAAATAATTCTTGTCCAATTCTTAATAAACCACTCGCAATAGCACGAATCTTTGTAAGATAGGGCTCTTGTGAAGGTGTCGATCCCACAGAGAATGTGATTAAATTAGTCTCATTTGATTCATTGAAGAGAGGTTGATATTTTTGGTATTTGTTTAACATAAAATAAAGGGCACTAGTTAAAGTTTGAATTGATAAATATAAGAGGGACTAGGGTATTGATTTCACCACTAGCCTCACATCAATGGAAGAATGTATTTCAACTTGGGAAAGTTACATATGTATAATCATGATTCATGGGATTTGTCACATACCACCATGATATCTTCAAGAAAATACATAAATCAAAAGATAAGAATAATTCATCTCTAGTTATCATGAATCGTCTACCTAACTACTTAAATAAAAGACATAACATGAAATTAAAAGTGTAGAACGATTCATCTTCCTTAAGCATGAATTATCAAATCTAATGAATTTATGTTCTAATAAAATTATTGTATAACTCTCATACTTTATAAGATAAGAGAAGAATGAAGTCAAGATTAAACATAACTTTATACTTCAATTACAAATGTAATCCTCAAAGTTATACAACTTATTATACACATATAACAATCCCAAATAAAAATATTATTATCATACCATTGATGCTTGGCTAGGGCTACATCAATGCCCTAGGAAGAGTTTTAGCTCCTCATGGCTAACTTACAAGTCTTCATAGTTGAAGAACACTTCATATTTCTATATGTGTGCAGAATATTTTCACTCACTTCTCCCCCTCTACACTACTCAATTCCCCTCCATTTATAGCCAAAGTTAGTGCAATATGAGTGTCCACCATTTCTTCCACTAAAACTCATCCTATGGCCTAAATAGCTCCATATGTACTCCATTGTAGAAGAATTGGATCATCTCCCTCCATGTGTATAGCACTTTGGTGAATTAATTGAGTGGGGTGGTTGCTTGTCATCTCATTGGTCACTTGTCACAAAATTTTCAAAGCAACCAAAGAAAAATCTGCCCAGAATATTTATCCTACTGTTTTGTCCACTTTCAACCACCAAGATGTCAGAATTAGAGATTTCTCAAAACTAAACGTATTTAGAACTCTCTTTTATCTTTCCCTAGCCGCAAAAATCACCTTAATTGGAGTTTGGAGCATGAAGTTATGGTCAAAATACAAACAGTGCGCAGATCAGAATTTTGAACAAATTTTGGGCTTAAGATTAGTCTTGCACTTGTACTTGACCCAATGAATGAACCAATTCAGATTTTTGGCCCCTTTTGCATTAAATCTTCAATATAGCTTGGCCCAATCCATGGACTCATCATTGGAATTTGGCCCAAACTAATGGCAATTTCTTCTTCTTATGGAAGCCCCATTGAAAGCCCAAGAACCATGGAATTAACCACTATTTCATCTAAGGATCTGAAAATGACAAAAACAGAATAAAACTATAAAAATACTAATATAAACATAATTAAAGGATTAACATATGTAAATTAGAAGGACTGAATGCACAACATTCTGTGCTTATCAGAAAGCTTCAATTAAATGAATTGGAAGAATTGCGACATGACGCGTATGAGAATGCTAAAATCTATAAGGCAAAGTCCAAAGCCTTTCATGATCGTAATATTTGAGTCAAAACATTTTTGCCGGGCCAAAAAGTATGGTTGTACAACTCACGCCTCCATTTGTTTCCCAGAAAACTTCGCTCCCATTGGGATGGTCCATTTTTGGTTAATTCCGTCGCTCCCCACGGAGCGGTGGAATTAAAGGACTTGAAAGATGGCTCGTTGTTCAAAGTAAATGGGCAGCGCTTAAAAATGTGCGTGGATAACCAAGTTTCCACCGAATACGTGGATGTCGTCACTTTGACGGATCCCGTATATTTTGACTTGTGAGCCGATCCGAACGTCATGCCATAGACGTGTAAGGTGGCGTAGCCATGGTAGCTATCATGCTTCCATGATGTCCCTTTAATCCAAGTTAAAATTTGTATCTAAGCAATTTAGTATCTAAATCCCAAAAATCCAAGTCCATGAAGCAAAGCTTAAGCTGACTGTTTTTGAGCATCTCGATTGATCGAAACCAGGATCTCGATCAATCGAGATTTTGATTGATCGAGATATCAGTCTCGATTGATCAAAAAATTACAAAGAGTTTGCCAAATCCAAAGTCCCGAGAGGTAGTATTCTTCAATAGCACTTCGATAGGTCTTCGATCGATCGAAATTTCGATTGATCGAAATGGGATTTCGATTGATCGAAGTAAATTCTCGCTTGATCGAATTAAAATTTTGATTGATCGAATTAAAGTCTCGATTCAGTGAAGAAAGTCTCGATTAATCGAAGGAGAGATCTCGATCGATCGAAGCTGATCTCGATTGATCGAAGTTGGATTTTGATTAATCGAAATCTCGATCAATCGAGATGTACATCTCGATCAATCGAGATGCACGCGATGCCTACACGTGAGCTGAAATCTTATTTAAACTGTTGGGCTTCCCTCTCATTTCCACATTCCTTCCTCAAACTGTCTGACTTCCTTCTCTTCTCCGAGTGATCCAGAGCTCTCCAAGCACCATTCCGCACGTGATCTTCCATCGCTGAGCATCCACCGCCGTTCGGCATCGTCCGAGACCGCCGCTAGCACTCGCATGCTCTTCTCTTCGCGACTGTGAGTTGGGTTTTCACCTTCGTGTGCCGTTCATCTTCTTCACCTTGAGGTAAGTGATGCATGGCTACATTTTGCGTACTTTCTCGCTATTTTTGATAGTTCTACGGTGTAATAAACATATACAGTTGATGTTGGGTTGGTTGGGTGCATTTACGATATTCGTAATGGGATTTTGTGGGTTTCGGGGGGTAGGAATTCATGTAGGGATAAGATACTGCATTCTCTCTGTTTCAAATGCTTAGTGTACAGTTAGTAACCGCGGCCTCTTCGTTTCGGTTGCATCCGCTCGTGCTGCCTCTTTGAGAGCGACTTTTTGAACTCATGTCAGCACCATGGACTAGGGCCTCATTTTCATTTTTATTCCTTTATTTTTATTCTTAGTTTATTATTCCTTTTATTTTCTTTTTATTTACGTAATTTTTGGAATAAAGTGCAGACCGCTCCGAGATCATGGCGAGGGTGAAGAATGCACCCGGTGCAGTTAGAGACGTGCCCGGGCGAGTCTTCCGGTCTCGGAAGTTTCACTCGGAGCAGATTTTCACCCTAGGCGAGTTCGAGAGTCGTCCCGACACTACGTGGACTGTCGCCGAGCTCAGGAGGCGTCGCCTCGACCGACTATGTGTGCCTCCCACTGATGTGGCACACGAGCGCTTAGTGCAAGTCTTCTACGAGCGCATGACCTACTCCTGCATAGCGCCGGACACATTAGAGACGGGCGTGGGCACCACGACGATCACGATTACATTGAGCCGGATTGCGCAGATGCTCGGCATTTCTCACCAGCAGCCGCCAGACATGGTTGACCAGGACGGTCGACCACTTTTCAGGGCCGCACTTCCAACAGACACGACGCTGTTCTCCATCGTGACGGACATGTGTGGCGGGGCATTTACCACGCCCAGTCACAACTGCACGTCCAAATCGATGTGCCCGAGTAGACTGTGGTTCCTGGACACCGTTCTCATCAAGAACGCGTGTCCCCTACAGCACGTGGCGGAGTGCAGGGGCGACCTCCTCCGTTGCCTCTATGCTTTCCACACGGGCACGTGGTTTTCTGTCCCCTCGCTGGTGTGGGGGCAGATGTTCAAAGTCTGGGACGGCCTCGTCAACAAGAGGATGAGGCGATCAGCGAGCTGGCGGCTTCCCTTTCCTTTCCTGGTTGCAGCTTTTCTTAGTAGTGCCAGTATACCTGTCAGTGATACTGACATCCAGTTGGCACCGCCCACCCGCTTCACATCTGCCCATTAGGAGCGGGTGAGGCGACACCTAGAGCGATAGGACCACCAGGGTGATCCACCAGACGATGTAGATACGGATGCCCCGGTGGAGATGGAGGAGGGAGAGCCTGCAGGGGATGGGTCTGAGGATGAGGAGATGGAGGATGAGGAGATGGATATTGCTGCAGAACGGCACGACATCCTGGCGACGGGATATTCCTGCCTGGCAGCTGATGTTGAGCGGCTCCAGCAGGGTTTTGACGAGCACGTCCAGGTGACGCAGAGTCAGCTGGAGGGCATTCGTTCGAACATTTCTTCTCTGGCACAGGGTCAGAGGGCGATTCTAGACAAGTTTCGAGCCTTCCGGTAGGACTTACAGTTCCTATTTGCAGGACGAGCTTCCACCTCCACTTCTGCTCCCACCGAGCCACCACCACCACCACCCGCCCTTGAGTAGCTGCTTTTATGTGTCTTTTCTGTTTTACTTTCTGTATTTCTTTTTCTTTCTCTATGTTTGATAGGCCATGTTGGCCATGTTTTCTTTCATTTTTAGTTTTTTTTATGAGTATTCTAGATGCATGTACGATTTGTACTAAACTCATGTTATATATTTATGGAATACAGTTATCTTTTCTTTTATACCATGTCTTATCTTTACTATCTTTATTTTCGCTTTCTATCAATATATTTGTTCTCTATACTTTGACTATGTATGTAGTACTACTTGCCTAATTGTTATATGCGATTCAGTTGATGATTTCCGTTTCTTACCGCCTGGTTTAAATTCTCAATACTGTTGAGATTGCTTCAATGCAGTATGGCGGTAATAAAGAAATGCAGCCCCTTTGCATGCTATACGTTAGCGTGCCTGGATAGTCAATATCTTATCGCATAGACCTCTTAGACAATTGGGAAACACCAGTTCAGACTCTTAGATATGCAGTGATCTTGGCAGTGTCTCTTTGTGCATACTTATTTTATTATGCTCTTTTCATATACTTTTTGTTCCTTTTAATGCTCGTGGTATCCAGTTGGTGTTCTGTGCAGGTTTTTCTTATCTGCAGGATGACCGCTACTGTGGAATACCATTTTTGTCGCATTCTGCAATCCCGGTAACTTCTTTCCTTGTTCTTCTTGTCCAAACATTGAGGACAATGTTCCATATAACTTTGGGGGTGCGGTATGCTATACCACTTGCATATGCATGCAATGTTCAGTCTTAAACTGGGTGTCATTGTAGAGCAGTTTTTTTTTTTGGATATTTTTGCATGCTTGCCATGATGTCTTGCTTTTTAAAGGCAAATCATTCGAATAAATGTCCGAGGTAAATGCAGCAGGTAGTTAAGAACTTTAACATTGTAAATACCCGCACTTTTGCAAGCTATATAGTAGGCTAGAATGGTCTACATTTTTGTCTAAATTTGAACACGTATGGTTCTTGCTCTAAATTTGTCCTTAACCACACAAATTCGCACACATGCATTTTAAACTGTGGGGTATAAGTCTGAGGGAGAATTTTGTAAATTTCTATTTTTATCTGAACAACTTAAAGAATATATTCTTCCGGTTGTTGTAAAAAAAGAAAAGAGAAAAAGAGAAAAATTTGCAATAAGCCTTCTCACTCAATAAACTAGATTTTTATGCCTCAAAACAGGGAATATTCGCGTATAAGTGTGCAAGGTTGAGCAATAATAAGCGGGTGGCTTGCTTAAGCTCATCGCCTTGTAAGCTCGGTTATTAAGTCCGAGGGGTGTTTCTTCACCTAATGCCCTAAAGCCAATTGGTTTGGGAGTCATTGGCCCAATGCCGCTACATGGGCTTACAAGAAAGTAAAAAGAGCTAAGCATTGCACGGTCATCCGCACATGAGCAATCATGAATGTTTTGTGATAATGAACAACGGTGTTGAGCGTTTTCAATAAGTTTTTCTCTTAAAAATAGATTTGTTCGTTTTCTTCTCCAAATATGACAAAAGCCGCGCGTTAGAATGCATGTTCACTTTTCAAAGAGGATTTTGGGGTCGAAATTGATATGTTTGTTCGGACTGGCCATTATGTGGGGACCGTCGTTTATTTGTAGCTTGTGAAAGTCCATTTTTGCTAATGACCACATAGTTCTGTAATACTTGTTGCATTTGCCAAATGTGAAATGAACGGATGATCGCCCTTTATCTAGTGATGACTGAGCATGATTCAACTTTTGTATAATATAGTTAATTTCATTTTTGTAATATCGTATTGCTAAGGGACTAGCAATATGTAAGTTTGGGGGTGTGATAAGTGTTCAATTCTATGCATTTGAACCCTCTTTATTGCATATGTTAGTTCCGTTTTTGCTTTTACCGAGATATGTTTACGGTATTTTTGTGTTTTTGATGTGTTGCAGGTCTTGGAGTAAATGGAGCAAAGTTTGAGGCTTTTTGCAATTCAAGAGAAAAATCAGAAATTGCAGCCAAAGGCATCTCGATCAATCGAGATGTTGATCTCGATTAATCGAAATCTCGATTGATCGAGATCTCATTTCGATTAATCAAAGTCTCGATCAATCGAGATCCAATCTCGATTGATCGAGATTCTGCAGAACCCACTTGGCCACTTGCTCACCTGCTCTCCCACTTGCAACAAAATCCCCCTTTTTGCACGACTTAAGGGGATTGTCTGACTTGAACAAGACCCTTGGGGACCTTCTTGATATAATAGATGTATATATTGATATATATATATATATATATATGGTGGGCCCCCAAGGTTGAAAAGGAAGCCAAAAAGCACAAAAGAGCCATATCTCTCATATCTCATATATCTCTCAACAAAAAATCAGACCAAGGAGGAGGAGAGACATTGGGGAAAGAGGAGAAGGAGCTGAACCAGACCAAGAAGCTTCATCTTCTCCATCAATGGAAGAGTGCAAGGCAACCATGAGCAACTAACTCTTCTACTAGGGTGTTGGGTTCAACCCCTAGCCATGTAAACTTGTTCCTTCTTGTAGCACTTGGGATTTGTAATTAAATGTTGATTATTTAGCCTAGTGATCATGTACACTAATACATTTCTTCTATATATTCATGTGGTTTTGGTTTTATTCTTGTCTTAGAATAGATTCTTCCATATGAATGCCCAACATTTGCATATTCCACAAGAAGTGCAAATGATGGCTAGATAATGGTGTTTAAATGAATGTGTGATGTTTGCTTGTATAGACCATGCCAAGACAAGGTAGTTTGGATGCATGTAGGGTTCACTTAGAGAGTAGGGTAATTAGGTAGTTAGTTAGGTTGAAGAGCTATGCTTGTTGAAGATGGATTATGATAGGTTAGCACACACATTGATCTTTTGATATGTCATTGAGGTCACAAGCCTAATGACATTGTTAGGCATTTAATTAATAAATCCCATGCTTGCTACACTTATGAACATGTGAATGGCTAGTGGTGGAACCCAACCCTAGTTCTCTCTCCCAACTTTAAACTCTTTAATTTTATTGTTATTTCATTCATGCAATAGATTATAAACAAAAATTCAAAAACCTGTTTTTAGGATTAAAGTAGAATTAATCTTTCTTTAAGACAATTGCGACTAGTCCTCGTGGAATCGATACCCTCTATATAGAACCTTATCTACAAAGATTCGTGCTCTTGCGAGTGGTTAAATTATATTTTGATAAAAAGGGCAAAATTAAGCTTACATTATATTTGAGTTTAGCCACATCAATATATACAAAAAAGAATGAAAGAATTTCTAGCCTAAGAATTAAACCAGATTTAATCTTTCAATGACGACAATTAAACCGTAATCCCCGGCAACGGCGCCAAAATTTTGATGTGGTTGGAACTTGAATTATATTGTAAGCTTATTTTTGCTCCTTTTATGAAAATATAATTTAACCACTCGCAAGAGCACGAATCTTTGTAGATACGGTTCTATATAGAGGGTATCGATCCCACAAGGACTAGTCGTAATTGTCTTAATGAAAGATTACTCCTACTTTAATCCTAAAAACAAGGTTTTGAGTTTTTGTTTACAAAACTATTGCATGAATGTAATAACAATAAATTTAAAGAGTAAACGTTGGGAGAGAGAACTAGGGGTGGTTTCCACCACTAGCCATTCATATGTTCATAAGTGTAGCAAGCTTGGGATTCATAAATTAAATGCCTAACAATGTCATTAGGCTTGTGACCTCAATAACATATCAAAAGATTAATGTGTGTGTCCACCTATCATAATCCATCTTCAACAAGCATAGCTCTTCAACCTAACTAACTACCTAATTACTCTCCTCTCTAAGTGAACCTACATGCATCTAAACTACCTTATCTTGGCATGGTTTATACAAGCAAACACAACACATTCATTTAAAGTATCATTACCTAGCCATCATTTGCAATTCTTGTGGAATATGCAAATGTTGTGTATTCATATGACAAAATCTACTCTAAGACAAGAATAAACTCCACTTCAAATGAATATATATGAGAAATGTATAAGTGTACATTGTCACTAGACTAGATAATCAACATTTAATTACAAATCCCAACATGCTACAAAAATGAACAAGTTTACATGGCTAGGAGTTTCACCAACACCCTAGTAGAGAAGTTAGTTGCTCATGGCTGCCATGCACTCTTCCATTGATGAAGAAAATGGAGCTTCAAGGTTTGGTTTAGCTCCTTCTTCTTCTCTCCCGAATGTCTCTCCTTGTATAATCTGATGTGTATGAGAGATGGATGAGAAATGGCCTCTTTTTGTGCTTTATGGCCTCTCTTTTCAACCTTGGGGCCCACTATATATATATATATATATATATATATATATATCCATTATATCAAGAAGGTCCCCAAGGGTCTTGTTCAAGTCAGACAATCCCCCTAAGTCGTGCAAAAAAGGGGATTTTGTTGCAAGTGGGAGAGCAGGTGAGCAATTGGGCAAGTGGCTCTGTAGAATCTCGATCAATCGAGATTGGATCTCGATTGATCGAGATTTCGATCAATCGAAGTAAGATCTCGATCAATCGAGATCTCGATTGATCGAGATCAACATCTCGATTGATCGAGATGCCTTGGCTGTAATTCTGACTTTTCTCTTCAGCTGCAAAAAGGCCTCAAATTTTGCTCCTTTCACTACAAGACCTGCAATACATCAAAAACACAAAAATACCGTAAACATATCTTGGTAAACATAGAAACGGGACTAACATATGCAATAAAGAGGGTTCAAATGCATAGAATTGAACACTTATCAGATGATGTTTGGGTAGTTGTTGACAGATTAACTAAGTTAGCTCATTTCCTTCCTATTTGAGTGGCCGATGACGTGGATACTCTCAGTAGATTGTACATTGAGCAGATCCTTAAGTTTCATAGCGTGCCAGTTTTTATAATTTTAGATAGAGACCCATAATTTACATCTCAGTTTTGGCAGAGTTTTCAAGCAACGCTTGATATAGACCTTCACTTTAGTACGGCTTTTCATCCTCAGACAGATGGTCAGTCGGGACATACTATACAGATTTTCGAGGATATTCTGCGGGCATGTTGTTAGGTTATCTCAAATTAAAGAACCTAGAGGGGGAGGGGTGAATAGGTTTTGTCCAATTTTAATCTTTAATGCTTTAAGTATGGCACACACACAATCTATAAAACTTGACACAATGATTTATAGAGGAAAACCCCAAGGTGGGGTAAAAAACCTCCTGGCCATCAGGCTTGAACTGAGCTCCACTATGTCTGAAAGGGTAATACGGTAATCTTCCAATCACTCTCACACTCACCCATCTCACCACATAGTCACTCTAGCTCTCACCCTAGTTCACAGCTTCCCTAGGCCTAAACCACTCTCACCAATTCTCACAATAGCTTTTTCGCTCTCAACCCAGCTCAGGCTTCCCAAAGCCCAAGCTATCTCCCACCAATCTCACCACAATCACTCACACTCCCCCTGTCCAAAGTATCCTTATACTTGGACTATAAATAGTGAATGTGGAGTCAGTTCAATGTAGTAAATAGCAACTCTTCAAGCTTTGATTGTCGGTCTTCAAAGTCCAGATTGAAAATGACATGGCCATTTGAATTCTTGGTAGATAATGACACTTGAACTTCTACTCAGATACGCTTCAAAATGTACACCCTTGAGTGTAACTACAAAGAACTTGTAGAGGACCTCTATTGCAATGAATTCCCTTCTCAGCTACTTGGAATCTCTTTCAGCTTTGAATTCACTTTAAGCAACTGTGCTGGTACTACCTTGTCTTTGAACCTGTTCTTAATCATAGACACAACTGGAACTGAAGTAGAAATTAGCAGCACAAGCAATTTAGACGGATAGAGAATATGAACATAATTCAGCAAAATCAGCATATATAGTGTCAGAAAATTCAGCAACTAATCATTTAAAAATTAGCATGCTTAGTAATAAAAAAATAGCATTTCAGTAACATTAAAACATCAAGGGTAAAATACACTGACCTCCCCTAAGGTTTGGCCTAATTACACCCAGCATCAAACTATTGAATTTTGTTACAATGACCTCCCCTGAGGTTTGCTCCATTAGATAAAGACCCTCCTCCGTCCAAAATTTTATTAGTTTTGTAAAAAAATTTAGGGTAATTTACATTGACCTCCCCTGAGGTTTGGTGTAAATTACACTGACCTCCTCTGAGATTTGGCCTAATTAATATTTAATATAATATTTTAATTTTTATAATATAAATATATAAATATTTATTATATATACTATTTTAATAATATTATATATAATATTAAGATGTAATTATTAACATTATATAATATTATATAATGTTAATATAAAAAAATATAGAGGTAAAGGCATTTTTGAATCAGATTTTTCTTGACAATTTAGATTTTCAAAATATCCATTTTGTCCTTGAAGCATATGTAAAGACACTGTTATCCTCTTAGAAATTCTTCTAAAATTACCTAAATACCCTCATTCTAACAAAATGCTATGAGCAAAAATACCCTCGTTAACAATTTAAAAAGTCTCTCTCTTCATCTTCATCTTGTTGGCCTTTAGAGATTTCGATCATGGAGGATTTGAGTTGGTAAGAGAATATTAGAGAGAGGAGAAGAGAGTTTTAGAGAGGGATTGGCATGAAAAAGAAAGCAAGGAATAAAAGATAGGGCATAATGGTCTTTCTATTTTATACGATTTGTTTTTTAAAAAAATCACTAAAAAACTTTAAAATAATAGAAATATATATATATATTCTTTTTTAAAAAAAGAGTCCAACCTTGTGAACATATATTATTTAAACCTAAGATGGGTGAAATGTCTATTCTACCCTTAATATTATATTGATATAAAAATTAAAATATTTATATATATATAATATTATATAATTAAAATATACTTTTGCCCATCTTAATTATATATATACATATAAATATTTTAATCATATATATATATAATATTAAGATGTAATTATTAACATCATATAATGTTAATATAATATTTTATATATATTATATTAACATTATATAAACATTATATAATGTTAATAATTACATCTTAATATTATATTATATATAATATTATATTAACATTATATAATGTTAATAATTACATCTTAATATTATATATAATATTATATATAATAAATATTTAATATTTATATTATAAAAATTAAGATATTATATTAAATATTAATTAGGTCAAACCTCAGGGGAGATCAGTGTAATTTACACCAAACCTCAGGGGAGGTCAGTGTAAATTACCCTAAATTTTTTGACAAAACTAACAGAATTTTGGACGGAGGGGGGTCTTTGTCTAACGGAGCAAACCTCAGGTGAGGTCATTGTAATAAAATCCAATAGTTTGATGCCGGGTGTAATTAGGCCAAACCTTAGGGGAGGTCAGTGTATTTTACCCAAACATCAATATCAGCACTATAAGATCAGAATTTCAGCAAGTTAATTCATAACAAAATAGTATGTTCAAACAGCACCAATCAACAACTTAAATTAGCTAAAATAGCAAGTTAATTCAAACAAACAACCATGGAAATTAGCACCAAACAACAGGTTAATTCAACACAAACAACCATGTAAAATTAGCAAATATCAGCAAAGTAAGTTCAGCATATACTTATAAAATTCAGCAAAGTAAGTTCAGCATATACTTAACCAGATTTTTAGATTTGGCATGGTGAAAAATGCAGAAGCCAATTTCATAAACAGATTGCATGAACAGATTTCATAAAAAAGCTTTCGAAACAGATTTCATATAGGTACAACAAAAATAGAATTTTGAATAGCCAGTTCAGTATACCAAGGTTTTAAGTGAACAATGAAATTCTCTATTATTTAATGCAGGTTCAGATCAGTTCTTCAACAGCATGCCAATGGTTGACAATCCTAATTTCAAATATGCATAACTTACTATTCAATCAATTTCACCATTGGTCCTTTCATAAATAGCCTTGAAAAGTCAGTTAAGTATGTTTGAATGGTAAAGACAGACCACAAATAATGTCAACACACACTGAGCAGATTATGAACTTTTATGTTTCACTTTACTTTAGCAGAACTAGAAAACAGATTGCTTGCGATAACAACAAAAATTATAATTTAAGTGATAGAACCTGTAAAGCTAAGCTAAAATAGTATAAACATCTGCAACATTATCAGTCAAGTATAACAAATTTTGCCAATAGCAAATTCATCTTGACAAGGCATAGTTCATCTTGGTTTTTGTTGTTTAAATATCTAAAAGTGTAGAGCAGTCAATGCTTCAATTTTAACTCAGCAAATTTAGCATTAATATCTCAAAATACACTTGCCTAACACCAAAGATGTTGACCAATAAACCTCCAAATCAGAGACTCAGAATATAAAATTCATATTTCAGAATATAGCAAAGTATATCTCATAAAACACAGACTCAGAATATGGAATTCATATTTCAGAATATAAGCACATAGACAGTAACATGAGTCAATCAAAACACTAAAAGCAATTAGATAGTGGTCGTTTGGTAAATCAGTAATAATATCAGAGATTATATAGTCACACACAAAGTATAGATGATCATGATTCACAGCAATATATCAAGTATTTCATCAATTTAAGAACACAAGAACAAAAATACAGATCAAGCAAATATATTGGTGCGCCTGTGATTAGTGTGTGACAACAAGAAAAGCCTTAACTAGTGCGCCTGTGATAGTGTGCATATACATACGTAATTAATCATATGTGCATCTATGATGTGTGAAAGTGAGAAGATTAGAACCATTTTACTATGTTTTGACAAATTGTGATTTTGTGTGAGATCAATGAAGACGGAACAGAGGCCCTGTATTAGATCTTTTAAGGCAAAACAGATGATCTATGTTAAATCATTGAGAATGAAATATAGGCTTTATTGTAGATTGATGAAGATGAAATAGAGGCTCTATATAGCTCGTACACACTCACACAACATGAATCTATCTCTGATTTTTATCTCACCACAGAGAAATATCATGAACCTTCTTCTCTCTTCTCATTTTCTTTTTCTCTTCTCACTCTTTCTCTCTCTAAACTCATTACTCTTTCTCACTCTATTATCTGTATATTGTGCCGAATCCCTCTTCTACACATCAGCCCCAGTGTAAGCAAGCCCTTTTTCTTTTCCTTTTATAGTCCTAGGGTTTCTTTACCCTAGAGTGTTAATTCCCCAAACAACCCTTCTATTTAAAAATCCATATTGCCTTTTAATTAGATACCCAATTTGCCCTTGCAGTTAGGTTAGTGCATATACCAAAATAACAGAGTAATTAAATGATTTATGAAAGTACACCCAGAATACATTTAATGTAAAATGACACTAATGCCCATACAGATCCTTTTGACATTAAAACTTGGGCAAACATGCTCATGGGCTTCCTGGACCATCATAAATTACTATTGTGATTAGGTTTCCATGATAGAGTTATATCTTATTAGGTAATTTCTTAGTAGGCAAGTCTTGGTCTCAAGAAAGGAAAATACTTGTTAGGCAAGTCTTGAGCTTTAAGGAATTGTAATCCTTGTCCACTAAGGAATTGGATTTTGGGCTCTATAAATAGTTACCTATGTTATAGGTTGAGACAAGTGAGAAGAAAATAAGCAATACTCTCATTATATTTGACAGGTCACTCTCATTGTTTTGAGAGAGCAACTCTTGTGTAGAGGTAATACTCTCATTGTTATTGAGAGGACACTTAGAGAAAGAATTCTTGTTTAGAATTTATAATTTTTTTTTAGTGAGATTGGGTGTATAAGGGTTAAGGGTTGAGAGTTGAGTGTACTCTTGATACAATTCTTCAACTTGTACTATTACAATCTATATAGTAAAAATCAGGCTCTCCGTGGACGTAGGCATATTTAGCTGAACCACGTATAATTCTTGGTGTGTTCTTGTAAATTTTGTCGTGCTTGTTTACTTATCATCACATCATAATATTTCATGGTACGTGATTGGGGGCTTATTTCTCAACAAACTGGTATTAGAGCTTCAAGGTACACACAATTTAGCAATTTAACCGTAGTCCCCGACAACGGCGCTAAAAATTATTGTGTGCAGTTGCGCTACTCGTAATTTATAAATTTACCACTCGCAATAGAATGAATCCTTGAAGGATAAGGCTCTAAGTTGAGGGTGTCGATCCCACAGAGACTACGTAGGTATAATTCACTAAAGGTTGAGGGTTGCTTCTTGTTTAAACCCCAACCGTTTTGGTTATGTTTACTCTACTTTGAAAGCATAAAAGTAATTTAAATACAAAGGTTGAGAGAAGAATAAAAGACTAGGGTTAGACATCCCCGCTAACCTCATAATATGTCATACTTATAACAAATTGGGAGAAATTCATGCAAATGTGTACTAATGACGTGTTGACAAGTCCCACCTACAACGACGTCGCCAAGAAAATACATGCACCTTAATATACTATAATTCATCTTCAAAAAGCGTAATTTTCCTTATTTACCTAATTATCTATTGTAGTAAAATCATCGTCACATGATTTTCCTACCTACCTACTTACCTAATTGAAGCAATATCACCTTTTCTAAGCATGGGCTATACAAATCTAGCTATGCATGTTATAGTGAAAACTAGTCTCAAGCCATCACTTGTAGTCCTTGTGAAACTTACAAGTGTTTGAAGATCAAGCGAGGAATTTAAGCATTATAAGACAAGAAGATAAATCACAACACATGAACATAAAGAATTTATAAACTTATACTTATATAAGGCACAAGGCAAGAGACATATACATCAAATACATAAAAATTCCCAATTCATTGAAGTTAGAGCATATTTACAAAGCTAGGGTTTGTCAAAACCCTAGAGAAGGATTAGTTGATCATGGTGGGCTGGAAGCACTCCATAGACAGAGATGATCTCATGCTCAAAATGGTCTTCAAGGCCTTACAAAGCCCTCTTTGAAGCTTTCCTTCTCTAAAACTTCACTTTCTATCTCTAGAATTCTAAAATATGCTCTCTTTTTCAAGAATTGTGTGTATGTCTTTTTTTACATATTCTCTAGCTATATAACTGATCTGAGGCTCAAAATATCATAGAAATTCCATGCAAGGCTTTATCCAAGCAAAATTAGACAAGTGGCAAGTGGAGAAAATATCTGCAGAAAAATATCTTCAGCAGGTTCGGACGATGCATCGAAGTAGGCACTTCGATGCATCAAAGTTGTGATGCAACAAAGTAGGGACTTCGATGCATCGATCTTCCTTCTTCTACAGATCTTCAACTTTCTATCTTTTCGACTCTAGTCTTGACACTCCCTTCACTATTCCTTGATGAAGACTTTGCATGAAGTGTGGTAAGAAATAGGAATGCATTGTTGAACTGATAAAGGAGTCGAATTACGCCACATTCTGAGTTTGAACCTGAAATCATCAACAAAATATAAAAATATGTAAAAATTATACAATATGTGCAACTATGGGATCAAGATACATAAGTAAAGGTACGAGAATGTATAACATTCAACGCTTATCACTTCATATGTGCTCGATTAGACAGACCTTGATGTGGAGGAGGATGTGTCATACGAGGAGAGGCCGATTCAGATTCTAGATACTAGAGACCAAGTACTTTGAGGTAAGGCCATTCCATTGGTCAAGATACTTTCGAGACACCACGGAGTTGAAAAAGTTACGTGGGAACGAGAATAAAAGGTGAACTTCAAGTATCTCGAGTTGTTCACCACTTGAGATACGTTTTAATTTCGAAGACGAAATTTCTTAAATGAAGGGAGGTTGTAGAGACCTGGTCTAATTTTGACTGGTTTTCATTTTAAGCATTATTTTTATCCTAATTACATGTTAAATGATGTTTAGCATGCCTTAATTGTGAGAAACATGTTTGGGGAGTTATTTTAAAATTTTTGAAAGCTTTGGAGACATTTGGATAAGTTTGACTTTTTGGGTTAATGGGGGCTCGGGACGCGGTCTGGTTAGGTCCGGGAATCTAAAAAATTTCTAAAAGAAATATTATTTTTGATTATGAATCAAACGAAATGTTTAAAGAGTTAAGGAAGTGATTTCAGAGTCATAGTTGTTTTTGAAATCGAAAACGGAAGTCGGAAGGGTATGTTAAGTGACCCGGGGGCGTTTTGGTCATTTCACACCCCAAGATATTATAAATATTTAGAGGGGTTGACATACAGTCATTTTTACACAGCTTTTTCTCTCTCTAACTCTCCCACTTCATCTCACTCCCTTCTCTCTACATTTTGGAAAGGTTAGGCCTTAATTTGGAAGTTCCCGAAGGAGGATAGATTGCTCTACTCGGTGAGGGCTACGCATTGGATAGATAAAGTCCATATTTGACAAGATAAAAAGGGCTAGGATTTTGGAACTTGCTAGGAAAAGCTTGGGATTTGAGGTAGGGGTGTGAATCTCTTCCCTATTTTGATTCTATAGGTCACATAATTGTGACATTAAATATTTGTGAACTCATCCATATAATGATTGACTTGTGTGGAGAAATTATTATTGTCTAGTATGTTCTAGATTAAGTTATGTGATATGCATATGTTAAATGCTATATTTGAGTTCGTGCCGAGTCTTATGCACAATTGCATCATAATTGGGAGTTGACCTAATTTGTGAAATAAACGCATGAAATGAGATTTTTCTTAAAATACATTGGTTGTGATTTTCATGAAATGAGTAATTTCGACAAGCTTGAGGTGAAATTGTTATGAATGGACTTGATATATGTCATGCATTGAGAAAATTTGGTGAAAATCTTTGATTTTGTGCATTTATGTGATAAATGTGCATTATGTGGAATTTGTGATTGTTGGGGCATGGGTGAGAATTAAAATTTAGTCAATCAAATGTCACTTCCGTCAGGTTACCAACCCGTAGAGCATAAACAAAGTTTATGATTTTGAAGAAACCCCCAGTTGAAGTAATTTTTGGATATACATGGTGTGAGTTTATTTAAGAGTTATGATTCCTTATAAACTATCTTTATGTTGAAGCATGAGACATCATGCACTATTTCAAAAATATGAATGTTTTGAGCATGAAAAATCATTAAGGCATAACACGTAAACACTTAGGGCTAGTTTGGTACACTGGAACGAAATGAAGTGGGAATGGAATGAAGTCAGGAATGGAATGAGAATGAGAATGAGAATAGAATGGAATGACTATTCTCATTCCAATGTTTGGGTACAGGTAGAGAATGATATAAGAATGAAATGGTATTACCTTCCAACATGTTTTATTTTTTTATATAAAATAGAATCAGTTTTAAAAATAGGACATTTGGCCAATTTAATTTAATTACCATGTGAAAAAAAAATTTAATTACCCATTCAATTAAAACTTTATAAATCAAAATATAATCCGTCTTTTTCTTCTAGTCAAGATTAATATAATCTTTTATACGAAAAAAAATTAATATTTTATTAAAAACGAAAGTGATAAAAATTAATATTTTATTAAATATTTTAATAGGTATATATATATATATATATATATATATATTCTAGAGTGAGTTGTAAAAGAGAGAGATGCATTAATGAAGAGAGAGATGATGATTTTAATACTAAGTGGGAATGGAATGGTCATTCCATGACTCAAGAAGTGGAATGGTTTTGTTGGAATGAGCATTCTAAGGGAATGACTTGGAATGGCCATTCCATTTCTAATGTAACACAACAAACGAGAGAAAGAGAATCAAAGGTAGAATGACCATTTCATTCCACCTCCATTCCTGCGTACCAAACTAGCCTTTAGAGATTTCATGTGCATTCATGCATGGCTGCCTGAGTCGAGGTGGAGTCGGGTGGATCATTCCTACTGGCCATAGTTCAATGCTCACCCCCTTCCCCCAAACTCTTTTCCAAATAAAGCTCCGATGGAGGATGAGGCTTGATTGGCTTAGAGGGTTCGAGTGGACTTTTGACTTTCTTTTGAATCATATGTGTATAGACATCCATGTCGGCTTGTGGCATGTGGACTAGTTTCTTAGAAATGTTGTCTTTACATTTGATTTATCTTAATGTATGTATATCTCAAATGTAATTGTCATATGTGGTTTATATATAATTTTTGAGAAATACAATATATGGTGTTTAGTTGAATCTCAATGTGTATGTGTTATGGATTCAATCACTTAGAGATTCAATTTACGTGTTTGGACTATGTGAAGTATGTCTTGAATCATTTCAATGTTTTTCATAGTATAGAGGATGTACGCATATTTTGGATTGAGAATTTGATGCGTAGAATGTTGATTGTAGTCAAGTGATTACGATACATCGTAATCCCCATTACGATACATCATGATACGGCGATGCATCGTAAATCCCATTACGATGCATCATAAGGAGTTGAATGTTTTGAGTGAGATTTCAGGGGATTTCGATGTTATGCAACTTGTGCATTACAATACATCGTAACCAACATTACGATACATCGTAATGTGTGGCTAAGTGGGACATTGAGACGAAATTGGAGAATTAAGAGACGTCATGTAACAGATCCATTTGGATTAGTTAAGTCTTCAATGTACGTGTATACGTGTGTGCATGTAATTTAAGCTTTCATGGTGATGTATATAGATGGACATTCTATTAGGATTTAATGGACAACGTCACCTCCAATTCCATGTGTAGGGCCCATAATAGGTTATTAAGGTTGAGTCATATGTAGGTAAATGTGTGTAGGTGATTATGTTTTCGCATTAATTTAGTAATGAGTAATATTGATGTTTGATTTTCACTTCTCACCCCCATTTTCCTCGCTCTTAAGTGGGCGTCGAACGTCGGGCGTGACAAATTGGTATCATAGCATGATATCAAGAGTAATTGTGATTAGAAATGTAGGTGTTTGCTTAATCACCCTCAGTTTTCGGGAGTCAAAAATTGGGGCATGACATTATATTTATATATATATATATATATATATATATATATTATTAGAGAAGTTGTTTACTTGTGAAAGGGAGTCGAACGTGAGACCTAAAGCTTCCTGAGGCTCCAGGGCTCAAGTTCTCATTCGCTAGGCCAACCCCGCAGGAATTAAGTATTTTATATACTAATTAGTTACAAATTTCAAAAAATTATATAGGAAATGATTATAATAAGTATATGGATTAATATATATAAAAAATTATTATTAAAAATATTCTATGGTCACCATAGTTTTATTTGTTTGTTAATGGCACTAATGTAAATATTTTAAAATTACAAAAGTATACTGATTGGTAAAAAAATAGGACATCTATTATACACAAACATTTAATAATTGATTTTCACTTTCCATCCATCTTTCATTTTTTGGGGAATTGATGCTAGTGGGATTTTTATGAACCATTAGTAAAAGCACACACACACTGTAAGAACAACTCCCATTGCTTGGCTAAATTTGCTTCTCCAAATTCAAATTCTGTGCAGCCACATCAATATTTAAGCCAGCCACATCAGCATGTCAAGATCTCTAAAATTTGACTCCACAACAGCTTCTCCAGATTTCGCTAGCCAAAAATAATAAAATTTTAATTTTTTAATTAAAATTTAATTTAATTAATTATTTTTTATCTATTTACTAATGGCTATATTTCAAACGGCTTTATTTCCAACAGCTATATTTCAAACGGCTATATTTTTCATCTTATATAAATACTCATTTGTTCATTTATAAAATCGTCACTACATTCATCTCTTTCATTCTTATAAAAGTTCATTCGTCATCTCCTTCACTTTCGAATTTTCAATAGCTTCGTCATCACGGCCTTTGCCAGATTTGAATTCTTCATATTCTTCGTCATCCTCCTCATCAATAGATCTTGACACATTACTTGAAGAACATCTAGATGCCTACGGATCAATTCTGAATTGTGCTATGCCGGAGATTGTAGCGCAAGTCTTTCAACAACCTCAGTGGTGGTTGGTTCATCATGACCAAAAAGGAATCCATCATCAGCTAATGAAAGACTACTTTGACAAGAATTACACATATACACTTGAGCAATTTTATAGACGATTCAGGATATGACGAGAACTTTTTTTTTGTATCTTGAATGATGTTAAAGTTTATAACGACTTCTTCGTCCAAAAAAGGGATGCGACTAGTTGTATAGGGTTGTCTTCTATACATAAGATGACAAGTGCAGTATGTATACTCGCATATGGTTGTTCAGCCGATTCAACTGACAAGTATATTAAAATTGATGAGAGTATTGCCATACGATGCTTGATGGAATTTTGTAATATTATTGTTGTTGTGTTTGAGGCGGAGTACATACGCGAACCAAACGAAGCCGACATAGCACGACTGCTTCAAGAATGGAAGGCTAGAGGATTTCCAGGTATGTTTGGTTCCATCGACTGTATGCATTGGGAGTGGAAGAATTGCTCAGTGGCATGGCATGACACGCACAAAGGACGCTCCCATAATGTTACTCTCATATTGGAGGCGGTATCCTCACAAGATTTGTGAATTTGGCATGCATTTTTTGGAATACCGATTTCACACAATTATCTAAATGTATTGGATCATTCCTTGATATCTAACCATATTATTAATGGCCGACGTCAACCTCTGATTAATTATGTGGTAAATGGGCATCACTATAGCATTGGGTATTACATATCTGATGGTGTATACCATAAATGGGCAACTTTGATACAGACCATCCCAAATCCAAGAACTGCAAAACATAAAATGTTTGTTGAAAGACAAGAGTCATGCATGAAAGATGTGAAGCGAGCATTTGGGGTCTTGCAAATCAAGTGGGTAATAATACAAGAACCAGTGCGTTATTGGAATAAGATGCACTTGTCTCTCATAATGAGAACATGTATCATTCTTCACAACATGGTCATTGAAGATGAGCATCACACCAAAACTGGAATTTGGCAGCCACCGGAAGAGAAGATCCCGAATCCCACTAAAAGATTAGACCCCAATGTTTTTGTGGCACACATCTATGCTCGTCAACTCTAGTACTGTAGCAGAGAGACAAATACACAATTGAGGAAAGATTTGATTGAACATTTGTGGAACCGAATTGGTGATAAAGACAAAGATGAAGACGATTAAGTTTATGTTGCTTTTTTATGTACTAGAATCTTTAATTTGTGTTACTTTTTATGTACTAGAATCATTAATTTGTTTTTTTTTATGTACTAGAATCTTCAGTTATGTTGCATTTTTATACTTTTAAGATGTTACAAAATATTATGCAATAAAATCTTGATTATGAAATTATTTTTTGCATGAAAATGCATGTTATTCACCCAATATAATATCCATTATGGATTAAACAAAAATAACATAAGTTAAAAAAATACAATATCCATTATGGATTAAACAAATATAAAAAAATAATACAATTTGCACAAATCCTATGGAATGCTAGGTGGGCCAGTGCATGCATCCATCTTCATCAATATCTGTTGTTATTTTTTGATAAGTCGTGTTCTCCCTGCTTTTGTTGGTACTGAATTTGGATCTTTTAGCATCAGATCCTCTTCTCGGATACTTGCTTCATGTCTTACTAACTCTCATTGTCTTTCAATCTCTTTCAGCTTTGTCTCCAAAATACAACATGTCCTACCTTCAAGTTTGGATGTTGCTTGTAGAAAACTATCACAGTATGAAGCTTGGAAGTTGCCAAAATCTGGCTGCTTTTTTTTATTATTATTTTGAGTCTGCTTTGCCGTTTTGTGTCCTGTTGCTCAGTTTAATGGTTGAGATTCAGCAATACCGGGTGAATCTTCTGACATGTTGAATTGTATCGATCCTTCGCAAGAACTAGAATCGTGCCCTGCATTACTTGATGGAGTTGATAGGTTTGAGCAAGTAACAGGCTCGTTGATATTGATTCCAATACTCAGCTTCGTACGCAAAATTTTAGATTTATATTTCCCTTGTTCGAGAGAATATACATGCCATTTTGAACAATGTTTTAAAATGTTCTAACAATCATAAAGTTTAAAGTCCTCATTCATAATGGAACGATAAAGATGTTGAGTTGATATAATCTAAATTAAATCATTGTACAATAATTAGAACTGAATTATTTAAAATAATTACTTATTAAAAAATTATACAGTAAATAATTAACTTACCATATCATGATTGTTGAAGTCATTGGTCAGATTCATTTCGACTGCATTCAAGCATCCATTTGTTAATTTTTCCTTGGATGGTGGACCAACGATTACTCAAACCGTAGTCGTTTCAGGCAGTTGGAGCTCCAAGTTGTTTATGAAATTTGACGAGATATTTTTTCATAATATTGACTTTGGTTGATCTGCACCAATCACCGAATCATTGCTAACTTTCATCTATGCATTGCACAGAGCCACATCTTCAGCGGTAGACCAATTGGACATTCGAGGAACCAGTTGCTTTCGAGAAGGTCTGACATTACTGGATTATGGCAATTTGGGTGAATAAAATAGTGTTGGTTCAGTAGATGGAATTTGGGAATCACCACCATAATATTCATAAGATCGGTCGAATGACAAAAATCAGCATTTGATAAATGGTTGAAATGTGGTGGTGTAGAATCCATAAAATTAGATTTTGTAACAAAAAAATAGCTAAGATTGAAAAAATAATGGATTCTAGGGTTCAAGGAGAAGAAAATATGGATAATTGGTTGTGAGATGAATGAATGTAGGGGTTGTTGTATTTATAGAGGTGAGAAAATAAGAAAAAAAAAAATATATATATATATATATATATAATAGTTTTTTAAACATTTTTTTTAATAGAGCCGTTTGGAACAGTGCCAAACGGCTCTAACTAGCACCTAATTTAATTATAAAAAAACATCAAAAATCACAAAAAAGTCATTGTAACGGTCACATGACTGTTATTTTTTAAATTGACTACGCTGGCTCACCATTTTGTTTTGCCGGATGCAGTGCCAAATTCTATTAAGCCTTAAGCGATGCTCATTGTGGTATTCAATTTCTAGCTAAGCCATTGGACCGCATTTTTCTTCCTTTCATCACCAGATAGCCCTTTGGCTAAGTCGTGTGAGATGCTCTAATATAATTAATTTTAGGGTAAAATGCTCTAACACCCCCCAGGTTTTCGTTTATTACTCACGGAGAATACTTGTGCCTTTGACTGAGGTCAACCTCCCCCAAGTTTCGTAAATTATATCCTGACACCCCAAATGTTAGTTGACTGTCAAGTCAACTAATTTGAAAAGTTAAAATGCCAAAACTACCCTTCCTGTTTGAATGTACAATTTTACCCTCAATTAGTTGGACATTTATACGTTTTTTGCATCTTACTTAAATCTCACTCATTTGCTTTAATTAATATTTTAAATTAATACTAAATATATTAATTAATATTAAAATAAAATTATATAATCATACATAATAAAATTTATCAATTAAAAACATAATTTAAAATTAAAAAATATATAACTTCATATATACTATATTCAGTAGCTTTATATTGATAAACCAGTATATTGGCAAAAAAAAAAATTATATAGATTTAGGGATTCTGTAATTTATATATAAATTTATATATATTATATATGTTTTCTGTTTTATATATATAGAAAAGTAAGATATATATATATATATATATATTATATGTTTTTTGTTATATATATATGGAAAGGTAATATATATAGATATATACACACACTACCCACCGCCACAACCACGACCTTCCACCACTACCACAACCCACAACCTCTTTCTTTCTACTTCCTACAACCATCTATTTGTTTTCTCTCTCTCTCACACACACACACACATAGATTCTCCTTATACCCCTTTCTACTCTTCAAACCCTAACCCTAATTTCAGTTCATCACCGGCACAAATCGAGCTCACCAATTATGAATCAAGGTTGGGCTTTCTTCAAGCATATATGTTTTACAAAATGATCTGCGGTCTCATTTATGCTATGCCCCCCACATCGTGTTCGTGTATCTTTATTGAGCTTTCTTCACTACAGCACCATGGAAAGGTCTTTCGCTCATTTCTTTAAGTGTATATAGAGGGATTGATAGCAAATAGAGGGGAAGTGGGTTCTTGGCTGACTCATTTATTTTCCTCATTTCTTCATCCACCATTGAATTGGAAGTTGTGGAATCTCCCATAATAGTCACTAAAATAAAATTAAAATGGTGGTGACATGGAGTGCTTTCTTGATAATGGTGGTGATTTGGGTTGGGAGTTGCAGAAATTTAGTCGTGACTGTGACAGTGGCGTGAGTTTGAGGGAAGAAGAAGATGGGCAGTGTTATCGGCGGAGTCATCTTCTTGGCAGTGGTTGGGAGTGGTTTCATATATATATGTCATTTTAGAGATATATGTATAGTGAGAGTATTCAGACATTTCGTAAATACTCTCACTATATCAAGGGTATTTAGGACATTTTGTATAGGAGGGGTCTACGTCATCGATTACGTTAGCAAGTTCAATTACAAAATTATTAAATATAAAAAGGTAAATTGGTAAAATCATTTGAACCGTCAGTTTTTAACGGGTGTTAACTCTGACTGGGAGTGTCAGGATATGATTTATCAAACCTGGGGGAGGTTGACTTCAGTCAAAGACACAAGTATTGTATGTGTGTAATAAACGAAAACCTGGGAAGGTATTAGAGCATTTTACCCTTAGTTTTATATAAAGAAAATATTTCACAAGACAAAAAAAACTTAGTCTAATAACCAAATTGAAAAAAAAAAAAGAAGTAACCAAGTGATGATATACTGGCATCATAATATGGTTACGAGTATTATTTTTCCTCTACAAGAAAAACTTGGTTAACTTTTTTAGGAAAGGAAGCAAAACCTAAAAAAAAAAAAAAAATGAAAAAAGTTGCGTATTGTGTGTGTGTTTTTTTCTTTTTTTCATTTATTTTTATTATTATTATTTTTTGTCTTGAAACAGTCACAGCTTATGAAAGTGGCAGGTATAGATTCAAGTCCAAGCAAGTCTTCACACACCTTTTTCTCATTTTTATCATGTTCCTCTCTCGTTTTTTTCTTAGTCAATCCCCGCGCTCTCTTACTTTTATATTACTGTGTTGTATTTTTTCACGAGTCATTAATGTAGCTCCCACACTGTAAGACGCACGTGGCACAGCAAAATGCTCTTGGAAGATACATTATTGCTCCTAATTTGTTCTAGAGGATGAATAATTCATATATATATATATGAATTCTGTTGAATTTGGGCATCTTTGGAATAAAATTTTTTAATTCCCTTCTTGGTTTTGAGCAGTAATTTTTTTGTTCTAAAATTATCTGAAAAAAAAGGTTTTACCTATATGATTATCCGTACGTATACGGTAATCTCAAAAAAAAAAAAAAAATCTCTAAGTCTATGGTAAAGTCAATCTTATTGTTATTAATGCAAACTTTCTTAATTGTCACATTTGGAGCTAAAGAAAGAAAAAAAATCACTCTTGACATCATCAATTACCCATGTTAAAATGGCAATTATAACAAAATTAAATCATACATGTCATTTATTTTTTTCTCTAATGGGAGTACCCACTTTTTTTATCTCACACGGAACTTGAACCTTCCTCCTCTTTAAGAAAAGAAAGGTTATATCATTGAATTACAAATTCTTCTTTAGTCAAAAATGTCATTTCATCAAGTAGCTCATGTCGAAATGTTCAACTATAAAATATCGTATCAGTATATGTTAAAAGATGAACCGAAAATCCTCTTAAATGCACTATAGAAGATAAATGTTCCTCAAAAAATTACTCACTTGCGTAAAAAAAAAAAAAAAAAGAATGGCAATTCACTATGATTACATCTAATCAAAGAAAAGATGCAACTAAAATTTAATGTGTGTGATTTTTTAGTTGAATAGGATCCATTAATTGTCTTTAATACAAAAAGTGATACTTCTCTTTATTTATTTATTTTTTTTGTTTTTTTGTAACTCATATTTTTGCCTCTATAAAAAGTTAAAATCTCTCTCAAACCTTGAGAAATTGAAGAGATGTGACGGAGTTATAAATTTGGTAGATAAAAGTTGGCACACGTGTGTATCTTCCACACGCTCAAAGCTCATCCCCACCTCTTTCTCTCTCTTACACTTGTAACTAGAAGTAAACCCTGATGGAGTCATTGTTATTGTGATTTTCCACTCTAGTTATGACTTTTACCCCAAAGCATGTGCCATTTTCTCTCTCATTCTATTGCGTGGCTTTAAATGCAGAGTTTGGCGGCATTTTGGAGAACATTTCTTATAAGTTGAATTAGATTAATTCAACCTCTCTCTCTCTCTCTCTCTCTCTCTCTCTCTCTCTCTCTCTCTCTCTCTATATATATATATATATATATATACACACACACTCGAATGGCTCCAAGAGCAGTGTTGCCTTCACACTCATAACATAAGCTACTATGTCCGTTTATCACTGAATTTTCTTCCTGTTCATTCATGCATTTGTTGTTTGTTTAAGTGAAGTCATTATAATTAGGCTAAATTGCATAAAACCCCATCCACTTCCAACTTTTAGAACCAAACCCTCTTGTAAATTTTTTTTTTTACATAAAACTCTATTGAACTATTGTAACGGGTTGGACACTTGCCCCTCTACCCAAAAGCCTAAATTATTAGGTAGTGCTGCATTTAACAAGACTTAGACTCCACTTGAGTGGGCGCTACGCGTGACACCAGATTAAAGATTGGGTCTGGCTCTGATACCAATTGTAACGGGTCGGACACTTGCCCTCTATCCAAAAGTTTAAGTTATTATTAGGTAGTGCTACATACCCATCCATTTATACCCAATCACTTTTCCATCCGAATTTGATGTGGAACAAGACCCTCTAACAACTATCCAATTGTTGAAACTAACGTTATAATGACAAAAATCTCCCTTAATATAAATTTAAGAAATTTTAAATTTTCACTAAAATGATTTTCATTTTAAGTTTTTTTCCTTTTTAATTTTTAAAAAAATAGAATTTTAAGAAAAATTTGAAAATTACACATCATTAAAGTGATATTATAATGGCAAAAATGTCCCTTAAAATAAATTTAAGAAAAGTTAAGTTTTCTTAAAAATGGTTTTCATTTTAGGATTTCTTTTCCTTTTTAATTTTTAAAAATAAAAAATTTAACAAAATTTTGAAAATTGTTCAAAGATATTTTCATTTTCTTATAGATGCATCATTAAAATTTTTTTTCAGAAATAATTTTTAAAAACATTATGCCAAACGAGTTATTTGTATTAATTTTAATCTTATATTAAAGAGTACCATTTTCTCAAATTTATATTAAGAGACATTTTTTTCATTATAACATCACTAGTTCAAGAAGTTTTATGTAAAAAAAGTTATTGGGAGTTTAGTGCCACAAATTAAAAGTGGAGGGAGTTTTATGCAATTTCACCCTTATAGTTCTTTATACTCATTGTAAGAACCCCCTTCTTTCCTTTCCTTATTTTTTTTTTTTTGTGGATAAATAAAAGAAATTGCAAGACCACCTTCTTTTATGTACTTCTAATTATTAAGTACTTTCTTGGTTTGATTCTTCTCAAGTCGCTCATACAAAACAAAGATTAACCTCTCCACAAGCATCCCAAAATTGTGATTTTCAAGAATTCAGATATCCAATAGGTACACAAAAAGCTAGTATTTCCTTGGTAAATAAAGAAAAATTATGTCCAAGACAAATAAATAAATGAATGTGAAAATGAAACACAACTTATTTAGAAGAATCCAAGTAGATCGAGTACATGTATACATATCCATACATATGAATGTGTGTGTGTATATATTTATATATATATATATATGTGCAAATTAATTTGTGGCATTGATGAGTTAGTTCATCATGATGCTGAATTCGTCAAAGTTGAGTACACCATCTCCATTGACATCATACATGCTAATCATGGCCTTACAATCCTCAACAGTGGTTGAGTTGCCGAGTCGACCCAGCATCCTCTTCAAGCTCTTGGGTGTAATACACCCAGTCCCTTCCATCTCATACATCTTGAAGGCCTCTCTCAGCTCCTCCTTCCTCTCTTCCTCTCCTCCATTCTCCATCAACTTGCTGAAGTCCTCCAACCCCATCATCCCGTCTCCGTCAGAATCCGATGACTGGACGGCCATCTCAGCCTCCTCCTCCGACAGCTCCCCTCCCACCGTCCTCACGCAGCTCTGCAACTCCCCCGGTGGTATCTTGCCGTCACCGTTCTCGTCAAAGTACCTGAACAACCTTTGCATCTGGCTGCATTCATCATTGTGATCACCAAAACTTCTTCTGGGACTCAAACAAGGCGACATCTTCTCCGGTGCCGGTGACTTTCGAGGCGATAACTTACTATATAATCTTCCGATTGCAGATGAATCCGAATTGTTTCTACTGTGGTAGGAGTCACCACCACTCACTGCTGGTGATGAAGTTGAAGACACTGCCACTTCTGATTGCTTCATAGAACTATTATATGTTGACCGCAGATAGAATCACAAGTACTGTATATGAAAGTATGTATGTACGTGTGTGTATATTATATATATATATATATATATAAGGAGATTGGGAGTGAGAAAATGACAATAGAAAACAAGATAAGAAGAGATGACTTGTATATGTATAGGAATGAATGAAGTTGTTTTACGAGTATTTGGTTTGGATAAATATGATGGGAAGAAAATTGAGTAGAATACGGTGGTTTTATATAGCAATACAATATGTATTCAGCTGCTGAAATTATAAGTTAGTTTGGGTCTGTGTATCATATCTATCCATATATATAGGAAAGGATGTAGTTGTTGTCGGTAGCGCCAGTGGTTTTTGTGTGTGGAGTGATAAGATTCATAGTAAGCATAGCGCGTACAGGAAACTTCAAAGCAACGGGCGGCTGCAAAAAGGGAAAGAGGCAGGGGAGCCACTTTTTTTTTTGTGTTTCAGGGGATATGGCTATGTGAGCATCGTGACTCAGCTACTGCACGCAGAGTTGTGGTCACCCTAAATGGAATTTGAGGTGCTAAAATTAAGAGATTCTCTCTCTCTCTCTCTCTCTCTCTCTCTCTCTCTCTCTCTCCATGTAACAAAGCAATACCTAGGTGGTTCCATGTTAAATAATTATCTTGACTGGTACTTCTGTTTGTGATTCTCTTTACCGGTTAGGAGGAAGAAGTTTGTGTGAGTTGACATCTGAATTATGTGGAAAGCTATAACAGAGTATGCAGATTTATTAGGTTGACTAATTAATATATAGGTGCTAATAGATGAAAAATGAGTTTTTAATTGTGAGGAAGTAAATACATTAAACTAATTTATGTTGTTTGAGAAACAAGTAAACCTCAAGATAGAGCTTTTGCAGTTCTACAATTCAAATGAAACGGAGCACTGTGTTTGACTGGGCTATTCCTCTAGAATGCTTTGTCAGGGTAAAATAGGATCAATCTGCTTATTAGGTCTTATTATCATATATTATATGATCCTAAAGCAATTTCTATAACAGTCTTTTTGTCTTAAGTCTAAACTTTTATGCCATGTGTGTGCTACGCGCACATAATTTCCTCTCTGGGGTTACTGGTTCAAATGCATCTATACCAGCAGCGTGATCTTTGGAATTCTAGTTCATCAGGGAGGGAGGGAGGGAGGGTGAATAGGGTCTATGACAAATCACGTATAATTTTCGAATTTAAAAAAGATATATGACCAAATTAAAATATTCTTCTATTAAACCATTGAAGTAATTTAAGCACAAAATAAAGAGATAGGGATAGAGAAATCAAACGCCAATGACACGATTTTTGCGAGGTTCGGAATTTCTGCTTCTTGGCTCAAAGCCTCTCTTAGAGCAAAATCTTCTTGCTAAGAGAAACTCATTCTCCTAGTCTTCTTGGGTCACACTAATCTTTGCTAAAACAACAACCTCCTTTAAACTTCCTTTAGATCAAATCGATTCTTTTGAATAGAAGAAGTGTTTACAAATGTATTTCACAAAGATAAATTTACAACAAGAAGCTCCCAATGTAGATGAATACACAAGTGTAAGCTCACAAGACTAGAGTATAAATGAATTCACAAGTTGAAGTTAAAGTCTATTGAATTATTTTAGTAAGAGAGTAGATAAATGTATTGAATACTCAAGTGAATTCTCAAATTATTTGTATCATATTTTTTTAATGTGTACACGGATTATACAGAGAGAGGTTGTTGAAGCAAGGCTGTTATAGTAGTTGGGAGAGTATTAAATGCATAAAATAGTCGTTGGATTTAAACTATGATAGTATCGATCGACTGATGAATTCATCGGTCTATTGATGAACATTGCTTCGGTCGGCCGGCTGAAACAATGTTTTAGCTTCCCTTGTTATGCACATCTATTGGAATGAATTCAAGGGTCTCATCAGGCGGTTGATAACACTGTTTTGGTCAGCTGAAACTATGCTTTAGTCGACTAAAATAATGTTCCAGCTTGCCTTGTTTTGCATAACTTACTAGAGTGAATTTTAGGTTCAGTCAGCCAGCTGATGGAAACTATCAGGCGACTGAAACTCTACAAGTGTGTGAGTTTGTTATTTTTAAGGGATTTGAATGTTCAAACACATTTATAGGTCCATGAAGGTATATGAGTGATGTTCAAAACCTACTGTTTGATTAGTGAAAGATCTAAGTATGAGTTAAAAAATATTTTTATGCATGATCTATGAAAGATTTGAGCTTCAAAAATAATTCTAAAATACTTTAACATTAATTCTTAAGCACTCACCAACCTATCTACCCCTTTCTTCAATATGGTTTGATCGGTTGAGCTTTTTGAAGTAGAGATTTGCTTCTTTGAATTGCTTTCTTGAGCTTGGTAGTCTTTGTCCGCTTGAAAGCTTCTATTTTGATGTTTCTCAATTTCCATACACTTTGTATATGAATATAGCACGCTATTGAACTTGAAGTGTTTGGAGTTGGATTTGTTTCCTTGAGTCTTGACTTTGAATTTGATCAACTAACACAATAACTCAATATAGACATTAGAGCTAAAACACTATTAATGGTTTGTAATCATCAAAATTACTAGATTACCCTTTAAGTCAACACATTTGGGTCAATAATCTCATCAAACTTATGTATTTCAATTACAAGCATACTTGATAATGAAATTTTTGACAATTGAAGATATAAGCATTGCATTTTATAGAATGTTAAAATGATAAGCAAAAGCATCAAATTTCATAAATTGTCAAAATGCTTCATTACATAAGATAGCCAACTTCAAAACATAAGCATATCCTAGTACATAGAACTAAAAAGCAAGATAATCCAAACATCACAAATCTTCTCCCCCTTTGTCAAATCAAAAAAGCAGGAGGTCCAAGCCTTGACGAATGTCTGAAAGATTTTATGAATTCTTTCTGATGCTATTGGCTACCTCTTCAATTCACTCGCTAAGCTCATCCAACTGACTTTGTTGAGCTTTTAATGTGGCAAGTACTTCAACCTTTTTTTGCCAAAGCATCCAATTTTTTCTCATTTCTTTTAGAAATGGCAAGGTTCTCGGCTAACATATCCCAGATATCCTGTGGGAATGGGAATGAGCTGGTCACAGGAGATGAAGGTAGGACAACATCTTCTATAGACTCATCTCATTCCATTTTTTCCTCTACGTCTTCTCCTTCCTCTGTTTTTTCATTTTGCAGCCCCTTCCACAAACTTAGGGTCATACCAATTTCCATTCCTATATTGCCTTAACTTCATGATTTTTAACATCGTGGAGTTGATTTTGTCCCTAGGTCCTTGTGTGATACGATCAACAATAGACAGATTGACGCCTTTTGCCGTAAAAATTTTAGTGAGAGGTATGACGTAGTAGAGATGAACACCACTTTTTTTACAATCAAGCATATGGTAGATGAGAAATGAGAGATCAAATCTCTTGCTATTGAGCATGCACCACACAAGAAAATGTTCTATGTAGGAAACATTCGAACGTCCACCCAATTTTGGAAAGATCGTATACATGATGATGTTGTAGACAATTCAAGCCTCGACAGTCAATTAACTAGATACCACTTTAATGGCATTAGTTATGACTCATTTTGAATTTAAAAAAGATATATGACACATTGGAGTTTTGGCATGTTTGGCTTCTTCTAAGCCGAATTTCTTTAGCAAATCATTAACATACTTAGATTGGTAAATGAAAATGCCATCAAGTGTTTGTTTGATTTGCAAACCTAAGAAGAAGTTGAGTTCTCCTATCATGCTCATTTCAAATTCTTTTTGCATGCTAGAAGAGAATTTTTTACATAACTTGTCATTTGTTGAACCGAAAATAATATCATCAACATATACTTGAATGATTAACAAATTCTTACTTATGGTTTTGGTAAATAGGGTATTATCAAATGTTCCTCTAATGAAATCATCTTTAAGTAGAAAATCACTTAATCTTTCATACCAAGCTCTTGGAACTTGTTTTAAACCAGATAGGGATTTTGACAATTTGAAAACATAATTTGGAAAGTTAGAATTTTCAAAACCCGGTGGTTGTTCAACAAACACTTCTTCTTCTATTAGGTCATTTAGAAAAATATTTATTACATCCATTTGATATATCTTAAAAGTTCTTGTTGGAAACAAAAACAAGTAGCATTCTAATGACTTCTAATCTAGTTAGGGGTTCAAAGGTTTATTCATAGTCAATTCATTCTTCTTGATTATAACCTTGTGCGACAAGTCTTATTTTGTTTCTAGTAATGATACCTAATTCATCCTTTTTGTTTCTAAAAATCCATTTGGTGCCAATGATGGCTTTATCCTTAGATCTAAGAACTAAATTCAAAACTTGATTTCTTTTAAATTAATTTAGTTCTTCTTGCATTACAAGAATCCAAGACTCGTCATTTTCAACTTCTTAGGCTCAAGTTGAGAGACAAAAGTCGAATGATTGCATATGTTGCTAAGTTTGGATCTTGTGTTAACACCTTTCAATGGAATGCCAATGATTTGATCGATTGGGTGACTTTGTACAAATTTTTAAATTTTAGGAAGATAATCATTTTCTTCTTCTATAGGTTGATCATTACTTGAATTCCCCTTTGGGGAGTCATCAAGTGAAGGCTCATCATTCTTAGTCTTAATGCTAGGGTTGTTATTAGTCTCTTCTATCTCAAGGTCTTCATCATTATCATTATCTAAAACTCTTTTGAGTGGTGAGAATAGTGATTCATCAAATATAGGTATGGATTCAACTACTGTTAGTGTTCTTTTGTTGAAGGGACAGTTTTCTTTGGGCCTGATATAGCTCGAGAGACTACAGAGAAGATCAAGATAATAAGGCAATGGTTGCTTACAGCACAGAGCTGTTAGAAAAGCTATGCCGATAGAAGGCGAAGACCTTTGGCATTTGAGGTGGGAGATGATGTCTTCCTAACGGTCTCACCACAGAGAGGTTTGATGAAGTTCGGTCGTAGTGGCAAGCTAGCGCTATGATTTATCAGACTATTTGAGATTTTGAGTCGAGTTGGAGAGGTTACTTACTGCTTTGCATTGCTACCGCAAATGTCAAATGTATACAACACTTTTCATGTTTTTATGTTGAGAAAGTACGAATCGGATCATTCACATATGCTCCATTGGACAGACCTTGAGGTAGAGGAAGACGTGTCATACGAGGAGAGGCCGATTCAGATTCTGGATAATAGAGACCAAGTACTTTGAGGTAAGACCATTCTATTGGTCAAGGTACTTTGAAGTACTTCGAGGAATGAGAGCAAGAGGTGCATTTCAAGTATCCCAAGTTATACACCACTTGAGGTACGTTTTAATTTTGAGGAAGAAATTCCTTGAAGGATGGGAGGTTGTAGAGACTAGGTTCAATTTTAACCGATTTTCATTTTAAGCATCATTTTTGCCCTAATTACGTTTTAAATGATGTTTATCATGTTTTAATTGCGGAAAACTGTTTGGGGAGTTGTTTTAAAGTTTTTGAAAGTTTTGGGGATATTTGGATAAGTTTAACTTTTTGGGTCAACGGGAGCCCGGGACGTAGTCTGGAGAGCTCGAGAATCCAAAAAAATTTTTAAAAAAATATTATTTTTGATTATGAACCAACCAAAATGTTTAAATAAGGAAGCGATTTTGAAGTCATAGCCGCTTTCGAAATCAGAAATGGAGGTAAGAAGGGTACGTTAAGTGACCCGGTGGCGTTTCGGCATTTCGCACCCCAAGATATTATAAATATCTAGAGAGACTGAGATACAACCATTTTTACACAAATTTATCTCTCTCTAACTCTCCCACTTCAGCTCTCTCCCTCCTCTCTACATTTCAGAAATGTTAGGCCTTGATTTGGAAGTTCTCAAAGGAGGATAGATTGCTCTACTCGGCGGGGCTATGCATTGGACTGACAAAGTCTACATTTGGCAAGATAGAAAGGGCTAGAATTTTGGAACTTGCTAGGACAAGCTTGGGATTTGAGGTAGGGGTGTGAATCTCTTTCCTATTTTGATTCTATAGGTCATATAATTGTGACATTAAATATTTGTGAACTCATCCATGTAATAATTGACTTGTGTGGAGAGATTATTGTTGTCTAGTATATTCTAGATTGAGTTATGTGATATGCATATGTTAAATGCTATATTTGAGTTCGTGCTGAGTCTTATGCACAATTGCATCATAATTGGGAGTTGACTTAATTTATGAGATACACGCATGAAATGAGATTTTTCTTAAAATGCATTAGTTGTGATTTCCATGAAATGAGTAATTTTCATTGTGACAAGCTTGAGATGAAATTGTTATGCATAGACTTGTTATATGTCATGCATTGAAGAAATTTGGTGAAAATATTTAATTTTGTGTATTTATGTGGAATTTATGATTTTTAGGGTATGTGTGAGAATTTAGAAGGGCCTGGAGCCCTAAGGTACAAGGCCCAAAACTTGGCCAAGAGGATGTCACTTTCGTCGGGTTAGCAACCCGTAGAGCGTAAACAGAGTTTATGGTTTCGAAGAAACCCTTACTATGGAATTGTGATAATCTGAAGTCCCTAGTTGAAGTAATTTTTGGGTATACGTGGTGTGAGTTTATTTAAGAGTTATGATTCCTTATAAACTATCTTTATGTTGAAGTGTAAGACATCATGTATTATTTCAAAAATATAAATGTTTTGAGTATGAAAAATCATTAAGGCATGACACGTAAACACTTAGAGATTTCATGTGCATTCATGTATGGCTGCCTGGGTCGAGGTGGAGTTGGGTTGATCATTCCTATTGGGCATAGTTGTATGCTCACCCCCTTCCCCCAAACTCTTTTTTAGATAAACCTCCGATGGAGGATGAGACTTGATTGGATTAAAGGGTTCGAGTGGACTTTTGACTTTCTCTTGGATCATATATGTATAGACGTCCATGTCGGCTTGTGGCATATGGACTAGTTTCTTAGAAATGTTGTCTTTAAATTTGATTTATCTTGATGTATGTAGATCTCAAATGTAATTTTCACATGTGGTTTATATATAACTTTTGAGAGATACAATATATGGTGTTTAGTTGAATCTCAATGAATATGTGTTATGAATTCGATCACTTAGAGATTCAATTTACGTGTTTGGACCATATAAAGTATTTTTTGGATCATTTCAATATTTTGCATAGTATAAAGGAGGTACGCATGATTTGGATTGAGAATTTGATGCGTAGAATGTTGATTGTTGTGACTTGAAAATTTTGAGATTATAACAGTTCAAGTGATTACGATGCCCCCCATTACGATGTATCGTGATACGGTGATGTATCGTAAACCCTATTACAATGCATCGTAAGGAATCGAGTGTTTTAAGTGGGATTCTAGAGGATTTCGTATGATGTTACGCAACTTGTGTGTTATGATGCACCGTAACCAACATTACTATACATCGTAATGTGTGGTTGGATGGGACATTGAGACAAAATTGGGAAATTAAAGGACATTATGTAATAGTTCCACTAGGGTTAGTTGAGTCTACAATATACGTGTATACGTGCGTGCATATAATTTAAGCTTCCGCGGTGATGTACATGGATGGGACATTCCATTAGGGTTTAATGGACAATGTCACCTCCGGTTCCATGTGTAGGGCTCATAATAGGTTATTGAGGTTGAGTCAGACGTAGGTAAACATATGTAGGTGATTACGTTTCTGCTTTAATTTAGTGATGAGTAATATTGATGTTTGACTTTCACCGCTCACCCCCATTTCTCTCGCTCTTAACCGAGTGTCGAAAATCAGGGATGATAATCATCTTCGATTTTCGGGAGTCAGAAATCGAGGCGTGACATTATATATATATATATGACTGGAGAAGTTGTTTACTTGTGAAGGGGAGTCGAACTTGAGACCTGAAGCTTCCTGAGGCTCTACGGTCAAGTTCTCATCCGCTAGGCCAATCCCGAGGGAATTAAGTATTTTATATACTAATTAGTTAAAATTTTCAAAAAATTATATAAGAAATGATTATAATAAGTATATGGATTAATATATATAAAAAATTATTATTAAAAATATTTTATGGTCACCATAGTTTTATTTGTTTGTTAATGGTACTAATATAAATATTTTAAAATTACAAAGGTATACTGATTGATGAAAAAATAATTGAGAATTTTCACTTTCCATCCATCTTTCATTTTTTGGGGAATTGATGCTAGTGGGATTTTTATGAATCATTAGTAAGGTATACACACGCAGTAAGAGCAACTCCCATAGCTTGGCTAAATTTGCTTCTCCAAATTCAAATTCTGTGCAGCCACATCAGCATTTAAGTCAGCCACATCAGCATGTCAAGATCTCCAGAATTTGACTCTACAACAGCTTCTCCAGATTTCACTAGCCAAAAATAATAATATTTTAATTTTTTTAATTAAAATTTAATTTAATTAATTAATTTTTATCTATTTACTAATGACTATATTTCAAATGGCTTTATTTCCAACGACTATACTTCAAACGGTTATATTTTTTATCTTATATAAATACTCATTTGTTCATTTATAAAATCATCACTACATTCATCTCTTTCATTCTTGTAAAAGTTCATTCGTCATCTCCTTCACTTTTAAATTTTCAATGGTTTCGTCATCATGACCTTCGCCAGATTCGAATTCTCCACGTTCTTCGTCATCCTCCTCATCAATAGATCTTGACACATTACTTGAAGAGCATCTAGTTGCCTACAGATTAATTTTGAATTGCGCGACATCGGAGATTGTAGCGTAAGTTTTTCAACCACCTCAGAGGTAGTTGGTTCATTATGACCGAGAAAGAATCTGCCGTCGGCTAATGAAAGACTACTTTGATGAGAATTGCACATATACACCTGAGCAATTTCACAGACGATTCAGGATGCGACGAGAACTATTTCTTCATATCATGAATGATATTAAAGTTTATAATGACTTCTTCATCCAAAAAAGGGATACGGTTGATCGATTAGAGTTATCTTCTATACAGAAGATGACAAGTGTAGTATATATACTCAGATATGGTTGTTCAGCTGATTCAACTGACGAGTATATTAAAATTGGTGAGAGTACTGCCATATGATACTTGATGGATTTTTGTAATGTTGTTGTTGTTGTGTTTGAGGTGGAGTACATGCGCAAACCAAACGAAGCCGGCATAGCATGACTGCTTCAAGAAATGGAGGCTAGAGGATTCCCAAGTATGTTTGGTTCCATCCACTATATGCACTGGGAGTGGAAGAATTACCCAGTGACATAGTATGACACGCACAAGGGACGCTCCCATAAGGCTACTCTTATATTGGAGGCGGTAGCCACACAAGATTTGTGGATTTGGCATGCATTTTTTGGAATACTGGTTTCACACAATGATTTAAATGTGTTGGATCATTCCTCGATATCTAATCGTATTGTCAATGGCCGGCGTCAACCTCCGATTAATTATGTGGTGAATGGGCATCACTATAGCATGGGGTATTACTTGTCTGATGGTATACCCCCTAAATGGGTAACTTTGATGCAAACCATCCCAAATCTAAAAATTGCAAAACATTAAATGTTTGCTGAAAAACAAGAGGCGCATAGGAAAGATGTGAAGTGAGCATTTGGGGTATTGCAAATCAAATGGGCAATAACGCAAGGACCAGTGCGTTATTGGGATAAGATGGACTTGTCTCTCATAATGAGAATCTATATCATTATTCACAACATGATCATTAAAGATGAGTGTCACACTAATACTAGAATTTAGCAGCCACCGAAAGAGAAGATCCCGAATCCCACTGAAAGATTGGACCCTAATGTTTTTGCGACACACGTTTACGCTCACCAACTTCAGTACCGCAACAGAGAGACAAATATGTAATTAAGAAAAGATTTGATAGAACATTTGTGGAACCGAATTGGTGATGAAGATGAAGAACATTCTTCTCCCTGCTTCTGTTGGTACTGAATTTGGATCTTTTAGCATCAGATCCTTTTCTCGGATACTTGCTTCATGTTTTACTAACTCCCATTGTCTTTCAATCTCTTTCAACTTTGTCTCTAAAATACAACATGTCCTACCTTCAAGTTTGGATGTTGCTTGCAGGAAACTATCACAGTATGAAGCTTGTAAGTTGCCAAAATCTGGTTGTTTTTTCTTATTTTGGGTCTGATTTGCTGTTTTGCGTCTTGTTGCTCAGTTTAATAGTTAAGATTCAATAATACCGGGTGAATCTTCTGTTATGTTGAATTGTGCCGATCCTTCACAAGAACTAAAATCGTGCTCTGCATTACTTGATGGAGTTGATGGGTTTGAGCAAGCAACAGGCTCGTTGATATTGATTCCAGTACTACTCTGCTTCGCACGCATAATTTTAGATTTATTTTTTCCTTGTTCGAGAGAATATGCATGTCATTTTGAATAATTTTTTAAAATGTTTCAACAGTCATAAAGTTTAAAGTCATCATTCATAGTGGAATGATAAAGATGTTGAGCTAATATAATCTAAATTAAATCATTGCACAATAATTAGAACCGACTTATTTAAAATAATTACTTATTAAAAAATGATACAATAAATAATTTAATTAAAATAATTAACTTACCATATCATGATTGTTGAAGTCACTGGTCAAATTCATTTCGACTGCATTCAAACATCCATTTGTTAATTTTTCCTTGGATGGTGGACCAACGATTACTCAAACCGTAGTTGTTTTGGGCAGTTGGAGCTCCAAGTTGTTTATGAAATTTGACGAGAATTTTTTCTCATAATATCAACTTCGATTGATCTGCACCAATCACCGAATCATTGCTAACTTCCATTCATACATTGCACAGAGCCACATCTTCGGCGGTAAACCAATTGGGCATTCAAGGAACCAGTTACTTTCAAGAAGGTTTGACATTACTGGATTGTGGCAATTCGGATGAATAAAATAGTGTTGGTTCAGTAGATGAAATTTGGGAATTGCCACCATAATATTCATAAGATCAGTCGAATGGCAAAAATCATCATTTAATAAATGGTTGAAATGTGGTTATGTAGAATCCATAAAATTAGATTTTGTAACAAAAAAAATAGCTAAGAATGAAAAAATAATAGATTCTAGGGTTCAAGGAGAAGAAAATATGGATAATTGGTTGTGAGATGAATAAATGTATGGGTGGTTGCATTTATAGAGGTGAAAAAAGAAGAAAAAACAAAAAAATATAAAAAAAAATAGTTTTTTAAACATTTTTTCTTAATAGAGCCGTTTGGAACAGTGCCAAACGGCTCTAACTAGCACTTGATTGCAACGGTCACATGATCGTTATTTTTTAAATTGATTACGCTGGCTCATCATTTTGCTTCGCCGGATGCAGTGCCAAATTCTATTAAGCCTTGAGTGATGCTCATTGTGGTACCCAATTTCTAGCTAAGTCATTGGACCGCATTTTTCTTCTTTGCATCACTTGACAACCCTTTGACTAAGCCGTGGAAGATGCTCTAATATAATTAATTTTATATAAAGAAAATATTTCACAAGACAAAAAAAACTAAGTCTAATAACCAAATTGAAAAAGAAAAAAGAAGTGACCAAGTGATGATATACTGGCATCACAATATGGTTACGAGTATTATTTTTCTTCTACAAGAAATACTTGGTTAATTTTTTTTACAAAAGGAAGCAAAACCTAAAAAAGAAAAGAAAAATGAAAAAAAGTTGCGTATTGTGTGTGTGTTTTTTTCTTTTTTTATTTTATTATTATTATTATTTTTTGTCTCGAAACGTCACAGCTTATGAAAGTGGCAGGTATAGATTCAACTCCAAGCAAGTGTTCACACACCTTTTTCTCATTTTTATCATGTTCCTCTCTCTTTTTTCTTAGTCAATCCCCGCGCTCTCTTACTTTTATATTATTGTGTTGTATTTTTTGACGAGCCATTAATGTAGGTCCCACACTGTAAGACGCACGTGTCACAGCAAAATGCTCTTGGAAGATACATTATTGCTCCTAATTTGTTCACGAGGATGAATAATTCTCACACACACACACACACATATATATATATTTATATGAATTCTGTTGAATTTGGGCATCTTTGGAATAAATTTTTTTTATTTCCTTCTTGGGTTTGGGCAGTAATTTTTTTCTTTTAAAATTATCTGAAAAAAAAAGTTTTACCTATATGATTATCCGTACATATACGGTAATCTCAAAAAAAAAAAAAAAAAAAAGTGTAAGTGTATGGTAAAGTCAATCTCATTGTTATTAATGCAAACTTTCTTAATTGTCACATTTGGAGCTAAAGAAAGAAAAAAAAAATCACTCTTGACATCATCAATTACCCATGTTAAAATGGCAATTATAACAAAATTAAATAATACATGTCATTTTTTTTCTCTAATGAGAGTACCCACTTTTTTTATCTCACACGGACCTTGAACCTCCCTTCTCTTTAAGAAAAGAGAGGTTATATTATTGAATTACAAATCCTTCTTTGGTTAAAAATATCATTTTATCAAGTAGCTCATGTAGAAATGTTCAACCATAAAATATCATATCAATGTATGTTAAAAGATGAATGAAAATCCTCTTCAATGCACTATAGAGGATAAAGGTTCCTCAAAAAATTACTCACTTGCGTAAAAAAAAATTGGCAATTCAATATAATTACATCTAATCAAAGAAAAGATGCAACTAAAATTTAATGGGTGTGATTTTTTAGTTGAATAGGATCCATTAATTGTCTTTAATACAAAAAGTGATACTTCTATTTATTTATTTATTTATTTATTTATGTTTTTGTAACTCACATATTTTTGCCTCTATAAAAAGTTAAAATTTCTCTCAAACCTTGAGAAATTGAAGAGATGTGACGGAGTTATAAATTTGGTAGATAAAAGTTGGCACACGTGTGTATCTTCCACACGCTCAAAGCTCATCCCCACCTCTTTCTCTCTCTTACACTTGTAACTAGAAGTAAACCCTGATGGAGTCATTGTTATTGTGATTTTCCACTCTAGTGATGACTTTTACCCCAAAGCATGTGCCATTTTCTCTCTTATTCTATTGCGTGGCTTTAAATGCAGAGTTTGGCGGCATTTTGGAGAACATTTCTTATAAGTTGAATTAGATTAATTCAACCTCTCTCTCTCTCTCTCTCTCTCTCTCTCTCTCTCTATATATATATATATATATATATATATATATACACACACTCGAATGGCTCCAAGAGCAGTGTTGCCTTCACACTCATAACATAAGCTACTATATCCGTTTATCACTTAGTCAATTATGAATTTTCTTCCTGTTCATTCATGCATTTGTTGTTTGTTTAAGTGAAGTCATTATAATTAGGCTAAATTGCATAAAACCCCATCCACTTCCAACTTTTAGAACCAAACCCTCTTGTAAATTTTTTTTTTACATAAAACTCTATTGAACTATTGTAACGGGTTGGACACTTGTCCCTCTACCCAAAAGCCTAAATTATTAGGTAGTGCTGCATTTAACAAGACTCAGACTCCACTTGAGTGGGCGCTAGGCGTGACACCAGATTAAAGATTGGGTCTGACTCCGATACTAATTGTAACGGGTCAGACGCTTGCCCTCTATCCAAAAGTCTAAGTTACTATTAGGTAGTGCTACATACTCATCCATTTATACCCAATCACTTTTTCATCCGAATCTGATGTGGGACAAGACCCTCTAACAATTATCCAATTGTTGAAACTAACGTTATAATGACAAAAATCTCCCTTAATATAAATTTAAGAAATTTTAAATTTTCACTAAAATGATTTTCATTTTAGGTTTTTTCCTTTTTAATTTTTTAAAAACATAATTTTTAGAAATTTTTGAAAATTACACATCATTAAAGTGATATTATAATGGCAAAAATGTCCCTTAAAATAAATTTAAGAAAAGTTAAGTTTTCTTAAAAATGGTTTTCATTTTTGGATTTCTTTTCCTTTTTAATTTTTAAAAATAAAAAATTTAACAAAATTTTGAAAATTGTTCAAAGATATTTTCATTTTCTTATAGATGCATCATTAAATTTTTTATCTGAAATAATTTTCAACAACACTATGCCAAATGAGTTATTTGTATTAATTTTAATCTAATATTAAAGAGTACCATTTTATCAAATTTATACTAAGAGACATTTTTTTCACTATAACATCACTAGTTCAAGAAGTTTTATGTAAAAAAAATATTATTGGGAGTTTAGTGCCACAAATTAAAAGTAGAGGAAGTTTTATGCAATTTCACCCTTACAATTCTTTATACTCATTGTAAGAACCCCCCTTCTTTCGTTCCCTTTTTTTTTTTTTTTGTGGATAAATAAAAGAAATTGCAAGACCACCTTCTTTTATGTACTTCTAATTATTAAGTACTTTCTTGGTTTGATTCTTCTCAAGTCGCTCATACAAAACAAAGATTAACCTCTCCACATGCATCCCAAAATTGTGATTTTCAACAATTCAGATATCCAATAGGTACACAAAAAGCTAGTATTTCCTTGGTAAATAAAGAAAAATTATGTCCAAGACAAATAAATAAATGAATGTGAAAATGAAACACAACTTATTTAGAAGAATCCAAGTAGATCGAGTACATGTATATACACGTATACATATTCATACATATGAGTGTGTGTATATATAAATATATATGCAAATTAATTTGTGGCATTGATGAGTTAGTTCATCATGATGCTGAATTCGTCAAAATTGAGTACACCATCTCCATTGACATCAAACATGCTAATCATGGCCTTACAATCCTCAACAGTGGTTGAGTTGCCGAGTCGACCCAGCATCCTCTTCAAGCTCTTGGGTGTAATACACCCAGTACCTTCCATCTCATACATCTTGAAGGCCTCTCTCAGCTCCTCCTTCTTCTCTTCCTCTCCTCCATTCTCCATCAACTTGCTGAAGTCCTCCAACCCCAACATCCCGTCTCCGTCAGAATCCGATGACTGGACGGCCATCTCAGCCTCCTCCTCCGACAGCTCCCCTCCCACCGTCCTAACGCAGCTCTGCAACTCCTCCGGTGATATCTTGCCGTCACCGTTCTCGTCAAAGTACCTGAACAACCTTTGCATCTGGCTGCATTCATCATTGTGATCACCGAAACTTCTTCTGGGACTCAAACAAGGCGACCGCTTCTCCGGTGCCGGTGACTTTCGCGCCGATAACTTACGATATAATCTTCCGATTGCAGATGAATCGGAATTGTTTCTACTGTGGTGGGAGTCACCACCACTCACTGCTGGTGATGAAGTTGAAGACACTGCCACTTCTGATTGCTTCATAGAACTATTATATGTTGACCGCAGATAGAATCACAAGTACTGTATATGAAAGTATGTATGTATGTGTGTATATATATATATATATATATATAAGGAGATTGGGAGTGAGAAAATGACAATAGAAAACAAGATAAGAAGAGATGACTTGTATATGTATAGGATTGAATGAAGTTGTTTTACTAGTATTTGGTTTGGATAAATATGATGGGAAGAAAATTGAGTAGAATACCGTGGTTTTATATAGCAATACAATTTGTATTTAGCTGCTGAATTTATAAGTTAGTTTGGGTCTGTGTATCATATGTATCCATATATATAGGAAAGGATGTAGTTGTTGTCGGTAGCGGGCGCCAGTGGTTTTTGTGTGTGGAGTGATAAGATTCATTGTAAGCATAGCGCGTACAGGAAGCTTCAAACCAACGGGCGGCTGCAAAAAGGGAAAGAGACAGGGGAGCCACTTTTCGCAGTTTCAAGGAATCTTCTTTTCAGTCTTATAGATGATCTCAAAATAAAATACAACTAATACGTGTATGCGTGTGTGTATCTATCTATCTATATATATATATATATATTTATATATATTTATTTATATAAGTGGGACGGCTGCAGTCAAATGGTCTAATCAAATGGAAGTACGTGTATGAGTGGGACCCTGGGAACCTGAAAATTGGTGACAGGTGGCTAGCAATGGTTATAGAAATAATAACTGTTGACTAGTCAAAGGCAAGGCATGGAATAGATTGAGATGTTTCTAGCGAATTCAACATCTCTTTTGTGTGGTGCATGGAGGAGAATGAAGTCATCCCACAAGTAACGGCGTCGACCCTGCCTGTGGCGGATAACGCGCATTAAATGCGGTTGAGATATTTCTAACGAATCTAACATAGTGTACAAAGAGAGTGGAGATACAACGCATAGTGGTATAACTTTTTTACTTTTAAACAAAGGATAAATATCATCTACACCACTTATGAATGTATTAATTTTGTGAATTTTTGTTAATTTTTGTTATCAATATTATATATGATCTGTGTCGTGTATCATATATACTATTTTTTGTCAAAAATATATCATGTCAAAGCTTTTTTTTTTTTTTTTTTACAGTAAAATGATCATGTTATCTCACATAACTCATTTAAATACTAAATTTACTCATTTAATCATGTCTAATAGACCAAAATACTCATTTGAATATATATATATATATATATATATAATTATTTATTTTCATAAATAATAACTTTAACATAAAATAAAAAAATAATTAAATTTCTTTCTTTTTCTCTCTCTGTATATATAGTATATTATAACAAATATATAACCTATATATATAATTATTTATTTTCATAAATAATAATGTTAACATAAAATAAAAACATAATTACATTTCTCTTTCTTTTTCTCTCTATTCATCTATATATATACACTATAATATATATAACCTAATATATATAATTATTTATTTTCATAAATAATAATATTAAAATAAAATAAAAAATTAGTTGCCAATTCATATTATTATGAAGGGTATTGTGGTTATTTTTCTATTATGATTTTTTTATATTAAAATACATTTAAATAATCAGAGGCAATCAATACATTTCACATATTAAAAAAATAAAAAAAGCTAAAGTGACGAAAGTTGTAACCACATGTCAATACATCAAACCTCACGGGGTATCCGTAATATTTATCCTTAAAAAAAAAAAAAAAAAAGATTCAAGGTCCAGTGTGGTCAAAAAAGTGTCTCCCATCCAACTAGGAAAAGAAATATAGAGATCACTCTACTTGTGAGGTCTACTCAATCTAAAGAGTGATCTTCACTTTTTTAGTTATGTGCACTGAACTTTTCAGTGCAATCCATGAAAGGATCCAAGTTCGTTTTTAGATTAAAGGTTGACAATCAAGATTGATGAAACGCGATTGAGAAGTTTCTGAAGACTGATCTGTTCATTAGAGGGTCTTGTCCCATATTGGATCCGGATGAAAAAATGATTGTGTACAAATAGATGGATATGTAGCACTACCTAATAACTTAAGCTTTTGGATAGAAGGCAAACACCCGACCTATTACAGTTGGTATCAAAGTCAAACTCAGTCACTGATCTGGTGCCACGCCTAGCTCCCACCCGGGTGAAGTCCGGATCCGGGTCGTTAATAGGTTCCTGTAGTTAGGGAAGACGGATAGGCTGTTGCGAGTTGAATATAAATGAATAAGTATGCAGCACTACTTAATAGTTTAGGCTTTTGAGTAGAGGACAAGCGCCCCGACCCATTACAAGTATCCTCTCCATCCAGTGCACTCAACGATCACTTGCCCCTTAAACCAGTAAGAATTTGCTGAAACAGCTGCAGCGAAGATCTTGTTCTTTTAGCTAATGTTTGGATGTACCGTGCATTATGACTTTTATAGAATCTTCATGTAACAATATAGTCCGGCTATACAAGATCAATTAAAATACCATAATATATATACATATAATCTCTCATAATTGTTGGAATGTGGATTTCTTTAAATTTATTAGTTATAATTTCCTTACTTATGGTATGGATAACAAGTTGCCTAGTTGGTCACAGGTTCATTCACGCATTGATATTTTCACTTTCAATCACAACACCCTTTATCATTTACACGATCAAATCATCTTCACCGTTGGTTTCATGCGTTTTATAAGTTGCTGGATTAGTTACTTGATCAACCAAAGAGCCAACTTGGGAACATGAAGTCTGAAGATCTTGGAAGAAATCAGTTGGCTGACATCTCTGAAATCATATGCACCACATTGCATCCAAGTTGTGCATGATATATATATATATATATATATATATATATATATATATATATATATATATGTGTGTGTGTGTGTGTGTGTGTGTGTGTGTGTGTGTGTGCGCGCATCGAGATATCTAAAGTGACAATAGATGAAGACCACAGCTCAGTAATTGCCTACTTCTCCGCCAAAACTAGTACAGTGGCGATTTACTAGGAGAGTAAGAGAAACGAAGTATGAGTTTGAAATTCGATATTAGGTAAAAACTATTATACCATTTACTGCAGTAAGTTGAGTTCTATGTTCACATCCCATTTGAGTTTTACCCAGTATAGCTACAATACAAATTCGTGTACAATATCATGTGAAAAATAAAATGCATATCAAACTGATTTGGACCAGGACCGATAAATGGCCGTACCATTTCATACCACATCTTTTTTATTCCTACAATCTAAATTAAACACTCGAGACCAACAATACGACTAAAATTTACCTTGGAAGAAAAACCATTTGTGCCAGTCCTCATTTCGTTTTACCTAAAATTTTGTAAATATACAAGTCTACTCTAACAAATCTCGTCTTGTATGTTCCTTATCTAACACAATGTGTTATGCATGATACAACATTCCATTCTGCAAGTAAAATTTCAGGATAAATTTCCTAGCCATTTCATACTGAGATTCTGACATCTTTTATTTTTCTTTATTAATATCGAAATACATCAATTTATTGTTCAATAAGAATTCATGTGAAATGTTGGTGTCATCCAATCCTAGGAACTATGTTTGCAGAACAATATTGTTCACTAGTATAAGCAATAATACGAGAATAAAGCAAGCATAGCAAAGGCACCACTACTACTACTAAAGCACCACTTTGTCAATCAATTTTAGTAGAACTTTCAAATAAACTACTAGTTTTTGTTACTTTCTATTTTTATCAATCAAGAATTTGGCACTAACTTGCCTCTGGTTGTTGCTCATCTGGATTTTTATCTTCGCAATCACCAATTCCCTCATCAGATTCCATTTGGGTTGGGGGAGAGGGCAAAACCTGAACAACCATCTCTACCAACTCTTCCACACTTTCTCCAATACGTGTGTCACATGCCTCTATCATCTGTGAAAAATAGGAGCAACAAGTAGACAATAAATAAGGAGATGGGCTCAACACAAGGAAAAATTAAGGAACAATGCGACTAAGACAAATATAAGCGTGTTTAGAGTCGAAAAATAATGAAGTCTACCAACATGATTTGTCAATCATACAGAAAAAAATGACATTCCATCAACTAACATTGATACTAACTCAAACAGTTGACTGGAACTACGTTTTATATTTGTTTCGGGAATGCTAATAACAATTTTCTTGTCAATACAAAAGAAAAACAAGAATATAATAGATAATCACTTTGATAACTCCAAAACGATTAAGTCTTATTCTCTAGGCCTCCATGCACTGCTTTTTACACTTGCTCAATATGGGAACGTTTAACAATCGTCAAACAAGTATAGAAGAAGACAAGAAGAGTCTTAGTATGATTAAATCCAGTGAATTAGAAGCAAAAATGTTTGAGCTTCTTGGATGAGGGACTTCATTCGAAACTAACAAACTCACAATTTGTGATACGAAGATAGCATGGTATTATCCTCTTAATTCCTCTATGTTCAGCTATGACATAAAGGGTGTAAACTAAGGTAAATGCTGAAGTATTCATTTAGGTAATTTTAACTGATTGAATGAGAGATATTTGAGTTGTTGCCAATTGGTCATAGTCTTCCCTTGTTTTGTCATGAAAAGGTGCTACCTAATTCTTTAAGTTGTCACAAGAACACTAACATGATGAAAAACACACCTATGACAAGGTTCCATGGAAAAGAATGAAAATTTTCAAATGGGGTTAGAAAAGCGTCATGCTGGCATCTTGAGGCATTGAAGTTACCAAATTCTTAATAAACACCACATATGGAAATCAATTAAGTAGATGCAATATCCATTTTTATTTTCTGTTTTCTAATTCTCACATGCTATTTATGGAATGAGTTTTCATTTATTTCATAATTGAGTTACATTAATTTCGTAAAAAGTATAATTAGTAAAGTCTTTTTTAATAACGACATCGACTCAGAATCAATGAATATGTTATTAATTGTGTTAAATATCATAAAAATCACTAAAAATCAACCTTTATCGAATTATATTGTAAAAAGTCGTGTATTGGAGCACTTTGGGTACTACGTGCGAGGTCACAAAAAATTCACAACTATGATAAACGATTCCATTACACTGCAACTGTGATTTCGAACTATGATATTAACTCAAGCTATAGTCATTCATATTCTACCAGACCATCTTTGATCAGCTTCAAAGTAATACGTCCTATAAGAGAGACAAATATGCATAGGATGATTGAGTTTAATTCCAATGGCTATGTAGATTGAGAGAAGCTTCAAAGATGTTACCTATAATATACAAACTATTATTGAGATTCCTAGAACTTTAGTGAAACCTACACAAGCATGTCTATATAAAACCATTGTCATAGCAAATCACTTCAAGAGTATAAGGGCAAAATAAGTTCGAATTAGGAAAGTCATGCAACTATTTTAATGTTTAAAAATCCAAGGATACAATCTTAATTATATCAGAGTTAAAACAAATTTGCTAATTTTTTCCTTTAACTTAACGGCTTATTGAGCTTTGATTTTGCACTACAAAATTTAATAATTTCAAAGGAACAGAACCTCCTTAGTCTTGACTCTTGGTGCTTCTCTTTTTATTTATCTCATTCAAGGAAGAGGAATAAAAATTTTCATACACGTTCAACATATTTTTATTGAAATTAGGATAGTCAGGTCTCATGAAGAATCTGCATTCTCACACACAAGCATTTATATTTATATGACACAGATGTATAACTAATCCCGACCGCAAATAACTGAAAAAAAAACTTTGGTGAGTGGAATTGTAGGTATATATATCTATTAAATATATACACACACATTTGTATTCTTTCTGCATAAGGCAAGCTCTTATAAATGCACTCACGCCTTCGCTCCATGTTTCATGCACTTCCATCCCGTAAGTTCCATGTAATGTGCACTTGAAGTCCATTTTAAGTTGTTAAATTAAACAATGTCAAGGATAAAAAATAAAATAAAAAAATAAGGATTTTTCAAACTGCCCGTAACCCATGACATCAATGACCAAGTGTTGTTAGACCCACGTACTTCAATCATGTAAAAGAAATAAGGGTAAATTACACTGACCTCCCCTGAGGTTTGACCTAATTACAAGCAACATTAAACTAATGTATTTTTTTACACAAACCTCCCTTGTCGTTTGCTCCGTTATGACACATACCTCCTTCCGTCCAAAATTTGGTCAATCAAGTTAGAAAAATTAGTTGCAATGACCAAAATACCCTTCAACATTTAAAATGACTTTATTAACCCTAAAATTCATGAAATCATAAAAAAAAATTAAAAATCTTTTTTTTTCTCTCCACCAACCACCAGCGCCACCACCACCAATTCTCTCTCTCTTTTTCACGTCCCCCCTCTTTCCACCCTACCACCACCAGCAACAACAACCAAAAAAATCAAACAAGACATTTGTTTCAAAATCAAATCAGAAATAAAGCCTAAATAACTTAAATTAATCAGTCCAATGTGATGTTTCCTTTCGTCTCTACAGCCTTCCTAGAAATCATACTGTAATCAAAACCCAAAAATTTAAAATAAAATCTGAAGGTTATCGCTTTGTTGCGGCCAAGAAGGGGATGGTGGTGGTTAGGACGACGATCGTGTTGGCGGCGGTGGTGGTTACTTGTGTGTCAGAATCTGAGACTCAATTGATGTTTGTATTTCAGTTTGGGTTTGTTTACTCATCGGTGGGGATGAGTGAGATTGGTGGCCGGGGAAGCTAATGTTAGATGTTGTCGGCGGCGGTGGCAATAGAGGAGGCGAAAGAGTGATGATAGTCCATTCAATAGTGCGATTTTCTACATCCTGTTGCCAACCACTGCACCACCACACCGTCGACCCCAACCCACCACCATCATCAACCAACTAAACCCAATCGGACCCCAACACCCTCCCCTTCTCTCCACCCTACAATGATATCATATTAGTTCACAAACAGCACACAACCGACCGACCAACATATCTCAATCTCTATTCTCTCATCAAAGGCTATCGTTTTGTTTTGCCAAAAATTATATGATGGCCAAGAAGGGGATGGCGGTGGTTAGGACGACGATCGTGTTTGCGGCAGTGGTGGTTCCTTGTGCGGCGACGGCAACGATGGGTGGAGAGAGATGATGGGGCGGCGGTGAAGAGAGGGTGAGGTGGAGGGCTGTAGGTGAAGAGAGGAAAGAGAAAAGAGGGAGGATAAAAAAAAGCATTTTTTTATGTGGCTAAAATGGTAATTTCATATATCTATATATTTTATCATTTTTAACAATAAAATATAAGGGATAAAATGGTAAAATCACTTTATTTTTAACGTCCGTTTCATCAAATCTGTTAGAGGGGAAGTTTGTGCAAAAAAATACATTAATTTGATATTACCTGTAATTAGGTCAAATCTGAGGGGAGGTCACTGAAATTTACCCAAGAAATAATGCAACCTAGATTTTTTTTTCTTTTTGATAAGTAAAATTTCATTTAAGAAGCGCTCAAAAGGGAAGTGCCCAAAGAACGACGGTGAAAGAGGCCAAAAAGATCACAAAGTTCTCCAACGATTTACAGCACCACCCATTAACCCAAAAAAGTAGAAACTCATGATAGAGTGTTTGATCACCCAAATAGAAATCTCCTCTCCATAAAGGACCTCATATTCCTCTCTCACCACAAACCCCACCACAAGCAAATGGGGGTTGTCTCCAAGCATCTTGGACTTGACTACCCACTATATAACCTCTCCAAGCCTCAAGCATTGCCCATCATTGAATCTGGCAAAACCAAATGAACACCAAAAATAGCAAAAAACATGGTTCAATCATCTCTAATCATTGGACAACGCAAAAGAAGATGATTCAATAACTCCTTATCCTTTTTGCACATACATCACCAATTCACTACAATCTGATGTCTTTTCCTCGAATCATCGTCGTCAAGATCCTCCCCAAAGCAAACACACCTTTAGAGGGACTTTTGTTCGCCAAACTGCCTTCGAAGGGAAAGAAGACCCCCAAGCATCCACAAGACTCTAGTAAAATGATAGCACCTCAAAGTCCCATGGCAGGATCCCACCCAAATCCACTCCAAAAGCCTTCAGCCTCCACTTTCTAACGGTACAAAAAAGCCAAAAACTCTGCAATATCCTCTTTTAACTACCATCTACTCTAAAAGCTTAAGCTATTAGAGAAGGTGTAACTTTAATATATAAATCCTTCAACATGCCCCCTCACGTGTGGCCTTCTTTTGGTCCAAAACGTGTTTCAATTTTAATTATCAAGGTGACGATGAGGTTTGAACTTGAGACCTTTAGCTCTGATACCATATTAACTATCATCTACTCTAAAAGCTTAAGTTATTAGAGAGGGTGTAACTTTAATATATAAATCCTTCAACATCCTCCATATTCCAATTTTGAAGATATCGCTTGAACTGCACATCCCATGTCACTGTCCCATTGTCAAGACGATAATAGTAAGCCAAAATATGCTTGTCCGCAGCTATCCTACCAGGAAAGTGGATGCAAGGTCTATCTCCACACCAAGTATCTACCCAAAACCGAACAGGCCTCCCACTCCTCAGCTTGAACCAAATATGTTTTGAAAACTCATTCCAACTCTACTAAATGACTTTACAAAACTCTCACCACTGTTGGAGAACTGGCCTCCATAGAGTTCCAACCACCTCTATTCTCCCTAACTTTACTTCAAAATATGACCCTCCTCCACAATCAGGATTTCTCGACCCCAGACCTCCAAAGCTTTGCCCAACAAAGCTATGTTGAACAGATCAAACCTCCTAATACCTAAACCTCTAACTGGATAGGGTTGCACACCTTCCCCCAATTCACTAAGTGAAACTTAAATTCATCACCCATGCCACCCCATAGAAAATATCTTTGCAATTTCTCAAACCTCTTCAAAGCAGAGGAGGGAATCTGAAACAGAGATAGAAAGTGGGTTGAAAGACTTGAAAGGGTATTCTTAACTAGAGTTATACACCCTCTTTTGAAAGATATTGCTTCTTACAACCTCCAAGTCTCCTCCAAACTACTCCACAACTAGATCCCAAATAAACACCCACCCCAATGGAGCCACCAATGGCAAACCCAAATAAGTTATCGAGACGGACCCAATACCACACCCAGAATATCGGCCAAAGAAGCAATCTTGTTTACCTTCCCCACCGGCATTAACTTGCTCTTTCCTATGTTGATCTTCAGACAAGAGACTGCTTGGAAAAACACCAACGCAAATCAACCGATCCTCCTCTGCCTCATTGAAAATAATCGTATCGTAAAGCAAAGAGAAGGTGAGTAATCTTCAACTGGTTATAAGAACCATTACCCACCTTGAAACCTTTAATATAACCCATCGACTCAAACATTCTCGTCAATTTACTAAAAGCCTCCATCACAAAGATGAAACAAAAAAAAAAAGACAAGAGATCACCCTGCCTTAATCCTCGAGAGCTAGAGAAACATCTTGTCGGGGACCTATTCATTAAAACTGAAAATTTTACCATGGAAATGCAAAAAGGAATCCATGTCAATTTCTCGCCAAACCCATCATCTTATCCTCTCCAAATGTACACCAAAAAACTCCAATTCACATGGCCATAACCATCCAATTTGCAAATTATACCTTGCGCCCCACTACTGATTCGACACTCCACACACTCATTAGTAATCAAAACCGAATCCAAAATCTATCGTCCGCCAAGAAAATCATTTTGAGAGTCCAACCATCAATCTATCTTCTACTCGCAAGGCAAGGACTTTCGCTATGAGCTTTTAGATGTTACCCACCAAACTAATGGGTCTAAAGTCCTTGGCCTCTATAGCTCCATTTTTTTAGGAATGAGAGCAATGAAAGAACCATTCATACTCAATTTGACCACGCCTATAGGAAGAAATTAATCCATCACCTCTTTCTTAACCGCATCCTAATTCTATTGGAAGAATGTCATGGTAAAGTCATTTGTCATCGGGGCCTTATCACCATTGCAACTCCTCAAAGCCGTCTCTACCTCATCTTCACCAAAGGGCTTTTCAAACCAATATCTATCTTCAACTAAAACGCTCTCGAACTCTAATCCATTGAGCATAGGTCTCCAATCAGTGGATTTCGTATACAACTGCTGATAGAATTAAACATTGACTTCACCACTTTAAAAAATCTAATTTTAATTCAAAGAGTAGTCTTATCTCTTTGATGCAACACTATGTCACACAAATCTAGAATAAATTTTGTTATTGGTAGACCAAACATTAAAAAAGAAAAGGGAAATATATTAAAAAGGAACAAAAACTAAGTAAAAAGGTGCAACATTTCCCTATGGAAATTGTAGTGGTTTTAGATTCTTGCATCTCAAAAGAAGCAATAGCCTTCCAAGCTACAGAATTGACTATCTTTGCGCACAAAACTCATTGCACATATGGCATGAGAATTATATTGAATAATGTGGACCAATTACTGGGAGGCATAAATATATAGGCAGGATTCTTGGACATAAACTACGAAGAATTTTAAACAAAAGTGGAAAACATTACCAACAATAATTCTACAAGGAAACATGTTTGAAAGTACATTAAGTGAACTTCAATAGCACTCTGAAAGAGTTACCGGGTCGATTTCGACAACCGAAGATGGCCTAACGTTGATGATACTGATAGTCTCAGCTATTTTGAGGCCGTACTTTTTGCACTTTCCCAAGAACTCTGTGATGCTCTCTCTTGTTTGACTGCAAGCAGCGCTGTTCTCCAAATAATCATAAACCTGAACAAAAATGTTATAACATAGTCTTAAGAGTTTGCAAAATTAATTACAAAATCCTTGTGTTGTACTTTCTTTCTATTCCTTAGTGTCTAAGCATCAAAGTGAGTCAAAGAGATCAAAAGAAGATGTACAGGATCTTGTTGAAGACCAAAAGAGGCAAGTGAGTCATGAACAAGCTGGTTACTCATATTAAGGTCACACAGTCCTAGGCATGCATAAAAGAGTTTTTGACAAAGGTTGCATGTGTTTTTGATTGCATACAATTTGGTTTTAAAAACCACTGAAAATTTAAAAGTGTTATTGAAACTGGATAGAAATCAAGAGGTATAAATTTAAAACCAACCGCTACAGGTTAAGAAGGTTATCTACCGGTACATTTAATTTCCAAACCAGTGTATTTCTGGGCAGAAACAAATCAACCGGTATACTCTTATCGCCAATCAGTACATTTTGTTCAGTGATCAAGGAAAGTCATATTAAAAAGAGATGTAATAGAACTAGGAATTCAAAACGGAATTAAAACTATCTTTCAACAATCTATGATACATTCCATTCCAGTGACTTGTCTACCAGTTCATTTGAATCCCCTTCCTCTAGATAAGTTGAGACAGTGAGTCTTCTACCAGTGTACTCTTGACTTCAACCACCAGAAGCAGATTGAATTTTAATAAGAATTCGAGTTCAAAACTTATCCAAAAATAGGTCTCTTTGGCGCGACTTTCTACTTAAATTAAGAGACTTCTGACCATATCTATTGCATTATTTCACATATAAACATCTCATACATAAAATATAATAAAGGAAAAAAATGAGAGAATACGCTGAGCATACAAGCATCTAAAAGCATATTTGAACATAGTTTTGCACTCAACTTCACTTTTGCATATACTGAGCGACTGAGTTGAGATTTTGAGCTCGTGAGTTTTAATTTTATTCATACACGCACTTACTGTGGGTAATAAAGTTCTTGCATTCGTGATCGAGCATTGGAGTAAACATCTCAACTGATTTCCAAAGTATCTCTCCATTGACTTTATGGAGATAGTGCTCAATGGAGTGTTGTCATTCAATAGCAGGGGGAGAAAGTGGATCTCTAGAGAGTGACCGCAATTAAAGCAGGCTATTTCAAAGACAAGGGAGTTTGGACAGGCTATGAACATAGTATATCTGGGATAAATCAACAATAGGTAATTTCAAATGAACTAGAATCTGGACTCATGGGTGGTGCTGTACTCTTTCTCTCGCTTCATGGATTAATCAAACTAAGATAGAAATCTATGTGGTTTTTCCTGTTAATGTTTTCCATGTAAAAGTTGTTGTCACTCCTTTTATTGCTTTAGATGGTTGTGTGGCTGAATGTGATGCAAGGGGTAGGCTTGTTGTAATTTTGACTTAGAACCAGAAAGAAGGGGATGAGAATGAGAAGATTAGATGAGGCTAGAAGAAGTAGGTGAGAAGACAGACTAAGGGGGTGAGAAGATAGATTGAAGGAGATAGTCTAGGGAGACTGAGGAATTGAGAATAGCAAGAACAAAAAGGGAGAAAGAGATACAGGGAGAGTTCGCAAACTCACAACAATAATTAAATAATCAAAGCTTGAAAATGTCTGAATACATATGAGCCTTTATATAAGCACAATGTTAAGCAAACCCTACTAAACCCTAAAATATGAAAATACTAAAATAACCCTAAAATCCAAACATTACCAAAAATAACAAGAAATATAATTTTGTAGCACTTATTTACAAAAAATCCCTAATTTTATTTCTCTTTTCCTCTTCTCCAAAAGTAACGTTGAAACACGTACAACTCATGTGTGCAAATCGCATCTCGTTCCCCATTACAATTTGTGACTGGCTACTAAACTAAAAAAATGGCCATATTAATTGAAATTGGTTATTGCAAGTAAAAGGAATTCAAAGACCTACTCATCCCTTCCAAGTCTCATTTCCATAATATAATTTTTTTATTGGGCTCCACTTGTGCCACTCTCAGACTCACTTGACATTAGAGCAAGTTGCTCAAAATAATAAGTTGATATTTTTGTTAAAATGTTTTTCACTAAAATTAATTTTTTAAGACCTTTTTACAGCGGATTTACAGTTGATGAAAAAGGATGGATAATTCTCTCGACATCCTTTGTTTAAAGGTCTTATTATCGCTATTAGAAAGTTTGGATAAAAGCATTCTTGAGAATCATAATGAAACGTACAGTAGCAAGTAAAAACAGGTTGGTCGCATGTTATGATGGAAGCTAAAAAAAAGAAATCTTGGAAACCCAAGGGTGAATGGTCAAAAGAATAATGAGCTATGTAATGCAAACTCTAAAACTTTCAATTCTATTTTAGTGAACTCCAAAGGGCTAGCCTAGTGGTAAAGCTCTCATTTCACATCTTGGAGGTTGAGTGTTCGAATTCCCTTGGGACACCCTCAAGAATTTTTAGGTAATTGCTTGGTGCATGTAGGAGAGGAGAGGACTTTGGGGTGCTCTAAGAGGCCCTATGCCACCATCATCGACCGAAAAAAATTTCCATTCTTAGTGTAGCACCGCCAAGTGAATTCTCCACAATTTTTAGTATATCACAACCATGGTTCGCAGTCGCGGACATGGACACAACATAGTTCAATAAAATGGGTTTTTAGTGATATTTTATTAAATTTTTGAAGACCATTTAATACATATAATGACCTAATTATAAATTCTATGTTGTTGTCATTATTAAAAAGGCTTACTAATTTTATTTTTAACTAAACTAATGAATAATAATATATTTGAGCATGAAATAAATGAAAATTCATACCATATATAACATGTGAGAAGAGAAATAAATCTGAAAATTAAAAGAAATTAGAAAAATATAGTACACGTCAAAAGCACTAAGAATATTATGAATCATAAAATATATATTAGATAACTTTTGTATGATATATGAGCATATTAATTATTCATTTCACTTCTGTTTTTCATAAATATATTGTGCATGTCTTTAATGATCAAATGAAATGTTCTATTTAGATTAAATGGAAAACTATCGTTAAATATAACAAAGATGAAGCTTGGACAAGTGGTAGATCCCCTTGTCATTCCCTCAAAGGTACATGGTTTGATCCTCAAGCTTTACATGTTTTAACATGCTAAAAGAAACATTATACACTACTCGGGACCAGTTCGAAGTTGGCCTTGTTTGATAAAGAACCAAGCTAAAAGAAACATTATACACCACTCGGGACCAATCCGAAGCTGGCCTTGTTTGATAAAGAACCATCCGGGGATTAGTCCTCAACCAGAAAGGGCAAAATGAGTTTTCCAAACATATCTAATTCAGGATAAGGAGCAAGAGACTTATTCGGTTTTAGGTGGATCTTTGGTGCAAGGATTGCTTCTTAGTTCATAGGTTTCCAAACTGTTATCGGCTTGATAGCGGAAGGACGACATGGGATGTGCAGTTCGAGAGAGAATTTTATGATTGGGAGATGGGGGAGGTCGCAGATTTCATGGCTTTACTCTATAGTTAGGAAGTGGTAGGGGAGGGCCGAGATGAGCTGGCATGAATAGGTTCTCGAACAGGTTTTTTATGAGGTGCGAAATTTTTATCAGAGGCTTCTGGTAACTCTGTGGTCTTTCTTTCCTTGGAAGGCCATTTGAAGATCAACAGTCCCCTTAAAAATGGACTTTTTTCGAGTGAACAACAGCTCATGGGAGGATCCTGACAATTGATAATCTAAGGAGAAAAAGACAAGTCGTAGTGAACTAGTGTTGTATGTGCAAAAAGGAAGAGGATTCGGTGAACCACCTCCTTTTGTATGGTGAGAGTGCTGGCAAGAGTAGGAGTGGGAGTTTGGAAATTCACCCAGAAGGGATGGGATGAATTTTCAGAGCACATTCGCTTCAAAGTGCGAAGTGGTTGGGATCTTTATTTTTGTGAGGACATATGGTGTGGAGATCGATTGCTTTCTTGTGCTTTCCAAAGACTATGCAGGATAGCGACGAACAGAAAGATTTTGGTTGCCGACTATTGTCAACTTGATAGCAAGACGACGACTTGAGATGTGCAGCTTGAGAGACGGTTCTTGGATTAGGATTTGGATGACATTTTTGAGTTTTTGGTGATGTTGTATTGCCTAAAGGTTGGATGGAGTAGGATCAAAAGAGAGACTCTGGATGCCTTCCTCTCAGGAGAGATTTGAGGTGCGCTCCTTCTATTAGAGGTTATTGGGTGTTCAGGGGCCTTCCTTTCCTTGAATGGTTGTTTGGTGTACCAATGCTCCCCTCAAGTAGCTCTCTGGGACGGATCTTGATGCTTTGATAATTTGAGGAGGAGACAGCTTATCATGAACTAGTGTTGCATGTGCAAGAGAGATGAGGAGTCGGTGAACCAACTTCTTTTTCATTGTCTAGTGGCTAGGGATTGTTGGGATTTGCTGGTGACTTTATTCGGAGTCCATTGGATTATGCCATTTTCCACTTTGAGGGTTCTTGAAGCTTGAAGAGGTTGTATAGTAGCGACTCAAGCCCAAGATGCTCGGAGGGTAGCCTCCCCTGTGATTATGGTTGAGCCTATTGAAGGAAAGGAATAGGATATCCTTTGATGGAGAGGGAACTCCTATTAGGGTGCTTGAGTTCTCAATTATTAACTCTATATGCTCTTGGGTTTGGGGAGATATTGTAAATCTAAGGTGGAAATTGGGGATTTTGTGGATATGTCGAGAGATTGAGGGCCCTATTAGGTCTTTGTGTAGTGTTCTTGGGTTTCACTTTCACTTCTTGAGCATTTTCAATGATATTTTACTTGACAAAAAAAAAAAGTCTTGAACAAGTTGGTTACTTCATTACAACATGTATTTTAGGCTTGCATAAAAGGTATTGATAATGCTAGCATAAATTTTTTGGTAGCATGCATTTTGTTTTGAAGAATCAATGAAAATTTTCAAAATGTTTTTAAAAATGGACAAATCAAGTCTCTAAAACCAACAGGTACAACTTTGGACAGAAGGTTATCTAGCAGTATATTTATTTTTTAAACAATGTGTCAATAGACAGACAGAAATCAGTAGGTAAATTCTTGCAGCCAATCTATATAATTTTGCTTAGTTAGGAAAATCATTTCGATAAGAGCTATAACATAATTGCGGACTCGAAATGGAATTAGAAACTAACCTTCAACAATCAAAGTACATTTTGTGTTCCTACCTGTAGATTCCTTGTTTCATGCATATAATGATAGTTAAACTTTGTGAGCTTGTGAATGTTAGTTTCACTTGTTACGCGCTTAGCGTAGGTATTGAGTTGTTCTTGCATCCATAATCAAGTATTAACTTAGTGGAAACCATGCTCTGTTGACCAATATTCAATCATTAAAGGAGAGAAGCAGGTTGCTAGGGAGTGATTGTGGTTGACTTGGGAAGCAGGCCGATGATTTCGATGGCACTAAAGTCTCGACTGGCCATGAATTTTGTACTCGGAGATAAATCAAGAATATGTGATTCTAAAGGGACTAAAATCTGAATCATGGGTATTGTTGTACTCTATCTTGCTTAAATGGATTGATTTTCCTGAGCGAGAAATCTCCTTGATTCTTCCCATGTGGGACTTCCATGAAAAAAACCATTGTGTATCTTTCAATTTCTTTTACTGCTTTTTGTGGTTGTGTGGCTAAATGTGCCACTGATTAATTTAAATTGGCAATTGCAAGTGAAAGTAATTGAAAGAACTATTCAACCCCTCAATAGGTCTAGTTTGAATACACTGAATCTTTACTGGATTCCACTTGTGCCACACATTAAAGATAATCAGTCACGCAACAAAAAAAAAAAAAATCATACTTTTCTAAAAAGTTTACTTTAAAAACAAAGCTAAAATGTCTCAAGGATAAAAATATCCAACCTTTAACTCAGATGGTGCTATGGAAGCAATAGACTGTCTGTCCTTTACAGCTCCTCTAGATCGAAGAAAATCAAGCACTTCAAAGTTGGTAAGTACACGACTGTTGGCTTTCAGTCTACAAGACATCCAATCAAAATAAATATATAATCAGCGTAAGAAATTAAACAAGAAAAGAAGTTGCAGAAGACAAACTCGCTATTACAAATATATATATATATATATATATATATATATATTAGCAACTATGGTTAATAGAAACTAAGCATTTAAGAGGGCAAGAACATACGTCTTCATCACTAGAAAATAGCTCAAGTCCAATTATCACTCTTTGAACAGCCACAAGTAGATGTCAACTGATATTTATCTGCAAAAATGACAACTGTTTAATAAAAAATCTAAATGGTATTATCATATATATCTGTCAAATTATGCTTCAAAAATGTACAACTTATAAACTTTAATTTCCATTCGAAACAACAGCAGTAAAAAATAACTCCCCAATATACATTTACATTTGTAAGCTCCACTTGTATTTAAAATTACAATTCCTCCAGAATAGCAGTTCTCTTTAATTGGAAGTCATGGCATCAAACAGGCCTATGAAGATATGCTTTAAAAAGAACCCAAAGTAAAACATTTTACTTTTCTTTTATATCCTCCATTTCTCTTCCTAGAAAAATCAATGGCGTAGTGATTTCAGGATTTATTTTTGAAATACAAAACATTAGTCTCTGCATCCTAAGTCTGCATATTTCATCCTAGAGTATACTCATGATATATATATAGAGAGAGAGAGATAACAACACACAAAACCCAAAGAGTGTGTCACTCTATATGCACCTGTTAGTTTCAAATTTCAACATACAATATACATGTACAGTTGTAGAAATAGTTACTATAACTAACTCATATAACCATTTCTCAACTTGGGGCCAAGGTGGATTGCCCACAGGTCGACCCAACCTATCCAACAACCACCTTGAGGAATGCCAAATCCTTTCACCATAGTCAATATATCAAAAACAGAACAGAGTAGTACAATGTTCTTTTTTTCCATTCTTTAAGATGATTATAATTAGGTTAGTTTTTTTTCCTAGTTTATAATTACGTTAATTTTAGTTGTGCAAAAAATTGAACCACTTAGAAACTATAGCTACTAAAATTTAGAAAATACTAACATGTAAGGCTCCAAATTCTAGTTAGGAGGCACTCCCAAGTAAAATTTCATTAAAAACGCTGAAATTAGCGGGCCCAAAGGAACAATGTACAAGAGACTATAATTTCAACCCACCAAAAAAAAACCTATACTATCCACAAAATCTAAAAAACCCTCCAGTGATTTACAATGCCTTCCTCTAACCCAACAAAAAGGAGAATGTAAAATGGACAATTTTAAAACCCAAATAGGAGATTAATAGTAACCCCATCAAAAGACTTCCCATTCCTTTCACACCACAAACCCCACTATAAAACTTTGGACCATTTCTATACTTGAAAAAAAAAAAAAACCAATAGGAGATTAATAGTAACCCCATCAAAAGACTTCCTATTCCTTTCACACCACAAACCCCACTATAAAACTTTGGACCATTTCTATACTTAAAAAAAAAAAACTAACTATAAAACCTCTACAAGCCACAAGCATGCTCAACGTGTAAACCCGGCGAGACCCAGTGAGCTCCAAAAAGAGCAAGGAATATGTCCCACACATCCCCACCCACCGAACAATCAAGAAGAAGATAATCTACCGTCTCCTTATCTCTTTACACATGCAACACCAACACCAGTTCATCAATATTTAGGACTGCAAACGAACCGAGCCGAGCCGAGGCTCGGAACGCGTTTATAATATATGTGTGTATGTTCCGAGTTTATAATATATGTGTGTATGTTATCTTCATTCTTATATATATATAATCTAACTCACAATTCCACCATTGCTGCCACATGAGAGAGATGAAGAGTGGATTAGTTCAGATTAGGAATAAGATGAGAGAGAGAACATACCTTCAATTCGTTGAAGTGTTGGTTGATTTTGCGGTTGCCGTCCAGAGAAGCTTGGTATATGCAGCAGGTGGGGATTGGGGCGTCAAGTGGTTCTCTAAGAGAAGCTTCAGGTCTGTTGTCGACTGGTTCATTGATCATAGCTTGAGATATCTGATGTGTAGTGGGGATTGCGGCTAGGTTTTGAGAAAAGAATAAGATGTCTGTAGGTTAGATAGAATATATAGGATGGGCTTGAGATGGTCATGGGCTTCACATATTGGTTTTTTTTTTATAAGAAAGAAAAAAGATAAAATGATAAATTGGGCTGGACTAGACTGGACTTAATAAATAAGATAAAATGATAAAATATCTAATGGGTTGGAGAATAAATATATATATAATATATGTATATGTATATATATACTCACGAGCTTGTTCACAACATCTTCATGAACAAACAAGCCTAGCTTATCTATGTTTTACTTCGGTTCATTTAATAAACAAATATAATATTTTTGTTCGGGTTCGATTTGTTTAGTAAATAACAAACATGAGTCAAGTCTGAGTAGTTTATGAACGGCTCAACTCGTTTGTACTCCTACCAATATTTGATGTCTCTTCTTCAAATTATCAAGATCTTTCCTAAAACAATTGTCCATCCAAAAAAGGCGACCTTGAGTGGAACTTTGGTGCGCCAAACTGCCCTCCAAGCTAGGAGATGAATGACTTCGAACATCCAATAGCCTCCGATAAAAGGAACGCACCTCAAACCTAGTCAAGATTTATAAGAACCTATACATATTCGACTCCAATTCAATATCAAACAATTTGATGAACACCCTAATATAGATTTCCAACTCGTCATCTATTAGGCAATTAGCTAATGAAGTATGGACCAATAATCAGCTAGAATGTATGGTTTCAAGAATCGTAGCCTGTCCTACAATTCAATTTCATTCAAGTTTACAAAGCATGTTTAGTTTCATCCACTAATATATGACCAAGACAACCCTCAAACACCAAAGTAGATGCACAAAAATCACAAAATTTGTAATTTAAATAAGCAAATAAAGTTCAAAGAAAAAGTTCATAAACTATCTTACCTTTCAACTTCATTCAAAGCATGTTTAGTTTCATGTTTTCATCCACTAATATATGACCAAGACAACCTTCAAGCACTAAAGAAGACACAAAAATCTCAAAATTTGTAATTTAAATAAGCAAATAAAGTTCAAAACAAAAGTGAAGTTCAAAACAACACTTAATAAGATTAAATCAGCTAATATACATCGATTGTAGAGCCCAATATTTTGTATTCTTGCTAAAATGTACAAGTTTGAACTAAAAGACATTGAACAAAAAGAGCATATATACAATTTTTTTTTTATCTTCTAGTAACTTTTCACTCACTGATTGAATTTTGTTATTACCTTGAGAGCACAGTATCTTCGTTCTATCTGCTTTCATTTTTCTTTGATTGCAAAAGAGAATTTTTATGAATTGGCCTTGTGTCTTCTGAGTTGTTTCAGATATAGTTTGAAAAGGCCATTGAAGTGGTGTAAAGAATGTTGAATCATATTTGTAGACATTAAAAAATTACACGATAGACCCAAAATATAATTTGGGCTTATCTTCAGTTTAGCCTACTTTGAAATATGGCCCAATGAGTTAGATAATTTGAAACCTAGACCCACCACAAATAAATGAGTTATGGGCTGAACTAAATTGTCTGAGAAGTCAAAGCCCACTTGAAAATGGGTCTAATGGATAATTATATATATATATATATGTATATATATATGTATATATGTAATTATCAACGAAGATAATTATTATGTATATATTAGATAATTATCAAAAGAAAAGAAAGTTACAAATCTACCCCTCCAGTGAGCCTATAAATAAAGGTCCAGAGGTGGAAGAAGAGAAAGACTAGAAGACTCTCAGAAAAAGCTGAAACTCTGCAGAACTCTTCATTCAAAGTCCAAAGCTCCAAAGCATCTAAACCTTGAAGGAGAAGAACAACAAGTACATCATCCACGTGCCGTTCTTCACCAAAGTTTCAATCCAATTCAAGATCAAGCTCTAGCAGCACTTAAAGCCGGATCACAAAGGAGATTGAATCAGAGGACTTTATCTTTATCTTTCTTTTGTAAAGATTCACAAAGGATTGTACCTTTTTTCTTAAATTAATAAAATCGTTTATTTGTTACCAATTTTCGGACACGAAATTTGTGTATACAAATTTCTGGCACGCCCTGTGGGACCATCTCTGTCTCCTACATCATACCTCCATGAATTTGTGACTCCTCCCAAGGTTCAGACGACAAACAAAAAAACTCAAAAGAAACCGCTGCTGTAATGGTTAACACCAAAGTTGTCGCAAACTATGACAAGAACACTAGGAACCTGTCAAGTGCCAGCGGCACCTCAGCAGGTCCTATGACGCGTAGCAAGACCAAAGCAATTGCTTCGCTCAAGAATCAGCAAGATTTAGAGAAAACCAATCCTGTTAAACCAATGGATGTGAAAACTAAATATGTTAACACCATTGATCCTCAGGGGGCAAAGAACTCTGGCGTAGTTTCAAAAAAGTCAGCGCCACCACATTCACCCCACTCCGTCTCTGACGCCAACTCTAGTGTCGGTTCACTCTCAGAGTCGTTACTTGAGATTTCAGAACAATCAGTCCCTTCAAATAATGTTGACCCTCAAGGTCTTTCCTATTCGAATGTTGTCGCAGCTATGATGACTAGAACAACTTCGACGGAAGACCAACTGACAGTCATGGTACGCGCAATCGAAAACCTCACAAAGACTGTCGAAGAGAAGGACTTGCAAATCGTCGCGCTAATGAGGAAACTTGAAATCCAAAATCCTGACAAGTCAACACATCTGCCTGCGAATATTTCAAATTTCTCTCTTCAAGGTGCCCAATCAAAAGAGCGTCGTCACACATCTGCGTCAAGACATATGGCTAACGAAACTAACCCTGCTTCGCCAATTGCTTTTGTAAGGACCAAATTATTTTTAGACCGGATTTATTTATTTATTTTTTTTTCTTTTCTTTTCTTCGAATTTATTAAATTCGAAAAGATGCACATATATATATATATATATGGAATTATATATATACAGAGAGAGGGATGGAGAGAGTTTATATATATATATATATATGTATATATAAGTGGAAGGGGTATGAATATACATATAGATATATTTATATTTAATTATAAATATATGGGAGTACATGTGTATGGTAAATACGTGTATGTAGTTATATACATATATGTGTATGTATATGTATGTGTATGAGGTATAATATGCATATGTATTATAGTATGTATGTGTATGTGTATTAGAAACATGTAGTATTATGTATATGTGTTATATACATATATATAATAATGACATGTGGGTTAGGTGTATACATATATTTAATATACATATATGTATGTGGACAAGAGTGATTTGGGGGAACATGTGGTAGACAATAAAGAGGAGAAGAGAAGAGTGGTTCGGCTGAGAGGAAGAAGAAAGAGAAAAGAAAAGAAAAAGAGAAGAAGAGAGAGAAGCCGAGGAGAAGAAGAAGGAAGAAGAGAAGGGTAGAGAGAGAGAGCTCGGAAGAAGCCGAGAAGGAGAAGAGGGAGAAACCGAGAGAGAGAAAGAGGAGAAATATATATATATATATATATAGAGAGAGAGAGAGAGCACTTTAGAGAGAGAAAACTTGACTTAGAGAGAGAGAGAGGGAACCGAGAATAGAGAGAGAAAGAAGAGAAACAGATAGAGAAGAAGAGGGTCTGGTTCACGGCTGTGGAGCAGTGGTTGCTGGGCATGGAGACTGCCGGGGGTGGAGGACCTTCGGTTTCACGGTGGCAGGTGTCCGACGGCTGATGATGGCTGGGTTCGGTTGCTGGTTTGGGTTGGGCCTCCGACTGGGTTTTCATGGCTGGTTTCGCAACTGAACAGTGGGCTGTGCAGGTGGTGGTGGCGGCTTCGGTTGGGTCTCTCGGCTGGTTTGTGACTGATGGTTTCGGTGGGTGAAGTGATAGTGAGGATGAAGCTTGAGGGGGGCTATGTATGGCTGTGAGAAAGGTGTTTGGAGGTTGTAATTATGGTGGTTGCGTGAGCGGAAGGTGGGTGGTCCGGCCATGGTGAATATCCATGGTGCTCGATTAATGGGTTTGATGGTGGCAGGTGGCCGATTTGGTTTGGCCATGATGCGACGGAGTGGCGGCGATTGTCCAGGCATGGGGCCTTCTCGGTTTTGCTTGTAGGTGGCTAAATGGGTCTGTTTTGGTGGCCGACTTCAATGGTGAATGGTAGTTGTCCGGGCTGCCGTGGTGGTTAGATATTTGGCTGGTGGTTGGACATGATTTTAGCTGGGTTTTCGGATGGTTCAGGCGAGTTTGGGTGGTCAGTTTGTTGCATGGTTGAGGGGCAGCCATGGCTTGGCAGTTGATGGTGTTGCGGCTAAGTGGTGCTGTGCAAGGGTGGAGAGATGGTGGAATTTTGTGGTGGTTTAGGGGCTGAACTTGGGTTCGGCTAATGAGTGTAATGCATGATAGTGGACTTTGATTTGGGCCTTGGTGGATTGGAATATTGGGCTAAATTGGGATTGATTTTCTTGACCCAATTGGAAATTTAATTTGGATCAATTAATTGGACTGGTTTAATTGGCTTGAAGATGGGTTGGGCTTGAGCCTTGAATTTAAATTCGACTTTCCTTGGGCTTTGAATACGTAATGACGTGTGACACCATTTCGGCATAGCAATGGGTGGTGATCATTTCAACTTTCTCAAAATTGGATATTTTTGGAGTTATCATTCCAAATTGAGGTAGGGGGTGTGCGTTGTGTTTTTCATTCCAAGTTCAATTTCATGTTAATGACATAAAGTAGATGTTTTTACGTCATTTATGATTAAATGAAATTTGGGATATAATCTTTGATTTAAATTGATGTATGATTTAAATCGCATGAATTGTTGAATATGCCTTATGTGATAGGTATGCATATATGGACTCTTGGTTTAAAATTCGTGTTTTACAAGAAGATGAATGAAATTCTTTTACGTTGAAAAGATTGGGGTATGTGTTACAAAGCATGAATTGATTAAATATGCAAAATGGTATATGTATAGTATGTACGGGATTTTGGGAAAAATGATGAAAATTGAGTTTTGGGAAGTAGGCTTATAATTATGTCTTGTGATTCTTGTGTGACATGCTAGAATTGAATTAGGACATTTAATGGGTGCAATGCATCGAACTTGTGAATGTGTGTGCAAAATGTGAAATATTTTGTGTGAGTGTGGGGTGTGTCTCGGAAGTGGCTCATGGAAAATAGAGGGGGAACATATCCCCTTGGGGTTGAAAGACCTCTACCTTGCGCAAGTGGGTGGTAACCGAATGGGTTAGTAGCCCGAAATAACCAAGAGTTTGAGATATGGGACTTCGGTACGTATCTCGTGTGTGTGTGTGAGTGTGAACCAAATCCGAGAGAGTGTGTTGAGTCTTATGTGTAACTTATGTGAAATTACATGACTCGTGTGGATATTTATCCGATTTGAAAATGTCATATGCCACTTATATGATGGAGAATGTGCTTTATGCATGGATTGAAATTATAGTTACATTTGATGCATATGCCACGATTTGAAAGAAATGAGTAGAAATGTGAGTTTTATGATGATTCCGTTAAACTTGTGTTTAAATCCCATTTTGGTCATATGTTATAGATATGATGAGACTGTGCATTATTGCATGTTTAGATTGAAAATTTTGTGGTAGTCAAGGACCTTGATGTCTATGCCATGTGAAGTGAAAGTTTCGATCTTTGGACTAGAATGCTAGGAAGCATGACACGTAGTAGGCGATGTGTGTTGATTTGTGTTTATGCATTGATATGAGATATGAATTTGGACGGATTGCACAATGTATTACCTTGAGCCCGTTGAAAATTGCTCATCCCCCTACACTAACACTTTCAGGACATGACAAGGAGATGGTTGGTGGTGTGCAATCGTGAGTTGGACTTAGAGTTAGAAAGATCTCTTATTTTTGACATTTTGTGTTATGCGCGTCCGAGATGTGGACATGGTGCGCTTAGACATGTATAAAGAGATTTCTATTTTGAGATATTGTTTATGGACATTGTGACCTTAATGTTGCTTTGCAGATTAGAATGATTTTGGATGATGATACCTGTGTTTACTTGATGACTAGTCTAGATATCATGATTATGTATGTTGCAGAAATGCTGGGGGGGACACGTGCCCAGAAGTGTCCATTTTTATTGTTAGATATAAATGCTGGGGGGACACGAGCCCAGAAGTGTCCATTTGAATTGAAAGCAGGTATAACATGCCAGGATCTGATTATTTAGAATGGGTCATGCCCGATTTTCGTGAAAATAATAGCAAATTGAGGTTACGTGATCAGGTGATGGTTATGTCGTGAGGGCAATCTCACGGGTTCACACTCGGGATTCGGGTCGGTCCGGGGAAGTCCCGGCAGTCCGGGTTCCGGGGCGTGACAGAATGGTATCAGAGCGCTAGGTTGGATTACCTAGGGACGACGGGAATGGACGTATCACGTGTATGGTTGGGAATGTTGGATTATGTAGCTGATACCAGAGTGGTATCTATCAGAGCACTAGGTTGGGATACCTAGGGGTGATGGGTAAGGGTTGAGGATTTGAGGAATTCTGGATTGCTGTTAAAGCAATAGGTTTGAAAACCTAGGGTATCAAGGTCGTAGGTTCGAATACCTAAGGACGGATGGTCAAATCACGTGATGGTTTGGAGATAGGCAATGGTTGATAGTTGTCTAAATCATAGGTTTGATTACCTATGGATGATAGTGGAACGACTTGCTCGGTTTGAGCAATCCTAATGAAAGATCAAAGTGTTGGTGTGTGAAACTGGTTTCGATTGGTAATAACTCCCAGAGTTGGTTGAGTTTAGATTTTAACTTAGTGATTAAGCCTTGTTAGTGAGTAACGAATAGATACCGCAAGGGATATTGCGAGTGTTTAAGTCCTTAGAGGTACTTAGGGGCTTATGATGTGTTATTGGTAAGTGTGTTGCCGAGGATGGCAATTGAGATTGAAAGAGGATACAAGGAAGGCATATTGCCGGAGTTGGGCTAACTGGGAAAAGTGGCCTGGCCAGACATTTTTCTTGGATTAACGCTTCTCTTACAATACGCTGGCTCTTGTAAACGTTGAGTTGCTTCACCCGGATGACGACGGATAAAGAATTCCCAATAATGAGGATATGTCACTGAAAGTGATTGGTATTGATAGTCAAGGTTGCTACCTGAGACTATAGAGGTGGATGGATTGGTGTGTGTTTACCAATGAGTACAGAGGATAAGAGCAGGTTGGTGTGGACAACTCTAGATTTTGTGTTTTAGTATATGTGTGTACTAGGGGGACTGGGCTGCGTTTCCACACTTGCTCAGGCAGAGGAAGTACCGGGACCGTGCATGGTCAGGGGTATTTTCTTAGTTTTAGCCCGAGGGCTAGGGTATTGATTTATGCATCATATGTCATATCATGCATGGTATGTGTTTATTTGATTAGCATGTTGTGTGTTATGTGCTATGTGGTATATATGATTCATGTAACTGAGCATTGCACTTTTGTGTTTCATTTTGCGTTGCATGGCTAGTAGTGACATGTAGTCACCTAGAAGTTCTGGTCTTGAGAATTGGTAAACTTGGGTAGAGGTTTGAAACCGAGTGGACTGTGATGTTAAAATAGGCATCTTGTGATAGACCTTGAGAGTAGGAATCTAGTGTTGATGGGGCATGATTTGCCTTGGAACTTTCCAAACTGAGAGTTTGGTGGTCCAGATTTGCGTTGCACTCTTACACGAGTATAGAGGACTAGAGGTCAGTTAATTGACTAAGGATATTGGTGGTATTGGGATACCGGGATTCTAGACAGGGTATGTCTAAGATATGTTATTGAGATAGTCGGATGAGGACTCGGAATTGACCTAATTCTTGGAGTCAGCGGACATGTGATGACTTTGACAATGCATCGGCGATGCAACGAAATGCCTAGATGCGGATTAATGCAATAGTGAGGCATGGAAAGATTTGTAGGGCCCTAGACGAAGCAGTCAGGATCTTGGGGTCTCAAGTGAGATGCTGGAAAGGAATGGATAAATACCGAGAAGTCAAAAACGTCCGTTAGGATCAATGGACGGGTAAATGAGATTCATTCGTCGAGGAACGAGATTGTGAAGTTAAGGGCATGTAAGACCCTAATCTTGGCACTAAAGCCAACAGATTGTAGTACATGACGTCGGACAGGACTAGATGATTTGTTTTGACAAATGCACTCCTTATGTGCCTTGATCTAGGCGGTGCGCTATTAAGTGAGCATGATTAATACAGTTGTATCATAGTGTGGATATGGATGAGGATCCTGACATATGGTATCTGAAGTGAGGATAATTTCTTACCTTGAAGGGGAGAGGTGGACACAATAGACGCAGTCCGTGTTGTACACCAGGTTGGTGTATGTGATTGTAGATGACCTCGAACTTTCATTGGTAAGGGTTATCTAAAGTGAAGTGCTGATATGAGAGAACTTCCCTCTAACTATCAACTAGTTCCTTGGTATGAAGAACGAAAATGGAAAATGGTTCTCCTCTTGAGTAATGAGATCGTGAAATAAGTGGGATGTAGGATCCTAGACTTGGCATTAGATTCCAACAGGTTGTAGTCTATAAGACTGGGCAGGTTATGTGGCTTGCTGCGGCAAGTACACTATTTATGTAATTTTTATTGGCAAGTACACGGTTATGTATCTTGCTGGTGAGTGCACTTGTGATGTGCACTGGATTGCCGTAGCTTGTGTTGTGAAGATGCCCAGGATATTAGACTAAGCCCAGGAATGGTATGCCAGATTGAAAGTCATGTTTGACAATGATGGAACGATTTTGAGCATTGATGATCACAGGTAATAGGAAAGTATCATTGTGAGTGATTGATGTGATTAGTCGAGGAGATTACCTTAGACTAGTGATAGAGATGGACTGGACAAGTCTTGAGGTAGAGACTATAGACTTTAGGGAGCAAGTGCTTCGGAGGATTGTGAAAGTGAACCGTACATGGGGTTCGGAGATCACTCGGAATTGTCTATGCAGCTTGTGACTGTTTTGGAGTTATTCACTCACATTAGCTAGACCATTCCATGATTAGACTGCTTTAAAGTAATTAAGATGCACCGATCGCGTTGGACTCAAGTGTTATGAGCTAGGTATTGCAAGAACAACGCCTGGAGTATCTGGAAAGAGAAAGTGACAATTATCGACGAGAGTGTTGATTCCACACGTTGAATTGTACATGAAAGATGGAACTTTCTTGAAAAGAAGCACAAGTGGAATGATTTCCATGAGACGAGTGGAAATGAATTGAGGGTATTTGCAAAGAATTGGTATAAATGAGTGTTCTTGGATTATGATTACGAGGTGTATGAATTGTGATATCAATGAAAGACGAATGTTTGAATCTCGTAAGTTTTAATCAAATTTGAGTTGTGTATAAATTGGTGAGGCGAATGGGCAATGAGCTTAAGCCTGTGTATTGCGTATGTATAATTAGCTTTCGTGGTTGTAAAATTCTTGGAATGACTCTTGAGATTTAGAGCGGTGACGGGTAACCTGAGTCACCTCGATTTTTGTGAGTCAGAAGTTCGGAGATGGAATTAAGTACGCAAATTTCGAGGACGAAATTTTTTGAAGGTGGGAAGGTTGTAAGGACCGAATTATTTTTAGACCGAATTTATTTATTTATTTATTTTTCTTTTCTTTTCTTCGAATTTATTAAATTCGAAAAGATGCATATATATATATATATATATGGAATTATATATATACAGAGAGAGGGATGGAGAGAGTTTATATATATATATATATATGTATATATAAGTGGAAGGGGTATGAATATACATATAGATATATTTATATTTAATTATAAATATATGGGAGTACATGTGTATGGTAAATACGTGTATGTAGTTATATACATATATGTGTATGTATATGTATGTGTATGAGGTATAATATGCATATGTATTATAGTATGTATGTGTATGTGTATTAGAAACATGTAGTATTATGTATATGTGTTATATACATATATATAATAATGACATGTGGGTTAGGTGTATACATATATTTAATATACATATATGTATGTGGACAAGAGTGATTTGGGGGAACATGTGGTAGACAATAAAGAGGTGAAGAGAAGAGTGGTTCGGCTGAGAGGAAGAAGAAAGAGAAAAGAAAAGAAAAAGAGAAGAAGAGAGAGAAGCCGAGGAGAAGAAGAAGGAAGAAGAGAAGGGTAGAGAGAGAGAGCTCGGAAGAAGCCGAGAAGGAGAAGAGGGAGAAACCGAGAGAGAGAAAGAGGAGAAATATATATATATATATATATAGAGAGAGAGAGAGAGAGCACTTTAGAGAGAGAAAACTTGACTTAGAGAGAGAGAGAGGGAACCGAGAATAGAGAGAGAAAGAAGAGAAACAGATAGAGAAGAAGAGGGTCTGGTTCACGGCTGTGGAGCAGTGGTTGCTGGGCATGGAGACTGCCGGGGGTGGAGGACCTTCGGTTTCACGGTGGCAGGTGTCCGACGGCTGATGATGGCTGGGTTCGGTTGCTGGTTTGGGTTGGGCCTCCGACTGGGTTTTCATGGCTGGTTTCGCAACTGAACAGTGGGCTGTGCAGGTGGTGGTGGCGGCTTCGGTTGGGTCTCTCGGCTGGTTTGTGACTGATGGTTTCGGTGGGTGAAGTGATAGTGAGGATGAAGCTTGAGGGGGGCTATGTATGGCTGTGAGAAAGGTGTTTGGAGGTTGTAATTATGGTGGTTGCGTGAGCGGAAGGTGGGTGGTCCGGCCATGGTGAATATCCATGGTGCTCGATTAATGGGTTTGATGGTGGCAGGTGGCCGATTTGGTTTGGCCATGATGCGACGGAGTGGCGGCGATTGTCCAGGCATGGGGCCTTCTCGGTTTTGCTTGTAGGTGGCTAAATGGGTCTGTTTTGGTGGCCGACTTCAATGGTGAATGGTAGTTGTCCGGGCTGCCGTGGTGGTTAGATATTTGGCTGGTGGTTGGACATGATTTTAGCTGGGTTTTCGGATGGTTCAGGCGAGTTTGGGTGGTCAGTTTGTTGCATGGTTGAGGGGCAGCCATGGCTTGGCAGTTGATGGTGTTGCGGCTAAGTGGTGCTGTGCAAGGGTGGAGAGATGGTGGAATTTTGTGGTGGTTTAGGGGCTGAACTTGGGTTCGGCTAATGAGTGTAATGCATGATAGTGGACTTTGATTTGGGCCTTGGTGGATTGGAATATTGGGCTAAATTGGGATTGATTTTCTTGACCCAATTGGAAATTTAATTTGGATCAATTAATTGGACTGGTTTAATTGGCTTGAAGATGGGTTGGGCTTGAGCCTTGAATTTAAATTCGACTTTCCTTGGGCTTTGAATACGTAATGACGTGTGACACCATTTCGGCATAGCAATGGGTGGTGATCATTTCAACTTTCTCAAAATTGGATATTTTTGGAGTTATCATTCCAAATTGAGGTAGGGGGTGTGCGTTGTGTTTTTCATTCCAAGTTCAATTTCATGTTAATGACATAAAGTAGATGTTTTTACGTCATTTATGATTAAATGAAATTTGGGATATAATCTTTGATTTAAATTGATGTATGATTTAAATCGCATGAATTGTTGAATATGCCTTATGTGATAGGTATGCATATATGGACTCTTGGTTTAAAATTCGTGTTTTACAAGAAGATGAATGAAATTCTTTTACGTTGAAAAGATTGGGGTATGTGTTACAAAGCATGAATTGATTAAATATGCAAAATGGTATATGTATAGTATGTACGGGATTTTGGGAAAAATGATGAAAATTGAGTTTTGGGAAGTAGGCTTATAATTATGTCTTGTGATTCTTGTGTGACATGCTAGAATTGAATTAGGACATTTAATGGGTGCAATGCATCGAACTTGTGAATGTGTGTGCAAAATGTGAAATATTTTGTGTGAGTGTGGGGTGTGTCTCGGAAGTGGCTCATGGAAAATAGAGGGGGAACATATCCCCTTGGGGTTGAAAGACCTCTACCTTGCGCAAGTGGGTGGTAACCGAATGGGTTAGTAGCCCGAAATAACCAAGAGTTTGAGATATGGGACTTCGGTACGTATCTCGTGTGTGTGTGTGAGTGTGAACCAAATCCGAGAGAGTGTGTTGAGTCTTATGTGTAACTTATGTGAAATTACATGACTCGTGTGGATATTTATCCGATTTGAAAATGTCATATGCCACTTATATGATGGAGAATGTGCTTTATGCATGGATTGAAATTATAGTTACATTTGATGCATATGCCACGATTTGAAAGAAATGAGTAGAAATGTGAGTTTTATGATGATTCCGTTAAACTTGTGTTTAAATCCCATTTTGGTCATATGTTATAGATATGATGAGACTGTGCATTATTGCATGTTTAGATTGAAAATTTTGTGGTAGTCAAGGACCTTGATGTCTATGCCATGTGAAGTGAAAGTTTCGATCTTTGGACTAGAATGCTAGGAAGCATGACACGTAGTAGGCGATGTGTGTTGATTTGTGTTTATGCATTGATATGAGATATGAATTTGGACGGATTGCACAATGTATTACCTTGAGCCCGTTGAAAATTGCTCATCCCCCTACACTAACACTTTCAGGACATGACAAGGAGATGGTTGGTGGTGTGCAATCGTGAGTTGGACTTAGAGTTAGAAAGATCTCTTATTTTTGACATTTTGTGTTATGCGCGTCCGAGATGTGGACATGGTGCGCTTAGACATGTATAAAGAGATTTCTATTTTGAGATATTGTTTATGGACATTGTGACCTTAATGTTGCTTTGCAGATTAGAATGATTTTGGATGATGATACCTGTGTTTACTTGATGACTAGTCTAGATATCATGATTATGTATGTTGCAGAAATGCTGGGGGGGACACGTGCCCAGAAGTGTCCATTTTTATTGTTAGATATAAATGCTGGGGGGACACGAGCCCAGAAGTGTCCATTTGAATTGAAAGCAGGTATAACATGCCAGGATCTGATTATTTAGAATGGGTCATGCCCGATTTTCGTGAAAATAATAGCAAATTGAGGTTACGTGATCAGGTGATGGTTATGTCGTGAGGGCAATCTCACGGGTTCACACTCGGGATTCGGGTCGGTCCGGGGAAGTCCCGGCAGTCCGGGTTCTGGGGCGTGACAGCTTTGCTATCTGTCCAACAGTTGCAGGATATAATAACGAACACAATCCGAGCACAGTACGGCGGCGCCCCTTAGAGCACTCTTGTGTACTCAAAACCCTACACCGAAAGAATTAACAACTTAAAGATGCCAGTGGGATATCAACCACCAAAGTTCTAACAATTTGATGGAAGATGCAATCCCAAACAACATGTTGCACACTTTGTGGAGACCTACAATAACGCTGGTGTTCGAAGTGCAAAACGAGATAAAATAATATGTAATAGTGTCGTCGTTGTTTTACACCTCGACAAAAAAAAGAATTTATAAAATCCTACAAATACTCTACTAAAATTAGTAAAGTGGTGAGTAGGGGTCGAACCCACAGAGACTGCATTGGTTATGTTGTTAAGCTATCAAGATCTTGTCTAATTTAATTGAAAGAGAATTTGTTTTGTTTTTAAATTAAGTTGATGAAATTAAATAACATAAATAAATGATGGATACTGGAGATAGAGGGTCCTGGGAATTGACTTCACCACTAACCTTCTGACAATGACAATTGTACTAATTTGGGACGTTTAATCTATGCATTCAGAAAAGAATGGCTACAAGCCAAATTCAATTCTATCAAGAGAATTCATTCAACATACAATTAAGCATAACTCGTCTTCGCTTAGCATGGCCTATACATCTGATTAACTAATGATATGATAACCCATCTTCGCTTAGTACGAATTATAAAAACTCTAAATTGAATGATATGTGAAAACTATTGTATAACCTGTCTTAACAAAATCACAGAAGTTGAAAAGACTAAACCCTAATCACTGCAAACTTGCATTCATTCTACAAGAACAAAATTAAATATGCAATAAATTCATTCAAATTAAAACTAACAGCACAGCTGTTGTTTATGTCTTGGTTATACAATCAATGCACAAAATAAATAATTCCCAAATTAATATACAAGCTAATACATTGAAAGATAGGTTAGGGTTACATCACTTCCCCGGAATGGTGTTTAGTTGTTCATGATCGGAGGTCCAAGCTTGAACGATGATGAAGTCGTCGTCGTCTTGCCCGTATCGTCACGAATCGCCTCTGTATATCTCTCTCTGCTTCCCCCCTCCAGAATACCCTAGTTTTCTTCGTTTAATCATTTTTACTTTGCGAAACCAAACCAACGGGACACCTAGCCTTCCCAAAGTGGCAAGTGCGCATAAGAAAATGGCACTTGCTCCTCACAAAGTGGCATTTGCGCCCAAAAAGTGGCAGCTGCGCAAATAGGGCAGAAAGTTGATGAAAACGTCCGTTTTAGGAAATTTTCGTGAAATATGAAATTGTGCAGAATTGAATTTCCTTCAACCTACGCAAAGTTTGGGTCGTTTTTACAATCTTGTACGGAGTTATGGTCTGAATACCAACACGGGTCCAGGACTTTTTAGGTCTGAATTGGCCCAATCTTCAATGCGAATGGGCCCGTGCTCCTTTCCTTCATTTACATTTATTTGCAGCCCATTTCTTCAGTCCATTTAGTTTGGATCTTCAAGATAAAAATATCTCTCATGGGTCAAGCTTTAGTGATAACTAAATGAGTACCATTTGTAGCCCGATTTCACCATTATTAATCAGAATTATCCTTCATCACCTGAAATTATAAAAAGATTAAAATTATTAATAAAAACATTAAAGAAATATTACTAAGACACTAATTCATATAATTTAGGGATACTGAATATGAAATATTCATTACTTATCACACCCCCAAACTTACAAATTGCTAGTCTCTTAGCAATACAAAACTAAAAATGAAGTAAAATACTAAACTATTTCCTCTTTCGTGGGAAATCCGATTGCATTTAGCATATGCAACAAGCCTTTTAAACCCCTAGGTTACCCCTAGTGGACGAGTAAAGTCTCGTGAGGGTTTCCAGAGATGTTACCCACAAACATGCCAAAATTTATGTTTCAAACATTAATCAAGGCGAAGACTACAAAATACAGTTAAAAGACTTGCATTCAAAAATACTTTCAAATCCCTAAATCCCATAATTCAAAACAATGGTTCTCACCCAAAATTTACATCAATCACAACTCAAAGAAATTAACTCTAGCCCCCTCATGAAAAGTGAACTAGCATTCATCAATGTGGTTTAACCCGACCTTGAGTGAGCAATTACAAGTCCCTTCAATTTATTGGATCCCCTTATTGAATGTATCACTCAAAACATGAATACATGCAAAAAAATTTTTTATTTTTTTTTGATTTAGTTGTGCAATGCCCAGGTTTATTAGGCTTTCGAATTGATCCATGTAGCGAGTTTTCAGCCTGTGACTCCCAAACCAAATGGCTTTAGGGCACCAGGTTTCAAGATACCTCGAGGGACCTAATAACTCGAATCAAAACGGCCACAAACCATAGACTAACCAATAACGCAATGCCTAGGTTTATTAGGCTTTCGAATTGGTCCATGTAGCGAGCTTTCAGCCTGTGACTCCCAAACCAAATGGCTTTAGGGCACCAGGTTTCAAGATACCTCGAGGGACCTAATAACTCGAACCAAAACGGCCACAAACCATAAGATTATTATTTTTATTTTTATTTTTTTATTTTATTATATATATTTTTTTTAAGTATAGCATGTTTAAAATGTTTATTCTCAAGGGATACCGACTTATATTCAGCACACATAATTGATACTCAAAGCCAAGTACAAACCTCACTAACTCTACTAGTGTGCGTGTGAATTGTGAAAAGAACTAGAGTCAACCACTCCAAGTCATGTCAATGCAAATAACGACTTAAACCACTGCATTCAAATCATAGTTTCTAGAAATTTTACACATACTCTACAATTGCAAGTCAAGAACCTACATAAAGTATTAAACTCTTGATTGGTGTTAAAACATCTAAACTGAAAACAAAACAACCTAAAATAAATAAATAAATAAATAAAACAAAAGTGTTCTTCCTTACTCCCAAACTTGAATCACACATTGTCCTCAATGTGTAACAAAAATATAAAGCGTATGGTAAGTGATAGAACAATATTACCGTAGTGGTAGAATTGTAAAAATTTGGTAAAGCATTCACATGAATAAGGGTTGGCCATCCCCCCAAACTTGGATGCAAGAACCTGTCATAAAAAACACAACTACACACCACGCATATTAAAAGGGAAAAAAAATAATAAAATAAATAAAAAGAATGCAACAAAATGAAAAACAAACACAAATAAAATTAAAACGAAGAAAAATCAACTCTAATAAAAGCAAAAATAAATAAAAATAAATGAAAAGAAAAACACACACATCCTAACTACTACTTTTGATGGAAGATTCACCCTATACCACATCTCTTGAGAAGATCTAAAAGTGTCCCCCCTATTTTGTCCTCACTTTCTTGTGCCGGAATCCAAACAATTTTTAGGCACCTCTTATCTATATCAATGTGAGGTTTTAAGAAACATGAATCAATCGAATAAAATTCGACTAATTCAAGAAAACATGACCCTTTAACTTGTTCTTGACTAATTTTCTCATTGATATCTAATTTGTCACTACTCAAGTCAAAAACAAAGGTAAAAAGTGGACTCTCATTAGGACTTAAGTGATCACACTTAAGTTCTTCATGTAAATTTTTGGAGTCCGGTATGAGTAATGGTTCCACAAAGGGGGCATGGTCTAACTCAATTTGTGGTATTGATTTAATATTGGCCTTCCACGTTTGTGTATCCATAAGCGGAACTGAATCCAATAAGGCATTTACCTCTTCACATGCAAAATCAATATCGAAATCACAACCAAAATGAGCTAAACATGCTTTCAAAGGGTCTTCAAACTCAACGAGCATGTTGTCAAACAAAAGAGATAAACAAATTAAAATTAAATTAAAAATTTACAGTTAACAATAAGTACAAAAATAACACAAGTGCATGAATTAAAATACAAAAACTCACAATAAGTCCCAAAAATTTTAGCTTCTTTCCTCTTATGTAGTAGCTCTTGTGCCAAAATTCAAACACTCAAAACACCTAAAACTAATTAAACTAGACTAAATCTTTAAGATTAACAACGCAACCGTGACGGCAGTCCCCGGCAACGGCGCCAATTTGTTCGAAGTGCAAAACGAGATATAATAATATGTAATAGTGTCGTCGTTGTTTTACACCTCGACAAAAAAAAGAATTTATAAAATCCTACAAATACTCTACTAAAATTAGTAAAGTGGTGAGTAGGGGTCGAACCCACAGAGACTGCATTGGTTATGTTGTTAAGCTATCAAGATCTTGTCTAATTTAATTGAAAGAGAATTTGTTTTGTTTTTAAATTAAGTTGATGAAATTAAATAACATAAATAAATGATGGATACTGGAGATAGAGGGTCCTGGGAATTGACTTCACCACTAACCTTCTGACAATGACAATTGTACTAATTTGGGACGTTTAATCTATGCATTCAGAAAAGAATGGCTACAAGCCAAATTCAATTCTATCAAGAGAATTCATTCAACATACAATTAAGCATAACTCGTCTTCGCTTAGCATGGCCTATACATCTGATTAACTAATGATATGATAACCCATCTTCGCTTAGTACGAATTATAAAAACTCTAAATTGAATGATATGTGAAAACTATTGTATAACCTGTCTTAACAAAATCACAGAAGTTGAAAAGACTAAACCCTAATCACTGCAAACTTGCATTCATTCTACAAGAACAAAATTAAATATGCAATAAATTCATTCAAATTAAAACTAACAGCACAGCTGTTGTTTATGTCTTGGTTATACAATCAATGCACAAAATAAATAATTCCCAAATTAATATACAAGCTAATACATTGAAAGATAGGTTAGGGTTACATCACTTCCCCGGAATGGTGTTTAGTTGTTCATGATCGGAGGTCCAAGCTTGAACGATGATGAAGTCGTCGTCGTCTTGCCCGTATCGTCACGAATCGCCTCTGTATATCTCTCTCTGCTTCCCCCCTCCAGAATACCCTAGTTTTCTTCGTTTCATCATTTTTACTTTGCGAAACCAAACCAACGGGACACCTAGCCTTCCCAAAGTGGCAAGTGCGCATAAGAAAATGGCACTTGCTCCTCACAAAGTGGCATTTGCGCCCAAAAAGTGGCAGCTGCGCAAATAGGGCAGAAAGTTGATGAAAACATCCGTTTTAGGAAATTTTCGTGAAATATGAAATTGTGCAGAATTGAATTTCCTTCAACCCACGCAAAGTTTGGGTCGTTTTGACAATCTTGTACGGAGTTATGGTCTGAATACCAACACGGGTCCAGGACTTTTTAGGCCTGAATTGGCCCAATCTTCAATGCGAATGGGCCCGTGCTCCTTTCCTTCATTTACATTTATTTGCAGCCCATTTCTTCAGTCCATTTGGTTTGGATCTTCAAGATAAAAATATCTCTCATGGGTCAAGCTTTAGTGATAACTAAATGAGTACCATTTGTAGCCCGATTTCACCATTATTAATCAGAATTATCCTTCATCACCTGAAATTATAAAAAGATTAAAATTATTAATAAAAACATTAAATCAATATTACTAAGACACTAATTCATATAATTTAGGGATACTGAATATGAAATATTCATTACTTATCAGCTGGCACCGAAGGGGACCTCTTAGTCAAGCAATTTGTTCGTTCCCTCAAAGGGAATACATTTAATTGGTATACGGATCTCAAAGCTTGAAGTATTGACTGTTGGGAGCAGATGGAGTGAGAGTTTCTTAACCGCTTCTACAGTACTCGCAGAATAGTGAGCATGCTAAAACTCACTAACGCTAAACAAATGAAAGACGAGTTTGTGGTCGACTATATCAATCGCTGGCGAGCTATAAGTCTTGATTGCAAAGATCGCCTTTCTAAAGTCTCAGCAGTCGAAATGTGTATACAAGGCATGCACTGGGAGGTTCTCTACATTCTACAAGGAATCAGGCCTCGTACAATTAAAGAGTTGGTTACTCGTGCCCATGATATGGAGCTTGGCATAACGAGTTGTAGTGCAAAGGCTCTTGCCTTTTCCAATATGTCTGATAACTGTCTTACAGACGAGGAGGTTGAGTCCGAAGAAGAAGACGAAATACTTCCTAACTCGGACGATGAAATAGGTACATCTTATGTTACAAGCGTCGTCTCTAAAAACTTATATCAAAAAATACATCATGTTGTTTCAGTAACTTCGTCTGAAAGTTCTCAGTTACATAAGACATTGAGTCAAGAAAACATTGGTAAAAGACTGGGTAGACAGGGGGCAAGCTTTCCAGACAAAGCTCATTCAAGCTCTCCTCAAATAACTTCAAATAGAAGTGATCGAAAAATTGTGTTCACATGGAGGCCAAAAAAGAAAGTTCAAGATGGGAATAGTCTTGCAAAGATTTCGCAAGAATCATTGCCCAGAAACACACGAGTGATGTCTCAAGAGTCACTTTCTCAAACTGTATCTAACAATCAGCGAAACGAAAGTCTCAAAGAAGAAAGCGAGGAACAAGAACAAAATCGTCTACAATCCCAGATGGAACGAGAGGCACAAAAAATCAAAAGATTAGAGGAAGGAAAAGTGTGGGGACCAAAGCCCAAAGATGTTGTCTGAATCGAATCTCGTAGCGGAATCAAAGCATATTGGGTGAGGTTCAATCCTCCTACACGGACTACGACGAATGAAATTCCTCTTCCTTCTAGGTGGGGAGATGAGTTAAAAGAAGATGTTTCTTCTCAAGTACAAGAAAAGAATAATGAAGAAATAAAGCAAGAAAGAAATTTTTAAATTGATGCCAAGCTGATTCACACCTTTCAACACAAGCTTGGACTGTCTCTTGAGTCTTGCAAATCTGAAGACTAATTAAAGCTAAAAGTGCTCCCCGATACGAGCCTAAACTGTCGATGATACTCTATAACACGAGTATAAATTGTCTACAAAAAAAAAACACTCCTTGACACGAGTATAAACTATCTACCAAAAAAAGAAAAAAAGATGACACTCCTTAACGCGAGTATAAACTGTCTACAAAAAAAAAAACTCATGACATGAGTATAAACTGTCTGCATGAAAGAAATTTTTTTTTTTAAAGCTTGCAAGAGAAGAGTTAGGTGACCTGACCTGCCGCCGAGATATTGACGATATCTGCTACATCGTGGTGACTTAGCCTGGCCCCGAAGGGACGAAAAAGTGACACCGAAGTGCACTAAGGGACCTCAAAGGGATAATAAAAGTGACACCGAAGTGCACTAAGGGACGCCAAAAGGACAATAAAAGTGACACCGAAGTGCACTAAGGGACCCTAAAGGGACGAAAAAGTGACACTGAAGTGCACTAAGGGACCCCGAAGGGACAAAAAAGTGACACCGAAGTGCACTAAAGGACCTCGAAGGGACAATAAAAGTGACACCGAAGTGCATTAAGGGACCCCGAAGAGATGATAAAGTGACACCGAAGTGCACTAAGAGACCCCGAAGGGACAAAAAAAAGTGACATCGAAGTGCACTAAGGACTCCAAAGGAACGAAAAAGTGACACCGAAGTGCACTAAGGGACCCCGAAGGGACAAAAAAAAGTGACACCGAAGTGTACTAAGGGACCCCGAAGGGACGAAAAAGTGACACCGAAGTGCACTAAGGGACCCCGAAGGGACTAATGAATAACGTGCAGAACTCCATATTCTGAGAGAAGCAATTTGACCTGTAAGAATTGACAAAAAAAAAAAATTTGAAACTTATGAAAAGTGTTGAGTAACTCACGTAATGTTGTCTTCCTCAATGAGTTCGATAGATCTATTCGTCGTTCCAGAGACAACACAAAATTCTAGTAGGGCCCACAAGTGGAATCTGATCTAAAAAAACACAATTGATTAATAGCGGTCATGGAAGACAAAGTTGCTACCAAAAAAAAAAAAGAAAGAAAAAAAATGTTTATTTCAAAGTTCAGTCTTATGTTATATTATATTCTATGGGTTTATAATACAAAGAGTTGTGTAGCGGAGATGGTGTAGTGTTATAATGCTCCCTATGAGGTCTTGTGTTCAAATCTACCAAGCAACAAAAAAGAAACTTCATTTTTTTTTATGTACACATCCTCTACCACATCAAAGAAAAAGAGAAAAAAAAAGAGAAAAGAAAAGGAAAAAAAATCCAGTGGCGTGAAGAGAAGAAAAAGAAGGAAGAAAGAGAGAGAGAGAGAAAAAAAAATCCAATTGCGTGAAAAGAAGAAGAAAAAAAAAAGAAAGAAGAAAAAGAAGAAAGAGATGGCGTTAGAGAAAGAAAAGAAAGAAGAAAAAAGAGAAAAAAAAAGGTGGCGCTGGAAAAAGAAGAGAAGAAGAAAAAAGAGAAGAAAAAAAAAAGGCTGGAAATAGGAGAGAAGAAGTCAACAAAAAACAAAGAGGCGCCTGGAGAAGAAGGAAAAAAAAAAGAAAGAAGAAGAAAAAAAGGGGAAAGAAAGAGAAAAAAAAAGAAGAAAAAGAAGAAAGTAGTGGCGGTAGTAGTGAGAAAAAAAATGTAAAAGAAAGAAAGCAAAAAAGAGCTTACAATTGTTGGAGTTTATGGAATTTCTCTCAATTATTCTCTGATATGAAGAGTCTGAAGCATAGACTACATATATATAGTGGTGAGTTAATCCTATTTGACATAGGATTTTCAAGACTCAAATTCTGTTTGAACATGAAAAACATCAAATCCTATTTCAAATTGGACAAGTCTTCAATTCCACTTGGACAAGGAAAAAAAAATCCTATTTGTAATAGGATCATCAAGTCTTCAATTCCGTTTGGACAAGAAAAAAAATTCTATTTGCAATAGGATCTTCAAGTCTTAATTCAACTTGACAAAGAAGACATCCTCTTTGCAATTTAATTTTCGCAAGGAAAAAAAAAACTTTGTGAGAATTAAATACTTCAAGTCCCGCTTTAAATACGTGACAAGCTCAATATAGTGCGAGACTTGAAGTGGGGGCAATTTGTAGATATTAAAAAATTACACGATAGACCCAAAATATAATTTGGGCTTATCTTCAGTTTAGCCCACTTTGAAATGTGGCCCAATGAGTCAGATAATTTAAAACCCAGACCCACCACAAATAAATGAGTTATGGGCTGAGCTAAATTGTCTGAGAAGTCAAAGCCCACTTGAAAATGGGTCTAATGGATAATTATATATATATATATATGTATATATGTAATTATCAACAAAGATAATTATTATGTATATATTAGATAATTATCAAAAGAAAAGAAAATTACAAATCTACCCCTCCAGTGAGCCTATAAATAAAGGTTCAGAGGTGGAAGAAGAGAAAGACTAGAAGACTCTCAGAAAAAGCTGAAGTTCTGCAGAACTCTTCACTCAAAGTCCAAAGCTCCAAAGCATCTAAACCTTGAAGGAGAAGAACAACAAGCACATCATCCACGTGCCGTTCTTCACCAAAGTTTCAATCCAATTTAAGATCAAGCTCTAGCAGCACTTGAAGCCAGATCACAAAGGAGATCGAATCAGAGGACTTTATCTTTATCTTTCTTTTGTAAAGATTCACATAGGATTGTACCCTTTTTCTTAAATTAATAAAATCGTTTATTTGTTACCAATTTTCGTTCCTAGAATTTCGGACACGAAATTTGTGTATACAATATTCATTTCTTATTTTAGTTATGAGTTGTGTTGATTGATGACATTCCAAAGATTGAAATTAACAAATAAAAGTTCAATACATAGTTCATTGTAATTCAATCCCAAATGCTTCTCTAATGGTTCTATTAAAGAAATGGAAATAAGATTTTCTGGAATTTGAAAATCGGTCTGACTCATTAGCTTTTTGCATTAGGAGTTTTCTTCCATTCATCTTTTAAATCGTGGTAAACCATACAAAACTGCATGCAGGATATAAGAAAAATTAGTTCACTTGAATAGAAACCAACAAGAATTTATAACTCTGGTGGGTTCATAATTAGTTCAATTTCAAGTATCCTCACCAAGAATAGATACGTACATAAACAAATATATACTTAAAAACCAAAAATGCAACACACACACACACACACACACACACACACACACATATATATATATTGAAAACCCAAGTAGCTAATAAAGCTCTTTTCTCACCATAAAAATCAAAGTCACCAAAAACCCAAATAGCTAAATCACTTAATTAGCACAACAAATCCTAAGTGCAACTTAATCGAACATCATAGTTAGTAATATTGGAAAAATTTAAGAAAACTTTCATCAGTATCATACATCTAGGAAGAGACTTTTTTAACAATTATATAGTATATAGTAAAGAGATACTCAACTCGAGTTGGTAGAAAAGTGATGGACACATAACCTTTGGTGAGAATGAAGAGAAGACGGAGAGACACCGGAGACAGAGATAATTGCCCCATTAGTTAGGGGTAGGGATGTCAATTTAATTGGATGAGCTTGTCCCTTAGTCAATTTTCTAGACCGTCCTATGCCTCCGCACACGATTTCGCAAATTGGGAGAGGATGCTGGCTAAATTCACGAATTCAATTTTCATGATTCGCAAACTCACTTTTCCAATTCGTGGATTTTGGTAGTGTGACACTGAAGGACCGCCACATGTTCATCATGCGTATTCCCAAACAAGTTTAAACGCTTCACAGGGGTGCGTGAAATGCATTGAATTATCGCTCTGTGTATTCCCAATGTTTGTGTGCGCGTGAAATTATGTTATTGTCATTTACAACATGTACGTGCAAAATGCATTTTATATGGTTTGAAGCCTACACTTACCACTGAAAAATTTCTTTTAATGGTTTAAAATAAACTATTTTAGTTACTTAACTGTGTTTATTTAAGAACATTATTGAATACCACGGTTTTGTGTATGAGGGAACTCACCTTTATAAATTTTGGGTTACCAAACATATTTTTAGATTTATGCTTTCCAAATTTCAATGCCACATCTTATTCGGTGGATTCTATTATTCCAAGAATTCGACTTGGAGATCAAAGACAAGAAGGGAACAGAAAAAGTGATGGCATTCACTATTTAATTTTATCTCCTAAAATAATGTGAAATAGGAGAAAAACTTAGTTGCTCCGGTTGCACCATGCATCGGGATAATCACAGTTCTAGGTGTAGTGCACGTGCCGGAACCCACTACTATATCTAGGGCTGTGATTATCGTTGTGCATGAAACAACAAGAGCAACTAAGTTTTTATTTTCATAAAATAGAGGTTAACTTTTGATTGGATTTCTATAAATATGGAATTTTCGGAGTAACCAATAATTACTCGTTCATTAAATTACATATGCATGCACATATATTATCATAGGAATTTTGTATTATTTAAAATAAAATAGACCAAAAATAATGTTTAATAAATTAATATGATCATATTTTATGTAAAATAATTATATATACATAATATACAAACACCCTTGAGACGCTCTCGCTCTCAAAATATTTTAGACATCGGCACTCTCACTCCCCTCTATCTCTCCCGCACCTGCTTTATGTGACTTAGGCCTGTCTAGTTTGGAATTGGTTACGTGCGTGTCTGAGTTTGGAGTCATTGGATTAGGGGCAGGCCAAGCATCAGTTTTTCCCATTAATAATAAATTTATAAATAAATATTTTTTTGTTAAATTTATTTATTTATTTATTTGATAATTTTAAATTTTAACAATATTTTGTTATTACATTTAATTTTTTTTAAAAAACTTTATCTTAAATTTGTTTAATGTTAAATTATTTTTCTTAACGAGGTGAGTTTGGGAAGAACTTTATATTTGTGGGACAAGTTTGTGATTTGGGGTGGCCCGTCCTAAAGCCGCCTCATTAACATCCATAGATAGAGGTGGGACTTGGGTGATCCTAACATGAATAACCTGAGTCATGTCCGAAAATTTTATGAGTATGAATAAGGTATTTGAGATTATGAGATTGGGTTTAAATCTTAGAGCCCGATTTGTTTTGAGTGGAATTTGAATAAAGATTTTACTTAGACTGAGCAACCCAAATAACCTAAAATAAAAAAAAATTATATTTTTATGACTACATGTTATTTATATAAAATAAGATTAAAGTTGAAAATGAATAATTTATTCTTTGGTTGCATAATATTTTTGGTAGTTCTTAAATTAACACAATTGCTTTAAAAGTTTTATGTAAAATTATAATAATTGATATTAAGTTTTAAAAAAATAATAATAAAGAATATAAAGTTTTATTTGAGTCCTTTTCAAATTCTAATACAAAGGAACATTATTGAATTTCAAGAGTTTGAAAAATGTTATTTCAAATTAATTGTATATAGTTTTAGTATTTTTTTTTGGACCGTGCTAATTAGGCAGAATTGCACCTACACTTTTACATCCATTGGATGCATGTGGTTGGTCCCACCACATGCACTCACCACATGCATCCTATGGATGGAAAAATACAGGTCTGACAATTCTACCTAACTCTTTTTTTTTTTTTTTTTTTTGTAACTTTCTATTTTACTAGTAAGTTATTAAAAATTTAAAATAATTTATAAATTTTGTAAAACTCATATGGTATGGCACGAGTTAAGATGCAATAGATTTATCGAGGCTTAGACTTGACACAAGTTGAGGTGTTACTATCTTGGATTTGGCATGGGCTAATGCTTGGCTCGCCCAACCCGCATAAGTCTCACCCCTACCATTAGAATACTAGTTGATGTGATATTACTAAAACAACCTTAATTGATAACAAAATTTGTTAATTACTGACAATATTTGAAGAACTTAAATATTTTTCATTGCACGAAGTCATTTTTAAGTTCAAAATTGACAATTAATTAATGGAGTTGACTACCACATATCGTTTTAAGAGAGGTCAGTATAACTTTTCAAGGAAAATGCATATAATTTTTCCAAAATTCAAAAAATTCTATGCATTTATCATTTAAAAGATGTTTAAAAGATAAGTATCACTAGCTTCCCTACCTTCATTGGAAGATTAGCATGGGCCTACATTTAAAAGACCAAAAGACTCTTAAATTAGGGCAAATAACACTTACCTCTCCATAAAGGGAAAGCAATGATGAGCAAGTGGGTAAGAGAGAAAATTCTATAATTATTGAGGTCTGTTTGGTTAGACAGGAACAAATAGTGGAAAGTGAAAGTGAAAGAAAGAAAAATTAAGTTTTCAACATGCATTTGGTTAGCATGAAATTCTTTTACGAAAATTGTAAAAAAATATTATTTGGTTGGTTTAGATAACATGAAAGGGAAAATAAAATGATTACGCTTACCAAAATTACTCTTATTTTGTAATGTTGTTTAGACTAAGTAGGTAAGATCTCTACAATTCTTTGATGGCTTATAAATATCATAGATATTTTGTGCAGTGTTAAACTTGTAAAATTTCATAGTGGTAGTTACATGCCTCTATTAACCTTCAAAGTATTCATAGCCTAAGGAATATTAAAAAACAATGGAGTCTAAGCAAATAGATAAAATTTATCAAATGCTCCTATCTTCACGATACAACAAAGCTCAATATAATTAGAGATAGGAAGGTGAGTCCACTTATTACATTTTTTTGTTATATTTTTTATTAATTTTTTTATTTCGTACTAATTTTTTTAATAATTTTAGGTGGCCAAGAAACATCCAAAGGCTAGCACTTTGCGCAAGGGAAAGGAAAAGTTGGGGTGTGTTCTACCATTAATTTTGTTTTGCTTATATTTTATTAAGAGTTTATGTAATTATCTTCATATTGTCACGTTTCTAAAAATATTAGCATAAATTGTTAAAACCAACATTTATAATTATTTTAACAGTTGATTAACATCTTATAGGAGCTAAATTCTAATGTCTCAAAAGCTACGTTAGCACATTCTGTGGTGCCCTCTTCTGTAACTACTATACTAACACCTCATCAGTTGCTTTCTAATTTTTTTCTGCAAAGAACTCCGATAACATTAGAGAATGTGCCATCTAATATGCAAGCACCACCTCAATTAGAAGTGTCTTTTGATATTTCTTTCAGAAATCTTAGTCAAGAATTTCTTACTACTAATCTAAATCAATAAATTTTGGAACATGCTCCTCTATCAAAAGCTGTTGTAGCCCAACGTTTACGATGAGATAGGGAGAGAAATGAACGCCCTCCAGTACAACTACGATTTTTTTTCTGGTTTGACTTGGTGTCTGTCTTGACTTGTGTTCTTGGATCGGGAATTAAATGAATCAAGTGTTATTCAAAATGATCATCTGAGTGATGAATTACAAAACACATGTGACAATGCAACGGTCAATTTTTGAGCTAAACATAATCTCAGTTGACATTTTTGGGCTAACATAAATGTAGGATCTCCCTATTGTAAAGCCTTACACTAGATGGATGGAAAATTAAAGAACTTATCTTGCGTGCATCCTCTTTTTGAGACATGTTTGCATGGAAAGATTCGATTACCTACCCTACTTACACCCATTCCAGAACTTGCATCATTATATGACGGTAATAATGATAAATCAAAATTGTTGGAAGAGTTATATCTGGTCAGAACTAACTTGATAGGTATGCTTCCAAGTTCAATTGGTAATATTTCAATGTTAAAGATACTCAGCATTCCCGAAAACAATATCCACAGCCAAGTTCCTCAGGAATTGGGGCATCTCTTGAATTTAGAAGAATTATTGCTCAGCTCAAACAAACTTAGAGGTGATTTACCAGAGTCCATGTTTAACATCTCGATGTTGCAAATCATTTCCCTATCAAACGACTACCTTTCAGGCAACCTTCCATCAAGTATAGGCCTTTTCCTTCCTAATCTTGAAATGCTTTTTCTTGTCGGCAACAAATTTGGTGGAGTAATTCCAAGATCACTCTCAAATGCCACCAAACTTACTACAATCGGTCTATTTGTGAACTTGTTCAATGGTAATGTACCTACTAATCTCGGTAATTTACGCCTCCTCGAAATCCTTCACCTTGGAAATAACCAGTTCGAACTAAATTTTCTTACTTCGCTAACAAATTGCAGGAATTTGAAGGAACTTCTAATAGGACCTAATCCACTAAATGGAATTCTTCCTAAATCCTTAGGGAATCTATTTATTTCTCTTAAAAATTTTGTTGCAACTGGTGGAAGCATCAAAGGCATGATTCCAAGTGAAATAGGTAACTTGAGCAACTTCATGCAATTGTATATGGGAGATAATGACTTGACAGTACCAATTCCAAAAGCATTGGGGAAATTAAGAAAGATCTAACGTTTGCAAATATCTAACACTCTGATACAAGGATTAATACCCATCAATTTTTGCAATTTGACAAACTTAGGTGAGTTAATTTTGAGTACAAATAATCTTTCTAGGTCAATACCAAGATGTTTAGGAAAATTAACTTCGTTGCGACTCCTCTACTTGGACTCCAACGCATTGACTTCAAAAATACCATCAACTTTGTGGAGCCTTGATGATATCAATGTGTTGGACTTGTCCTCTAATGTTCTGGTTGGTGCTTTGCCTCAAGAAGTTGGTAATTTGCAGCATGTTAGAGAACTGCATCTATCAAAAAATAAGTTCACAGGGGAAATTCCAACCACCATTGGGCTACTTCAGTACTTGGAATCCTTGGATCTATCCCAAAACAGATTACAAGGACACAGACCCCTTTCATTTTCTGATTTGATAGCTTCGAAGTCATTAAATCTATCTCAGAATAATATTTCTGGTGTGATCCCCAAGTCACTAGAGAAACTTTGGATCTTAAATATTTGAATGTTTCTTTGAATAGACTAAGCGGAGAAATTCCCAAGAGAGGACCTTTTTCAAACTTCACAGCTGAATCTTTTGTGCATAATGATGCACTATGTGGACCACTTCGGTTCCATGTTAGAGCATGTAAAGCACGTAAATCAGTGAAGGACAAGATTTTTCTAAAATATATTGTACCATCAATAGCAGCATCAGTTGTAATTGTAGCAGCTCTCCTACTTTGGTTATTGAGATCCCACAGCAAAATCAGGAAACTTTAGTTACAAGTTGATCAAGAACTTCCATTAACACATAGAAAAATTTCATACCAAGAGATTCTTTATGCAACAAGCAACTTTCGTGAAGACAATTTGATTGGGAGAGGAAGATTTGGTATGGCATACAAAGGAATATTTGCTGACCAGATGGTTTCTGCTATAAAAGTCTTCAATTTAGAGCTACAAAGTGCATTCAAAAGTTTCGAAGTAGAGTGTGAGGCTTTGCGCAACATTCACCATCGGAATCTTGTCAAGATAATTAGCAGTTGCTCTAATCTTGATTTCAGAGCCGTGGTGCTAGAATATATGCCGAACGGAAACCTTGAGAAGTGGCTCTACTCTCACAACTTCTTTCTGAATATTGTCCAAAGATTAAGCATTATGATAGATGTTGCATCTGCATTTGAATATCTCCATCAAGGCTATTCAATTTCAAAACCCTGTGGTGCACTGTGACTTGAAGCCAAGAAACATCCTATTAGATCAAGACATGGTTGCACATGTAGGTGACTTCGGTATAGCAAGACTCTTGAAAGAAAACAAGTCAATGACACAAACAAAGACCTTAGGCACCATTGGCTACATGGCACTAGGTAAAGTTCCTACTATAATTTTATCAATAAAATGATTTAGAGAACTGTCATTAGATCAATATTTATTTTGGCTAGTTTGTTAGGCAGAATAAATATTTTTCATTTCTGATTTCTTTCAATTGATTTGAATATTTACTAGTTTGTTGTAAATTATCAAACAAAAAATCCTTCTATGAAACTTCTAAACATTTTATCAATTTCCTCTTACGTGGGAGAAATTTACACACACATAAACACAAGGTGACACTCTTCTACTAAAAGTTGCATTACCTTGTGGTACTCTTATTACTATTTTTGGAAGAGAAAAAGGATTATAGTAAGTACAAAAGTAGTTTCTCTTATAAAGTTAATTATTATCTTATCCCTTCTAATTATCCTGACTTGGTTCTATTTTTAGGTATTTATTTTTATAAATAAATTTTACTCTTTTTAAATTGAGTTGGTCATGAATGTTATTGTTGCAGAATATGGTTTAGTTGGAATAGTATCTACTATGGGGGATGTTTACAGTTTTGGAATTTTGTTGATGGAAACATTTACAAGAAAGAGGCCGATAGACAATCTATTTTTGGGTGACCAAAGTTTGAAGCATTGGGTAAATGATTCATTCCCTAGTGCAGTTATGGAGGTTGTGGATGCAAATTTATTGAGAGAAGAAGAAGAAATCCTATTGCTGTAGAAAATTGTTTTCTGTCAATCATGGAATTAGCTCTACAATGCACAGTAGACTCGCCTAAGGAGAGGATTGTCATGACAGAGGTCCCTGTTCGGCTCAATAAGATCAAAACCTTGTTCCAAGATTCAATCTAATGGGTATGACATCTATTGCTTTGTAAGTATTTCTGCTTTCTCTATTTAGAAATTTTAATAATTAATACCGTGTTATGGAAGAATATGTCATGTTCTAATTAAGATTCCTAACACATAACCTAACTTCATAGTTTTTGATTGATGGTTTCGTAATTTCTACGAAATATATTATGGATCAGATTGCATTGGCATATGTCTGTTCTACATTCTCGAAATTAATGTTATGTCACTGTGTTAGATTAATGGCTTTAGCACTAACAGGGGCGTAGCCAAGAATTTATACAAGTGGGTACGAACATAGAAGCTTACGTAAAATAATTTTTTTTAAGTACTAAAAATGCGATAAAATAAAATAACACATATAAAGATCTAATATCTTTTACATAACAAAATGTCAAAATAACATGATATTGTAACTATTGTTAATAACAATCCTCTTTGAGACTTCATATTCTGAAAACGTTAAATAATACATTCTGAGCTATCTAAAATATGTATTTTAAATTTAAGACACATATATAATCATTTAAAGCATTAATATGATAATAAATGAATTTAAAGAAAAACCGGACAAATGGTTACGATTTTTACAACCTACCCAACTTAAAAGGGATTTTGTCCCCGAAATTAGGTCATACCAGGAGGAAACAACTCGGGATACTTAGAATGAATCTTTTACTCTCGTTCCCATGTAGCCTCCTCAACATTATGATGATGCCCCAAAACCTTGACCAAAGGAATTGTCTCACCCCTCAAAACTTGCTCTCTAGCATTAAGAATCTGTACCGATCTCTCCTCATAGGTGACATCCTCATCGACCTCAACGTCTACCCAACTTAAGACATGTGATGGATCAGGTTTGTATTTTCTCAACATGAAAACATAGAATACATTGTGAACATTTTTCAATTGTGGTGGCAAAGCCAATCTATAGGCCACCTCACCGACACACTCAAAGATCTCAAATGGTCTAATGTACTTTGGTGACGGTTGTATGTGGTTGCACTACTCGCAATTTATAAATTTACCACTCGCAATAGAGTGAATCATTGAAGGATAGGGCTCTAAGTTGAGGGTGTCGATCCCACAGAGACTACGTAGGTATAACTCACTAAATGTTGAAGTTTGGTTCTTGTTTAAATCACAACCATGTTGGTTGTCCGCTTACTCTACTTTGAAAGTATAAAAGTAATTTAAATACAAAAGTTGAGAGAAGAATAAAGGACTAGGGTAGACTTCCCCGCTAACTTCGTAGTATGTCGCACTTATAATAAATTGGGAGAATCCATGCAAATGTATACTAATGATGCGTTGACAAGTCCCACCTACAACGGCGTCGTCAAGAGAATACACACACCTTAATATACTATAATCCATATTCGAAAAATGTGATTTTTCTTATTTACCTAATTACCTACTTGTAGTAAAATCATCATCACATGATTTCCCTACCTACCTACTTACCTAATTAAAGCAAAATCACCTTCTCTAAGCATGGATTATGCAAATCTAGCTATGCATGTTATAGTGAAAACTAGTCTCAAGCCATCACTTGTAGTCTTTGTGAAACGTACAAGTGTTTGAAGATCATATGAGAAACTTAAGCATTCTAAGACAATAAGATTAATCACAACACATGAACATAAAGAAATTGTAAACTTATATATATATATATAAGGCTTAAGGCAAGAGACATATACATCAGATATATAAAAATCCTCAATTCAATCAATTTAGAACATATTTACAAGGCTAGGGTTTGTCAAAAGCCTAGAGAAGGATTAGTTGATCATGGTGGGCCGGAAACACTCGATAGACAAAGATGGTTCCATGCTCAAAATGGTCTTCAAGGCCTTACAAAGCCCTCTTTTAAGATTTTCCTCTCTAGAACTTCACTTTATCTCTCTAGATTTTCAAACTATGCTCTCTATTACAAGAATTGTGTATATCTTCTTTATTACATATTCTCTAGCTATATAACTGATCTGAGGCTCAAAAAATCATAGAAATTCCGTGCAAGACTTTATCCAAGAAATATTAGACAAGTGGCAAGTGGAGAAAATATCTGCAGAAAAATATCTTCAGCAGGTTCGGGTGATGCATCGAAGTAGGGACTTCGATGCATCGATCCTTCTTCTTCTGTAGATTTTCAACTTTTTGACTCTTCGACTTCGGTCTTGACCCGCCATTCACTATTCCTTAATGTAGATTCTCCATGAAGGATTATAAGAATTAGTAATGCATTGTTGAACTAATAAAAGAGTTGAATTACACCACATTCTGAGTTTAAACCTGAAATCATCAAAAATATAAAAATACGTAAAAAATGTACAATATGTGTAGCTATGGGATCAAGATACATAAGTAAAAGCACGAGAATGTATAACATTCAACGCTTATCAGTGATAACTTGCCACTCTACCTAAAATGAATCAATCCCTTCAGTTGTGAAACCTTTAGAAACACATGGTCTCCCACCTCAGAGGATAACGGTCTCTTCCTCGGATTGGTGTAGCTCTTTTGTCTACTTTGAGCTGTCAACAATCACTGTTTAATCAACTTGATCTTTTCAATAGTCTCATGCACAATATCTGGCCCTAAGGCTGCAGTCTCACCCACCTCAAGCCAACAAACAAGAGATCTAGAAGGTCTGCCATACAACGCCTCAAATGGTGCCATCTCAATACTGGCATGATAACTGCTGTTGTACACAAACTCTACAAGTGGCAAATGATCCTCCCAACTATTGCCAAAATCAAGTATATAAGCACGAAGCATACCCTCCAATATCCGTATAGTATGCTCTGACTGTCCGTCAGTTTGAGGATGGAATGTCGTGCTAAAGTGTAACTCCATGTCCAACATCGTCTAGAATCCCTACCAAAATCTTAAAGTGAACCGTTGATCCCTATCCAATACAATGGATATTGGAACCCATGCAATCTCACAATCTGCTCCACATATTGCTTACTGAGCCTCCTCACATCATCATTCAACCTCATTAGTAAGAAGTGAGATATTTTTGTCAATCTATCCATAACAACCCAAACTGTATCACTACCCTTGTTTGATCTAGGAAGACTCTTAACAAAATCCATGGTGAAGTATAGAGTGTTAGCAATTTGTGTTTCTTCTTCGTGTTATCCAAAATGTCTAAAACTACTTGTGGTGTTTGCAAATTCTTCAGAAGCAAATGTGATAAGTATTGCATTTGTGCTCCTTATTTTTGCCATGAAGATAGTATAGACACTTTTGCTACCATCCATAAAATGTTTGGGTATAGCAACTTCACAAAACTCCTAGCTTATCTCCCTGTAGAAAATCAAGGTACAGCTATTCTAACTATGTCATATGAAGCTCAAGCTAGGCTTCACAATCCCATTTTTCGTTGTGTTTCATATATTCTTTCTTTTGAATGGCAAATTATCAATCTACAAGCACAACTGGCTTCTCTCAGTCACCTAGCAGCTCAAAACTTTGCTTCTAACTTTTCCAGTGTAAACCCAAATGATATTTTTGAAGAGAATTTTTCATCACACTCACCAGATAATCATGTTCAAAGCTGGGTTCCATCTGAAAATGTGGACATGGCACCACTGTTGAATCAGAACTTAAGCAACAATTTTGACACCAACTCTTATTGTCAAAATCAGCTTATGGATCCAAACATCATACAAGGTGAGGGTGATGAGCTCCAATCACTTTTTTCTCCCTATCTACGTCATTCATAAATTAAGCAACATGTTCATACTTTAGGTGAATGATGAAATCTTGATTTTTTGTTTTTAATTTGTGTTTAGCTTATTTTGGATGTTCAGATTGATTTTGTTTAGTTGGCTTGGTTGGTATGTATTGTGTTCTTCATGACAGGTTCTTGTATCCAAGTTTGGGGGGATAGCTAACCCTTATTCATATGGATGCTTAACCAGATTTTGATATTTCTACCACCACGGTAATATTGTTCTATCACTTACCATATACTTTATGTTTTTGTTATACATTGAGAACAATGTGTGATTTAAGTTTGGGGGTAAGGAAGAACAATTTTGTGTAAAAAAAAAACAAAAACAAAAACAAAAAATATTGGTAATTTTTACACTATGATTTGATTTTTTGATATTCAATGTGTAAATAATTTTTGAAAATCTTGAAGCTGTAGTGTATTTTATAGATTTTATCCTATCTTTTAGTTAGAATAAATTTCATGAATTTTAATATTCTGAAAAATATTATTCACGATAGCCCTTCGATATAATTTGAAAATTGGTTAGTGAATACATGTTAGAAATTCGAATAATAAAAGTGGAGATTTAACCCATTGAGCTTTTGTGATATTCTTATTATTTTGAGGGTTAAAAGGTTAAATTCTAAAATTTTCATTGAGTTCGCATAATTTGTTGATCGGTCTCATTATTTTTCTTTTGGTCAAATATTGAGAATTTTATGTTACACTATTTTTTGAGTTCACACTTGTTGAAGAATTATACTAATCCTTGAAAAATGATTTTAGGCCATCTTTGGATATTTTTGAGCCTTTAAATTTCTTTTATTGGTAATACAATACCACTAGTTAACCCGTCGAGCTTTAGCTAACCTTCCTTTCACAACCCTTTTATCAAAGTGTTTCAGAATCGATATGATCAATAGATATCAAAAGATCAAGTGAGAATCTTGAAAAAGAAAAAAAAAAGGTGAAGAAAAGAAGGTATGTGATTGTTGAAGAAAATTCTGAAGAAGTGCATACAAAAAGAATTGAAATGAAAAATGCCTTATTGGCAAACGTACGAAGAAATTGAATGTAATATGCTTTAAGGAGTTAGTTTTTCCCAAGCATTTTCGAATACACATTTAAATATCACCATCACCTTTGTATCCTCTTTTTACCTAACATTACATCATAGTAAAAGCCCTATTTGATCTCAAGGATAGTATGGTTCTAAAATAGTCATGATTGAGCTATAATATTGTGGTATAAATTCTTAATGTTTGATATCCCTTTCATGAGACTACATGTTCTTTCATGTATTTGCGGTTCTTCATATGAATCTTATGTGAGATAATTTGCACTTGTTTACATTATTCTTCTCATATATACTTGAATGAAAAATTAGCCAATCTCTGAGTAATTTATTTTGAATGAAATATCAGATGTGAGATTTGAGATCAAAGCTAATTTTCTAAAGAAATCTGGATTGCAGTAGCTTTTAAATTGAGAATTATATTTTCAGGCTATATTTACACACACACTCTGAGTTAAGAATAGTAATGAAATTTTCTAACTTTTGGATAGTGTTGAATCTTTCGACCTTTATTACACACTGAAGTGGAATGATTAAAGTATTCTTAACCGTTGCACATTAATGGAGAAAATTTTATTGAGTGTAATTACCATCACTTGATGTTTGTGGGTAACATATCTGTTAAACCCTTATGAGATTTCACTCGTCCATTAGGGATGCCTAGGGATTTAAAAGGCTTGTTGCATTTGCTAAATGCAGTCGTATTTCCCACGAAAGAGGAAGTAGATTAGTTGTTTTATTTTTTTTGTTGTGTATTGTTGAGGGACTATCAATATGTAAGTTTGGGGGTGTGATAAGCTCAAAATGTTGTGCATTCGGTCCTTCTAATTTACATATGTTAATCCTTCATTTATGTTTATATTAGTGTTTTTATAGTATTATTCTGTTTTTGTCATTTTTAGATCCTTAGATGAAATAATGGTTAATTCCATGGTTTTTGAGCTTTCAATGAGGCTTCCATAAGAACAAGAAATTGCCATTAGTTTGGGCCAACTTCCAATAATGAGTCCATGGATTGGGCCAAGCTATATTGAAGATTTAATGCAAAAGGGGCAAAAAATCTAAATTGGTTCATTCATTGGGTCAAGTAGAAGTTCAAGACCAATCTCAAGCCCAAAATTTGTTCAAAATTCTAATCAGCACATTGTTTGTATTTTGACCATAACTTCATGCTCCAAACTCCAATTAAGGTGATTTTTGTGGCTGTGGAAAGATAAAAGAGAGTTCTAAATACGTTAAGTTTTGAGAAATTTCTAAATCTGACATCTTGGTAGTTGAAAGTGGTCAAAACTGTAGTATAAATATTCTGGGCAGATTTTTACTTTGGTTGCTTTCTAAATTTGTGACAAATGTCCAATGATATGACAAGCAACCATCACACTCAATGAATTCACCAAGTGATATACACATGGAAGGAGATGATCCATATTAACTATTTAGGCCATGAGATGAGTTTAAGTGAAAGAAATGGTGGACACTCATATTGCACTAACTTTGGCTATAAATGGAGGGGAATTGAGTAGTGTAAGAAGAGAAGTGAATGGAAAAATTCTGCACACATAGAGAAATATGAAGTGTTCTCCAACCAAGAAGACTTGTAATTTAGCCATGAGGAGCTAAAACTCTTCCTAGGGCATTGATGTAGCCCTAGCCAAGCATCAATGGTATGTTAATAGTATTTTTATTTGGAATTATTATATGTGTATAATAAGTTGTATAACTTTGAGGATTACATTTGCAATCATATTATAAAGTTATACATTTGTTTTATTTAAACATAAATTCATTAGATTTGATAATTCATGCTTAAGGAAGATGAATCGTTCTACACTTTTAATTTCATGTTATGTCTTTTATTTAAGTAGTTAGGTAGACGATTCATGCTAACTAGAGATGAGTTATTATTATCTTTTGATTTATGTATTTTCTTGAAGATATCATGGTGGTATGTGACAAATCCCATGAATCATGATTATGCATATATAACTTTTTCAAGTTGAAATACATTCTTCCATTGATGTGAGGCTAGTGGTGAAATCAATATCCTAGTCCCTCTTTTAGTTATCAATTCAAACTATAACTATTGCCATTTATTTTATGTTAAACAAATACCAAAAATATCAACATCTCTTTCAATGAATCAAATAAAACTAATTTAATCACATTCTCTGTGGGATCGACACCTTCACAAGAGCCCTATCATAAAAAGATTCATGCTATTGCGAGTGGTTTATTAAGAAATGGAGAAGAATTATTTTGGTAAAATAAAATACCCTTTCCAAGAACAACAATTTTTGGTGCCGTTGCCGGGGAATGTTGATTATAGTTAGAATTTGTAAATATTTTGGTACATAATTTGTTTGTTAAGTGTGAAGGTACAAGAGTTGCTACAAGTTTTGAGAGTTGATCTTTCTAAGAAAGCGGGTAAGTCTTGTATTTTACATTGTTTTAAATTTTTTTTAGTATATATATTTGTTTTATTTATTTTTGTGAATTGTCAAATCTCATGTTCAACGTTGGCACCCTTGAGAGTTGATCTTTCAAGGACATCGGGTAATTTTTGCAATTTACATTATTTACTTGTGTTCTCACCATTATATTTAGTGTGTTTGTCTGAGTATTACTAGTATTTTCATTCTAAAAAAAAAAAAAGATTTTCTTCTTCGAAAGACTCAATTTTTAGTCACTCTGGTGAGTACCCTTTAATTTGAGTGGCGAAGGATAGTTAATATAAAAGCTTGGATGTTCCGTCATTAAGCAAGCCTAGTGCTTCTCCTCCTTTCATATGTACTACTTTGTTCTCGTTTTAAAGGCCCTTAATCAGTAAGCTATTAATTGTAAAATCCAAAGAGAAGTATTTTTTAATAATTTTTGTTTTTGTTGTTTTTGTGTGTTTAATTTCTTATTTTGTTTGTTAGTTTATGTTTGGTCGCCGTTCGTTGTCAATACCATTACTTCCATTAGACCCTAATCTTGAAAGAACTCTTAGGCATCTTAAAGGAATTGTAAGGGACTTTAATTTTCCTAGAGAATCTTCAATTGAAAACGTGGCAGAAAATGGTGTAAGACCAATAATTGTAGAAGAAGTTGTTCCACCAATAATGGTTGAGGAAAGACCAATGCTCCTTCGGGATCATTACATTCCTACCATATATAACTCTCCTTCAGGAATTCAATTACCGAATGTAATAACCACCTATTATGAAATTAAGTGCAGTGTTATCCAAATGTTACCATCCTTTTATGGACTTAGTAATGAAGATCCATATAGGCACCTTGATGAATTCCTTGAAATTTGCTCTACCCTAAGGATGCAAGGTTTTACGGAAGATGCCTTATGGATGCAACTTTTCTATTCTCTTTGAAAGACAAAGCTAAGCATTGGTTGAAATCCTTAGAAAATAACACGATTACTTCTTGGACACAATTACGACAAGAGTTCCTCCAGAAGTACTTTCCTATAGGAAAAACCAATCAAATTAGAAAATCTATCACTGGATTTGCACAAAGTGAAGGAGAACATTTCTATGAAACTTGGGAGAGATTAAAAGATCTTCTTAGGAAGTGTCCTCATCATGCCGTCCCAAAATAGCAATTGGTGCAATGTTTCTATGATGGTTTAACTAAACCACAAAGCCAAATGGTTGATGCCTCTTGTGGTGGAACATTCGCGCTAAAGAGTGAAAGTGAAACTTGGAAAATTTTTGAGAATCTTACAATCTCGTGTGTCAATGGAAACTATGAAATTGGAAAAGTCCTACTTGATTTAGGGGCTAGTGTTAATCTACTTCCTTACTCAATATACTCGCAGTTAGGCTTAGGAGAGTGATAAGTGTTCAATACTATACATTTGAACCCTCTTTATTGCATATGTTAGTCCCGTTATTACATTTATCGAGGTATGTTTACGGTATTTTTGTGTTTTTGATGTATTGCAGGTTTTGTACCAAAAGGAGCAATGTTTGAGGCCATTTGCAGTTGAAGAGCAGAATTCAGAAATGAAGCTAAGGCATCTCGATCAATCGAGATGTTGATCTCCATCAATCGGAATCTCGATTGATCGAGGCATGCATTTCGATTAATCGAAATCTCGATCAATCGAGATTCCAATCTCGATCAATCGAGATTCTGCAAACCCACTTGCCCACTTGCTCACTTGTTCTTCCCACTTGCAACAAAATCCACCTTTTTGCACGACTTGGATGGATTTTTTGACTTGAAGAAGACACGTGGAGATATTATAGATTTAGTTGGTATATATATTGATATATATATATATATATATATGGTAGGTCCCAAGGATGAAAAGTAGCCACAAATGCACAAAAGGAGCCTTTTTCTCTCACACAACAGATACCATACATAGAGACTTTTGGGAGAGGAGGAAGGGAAGCTGAACCAGACCTTGAAGCTTCATTTTCTCCATCAATGGAAGAGTGCAAGGCTGCCATGATCAACTAACTTCTCTACTAGGGTGTGGGTGAAACCCCTAGCCATGTAAACTTGTTCATTTTTGTAGCATTATTTGGGATTTGTATTCAAATGTTGATTACTTAGTCTAGTGACAATATACACTTATACATTTCTTATATATATTCATTTGATGTTGATTTTATTCTTGTCTTAGAGTAGAATCTATCATGTGAATGCACAACATTTGCATTTTCCACAAGAAATGCAAATAATGGCTAGGTAATGGTATTTAAATTGAATGTGTTGTTCTTGCTTGTATAAACCATGCCAAGATAAGGTAGTTTGGATGCATTTAGGTTCACTTAGAGAGTAGGGTAATTAGTTAGGTTGAAGAACTATGCTTGTTGAAGATGGATTATGATAGGTTTGTGCACACATTGATCTTTTGATATGTTGTTGAGGTCACAAGCCTAATGACATTGCTAGACATTTAATTTTATAAATCCCAAGCTTGCTACACTTATGGACATGTGAATAGCTAGTGGTGGAAACCACCCCTAGTTCTCTCTCCCAACTTGTAACTCTTTAAATTTAGTGTTTTTACATTTCATGCAATAGTTTTAAAACAAAAATCAAAACCTTGTTTTTAGAATTAAAGTAGAATTAATCTCTCTTCAAAACAATTAACAACTAGTCCTCGTGGGATCAATACCCTCTATATAGAACCGTATCTACAAAGATTCGTGCTCTTGCGAGTGGTTAAATTATATTTTAAAAAAGGGCAAAAATAAGATTACAATTACAATCAAGTTTAGCTATATCAAAATTTTAGCGCCGTTGCCGGGGACTACTGTTTTATTGTCGCCATTGAAAGATTAAATCTGGTTTAATTCTTAGGCTAGAAATTCTTTCATTCTTTTTTGTATATATCTTGTTCTTATCTCTCAAATTGCTTGATTTTAGGTGTACCACATAGTGGGCATCTCAAAGGATCAAAGTTGGAACCCTTTGTGAGTATAAAGTTTAAAATTGTGCATTTGAGTAATTTTTTTATTTTGCATATTGAGGTGTTGTTTTACTTTTAATGCATGCTAGGTAGACGGTCATTGTCACTTCCTTTGCTTCCGTGTAATATTGAACTTGAACGAACACTTAGACAACGTAGAGGAACTTCTAGGGACCCTATATTGCCTAAGACTGAAAACATGGACCCAAATATTGGACAACCTCCCAGACTACCTACATTTAATCATGGACAACAACCTCCACCTCCTCCCCCTCAAGGAGAATTGCTTATGGACTTTTATCTTCCGACTACATTTGAAGTACCTTCATGTATTCAATTTCCTGATGTAGAGGCAAATCAATTTGAAATAAAGCCCTCCACCATCAATCTTCTTAATAGCTTCCATGGTCTCCCAAATGAAGATTCATACTGGCATTTAGATTACTTCCTTTCTGTGTGTTCCACCATCCGGGTACCACAGTTTACGGAGGATGATCTAAAGTTTCGTATGTTTCCATTCTCCCTAAAGGATAAAGCTAGAAGTTGGTTCAATTCCTTAGAACCTAACTCAATCCATTCTTGGGTGGAGATGCAAATTGAATTCTTAAAAAAATACTTCCCAATGGGAAAGACAAGTGATATTCAGCGAGCAATCATCGGATTCACCCAAATTGATCAAGAACAATTTCATGAGACTTGGGAGAGATTAAAAGTTCTTAAATCTTGTCCGCACCATGCTGTCCCAAAATGGCAGCTAGTGCAAAGCTTCTATGATGGGGTAAGTGAGCAACATAGGCAAATGATAGATTCTGCTTGTGGAGGTGGATACCTTTTGAAAAGCCCAGATGATGCATGAAAACTTTTTCAAACCCTAAGCAATAATTCAGCTCAACGCTCCTCCACTAGAAAAGGGAAATCCACCCAACCTTGTAGAGGAGTGCATTAGATTTCAAGGGTAGATGAGGTTGCCATGCAAGTAGAAGCCTTAACCCGAAAAATGGACCAAATCATAAAAAATAGGCTGCCTACTCCAAGCCAACCTGTTCAAAATCAGGAAGGGTATTCGTTTTGCTATAGCACTTCACATTATGTGCTAGATTGTCCTATTGCCGGTCAATCTCCCGATTATGCTCAAGAGCAAGCGAATGCCGTGTATTCTAAATAGATTAATGATCCATATTTAAATACTTATAATCCTGGTTACAAGAATCATCCGGCATTTTCATGGAAATCTCAAAAACCAAGTCCCTCTTTTCAAGGGCAAAATTCCTTTAATTCCCAATCTCAACAGCCTCAATATAGGCCAAATCCTCAACCTTACCGTCAAAGATCCAACTACCAATAACTACCACCTCCTCCGAGAAGTCAAGGTTTTGAAGAAAGAGTGATAAGCAATCTTGAGGCTAATACTCGCTTGTTGTAATCTCACTCCCAATCAATCTCTAAGCTTGAGGCTAACGCTCAATCTATGGCTAGGTTAGAAGCTCAAATCAGGCAACTAGCTAATGCCTTGAATAGAAGAGAGGAAGGTAAGTTGCCAAGTCAACCGGTGGCAAATCCTAAGGGTGTTCACGTGATTGATGATCCGTCATCTTCATCTTGTAATACTCCTCTGGAGCAAGTTCAATCAATCACCACCTTAAGGAGTGGTAAAATCATAAATTCCAAGGTCGGGGAAGAGAAAAAGGAATCCAATGAGCAATCCAAAAATCCAAAAGAATCCCAATCAAGTCCAAATGTGTTTCCTTCAAATCCAAATGTGAACAAAGTCCCACAAAATCCAAAAGGAAAGGCAAGTGAAGTTGTGTCACCATCTATCCCAAATCTTGATAGCTCTTTTGAACCTCCGGTTCCTTTTCCTCAAAGATTGAAGGAACCTTCTCATTTTGGGAAGCAAGGAGAGAAAATTCAAGACATGATGGAGATCTTCAAACAAGTAAAGATCAATCTCCCTCTCCTTGATGCAATCCAGCAAATTCCCTCATATGCTAAATTCTTGAAGGACTTGTGCACTCAAAAGCGCAAATCTAGGAACAATGTTCCTAAAAAAGTCCTCCTAACTGAGCAAGTAAGCTCCATTTTCCAACACCAAGCCCCTTCTAAATTCAAAGATCTGGGTGCTCCAACCATTTCATGCACCATCAGAAATCAAGCTTTTAAAAAGGCACTTCTTGATTTAGGGGCTAGTGTCAATTTGCTTTCATTCTCAGTTTACCAACAATTAGGTTTGGGTGAACTTAAGCCCACCACAGTTGTGTTGCAACTTGTCGACCGCTTAGTGAAGCAACCACGTGGCATCATTGAGGATGTAATAATTTAAGTGGACAAATTTTACTTTTCGGTGGACTTCATAGTCCTTGACATGTAACCGGTCCAAAATCCAAATAGACATATTCCTATCATTCTAGGTCGTCCATTTTTGGCCACGGCAAACGCTTATGTTAATTGTCGTACCGGAGTAATGGACATCTCTTTCGAGAATATGAAAGTCCGCTTGAACATCTTTAATGCTTCTCACCACACATCCGACGACAAAAGTGAATGCTTTTGTGTTGATGTAGTGGAAGATCTTGTTCAATAAGCGCTTCCTTCCATTCTTTCTAAGGATCCTCTAGAGGCATGCCTAAGTTATTTCAACTGTGATGATTATAACATTGAGCAATCCATTTGTGAAGTTAATTCAATGCTCGATGTCACGACCGTCATGGATTTTCCTAAATGGAGAGTTCCGAGAGAACCTTTGCCTCCTTTGTCCAATACTTCCCAAACTCCTTCTCTAATTATCCCACCACAACTTGAGCTCAAGCCTTTACCGGCTACACTCAAGTATATTTTCTTGGGCTCTAATGAAACCCTTCCAGTCGTTATTGCTTCCAATCTCACCAATGATCAAGAGATGGAACTTCTAAAAGTGCTAAAAGAGCACAAGGAAGCAATAGGATGGAGTGTGGCAGATCTTTAAGGAATAGATCCTTCTATTTGTATGCACCGCATACACTTGGAAGAGGATGCAAAGACCTCAAGAGAGGCACAACGTTGATTAAATCCAAATATGAAGGACGTTGTAATGAAGGAGGTTGTGAAGTTACTAGATGCGAGAATCATTTACCCTATCTCAGATAGTAAGTGGGTTAGTTCCACTCAAGTGGTTCCTAAGAAGTCCGGCATTACGGTGCAACCAAATGATAAGGGTGAATTGGTTCCCCAACGCACCACCACAGGATGGAGAGTTTGCATAGATTATCGGAAACTAAATTCAGTAACTCGGAAAGATCACTTCCCTCTTCTATTTATTGATCAAATCTTAGAGAGATTAGCTGGTCAAAGTTTTTATTGCTTCCTAGATGGATATTCCTGCTATAATCAGGTTGCTATAGACCCAAGGGACCAAGAGAAAACCATCTTTACATGTCCTTTCGGCACATTCGCTTATAGACGCATGCCCTTTGGGTTGTGCAATGCACCGGCGACTTTTCAACGATGTATGATGTCTATCTTTTCGGACATGGTGGAAAATTTCTTGGAAGTGTTCATGGATGATTTCTTCATGTTTAGACCTTCATTCGAATCATGCCTCCAAAATCTATCCCGTGTTCTCACACGATGTCAAGAAACCAATCTAATCCTCAGTTGGGAAAAGAGCCATTTTATGGTTCAAGAGGGCATTGTCCTAGGGCACATTGTGTCTAAGAGAGGAATTAAGGTTGACAAAGCCAAGGTTGAACTTATTTCCAAACTTCCTCCACCATCAACGGTGCGAGAGATTCGTTCATTCCTTGGGCATGCGGGCTTTTACCGCCGTTTCATCAAAGACTTTAGCAAGATCTCTCAGCCTTTGTGTCACCTTCTTGAAAAAGAGTCTTGTTTTACCTTTGATGAAGCGTGCCTTAACGTTTTTGAAAAGCTCCATACCATGCTTACAACCGCTCTAATTCTCATCCCTCCAAATTGGGCTCTCCCATTTGAGATCATGTGTGATGCATCCGATTATGCCATGGGTGCGGTCTTAGGGCAACAGGTAGACAAATTACCACATGTTATCTATTATGCAAGTAAAATCTTCTGAGGCTCAAATCAATTATACCACAACGGAAAAGGAGTTGCTTGCGGTAGTATTTGCCTTAGACAAATTTCGAGCTTATTTATTAGGTTCCAAGGTCATTGTTTATTCAGACCATGCTGCCCTTCGGCATCTTTTGGCCAAAAAGGACACTAAGCCTAGATTAATCCGGTGGATACTCTTGTTGCAAGAGTTTAATTTTGAGATTAGAGACAAAAAGGGAACCGAAAATGTGGTGGCTGACCACCTCTCTAGAATTCTTGTTGAATCCCTCCATGATTCCATTCCAGTTTATGAATCCTTCTCGGATGAACAACTTTTTGTAATCTCTCAAGAGAGTATCCCTTGGTATGCGAACATTGTCAACTAATTGGCAACCGACAAAATACCTTCTTCTTGGACCAAGCAAGAGAAGGATCGATTTTTCTCCCAATCACGATCATATTATTGGGACTATCCTCAATTGTTCAAATATTGCCCCGATCAAATAATCCAAAAATGTGTACCCAACAGTGAATTCCAAAGCATTCTAAAATTCTGTCATACACTTGCTTGTGGGGGACACTTTAGTGCTAAGAAAACCGCAACAAAGATTCTTCAATGCGGGTTTTTCTGGCCAACACTTCATCGGGATGCATACTCATTTTGCCGCTCATATGAGCGATGTGCCTTGGCGCAATGTCTCGGAAGGACATGATGCCTCTCAACCCTATTCTTATTGTTGAGATATTTGATATGTGGGGCATCGACTTCATGGGACCTTTTCCACCATCGACTGGTCATGAGTACATACTTGTGGCGGTAGACAATGTTTCTAAATGGATAAAGGCTGTTGCTACCAAAACCAATGACCACGCAGTCGTGGTTAAGTTCATTCAAGCTAATATCTTTAGCCGTTTTGGTACGCCTCGGGCCCTCATCAGTGACGGAGGTAAACATTTCTGTAATCAGTTCCTTAGAACTTTGCTTACCAAATACTCTGTCACACACAAAGTAGCCACCCCATACCATCCTCAAACTAATGGACAAGTGGAAGTATCCAATAGGGAGATAAAGAACATCCTCGAGAAAATAGTTCGGCCTGACCGAAAAGATTGGTCATTGTGACTAAATAATGCATTATGGGCTTACCGAATTGCTTATAAGACTCCCATTGTCACCTTACCGGTTGGTTTATGGTAAAGCATGCCATCTTCTGGTTGAATTGGAGCACAAAGCTATATGGGCCACCAAAATGTTTAATTTTGACATGCAAATGGCCGGCTCTAATCGAAAGCTTCAATTGAATGAATTGGAAGAATTGCGACATGACGCGTATGAGAACGCTAAAATCTATAAGGCAAAGTCTAAAGCCTTTTATGATCACAATATTCAAGTCAAAACATTTTCTCCGGGACAGATAGTATGGTTGTACAACTTATGCCTCCGTTTGTTTCCCAAAAAACTTCGCTTTTGTTGGGATGGTCCATTTTTGGTTAATTCCGTTGCTCCCCACGGAGCGGTGGAATTGAAGGACTTGAAAGATGGAATGTTGTTCAAAGTGAACGGGCAGCGCCTAAAACCATGCGTGGATGACCAAGTTACCATGGAGTATGTGGATGTCGTCAATTTGACGGATCCCGTTTATTTTGACTCGTGAACCCATTCCAACGTCATGCCATAGACGTATAATGTGGCGCGGTCATGGTAGCTATCATGCTTCCATGATGTTCCTCTAATCCAAAGTAATTTTGTGTCTAAGTCCCATAAGTTCAAGTCCATGAGGTTCTAAATCATGCTGATCAACAAGGCTCTTTTTCAAAATTTCGATTGATCGAAACAAGGATCTCGATCAATCGAGATCTCGATTAATCAAGATTTTGGTCTCGATTGATCGAAATAATATAGATATTTTGGAACATTTTGTCGAGTGCAAAGTACCGAGAGGTGGTTTTTCTCGATGGCATTTCGATAGGTACTCGATCAATCAAAATCTCGATCAATCGAGATCCCATTCTCGATCAATTGAGATCTCGATTAATCGAGATGTGCATCTCGATTAATCGAGATTGCCACACTGGCTGCACGTGATTCACTTATACATTCGAAACTGTCGGGCTCCCTCTCATTTCTCCATTTCTTCTCACGACCATCCGACTTCTCCCTCCAGTCTGAGAGATCCAAAGCAAACCCCGAGCACCGTCTAACCTTTTTCGATCATTCCCGGCCCTCCATCGTCGTTCACCATTGTCCGAGCCTTCCGCATATTCGTGCGAGTTCGTCTCTTCGCGGCTGCGTGTTGGGATTTCATTTTCTTACACCGTTCATCATCTTCACTTTGAGGTAAGTTGATGCTTGCTTTATTTTGTTTGATTTGCCGCTATTTTTGTTAGTTTACCGGCTTAATAAGCATAGATAGATGATGTTGGGTTGGAGTGGCTTGCATTCGCTACGTTCATAATGGGAACTTACGGGTTTCGGGGGTAGGAGTGCGTGTACGGGTGAGATTTTGCATTATTTTTGTTTCGGGTGCTTGATGTTCGGTTTGCAACCATGACCCCATTGTTTCGGTTGCATCCACTTATGTTGCTTTGTTGAGAGCGAGATGAGAGACATATTCGTGCGGGTTGTTTTTGCTTCTGAGTAGACCAAATTAAGTCGATTCGAGCATATTTTGGAGTGCATGTGTTGGCACCATAGACTAGAACTTCTTTTTAATTTTTATTTTTCATTTTAGTATTCATTTTATTTACTTTATTTTTGGAATAAGTGCAGACTGTTCTGGGATTATGGCGCGTGTGAAGAATGTCTCCGTCGTTGTTCGAGATGTGCCCGGGCGAGCCTTCCGGAGTCAAAAGTTCCACCCGGAGCAACGATTTGAGTTGAGGGAGTTCGAGATGCATCCCGATTGCTCATGGGCAGTAGCAGAGCTCCGGCGGCACTGGCTCGACCAGCTATGTGTGCCACCCACCGATGTGGTGTACGAGCGCTTGGTGCAGGTTTTCTATGAGTGCATGACCTATTCATGCACCGAACCCGACACATTAGAGACAGTCGTGGGCGGCTCGACGATTACTATTACGTCGAGTTGGATAGCGTAGATGATCGATATTCCTCACCAGCAACCTCTTGAAATGGTTGACCAGGATGGTCGGCCGCTCTACAGGCCCGAGTTTTCGGCCGACATGACCCTTTTCTCCATCGTGATGGACATGTGTGGCGGGGTGTTTACCACTCCCAGTCACAACTGCACGTCCAAATCGATGTGCCCGAGTGTGTTATGGTTTCTGGACACCGTTCTCATCAAGAACGCGTGTCCTTTACAGCATGTGGCAGAGCACCGGGGCGACCTTCTCCGTTGCCTGTACACTTTCCACACAGGCACATGGCTGTCCCGTCGCTGATCTGGGGACAGATGTACAAAGTCTGGGATGGGCTCATCAACAAGAAGATGAGGTGGGCGTTGAGTTGGCGGCTTCCCTTTCCTTTCCTAGTCGCAGCTTTCCTCAGCCGTGCCAATATACCTGTCAGTGACACAGACATCCAGTTGGCACCGCCCTCCCGCTTCATACATACTTAGTGGTGCGGGTGAGGAGGCACTTGGAGCGCCAGGACCACCAGGGCGATCCACCAGAGGACGTGGACATAGATGCTCCAATGGAGATGGATGAGGATGCGCTCGCAGAGGGTGAGGCATCCGATGAGGAGCTGGAGGATGATAAGATTGATATCGCCGCAGAGCGGCATGAGATTCTGGCGACGGGCTATTCCTGTCTGGCAGCTGACGTTGAGCGTCTCCAATAGGGTTTTGAGGAGCATGTCCAGGTGACGCAGAGTCAGCTGGAAGCTATGAGGACAGACATTACGTCTCTGACGCAGGGTCAGAGGGTGCTTTTAGATGAGTTTTAGGCTTTTTGGCAGGACCGGCAGTTCCTGTTTGCCAGCCGAGCTTCCACCTCCACCTCTACTCCACCCACCGAGCCACCTCCACCACCACCCGCCCTAGAGTAGCTTTATCTTTTCGTATTTTCTGCTTTACTTTCTATTGTTTTTATTTCTTTGTTTTTGATAGGCCATGTTGGCCATGTTAGTTTTTGTGTATTCCAATTGCATGTACCCTTTGTACTGAAACTCATTTTCACATATATGGAATACAGTTGTCCTTTCTTTTATAGCATGTGTTCTATTTACTGTCTTTATTTTTACTTTCTGCCAATATCAGTGCTCTCTATACTTTGACTATGTATGTAGTACCACTTGCCTAATTGTTATATGCGATTCAGTTGATGATTTCTGTTTATTACCGCCTGGTTTCAATTCCCAATACTGTTGAGATTGCTTCAACGCAGTATGGCGTTAATAAAGAAAGGTAGCCCCTTTGCATGCTATACGTTAGCGTGCCTGGATAGTCAATATCTTATCGCATAGACCTCTTTGTCAATTGGGAAACACCAGTTCAGAGCCTTGGATGTGGAGTGATCTCGGTATTGTCCGCTTGTACATAATTCTTTTATCATGTTCTTTTCATGTACTTTTTGTTCCATTTAATGCTCGTGGTATCCAGTTGGTGTTCCGTGCATGTTTTTCTCATTTACAGGATGACCAGCCATGTTGGAATGCCATTTTTGTCGAGTTCTACAGTCCTGGTAAATTCTTTTCTTGTTCTTCTTGTCCAAGCATTGAGGACAATGTTGCGTCTAAGTTTGGGGGTGCGGTATGCTATACCACTTGCATATGCATGCAAATGTTCAGTCTTTGTATTGATTGTCATTGTAGAGCAGTTTTTTTTTCTTTTTCTTGATATTTTTGCATGCTTGCTATGATGTCTTGCTTTTTCAAGGAAGATCATTCGAATAAATGTCTGAGGTAAATGCAGCAGGTAGTTAAGAACTTTAACATTGTAAATACCCGCACTTTTGCAAGCTATGTAATAGGTTAGAACGGTCCACATTTTTGTTCAAATATGAATATGTATGGTTCTTGCCCTAAATTTGTCCTTAATCGCACAAATTCGCACACATGCATTTTAAATTGTGGGGTATAAGTCTGATGGAGAATTTTGTAAATTTTTGTTTTTATTTGAACAACTTAAAGAATGAGTTCTTCCGGTTGTTGTTAAAAAAAAAAAATAAGAGAAAAATATGCAATAAGCCTTTTCACTCAATAAATCGGATCTCTATGCCTCATTAAGCATGGAGTATTCGCATATAAGTGTGCAAGGTTGAGCAATAATAAGCGGGTGGCTTGTTTAAGCTCATCGCCTTGTAAGCTCGGTTATTAAGTCTGAGGGGTGTTTCTTCACCTAATGCCCTAAAACCAATTGGTTTGGGAGTCATTGGCCCAATGCCACTACATGGGCTTGCAAGAAAGCAAAAAGAGCTAAGCATTGCACGGTCATCCGCATATGAGCATTCATGTATGTTTTGCGGTAATGAACAACAGTGTCGAGCTTTTTCAATGAGTTTTTCTTTTAAAAACAGATTTGTTCTTACCTTTCTCCAAATATGACAAAGCCACGCGTTAGAATGCATGTTCACTTTTCAAAGAGGATTTTGGGGTTGGAATCAGTATTTTTGTTCGGACTGACCATTATGTGGGGACTATCGTTTGTTTGTAGTTTGTGAAAGTCCATTTTTGCTAATGATCGCATAGTTCTGTAATATTTGTTGCATTTGCCAAGTGTGAAATGAACGGATAATCATCCTTTATCTGGTTGATGACTGGGCATGATTTAATTTTTGTATGAGATAGTTCATTTCATTTTTTGTAGCATTGCATTGCTAAGGGACTAGCAATGTGTAAGTTTGGTGGTGTGATAAGTGTTTAATATTATGCATTTGAATCCTCTTTATTGCATATGTTAGTCCCGTTATTACGTTTACCAAGGTACGTTTACGGTATTTTTGTGTTTTTGATATATTGCAGGTTTTGTACCAAAAGGAGCAATGTTTGAGGCCATTTGCAGTTGAAGAGCAGAATTCAGAAATGAAGCTAAGGCATCTCGATCAATCGAGATGTTGATCTCGATCAATCGGAATCTCGATTGATCAAGGCATGCATTTCGATTAATCGAAATCTCGATCAATCGAGATTCCAATCTCGATCAATCGAGAATCTACAGACCCACTTGCCCACTTGCTCACCTGCTCTTCCCACTTGTAACAAAATCCACCTTTTTGCACGACTTGGATGGATTTTCTGACTTGAAGAAGACACATGGAGATATTATAGATTTAGTTGGTATATATATTGATATATATATATATATATATATATATATATATATATATATATATATATATATATATATATGGTGGGTCCCAAGGATGAAAAGTAGCCACAAATGTATAAAAGGAGCCTTTTTCTCTCACACAATAGATACCATACATAAAGACTTTCGGGAGAGGAGGAAGGGAAGCTGAACCAGACCTTGAAGCTTCATTTTCTCCATCAATGGAAGAGTGCAAGGCTGCCATGATCAACTAACTTCTCTACTAGGGTGTGGGTGAAACCCCTAGCCATATAAACTTGTTCATTTTTGTAGCATTATTTGGGATTTGATTTCAAATGTTGATTACTTAGTCTAGTGACAATGTACACTTATACATTTCTTATATATATTCATTTGATGTTGATTTTATTCTAGTCTTAGAGTAGAATCTATCATGTGAATGCACAACATTTGCATCTTCCATAAGAAATGCAAATGATGGCTAGGTAATGGTATTTAAATTGAATGTGTTGTTCTTGCTTGTATAAACCATGCCAAGATAAGGTAGTTTGGATGCATTTAGGTTCACTTAGAGAGTAGGGTAATTAGTTAGGTTGAAGAACTATGCTTGTTGAAAATGGATTATGATAGGTTTGTGCACACATTGATCTTTTGATATGTTGTTGAGGTCACAAGCCTAATGACATTGTTAGACATTTAATTTTATAAATCCCAAGCTTGCTACACTTATGGACATGTGAATAGCTAGTGGTGGAAACCACCCCTAGTTCTCTCTCCCAACTTATAACTCTTTAAATTTAGTATTTTTACATTTCATGCAATAGTTTTAAAACAAAAATCAAAACCTTGTTTTTAGAATTAAAGTAGAATTAATCTCTCTTAAAGAAGACATCCAAGATGAGTAGATGAAGTCTACATCAAGGAGATTCATTCAACCATTTATTTTAACTCAAATCAGCCCAAGAAAGAGGTCCAAGAGAATTACAGCTGCTTAAGAAGGTTTCGAGCCTGAAGCCCAAATCTGCGCATAATACAGTCTTAATCCCGTTTTGGAAAATGGACCAGAAGTCTTATTTTTGAGCCTCCAATTGACATAATTTTTGCGCTAGGTTGAACAAAATTTGATTCTGCACACTTTTCTATTTCACGAATATTCCGTAAGTCGGACTTCTAGTGGGTCAAAAGTTGGGCCGAAGTCAGTAGAAAAAACCCACCTGATTAGTGCTGCGGGAAACCCTAATTTATTCCTAATGGGATTAGGACTTTGGTGTATTCTCTTGGGGAATAAAGTGAAGAATAAAAGGCTGAGTTTGGGGGATATTACAGAGATTGGAGAGTCTGAGAGGGCTGAGAAGAGAACAGAAACATATTTGTAGAGCCATTGAAAAATGAAGTCATACGCATAATTCATGAAGATGATGCCTTCTTCCTCAACAGTTGAAGCTTCTTCTTCTATCATGAGCGGCTAGTTCATCCACTAGGGTTTTGATGCAGCCCTAACAAAGCATCAATGGTTTGATTGTTTTAATTATTGGGGACCTTTATATAAATGCATAGATTGTGTAATTCAGAGGATTCTTATTATAGAATTGAGCAATAAAAGTCTTGTAAATTCAATCTCAATGATTTCTTATCTTGTCTTAGATATTTAGTTGTTGTTATTGAACTCAATCTCTCTTGTTTTTTGTGATCATGAGAGCGATTATTACACAATGGTAATCACTGAATATATTATTAAGAGCTTTGATGGATTATGCCTAGAGAAGATGAACCATACTGCACCCTAGATTAGAGTAGTTAGGCAGATGGCCCATGCCAATCGAAGATAGTCCATGGCTTAGCCTTAATCATATGTTATCTTCTTGATGGATGAAGGTGAGCTTGTAGCCACCGACACCACTTATGCATGATGTAATTCCCCATAGTTGATTCAATTGACCATTGATTGTGGAGTTAGTGGTGAAGTCAAATTTCCTAGATTTCTCTCATATTATCTTCACTTTTTATCTACTTTGATTTATTTTATTTTATCTTTTTAATTAGTTTAAAAATCAGAATTCTTTTCTTATAAATTTAATTAGAATTAATTCAGTATTCCAACTCATCAGACCATAATCCCTGAGGTACGATACCTCTTTCGATAGCCATATTCTGCAAGGAATTCATTCTATTGCGAAGTGTGAAAATTTTTAATTGATATTTTTTGAGTCACACTCACACACGAATCAAAATTTTGGCGCCGTTGCTGGAGATTATCTATTTGATTGATTGGATTTTATAGAATTAATTTTAATTGGATTTTTAGTTTAGGAAATTTTTATATTTTATTTTTAATTTTGTTTTTGTTTTCTTTTCAGGTGCTTTTGGTTAATATATGCAAGGTCGTCGTTCTATAGCTGACCCTTTGATACCTCTTGATCCTGAGCCTGAACGTACTCTTAGACAACAGAGGCACATCCCTGTTGATACCATAATGCAAGAGGAAGAATTAATTGAAGACATGGCAGAAGAGAGGAATAACAACCTTGTTTCTAATGCTGATGGAGAAAGAGCTAGATTGGTTAGGGACTACTATGTTCCTGAGGCATATACCTCTCTAGCAGGTTTTCAACTACCCAATGTCACAGCACAGAATTATGAGATCAAGTCCAGCATTATTCAGATGCTACCATCTTATTTTGGACTGACTCAAGAAGACCCTTACAAGCATCTGGATGACTTCATTGAAGTGTGCTCAACTACCAAAATTCATAACTTCTCTGAAGATGCTTTCAGAATGAGACTTTTTCCATTCTCCTTGAAAGACAAAGCAAAGTATTGGTTCAATTCTCTATCGGCAGGTTCTATCACGACTTGGACTCAGATGCAACATGAGTTTCTCAAGAAGTATTTTCCGATAGGGAAGACCAATCAGTTCAGACGTGCTATCACTGGTTTCTCCCAACATGAGGGGGAACAATTTTATGAGACATGAGAAAGATTCAAGGACCTTCTGAGGAAGTGTCCCCATCATCAAGTTCCTAAGTGGCAACTAGTGAAAAGTTTTCATGAAGGGCTCACAGAAGCCAACAGACAGATGGTTGATGCGTCGTGTGGAGGTACTTTTATGTTGAAGAGTGAAGAAGAGGCATGGACTTTATTTGAAAATCTTAGTGACAACTCTCTACAACATGTGTCCTCTAATCGTTCTAGTAGACCTGCCACTACAAGGAAGACTGATAGGATTTTTGAGGTTGGTGCTTCAGAAGCTATGCCAATTGATATTGATTTAATTGCACAGAAGGTAGCAGCAATTATGGCTACCAATCAAACTCTTTCTACTTCAAATCCTTCATTGCTAGGCCTTTGTGAATTTTCCTCTAGTCTTATACATAATGTGAGCAATTGTCCTTCAATGGGGTAATTTTCTGATGTTCAACATGAGCATGTCCAAGCTACATTCACTGGACCAATGAATCCTCCACGAGGTAACACTTACAATCCTACATAGAGGAATCATCCTGGTTTTTCTTACAGTAACCAAGGGGCAGCAATGCAACCATCATATCAACCTAGGACTTTTGTGCCTCAACAGCAATATCAAACACAAAGTCCTATGGCCCAAAAATTTTTTGCTATTGAAGACAAGTTGACACTTACCTTGTCCAAATTTGACAAGCTTGATTCTCTTATAGAGACAGTGCAAGCTATTGCAGCAACAGTACAATCTACAGTTCAGCTAGTGCACTCACATTCTCAATCCATTGCCAAACTGGAATCTCAGTTTGGACAGCTTGCTACTTCATTGAGTAGAAGAGAAGAAGGGAAGCTCCCTAGTCAACCAATTGCTAATCCAAGAGGGATGCAAGCTTCCACAAGCAACCCACACCATGAGCAAGTCCGAGCCATTACCACTTTGAGGAGTGGGAAAATAATTGATAATAAGGTGGGTGAGAAGAAAGAAGAAGAAAAAGTGACCACAAATCCAAGTGCTGAAATTCCTTATGAGCCCAAGGCTCCTTTCCCACAACATTTCCTTGAAGCATCTAAATTGGGAAAGCAAGGGGACAAGCTGCATGACATGATGGAGGTGTTTCAACAAGTGAAGATTAATTTGCCACTCCTTGATGCCATCAAGCAAATTCCTCCTTATGCTAAATTTTTGAAGGACTTGTGTACTCATAAAAGGCGTTCTAAAAGTCATGTGCCAAAGAAAATGATGCTGCCACAACAAGTAAGTTCTATCATTCAGCAGTGTACTCCTCCCAAGTACAAAGATCCTGGTGTCCCAACTATCTCATGCATTATTGGGGAGCACCATGTTGATAAAGCTCTTCTTGATTTGGGTGCAAGTGTGAATTTGCTACCCTATTCAGTTTACTTACAATTGGGCTTGGGAGAATTGAAGCCTACCTCGGTGGTATTACAATTTACAGACAGATCAACAAAGCAACCCCGAGGAATCATAGAAGATGTGCTCATTAAAGTGGAAAAGTTCTACTTTCCTGTTGATTTCATTATACTTGACACTGAGCCAGTTCATAATCCGAAGAGGCACATTCCAGTGATCCTTGGTCGACCTTTCTTAACTACCGCTGATGCTTGCATAAATTGTAGATTGGGGATCATGGATATTTCATTTCGCAACATGAAGGTTAAGCTTAATATTTTCAATGCTGTTGAGAATCCTCCAGGTCAGACAGATGTTTTCTTCATGGATTCTGCGGATGTGTCTGAATCTACAGATGAAATAAAGGTGCAAGAAAAATAGAAGGAAAAGAAGATGTTTGAAGATCAATTTTCTACCATTGTGGTAAATTCTGTATCCACTACACTTTCCAAAACATTTCAGAGTGAGCAATTGTTTGGAGTATCCGACAACTCCACACCTTGGTATGCTAATATTGTGAATTATTTAGCCACGGGAAAAGTGCCAAGAGACTGGACTAAGCGAGAATGTGATAGAGGGTACCGAGGTAATTGGACTCAAGACGGGTGAAAAATCGTGCTCTCAATCGACCTTGGGCGATGGAGACTCAAAAATATCAAGTCTCGGTCGACCTTGGGTGATGAAGGGTCCAACAGGCATCCAGGGGGGGATCGATCGCCCCAGCAAAGGGGGGATTGATTGCCCCATGTTTTTTTTAGGAGATACCCACCAGCAGGTGGGCGATCGATCGCCCACCCTAAGGGGGATCGATTGCCCAAGCCCATGGGTGGGCTGGCTGAGACTTCTTCTTATAAATGGACTCCCACTTTTCCTTGGTTGCTACCACTTGCATCTTTTACCTCTTTGAGCTCCAATTCAAGTCCTACTTCAACCGAAAAATTAATTTCTGCAATTGGTGATTATTAAACAAGAATTCAACGTTGATTATCATCATCATCAACATCAAAACTGGATCAAGAATCACTAGTTCTCAAAGGAAGCTTTCACTTTTTCAAGTTCAACATCAAAGTAAGTGAAGTTTTTCTTTGGTGAAATTGTGCAATTCTTTTTGAGGGCTTTTGAAGACCAAGTTTGGGGAATCAATTTGGTGCATTTACTTGTTCGATTTGGGTGGAAAAATTACCGAATATAAGAGGTTGAAGGTTACAAATTAATTGTGCACACCAAATGTTCGATTTAATTCCTCAACCACACTTTTTCTACTTCTATGGCACCCAAGAGAGCAAGTCACCAAGGTGCTTCAAGTTCACGTAATCCTCACCGAGCGAGGCATGATCCAACCACCGGTTCTTCACGATCTCGCCGAGAAGGTATTCATGAGAGATGGCATCCAAGGGCTTTGAACTTTGAAACTACATTTGACATAGCCGAACTCTATGGTATGTTTTCTGAGACACGATGGGGGATTTTTGACATCCGTCGTCGTCGGTCAGCATCCATTTTTGTTCCACTCTCGTCTACTATCTACCCGAGGCTTGTCAAGGTATTTTATCAAAACTTAATGCCGACACCTGATCAGCGGGATATGCTTACTTCTTCAGTAGATGGAATAATAGTTCGGGTGGACATGCCATCCATTGCTATTGCCATGGGTTGTCCTCATGAGTGCCCAGATGATTTATCTCATATCTATACTCCTCTACCCGACGATTTGTCAGTGGGTAATTTGGTTGCACGTTTGTGTGCTAATCAGTTTTCCGGGCTGAAAAGGAATGCAGCTTCCAAGTCTTCAATGCCAAATCATTTATGGTTCCTTGACGCTGTTCTACTCAAGAATGTCTGTCCAATTGGACATAAAACCGAGTGATGTCAAGAGTTCCTCAAAGCTTTATATGCTATACATTTTGGGCATTGGCTGTCATTCCCACAGATTGTCTGGGGCCAGATGGAGAAGTTCTATTCCAAGGTTGTGGCCAAGGCACCAGATAGTGCAAGTGACTGGGAGTTTCCATTCCCGACTATCATTCATCAGTTGCTTGTTGCATAGGGGTATGCAGTCTATGAGGATGAGCTTGCTTTTCCACATGATCTTCATTATGGCACGCATGACTGGAATTTGAGCCGATCTCATATGCACCAGAGAGTCATAGCGGCGCCTGGTGAAGTATCTCGGTTGGCCCAGGGAGGAGAACACGTAGATATACCACCACCGGTGGAAGATCCAGAGGCAATGGAAGCGGAGGAAGAGGAGGTGCATGCACAGGCTGGTGGCCATGATTATCAGTATTTAGAGGGGCATATTGCTGGGTTAACAGCCCAGTTTGGCACCCTACAGACAGAGGTCTCCACACAGTTTGGAGCAATGAGGACAGAGATGGCGGATCACTTTCGTGACACTCGCCAAGAGCCACTAGAGATGAGGAGGATGCTACGTGCACTGATGCGCCAAGCAAACTTGGATCCGGATGCTCAGTCACCACCACACCCTTGACAGGAAGGTAACCATCTTTTGTATTTTATTTTATTTTTATTTTTTATTTTTCTTTTTAAAATTTATTTTTCTTTCTGTAGTTAGATTTTTATTTCTTAGAAAAAAAAATATTTGAAAAATGAAAAAAAATAATTTATTTTATTTTATTTTTTAGGATTTTTCTCTTTCATATGTATTTTCACCCATACTATTTCACTTGATCTTTGGGGTATAGTGGTTTGTTTTGACAGGTTGAAACATCCAAGTTTGGGGGTGTGCTTTCATTGCCTTCATGCTATTGGTTTGCTATCTTTTCTCACCACTACTCCGGATTTCTGGTAACATCGTTCTTACCCTTCTCTTTGCTTCGATTGGATGTACATTGAGGACAATGTACATTTTAAGTTTGGGGGTGAGGCGATGCCTATTTTTGTGCTCAATGCAATATGGGGGGAAATTTGTGTGAAATTCTTTTTGTATTAGGATTTTATTTTATTTTATTTTCTTAGTTTGTTTATTATTTTCTTTTGTTTTGTTTTTAGATAGAATGTTTTGACATTATTCAAAGGATTAATACCTTATGTAGGGGCATAACTTGTAATTTTTGAGTATGTTTTAAATTTTTGAGAATTATGGTTTAGATTAAGTGGTTTTAATCATGGTTTGCAATAACATGTTTTGAAGTGATTAATTTTAGTTTCCTTACATGCACAAAAAACTTTGGTTTTGAGTTATTAAGTTACATATGCTTGATATTAATTAGTATCTCTTGAGAATGAGTACCGATTATGTGTTTTACTTGACTTCAATGAAAAAGAAAAAAAAAGGAAAAAAAAAGTGATGAATAAGCAAATCAATTTGATTCTTTTCATGAGTAACCGGGCCTCTATGCCTCAGGAAGCACAGAGTGTTCGCGTCAAAAGTGAAAGGGTGAGAAAAGATGAGCATTGGTTGTCTTGATTTGGAGCCTGACTGATTCGAGTAATTAGGTCTTTGGGGTATCTTAAAGCCTAGTGCCCTAAAGCCATCTGGTTTGGGAGTCACTGACTGAAAGCTTGGTACATGGATCTTTCAGAAAGCTTAATAGATCAAGACATTGCACAACCAATAAAGCAATGAAAAAAAAAGAATGAAAAAAAAAATGAAAAAGTCATGTATGCATATTGGGAAGTATGATTTCAATAAGGAGAACTAGTAAGTTAGAAGGGTATGTGCCTTAATATATTCAGAGCTGGGTTATGCTACATGAGATGACTGCTAGTTCACTTTACACGAGGAAGCTAGAGTTGATTATTTTGAGATATGTTGATGTGAATTATGCATGGGAACCATTGATTTGAATTATAGAATTTGAAAGTTTGAAATTATTCTTGAATGCAAGTTTGTAACTGTATATTGTAATCTTCTTCTTGAATTAATGTTGAAACAGAATTTTGAATGTTTGTGGGTAACATTTCTGGAAACCCTCACGAGACTATACTCGTCCACTAGGGGGAACCTAAGGGTTTAAAGGCTTGTTGCATATGCTAAATGCAATCATTTCTCCCATGAAAGTGGAGTTGGGTAGTTTAGTTAGTATTTGTTAGTTTCATTTGTTTTAGTTTTATTTTATTCTATTACTAAGGGACTAGCAATATGTAAGTTTGGGGGTGTGATCGGCGTTGAATGTTACTAATTCTAGCCTCTTAACTTATGTATTTTATTCTCTTAGTGATAGAGTATTTTGTTATTTACTTCGTTTTAGTGTTTTCTGTATTTTCAGGCCTTAATGATTATTTCAGTTATTCTTGAATGCAAGTTTGTAACTGTATATTGTAATCTTCTTCTTGAATTAATGTTGAAACAGAATTTTGAATGTTTGTGGGTAACATTTCTGGAAACCCTCACGAGACTATACTCGTCCACTAGGGGGAACCTAAGGGTTTAAAGGCTTGTTGCATATGCTAAATGCAATCATTTCTCCCATGAAAGTGGAGTTGGGTAGTTTAGTTAGTATTTGTTAGTTTCATTTGTTTTAGTTTTATTTTATTCTATTACTAAGGGACTAGCAATATGTAAGTTTGGGGGTGTGATCGGCGTTGAATGTTACTAATTCTAGCCTCTTAACTTATGTATTTTATTCTCTTAGTGATAGAGTATTTTGTTATTTACTTCGTTTTAGTGTTTTCTGTATTTTCAGGCCTTAATGATTATTTCAGTTAAAACCAAGCTTTTGGGCTTTTAAAGAAGACATCCAAGATGGTTAGATGAAGTCTACATCAAAGGGAACCATTCAACCATTTATTTCAACTCAATTCAGCCCAAGGAAGAGGTCTAAGAGAATTACAGCTTCTTAAGAAGGTTTCGGGCCTGAAGCCCAATTCTGCGCATAATACAGTCTTAATCCCGTTTTGGAAAATGGACCAGAAGTCTTATTTCTGAGCCTTAAATCAACTTAAGTTTCCTATAAGGTTGAACGAAATTTGATTCTGCACACTTTTGTATTTCACGAAAATTTCGTAAATCGGACTTCTACTGGGTCAAAAGTTGGGCCGAAGTCAGCAGGAAAAACCCACCTGATTAGTGCTGCGGGAAACCCTAATTTATTCCTAATGGGATTAGGACTTTGGTGTATTCTCTTGGGGAATAAAGTGAAGAATAAAAGGCTGAGTTTGGGGGATATTATAGAGATTGGAGAGTCTGAGAGGGCTGAGAAGAGAACAGAAACATATTTGCAGAGCCATTGAAAAATGAAGTCATACGCATAATTCATGAAGATGATGCCTTCTTCCTCAACAGTTGAAGCTTCTTCTTCTATTATGAGCGGCTAGTTCATCCACTAGGGTTTTGATGCAGCCCTAACAAAGCATCAATGGTTTGATTGTTTTAATTATTGGGGACCTTTATATAAATGCATAGATTGTGTAATTCAGAGGATTCTTATTATAGAATTGAGCAATAAAAGTCTTGTAAATTCAATCTCAATGATTTCTTATCTTGTCTTAGATATTTAGTTGTTGTTATTAAACTCAATCTCTCTTGTTTTCTGTGATCATGAGAGCGATTATTACACAATGGTAATTACTGAATATATTATTAAGAGCTTTGATGGATTATGCCTAGAGAAGATGAACCATACTGCACCCTAGATTAGAGTAGTTAGGCAGATGGCCCATGCCAATCGAAGATAGTCCATGGCTTAGTCTTAATCATATGTTATCTTCTTGATGGATGAAGGCGAGCTTGTAGCCACCGACACCACTTATGCATGATGTAATTCCCCATAGTTGATTCAATTGACCATTGATTGTGGAGTTAGTGGTGAAGTCAAATTTCCTAGATTTCTCTCATATTATCTTCACTTTTTATCTACTTTGATTTATTTTAGTTTATCTTTTTAATTAGTTTAAAAATCAGAATTCTTTTCTTATAAATTTAATTAGAATTAATTCAGTATTCCAACTCATCAGACCATAATCCCTGAGGTACGATACCTCTTTTGATAGCCCTATTCTGCAAGGAATTCGTTCTATTGAAAAGTGTGAAAATTTTTAATTGATATACTTTTTGAGTCACACTCACACACGAATCAGTCCTCGTGGGATCTATATCCTCTATATAGAACGATATCTACAAAGATTCGTGCTCTTGCGAGTGGATAAATTATATTTTGAAAAAGGTCAAAAATAAGCTTACAATTACAATCAAGTTTAACCACATCAGAGAGCTTAAACCAACTCCAATTGTCCTATAACTTGCGGATAGTTCGGTTAAGCAACCTCGAGGAATCATTGAGGATGTTCTCATCATAGTAGACAAATTTTACTTTCCAGTGAATTTCATTGTCCTTGACACTGAACTCGTCCGAAATCCAAAAAAATATGTATCTATAATCCTTGGTCGACCTTTCTTAGCCACGACTAATGCATGCACAAATTGCAGAACAGGGGTTATGGACATATCTTTTGGGAATATGAATGTAAGATTGAATGTCTTCAATACTTCACAATATCCGTTAGATGCAAAAGAATGCTTCTCCCTTGACATCATTAATGAAATGGTTGAAGATTCACTTTCATCATTTTTATCGAAAGACCCTTTAGAGGCATTCTTGACTCACTATGATTTTGAAACTTATGACATCGAAAATAGTGAAGTCAATTCTACGTTTGAGATTGATACTATCATGGACTTTTCACTATGGAAAATGTTAAAAGAGCTACTTTCGTTATTGTCTAGTACTTCTCCTATTCCATCCCTTGAATCCCCACCCAAATTAGAACTCAAACCACTTTCGAACAAGCTAAAGTACATTTTCTTAGGTTCTAATGAAACAATTCTAGTTATCATTGCTTCGGACTTGACGAAGGACTAAGAAAGTAGTTTGTTGACTGTATTTCGACTGCATAAAGAGGCGATTGGATGGATTGTAGCTGATTTAAAAGGAATCGATCCTTCTATTTGTATGCATCGCATTCATCTGGAGGATAATGCTAAACCATCTCGTGAGGTACAAAGAAGATTGAATCCAAATATGAAAGAAGTTGTGATGAAGGAAGTAGTCAAGTTGTTAGATGCAGGAATCATCTATCCCATCTTTGATAGCAAATGGGTGAGCCCCATTCAAGTGGTACCTAAGAAGTCTGGAATCACCGTAGTTGAGAATTCAACTAGAGAACTAATTCCACAACATATAACAACTGGATGGCGTGTGTGCATTGATTACAGAAAACTCAACTTTATAACTAGGAAGGATCACTTTCCCTTACCATTTATTGATCAAATCCTAGAATGTCTGGCTAGTCAGAGTTACTTTTGTTTTCTGGATGGATATTCTGGCTATAATCAAGTAGTGGTCGATCCAAAGGATCAAGAGAAGACAACCTTCACATGTCCATTCGGATCATTTGCTTATAGACGCATGCCCTTTGGGTTATATAATGCACCTGCAACATTTTAAAGGTGAATGATGTCTATTTTTTTGGATATGGTGGAAAAATTTCTTGAAGTTTTTATGGATAACTTTTCAGTCTTTGGACCTTCTTTTGAAAAATGTCTCCAAAATTTATTAATTGTTCTTCAGTGTTATAAAGAGACAAATTTGATCTTGAGTTGGGAGAAGAGTCATTTCATGCTAAAAGAAGGAATAGTGTTAGGACACATTGTATCAGAAAGAGGAATTAAAGTAGATAGAGCCATGGTTGAACTCATTTCTAATCTTCCACCACCTACATCAGTGCGGCAAATTAGATCATTCCTTGGACATGCAGGATTTTATCGTCAATTTATCAAAGAATTTAGCAAGATAGCTAAACCATTGTGCAATTTACTTGCTAAAGATACTCCTTTCAACTTTGATAAAATATGTCTTCAAGCTTTTGAAAAGATCCATTCTCTTCTAGCTTCTACCCCTATTATAAAACCTCCTGATTGGTCTTTACCATTTGAGATCACATGCGATGCATCCGAATATGCTATGGGAGCTATCTTACGACAATGTGAATATAAGCTTTCTCATGCTATCTACTATGATAGTAAAACCCTCTCAGATGCTCAGTTGAATTATACAACAACTGAGAAGGAATTACACGCCGTCGTGTTGCCTTGGATAAATTTTGATCATATCTGTTAGGATCCAAGGTAGTTGTGTATTCTAATCATACTGCTCTAAAGCACTTGCTAGCCAAGAAAGAAACCAAGCCCCGTTTGATTAGATGGATACTCTTGCTTCAAGAGTTTGATTTTGAAATACGAGACAAGAAAATTTTTGAGACTGTAGTAGCTGATCATCTTTCTCGAATTATCATTAAATCTTCTGATTTCATCCCAGTTCATGATTCCTTTTCGAATGAGCAACTATTGACAATTACTGATGAGAAAGTCCCTTGGTTTGTTGACATTGTGAAATTACCTAGAAATAGGTAAAATTCCTTTGAATTGAACCAAGTAAGAAAAAGACCGATTCTTTTTCCAAATAAGGAGGTATTTCTGGGAGATCCTGAATTGTTTAAATACTGTCTAGACCAAATAATCTATTGTTGTGTCCCCGAAAGCGAGTTTCAAAGTATTCTTATTTTTTGTCACACCTTAGCATATGGAGGACATTTCAGTGCTAAAAAGACCTCTCAGAAGGTTTCACAAAGCGGATTCTTTTGGCCATCATTATTTTGAGATTCTTATAATTTTTGTCGAGCTTGTGAGCGATGTCAGAAATTAGGATCAATGTCTAGGAAAGACATGATGCCTTGAAATCCCATTTTAATCATTGAAATCTTTGATGTATGGGGTATAGATTTCATGGGACCATTTCCACCATCATTTGGATGTGAGTACATACTGTTAGCCATAGATTATGTATCTAAATGGATTGAAGTAGTTGCCACCAAATCGAATGATCACAAAGTTGTGATTAAGTTTATTCAAATGAATATTTTTACTCATTTTGGTACACCGAGCGCAATAATAAGTGATGGAGGTAAACATTTTTGTAATAGGTGTCTTCAAACCTTGCTTATTAAATACTCTGTTACTCATAAAATAGCTACACCTTACCATCCTCAAACAAGTGGACAAGTTGAAGTATCTAATAGGGAAATAAAGCATATTCTTTAAAAAACAGTTAGACCGAACATAAAAGATTGGTCTTTAAGGTTGAATGATGCACTTTGGGCCTATCAAATTGCCTTCAAAACTCCCATTGGAATGTCCCCTTATCGTCTTGTTTATGGGAAAGCTTGTCATCTCCCAGTTGAATTAGAACACAAAGCTCTTTGGGCCATTAAGAAATTTATTTTTGTCATGAAAATGGCTGGCTCAACCCAAAAATTCCAACTGAATAAACTTGAAGAGATGAGAAATGATACTTATGAAAGTGCAAAAATTTATAAAGCTAAAATGAAGGCATTTCAGGATAAAAATATTGTGAATAAAACCTTTGTTCTGGGTCAGAAAGTTTGGTTGTTCAATTCTAGATTAAACTTCTTTCTTGGAAAGCTTCATTCACGTTGGGATGGTCCTTTCATAATTTCATCTATTTTTTCCTATGGAGATGTGGACTTCAAGATCCTAAGAATGATAACCTTTTCAAGGTCAATGGTCAAAGATTGAAACTTTAAGTAGAAGACAATGCACAAGCAGAAGATGTTGAATCCGTTAACTTGACGGATCCTATTTATTTGACTAGAGAGACATCATCATGTCTACCTTAGACGATAAACTTGGGTCATTCACTCCTTTTGCTTGGCGAGGAGTATAAAGATGAGATTCCAAGAATTGGTTGTATATGCGAGCCATTAGGGACCTGAACCCAACCTAGCATTAGGAAATGGCCTACCTAGCTTTATAAGTTTCCCTCCTGCACGAGTGGTAGCAACTAGCAATCGACGAGCTAGAATGGCATAACCAACAACTATCCATTGTTGAACTCAACACGTCTTGACAATCTGAAGCTAAAAGAGTCATTTTTATGAATGTTGCATTTTTTTTTGGTGATAAGATACAATAGTTGTATTATTACTGTAGGCAAGAGATTGTTTTAGCCCCAAAAGTTTTGATTTACAAATTTTTCATGGATCCATCGTCCACCAATGATAAAAAGGATACTTTGGTTTGGTGTCCAAAAATCAAAGTGACTTTTTTATGGGATAAACTTCCATTTCACCTTCAAGAAGACATCCTTGCAAGGGCGAGTACATTTAATGGAAAGTCATCATTTGCTCGTAGACGTAAAGCCAAGCGTTTGGGATGGTTTAAGAATTGTCTCTCTGAAACCTACCTCGGATTACAACCATTGAGCGATTATGGCCGACCATTCATGGTTTATTACTGTACTCCTCGTTCTTACCAGGATCGTGCTCGTTTGTATAGAAAAGATCCACCTTGATAGGAAGATCCTAACTTGGGATGATATGTATTCCTATCGTTACTTAAGATTAAGTTTGGGGTAACTCATTTCCTTTTGTCATTCTTGTTCACCTTTTCTTATGTATGTTTCTTTTGTTTTTAAATTTTTGATTTTTTTTTGTTAATGCGTATTCTGAAATTCTCAACTGCTTTTCTAAAAAAAAAAAAAAAAAACCACCCATTCTCTGACTATGTATGTAGTACCAATTCTATAAGTTGTGATATGATTGATAAAACTGATGATTTTTGTTTATTAAAGTCTAGTTTCGATACCCAGTACTGTCGAGATTGCTTCAACACAGTATGACTTTAACAAAGAAAGGCAACCCCTTTGTACTCTATACGTTAGCGTGTCTAGATAATCAATATCTTATCACATACACATCTTGAAAAATTGGAAACCACCAGTTCAGAGAATGGGAAAAAAGTAGTACTTGTGGTTTTCACCTAAAAAAAAAAATATTGAGAATGAAAATTTTAATAAATCTTTCAGAAAGCCAACAATACATGTGCCATTGATTTTAACACTGACTTTCAATAGGTTGACATTAATTTTGTTTTGAATGAGGAAAAGAAGGATGTCCCTCAACAATAGCCATAAGTCTCCCATGATTCTCCTGAATTAGATTGCCAGAACTCTGCAGCTCATCCAGCTTTGTCTTAATTTCATTAGAATACTCAGTTACAAGTTTTCCTAACTGTTTATTCTCCGCTTTCAGTTCTCTATTTTTTTTCTGAAAATCCTTCACTTTCTCTGAAGAACTTTAACGTTGGTTGTTAGCACCTGAACTATATTCGTTCTAGCTAACAGACGTTGGCCCATGTTTGAAACAGATACAACTGACTGAATGCTGAGAGTTAAAGAGTCTTCAATGGCTATAATGTTTGACCTATTTGACAAAATTCTTTCATCTTGAGGAGTCAGCAAATTATTAGTTGCTTTCGTATTAGCATCAAGCATCACAGATTCCTCCACTATGTGAGGGTCAGTAAAGGATAGGATTGTTGTCTGTCCAACATTGGTTGATGGCACCTTAGGCAACACATTTAAATAGAAGTGACTTTTGAAAAAAGAAGAGGAAGCCATTTTTGAAAGCTTGTGATGAAGAAGAAAGATAGATACAACAATGTTACAATATTAAAAAAACTACTCTTCAAATACATCAAAATTTAACACACCAATCACGCATCTCGAATTTCAAACTCTGATTTGAATTTCAACCTGATATAGCTTTTACGGCTATGTCAGGTAATTTTGTTAAACATAGATGGCTTGTTTGTCAACGACATCAATTAAATGTGTGGCTGTATGTTTGAAAAGTGTGCAATACAGGTGCGATACATGTATGAGAAACTCTTTTACCAAAAAAGTGAGAAGAATTAGATTGATTAAAGAAATTGAAAGAGTGAGTGTTAGCAATTTGTGTTTCTTCTTCGTGTTATCCAAAATGTCTAAAACTACTTGTGGTGATTGTAAATTCTTGAGAAACAAATGTGATAAGTATTGCATTTGTGCTCCTTATTTTTGCCATGAAGATAGTATAGACACTTTTGCTGCCATACATAAAATTTTTGGGTTTAGCAACTTCACAAAACTCTTTGCTCATCTCCAGTAGAAAATCGGGGTACAACTGTTCTAACTATGGAAAATGAAGCTCAAGCTAGGCTTCACGATCCCATTTTTGGTTGTATTTCATATATTCTTTCTCTGGAATGGAAAATTCTAAATCTACAAGCACAATGGCTTCTCTCAGTCAACTAGCGGCTCAAAACTTTACTTTAAGCTCCTCCAGTGTAAACCCTAATGATATTTTTGAAGGGAATTTTTTGTCACACTCACCAGATAATTATGTTCAAAGCTGGGTTCCATCTGAAAATGTGGACATGGCACCACTGTTGAATTAGGACTTATGCAACAATTTTGACACCAATTCTTATTGTCAAAATCAGCTTATGGATCCAAACATCGTACAAAATGATGGTTATAAGCTTCAATCAATTGTTTCTTCCTATCTACGTCATTCATAAATTAAGCAACATGCTCATACTTTAGATGAATGATGAAATCTTAACTCTTTTTTTGTTCTTTATTTGTGTTTAGCTTATTTTGGATGTTCAGATTGATTTTGTTTAGTTGGCTTGGTTGGTATGTATTGTGTTCTTCATGACAGGTTCTTGTATCCAAGTTTGGGGGGATGACTAACCCTTATTCATATGGATGCTTAACCAGATTTTGATATTTCTACCACCACAGTAATATTGTTATATCACTTACCATATGCTTTATGTTTTTGTTACACATTGAGGACAATGTGTGATTTAAGTTTGGGGGTAAGGAAGAACAATTTTGTGTTGCTATATTTATTTTGTGTTACAAAAAAAAAAAATGGTAATTTTTACACTATGATTTGATTCTTTGATATTCAATATGTAAATAATTTTTGAAAATCTTGAAGCTTTAGTGTATTTTATCGATTTTATCCTATCTTTTAGTTAGAATAAACTTCATGAATTTTAAAACTCAGAAAAATATTAGTCACGATAGCCCTTTGATATAAATTGAAAATTGATTATTGATTGCATGTTAGAAATCCAAAGAATAAAATTGGAGATTTAACCCTGTGAGCTTTTGTGATATTCTTATTATTTTGAGGGTTAAAAGGTTAAATTCTAAAATTTTCATTGAGTTTGCATAATTTGTTGATCGGTCTCATTATTTTTCTTTTGTTCAAATATTGAGAATTTTATGCCACACTATCTTTTGAGTTCACACTTGTTGAAGAATTATACTAATCCTTGAGAAATGATTTTAGGGCATCTTTGGATATTTTTGAGCCTTTAAATTTTTTTCTTGGTAATGCAATACCACTAGTTAACCCATCGAGCTTTAGCTAACCTTCCTTTCACAACCCTTTTATCAAAGTGTTTCAGAATCTATATGATCAATAGATATCAAAAGAGCAAGTGAGAATCTTGAAAAGAAAAAGAAAAAAAAGGTGAAGAAAAGAAGGTATGTGATTGATGAAGAAAATTCTGAAGAAGTGTATATATAAAGAATTGAAATGAAAAATGCTTGATTGACAAAAGTACAAAAAATTTGAATATGCTTTAAGGAGTTAGATTTTCCCACGCATTCTTGAATACACATTTCAATATCACCATCACCTTTTTATCCTCCTTTTACCTAACATTACATCCTACTGAAAGCCCTATTTGATCTCAAGGATGGTATGATTCTAAAACAGTCATGACTGAGCTATAATGTTGTGGTACAAATTCTTAATGTTTGATATCCCTTTCATGAAACTACATGTTCCTTCATGTATTTGCAGTTCTTCATACGAATCATATGTGAGATAATTTGCACTTGTTTACATTATTCTTCTCATATACACTTGAGTGAAAAATTAGCCAATCTCTAAGTACTTTATTTTGAGTGAAATATCATATGTGAGATTTGAGATCAAAGCTAATTTTCTAAAGAAATCTGGACTACAGTTGCTTTTAAATTGAGAATTATATTTTTAAGCTATATTCACACACACACACTCTGAGTTAAGAATAGTAATGAAATTTTCTAACTTTTGGATAGGGTTGAATCTTTTGATCTTTATTACACACTAAAGTGGATTGATTAATGTATTCTTAACAGATGCACATTAATGGGGAAAATTTTATTGAGTGTAATTACCATCACCTGATGTTTGTGGGTAACATACCTGTTAAACCCTCAGGAGACTTCACTCGTCCACTAGAATTGCCTAGGGATTTAAAAGGCTTGTTACATTTGCTAAATGCAGTCATATTTCCCACGAAAGAGGAAGTAGATTAGTTGTTTTATTTTTCTTGTTATGTATTGCTAAGGGACTAGCAATATGTAAGTTTGGGGGTGTGATAAGCACAGAATATTGTGAATTCGGTCCTTCTAATTTACATATGTTAATCTTTTATTTAAGTTTATATTAGTGTTTTTATAGTATTACTCTATTTTTGTCATTTGTAGTATGAAATAATGGTTAATTTCATGGTTTTTGGGCTTTCAATGAGGCTTCTATAAGAACAAGAAATTGCCATTAGTTTGGGTCAACTTTCAATTATGAGTCCATGGATTGGGCCAAGCTATATTGAAAATTTAATGCAAAAGGGGCCAAAAATCTGAATTGGTTCATTCATTGGGTCAAGTACAAGTTCAAGACCAATCTCAAGCCCAAAATTCGTTCAAAACACTGATCTGCGCACTGTTTGTATTTTGACCATAACTTCATGCTCCAAACTCTAATTAAGGTATTTTTGCAACTGTGGAAAGATAAAAGGGAGTTATAAATACTTTTTGTTTTAGAAATTTGAAAATCTGACATCTTGGTGGTTGAAAGTGGCCAAAACAGTAGCATAAATATTCTGGGCAAATTTACAAAGCAATCAAGTAAAAATCTGCCCAGAATATTTATGCTATTGTTTTGGCTACTTTCAACCACCAAGATGTCAGATTTAGAAATTTCTCAAAACGAAAAGTATTTAGAACTTCCTTTTATCTTTCCATAGCTGCAAAAATACCTTAATTGTAGTCTGGAGCATGAAGTTATGGTCAAAATACAAACAGTGCGCAGATCAATGTTTTGAATGAATTTTGGGCTTGAGATTGGTCTTGAACTTGCACTTGACCCAATGAATGAACCAATTCAGATTTTTGGCCCCTTTTGCATTAAATCTTCAATATAGCTTGGCCCAATCCATGGACTCATCATTGGAAGTTGGCCAAAACTAATGGCAATTTCTTGTTCTTATGGAAGCCTCATTGGAAGCCTAAAAACCATGAAATTAACCATTATTCATCTAAGGATCTGAAAATGACAAAAACAGAGTAATACTATAAAAACACTAATATAAACTTAAATAAAGGATTAACATATGTAAATTAGAAGGACCGAAGGCACAACATTCTGTGCTTATCACACCCCTAAACTTACATATTGCTAGTCCCTTAGCAATACACAACAAGAAAAATAAAACAACTAATCTACTTCCTCTTTCGTGGAAAATACGACTGCATTTAGCAAATGCAACAAGCCTTTTAAACACCTAGGCATCCCTAGTGGACGAGTGAAGTCTCGTGAGGGTTTAACAGGTATGTTATCCACAAACATCAAGTGATGGTAATTACACTTAATAAAATTTTCTCTATTAATGCGTAACTATTAAGAATACTTTAATCAATCCACTTTAGTGTGTAATAAAGGTCAAAAGATTCAACACTATCCAAAAGTTAGAAAAATTCATTACTATTCTTAACTCAGAGTGTGTGTCTGAATATAGTCTGAAAATATAATTCTCAATTTAAAAGCGACTGCAGTCCAGATTTCTTTAGAAAATTAGCTTTGATCTCAAATATCACTTATGATATTTCACTCAAAATAACGTACTCAAATATTGGCTAATTTTTCACTCAAGTATATATGAGAAGAATAATGTAAACAAGTGCAAATTATCTCACATATGATTCATATGAAGAACCACAAATACATAAAGGAACATGTAGTCTCATGAAAGGGATAGCAAACATTAAGAATTTATACCACAACATTATAGCTCAGTCATGACTGTTTTAGAACCATACCATCCTTGAGATCAAATAGGACTTTTACTAGGATATAATGTTAGGTAAAAGGAGGATAAAAGGTGATGGTTATATTGAAATGTGTATTCAAGAATGCTTGGGAAAAACTAACTCCTTAAAGCATATTCAATTTCTTTGTACTTTTGTCAATCAAGCATTTTTCATTTCAATTCTTTTTGTATGCACTTCTTCAAAATTTTCTTCAATAATCACATACCTTCTTTTCTTCACCTTTTTTCTTTTTCAAGATTCTCACTTGCTCTTTTGATATCTATTGATCATATGATTCCGAAACACTTTGATAAAAGGTTGTGAAAGGAAGGTTTGCTAAAGCTCGACGGGTTAACTAGTGGTATTGCATTACCAAGAAAAGAAATTTAAAGGCTCAAAAATATCCAAAGATGGCCTAAAATCATTTCTCAAGGATTAGTATAATTCTTCAACAAGTGTGAACTCAAAAGATAGTGTGGCATAAAATTCTCAATATTTTACCAAAAGAAAAATAATGAGACCAATCAACAAATTATGCGAACTCAATGAAAATTTTAGAATTTAACCTTTTAACTCTCAAAATAATAAGAATATCACAAAAGCTGACTGAGTTAAATCTCCACTTTTATTCTTCAGATTTCTAACATGCAGTCACTAATCAATTTTCAAATTATATCGAAGGGCTATCATGAATAATATTTTTCAAAGTTTTAAAATTCTTAAAATTTATTCTAACTAAAAGATAGAATAAAATCTATAAAATAAACTAAAGCTTCAAGATTTTCAAAAATTATTTACACATTGAATATCGAAAAATCAAATCATAGTGTAAAAATTACCAATATTTTTTTTTTCTAACACAAAATAAATATAACAACACAAAATTGTTCTTCCTTACCCCCAAACTTAAATCACACATTGTCCTCAATGTGTAACAAAAACATAAAGTATATGGTAAGTGATAGAACAATATTATCGTGGTAGTAGAAATATCAAAATCTGGTTAAACATCCATATGAACAAGGGTTAGCCATTCCCCCAAACTTGGATACAAGAACCTGTCATGAAGAACACAATACATACCAACCAAGCCAACTAAACAAAATCAATCTGAACATCCAAAATATGCTAAACTCAAATTAATAACAAAAAAAAATCAGGATTTCATCATTCATCTAAAGTATGAACATGTTGCTTAATTTATGAATGACGTAGATAGGAAGAAACAATTGATTGAAGCTCATAACCATCATCTTGTACGATGTTTCGATCCATAAGCTAATTTTAACAATAAGAATTGGTGTCAAAATTGTTGCATAGGTCCTGATTCAGATGGAACCCAGCTTTGAACATGATTATCTGGTGAGTGTGACAAAAAATTTCCTTCAAAAATATCATTAGGGTTTACACTGGAGGAGCTAGAAGCAAAGTCTTGAGCTGCTAGTTGACTGAGAGAAGCCAGTTGTGCTTGTAGATTTAGAATTTTCCATTCCAGAGAAAGAATATATGAAACACAACCAAAAATGGGATCGTAAAGCTAGTTTGAGCTTCATATGCCATAGTTAGAACAACTGTACCTCGATTTTCTATAGGGAGATGAGCAAAGAGTTTTGTGAAGTTGCTATACCCAAAAATTTTATGTATGGCAGCAAAAGTGTCTATACTATTTTCATGGCAAAAATAAGGAGCACAAATGCAATACTTATCACATTTATTTCTCAAGAATTTGCAAACACCACAAGTAGTTTTAGACATTTTGGATAACACGAAGAAGAAACACAAACTACTAACAGTCACTCTTTCAATTTCTTTAATCAATCTAATTCTTCTCACTTTTTTGGTGAAAGAGTTTCTCATACATGTATCGTACCTGTATTGCACACTTTTCAAACATGCAGCCACACATTTAATTGATGTCGTTGAAAAAAAGCCATCTATGTTTGATAAAATTACCTGACATAGCCGTAAAAGCATATATCAGGTTCAAATTCAAATTAGAGTTTAAAATTCGAGATGCATGATTGGTGTGCTAAATTTTGATGTATTTGAAGAGCAATTTTTGAATATTATAATATTGTTGTATCTATCTATCTATCTTTTTCATCACAAGCTTTCAAAAATGGCTTCCTCTTCTTTTTTCAAAAGTCACTTTGATTTAAATGTGTTGCCTGAGGTGCCATCAACCAATGTTGGGCAGATAACATTCCTATCCTCTACTGCCCCTCACACAGTGGAGGAATCCATGATGTTTGATGATATAACTACTACGAAAGCAGCTAATAATTTTTTAACTCCTCAAGATGAAAGAATTTTGGGAAATAGGTCAGACATTATAGCTATTGAAGACTCTTTGACTCTTAGCATTCAGTCAGCTGCGTCTGTTTCAAACATGGACCAACGTCTGTTAGCTAGAACGAACAAAGTTTAGGTGCTAACAACCAACGTTAAAGTTCTTCAGAGAAAAGTGAAGGATTCTCAGAAAAAAATAGAGAACTGAAAGCGGAGAATAAACAGTTATGAAAACTTGTAACTGAGTATTCTAATGAAATGAAGACAAAGCTGGATGAGCTGCAGAGTTCTGGCGATCGGATTGAGAAGAATTATGGGAGACTTATGGCTATTGTCGAGAGACATCCTTCTTTTTCTCATTCAAAACAAAATTAATGTCAGCCTATTGAAAGTCAGTGTTAAAATCAATGGCACATGTATTGTTGGCTTTCTGAAATATTTATGAAAATTTTCATTCTCAATTTTTTTTAGGTGAAAATCACGGGTATTACTTTTCTCCCATTCTCTAAACTGGTGGTTCCCAATTTTCTAAGATGTGTATATGATAAGATATTGATTATCCAGACAAGTTAACGTATAAGGTACAAATGGGTTGTCTTTCTTTATTAAAGTCATACTGTGTTGAAGCAATCTCGACAGTATTGGGTATCGAAACCAGACTTTAGTTAATGGAAATCATTAGCTTTATCAATCATATCACAACTTATAGAATTGGTACTACATACATAGTCAGAGAATGGGTGGCTTTTTTTGTTTTTTTTAGAAAAGCAGGTAAGCATTTCAAAATAGGCATTAACAAAAAAAAAATCAAAAATTGAAAAACAAAAGAAAGATACATAAGAAAAGGTGAACAAGAATGACAAAAGGAAATGAGTTACCCCCAAACTTGATCCTAAGTAACGACAGGAATACATATCATCCCAAGTTAGGATCTTCCTATCAAGGTGGATCTATTCCAAACAAACGAGCACGATCCTGGCAAGAACGAGGAGTACAGTAATAAACCATGAATGGTCGGCCATAATCGCTCAATGGTTGCAATTCGAGGTAGGATTCAGAGAGACAACTCTTACACCATCCCAAATGCTTGGCTTTACGTCTACGAGCAAATGATGACTTTCCATTAAATGCACTCGCCCTTGCAAGGATGTCTTCTTGAAGGTGAAATGGAAGTTTATCCCATAAAGAAGTCACTTTGATTTTTGGACGCCAAACCAAAGTATCCTTTTTATCATTGGTAGACGATGGATCAATGAAAAATCTGTAAATCAAAACTTTTGGGGCTAAAGAAATCTCTTGCCTACAGTAATAATACAACTACTGTATCTTATCACCAAAAAAAAAAATGCAACATTCATAAAAATGACTCTTTTAGCTTTAGATTGTCAAGACGTGTTGAATACACGATTTCCGATCAAGCTTCCTTCAACAATGGATAGTTGCTGGTTATGTCATTCTAGCTTGTCGATTGCTATTTGCTACCCCTCATGCAGGAGGGACTCCTATAAAGCTAGGTAGGCCATTTCCTAATGCTGGGTAAGGTTCAGGTCCTTAATGGCTCGCATATACAACCAATTCCTGGAATCTCATCTTTATACTCCTCACCAAGCAAAAGGAGTGAATGACCCAAGGTTATCGTCTAGGGTAGACATAATGATGTCTCTCTAGTCAAAATAAACAGGATTCGTCAAGTTAACGGATTCAATATCTTCTGCTTGTGCATTGTCTTCTACATAAAGTTTCAATCTTTGACCATTGACCTTGAAAAGGTTATCATTCTTAGGATCTTGAAGTCCACATTAGATACTTCAACTTGTCCACTTGTTTGACGATGATAAGGTGTAGCTATTTTATAAGTAACAGAGTATTTGATGAGCAAGGTTTGAAGAAACCTATTACAAAAATGTTTACCTCTATCACTTATTATTGCTCTCAGTGTACCAAAATGAGTAAAAATGTTCCTTTGAATAAACTTAATCACAACTTTGTGATCATTCGATTTGGTGGCAACTGCTTCAATCCATTTAGATATATAATCTACGGCCAACAGTATGTACTCGCATCCAAATGATGGTGGAAATGGTCCCATGAAATCTATACCCCATACATCAAATATTTCAACAATTAAAATGGAATTTAAAGGCATCATGTCTTTCCTAGACATTGATCCTAATTTTTTACATCACTCACAAGCTCGACAAAAATTATAAGAATCTCAAAATAATGATGGCCAAAAGAATCCGCTTTGTGAAACCTTCTGAGAGGTCTTTTTAGCACTGAAATGTCCTCCATATGCTAAGGTGTGACAAAAAGTAAGAATACTTTGAAACTCGCTTTCAGGGACACAACAATAGATTATTTGGTCTAGACAGTATTTGAACAATTCAGGATCATCCCAAAAAGACCTCCTTATTTGGGAAAAGAATCGGTCTTTTTCTTACTTGGTTCAATTCAAAGGAATTTTACCTATTGCTAGGTAATTCATAATGTCAGCAAACTAAGGGACTTTCTCATCAGTAATTGTCAATATTTGCTCATTTGGAAAGGAATCATGAACTGGGATGGAATTAGAAGATTTAATGATAATTCGAAAAAGATGATCAGCTACTACATTCTCAAAACCTTTCTTGTCTCGTATTTCAAAATCAAACTCTTGAAGCAAGAGTATCCATCTAATCAAACGGGGCTTGGTTTCTTTCTTGGCTAGCAAGTGCTTTAGAGCAGCATGATCAAAATACACAACTACCTTGGATCCTAACAGATATGATCAAAATTTATCCAAGGCAAGTACAACGGCTAGTAATTCCTTCTCAGTTGTGGTATAATTTAACTGAGCATCTGAGAGGGTTTTACTAGCGTAGTAGATAGCATGAGGAAGCTTATCTACACGTTATCCTAAGATAGCTCCCATAGCATATTCGGATGCATCGCACATGATATCAAATGATAAAGACCAATCAGGAGGTTTCATAATAAGGGTAGAAGCTAGAAGAGAACGGAGCTTTTCAAAAGCTTGAAGACATGTTTTATTAAAGTTGAAAGGAGTATCTTTAGCAAGTAAATTGCACAGTGGTTTAGCATCTGAGAGGGTTTGATAAATCGACCATAATATCTTGCACATCCAAGGAATGATTTAATTTGCCTCACCGATGTAGGTGGTGGAAGATTAGAAATGAGTTCAACCTTGGCTCTATCTACTTCAATTCCTCTTTCTGATATAATATGTCCTAACACTATTCCTTCTTTACCATGAAATGACTCTTCTCCCAACTCAAGATCAAATTTGTCTCTTTACAACGCTGAAGAACAATTGATAAATTTTAGAGACATTTTTCAAAAGAAGGTCCAAAGATTGAAAAGTCATCCATAAAAACTTCAAGAAAATTTTTCACCATATCCGAAAAAATAGACATCATACACCTTTGAAATGTTGCAGGTGCATTACATAACCCGAAGGGCACGCGTCTATAAGCAAATGTTCTGAATGGACATGTGAAGGATGTCTTCTCTTGATCCTTTGGATCTTCAGCTACTTGATTATAGCTAGAATATCCATCTAGAAAATAAAAGTAACTCTGACCAGCTATACGTTCTAGGATTTGATCAATAAATGGTAAGGGAAAGTGATCCTTCCTAGTTGTAGAGTTGGGTTTTCTGTAATCAATGCACACACGCCAACCAGTTGTTGTGCATTGTGGAATTAGTTCTCCAGTCAAATTCTTACCTACGGTGATTCCAAAATTCTTAGGTACCACTTGAATGGGGCTCACCCATTTGCTATCAGAGATGGGATAGATGATTCCTGCATCAAACAACTTGATTACTTCCTTCATCATAACTTTTTTCATATTTGGATTCAATCATCTTTGTACCTCACGAGATGGTTTAGCATTATCCTCTAGATGAATGCGATGCATACAAATAGAAGGATCGATTCCTTTTAAATCAGCTACAGTCCATCCAATCGCCTCTTTATGCAGTCGAGGTATAGTTAATAAACTACTTTTTTGGTCCTTCGTCAAGCCGAAGCAATGATAACTGGAAGACTTCATTAGAATCTAAGAAAATGTACTTTAGCTTGTCCAGAAGTGGTTTGATCTCTAATTTGGGTGGGGATTCATGGGATGGAAAAAGAGGAGTACTAGACAATAACGGAAGTGGCTCTTTTGACATTTTTCATGGTGAAAAGTCCATGATAGTATCAATCTCAAACGCAGAATTGACTTCACTATTTTTGATGTCATAAGCTTCAAAATCATAGTGAGTCAAGAATGCCTCTAAAGTGTCTTTCGATAAAAATGATGAAAGTGAATCTTCAACCATTTCATCAATGATGTCAAGGGAGAAGCATTTTTTTGCATCTGACGGATGTTGTTAAGCATTGAAGACATTCAATCTTACATTCATGTTCCCAAAAGATATGTCCATAACCCATGTTCTGCAATTTATACATGCATTAGCCGTGGCTAAGAAAGGTCGACCAAGGATTATAGGTACATATTTTTTTGGATTTTGGACAGGTTAAGTGACAAGGACAATGAAATTGACTAGAAAGTAAAATTTGTCTACTTTGATGAGAACATCCTCAATGATTCCTCAAGGTTGCTTAACCGATCTATCCGCAATTTGTAGGACAATTGGAGTTGGTTTAAGCTCTCCTAAGCCTAACTACGAGTGTACTGAGTAAGGAAGTAGATTAACACTAGCCCCTAAATCAAGTAGGGCTTTTCCAATTTCATAGTTTCCAATGACACATGAGATTGTAGGAGCACCAGGGTCCTTGAATTTTGGAGGTGTGTTGTATAGTAGTATGGAACTAACTTGTTTAGTGAGAAGAATTTTCTTTGGAACATGACTCCTTGATTTTCTCTTACGTGTTTACAAATCCTTGAGAAATTTGGTATATGAAGGAATTTATTTGATTGCATCAAGAAGAGGAAGATTAATCTTAACTTGCTTGAAAACTTCCATCATGTCCTGGATCTTTTCTCCTTGCTTTCCTTAACAGTATGGTTCTTTGAGATATTCAGGATATGGAGAACTTCATTCCTGACTTCTTTGTCCTTTGACATTTGTTTCACAAAATCTTTTAGATTTTGGGGCAAATTATTTGGATTTTTAGGGATTTCTTTTGGAACTTTTGGAATCTCATTTTTTTCATGTTCCTTTTTCTCAATCTTGTTATCTATCTCCTTCCCACTCCTAAGGGTCATGATGGCTTGGGCATGTTCATGATGAGAGGAACTAGATGTATTCTCATCAATCATGTATTGTCCTTTTGGTTTAGGATTGACCACTAGCTGACTTGGAAGTTTTCCCTCCTCTCTTTTATTTGAAGAATTAGCTATTTGCTCAATTTGGGATTCTAGCTTAGAAATGGATTGAGAATGGGAATGTAGCAATTGTGTATTTGACTCAAGACTACTCAATGCAGCCAACACCTTGTCTTCAAAAGATGAATGCCTAGGAAGTGGAGTTACTTGGTTTTGGTGTTGTTGAGAAGGTTAGTAGTTGGATAAAGGATTGAAAGGATGACTATTGGATGCAAAATTGGATTGTATGGGTTGTCCAATAGGTTGAGGACTTGACTTTCCCGTAGCTTGTGGTCTCCATGAAAAATTAGGATGATTTCTCCACCCGAGTTATAGGTATTGGAATATAGATTATTCCCTGGTCTAGAGAAAGTAGCATTCACTTGCTCTTGCCCAGGTTTAGAAAATTGGCTAATGATTTCACAATCTTTGACATGATGTGACAGGCTAGAACAAAATGAACACAGCTCAGGTGGCACATATGACTGAGTAGGAGGTGCTTGACTTGCTGCCATCAGTTGATCCAGCTTCTTTGACAATGCATCCACTTTAATCGACACATCTACTGAATTGCCTACTTCAAAGAGACCTTTGACCTTAGAATGACTAGATGAAGCATGATGCATGGAACTTTCACTAAGATTCTCAAAAAGTTTCCAAGGTTCGCTTTCACTCTTTAGCATGAATGTTCCACCACAAGAGGCATCAACTATTTGTTTATGTGGTTCAGTTAAACCATCATAGAAACATTGCACCAATTTCCATTTTGGGACAGCATGATGAGGACACTTCCTAAGAAGATCTTTCAATCTCTCCCAAGTTTTATAGAAATGTTCTCCTTCACTTTGTGCAAATCCAGTGATAGATTTTCTAATTTGATTGGTTTTTCCTATAGGAAAGTACTTCTGGATGAACTCTTGTTGTAATTGTGTCCAAGACGTAATCGTGTTATTTTCTAAGGATTTCAACCAATTCTTAGCTTTGTCTTTCAAAGAGAATGGAAAAGTTGCATCCTTAAGGCATCTTCCGTAAAACCTTGCATCCTTAGGGTAGAGCAAATTTTAAGGAATTCATCAAGGTGCCTAAATGGATCTTCATTATTAAGTCCATAAAAGATGGTAACATTTGGAATACACTAGACTTAATTTCATAATGGGTGGCCATTACATTCGGTAATTGAATTCCTGAAGGAGAGTTGTATGTGGTAGGAATGTAATGATCCCAAAGGAGCATTGGTCTTTCCTCAACCATTATGGGTGGAACAACTTCTTCTACAATTACTGGTCTTACACCATCTTCTGCCATGTTTTCAATTGAAGATTCTCTAGGTAAATTAAAGTCCTTTATAGTTCCTTTAAGATGCCTAAGAGTTCTTTCAAGATTAGGGTCTAATGGAAGTAATGGTAATGACAACGAACGGCGACCAAACATAAACTAACAAACAAAATAAGAAATTAAACAAACAAAAATAACCAAAAATAAAAATTATTAAAAACTATTTCTCTTTGGATTTTACAATTAATAGCTTACCGCTTAAGGGCCTTTAAAACGAGAACAAAGTAGTACATATGAAAGGAGGAGAAGCACTAGGCTTGCTTAATGACGGAACATCCAAGCTTTCATATTAACTATCCTTCGCCACTCAAATTAAAGGGTACTCACCGGAGTGACTAAAAATTGAGTCCTTCGGAGAAGAAAATCTTTTTTTTTATTTTTAAGAATGAAAATACTAGTATTACTCAAACAAACACACTAAATATAATGGCAAGAAAACAAGTAAATAATGTAAATTGCAAAACTTACCGGATGTCCTTGAAAGATCAACTCTCAAGGGTGCCGACGTTGAACATGAGATTTGACAACTCACAAAAACAAACAAAACAAATATATATAATAAATTTTTTTTAAAATAATGTAAAATACAAGACTTACCCGCTTTCTTTGAAAGATTAACTCTCAAAACTTGTAACAACTCTTGTACCTTCACACTTAACAAACAAATTATTTACCAAAATATTTACAAATTCTAAATATAATCAAACAAGATTTAATCAACATTCCCCGACAACGGCGCCAAAAATAGTTGTACTTGGAAAGGGTATTTTGTTTTACCAAAATAATTCTTGTCCAATTCTTAATAAACCACAAGCAATAGCATGAATCTTTGTAAGATAGGGGTCTTGTGAAGGTGTCGATCTCACAGAGATGTGATTAAATTAGTCTTATTTGATTCATGGAAAGAGAAGTTGATATTCTTGGTATTTGTTTAACATAAAATAAAATGACACTAGCTATAATTTAAATTGATAAATAAAAGAGGGACTAGGGTATTGATCTCACCACTAGCCTCACATCAATGGAAGAATGTATTTCAACTTGGGAAAGTTACATATTTATAATCATGATTCATGAGATTTGTCACATACCACCATGATATCTTCATGAAAATACATAAATCAAAAGATAAGAATAACTCATCTCTAGTTAGCATGAATTGTCTACCTAACTACTTAAATAAAAGACATAACATGAAATTAAAAGTGTAGAACGATTCATCTTCCTTAAGCATGAATTATCAAATCTAATGAATTTATGTTCAAATAAAACTATTGTATAACTTTCATACTTTCTAAGATCAATGTATATTCTCCTTTTCTTTTTATTTCTAAATTAATTTATCTTACCTACAATAAAAAGAAAATCCTTTGTATATTGTTTTGGGATTTCATCTTGCCAGAAAGCAAATGAAGAGAATATAAAACATAATCCTTTGTATATGATAAACCAGTACTAATTAAATATACAATAGAATGTTAACATTGGACATCACCTGGACCTTTTATATTGTCTATTCGTGCCTTCGGGAAACCCAATGTTTATTGGCTGAAAGTTTGCAGAGGTAGAATTGCTTTCTCCTTCTTTAGTTTTTGAGGATGTTATGATTCCTTTTTTGTTTCTTGGTTGCAGTGATTTTGTTTGCAATTTCATATACCTATAATTTTCTTCTTAATTGGCAGTGAATTTTCAATAACTAAGTTTAAATGTTTATCTCTTATGCTCCAAAGAGGGTTCTCTGTGGCTTCTGGCTGACTAAGTTGTTCTTGTATCATACTTATATAAATGGTTGAAAAACATTTAGTATGATCTTTCTGAAAGATATTTTGTGATTGTTGTAAGGTCTTAATCCTTTGGGTTTGGCTTGTTCAATTTACTCTCTAGTATCCCCAAAGTATTCCAAAATTTTTATTATTTTAGATATTTTAGTTTTAATTAAAAATTCTTTGTATTACAGGACTGTAGCTGGTGAGTTATAATCTGTAAAATATGTGGAGCACGAAAGCCCCTTTGCAACTAGCTCTAAATGTAAAAGATTTACAAATTTGTATTTGTTTTTTTTAAAAACTAAAGTATTCATAATAACCATAAATGCATTAATTACAATTGTCCAGCAAATTGCCTCTACTATGAAATTATCTACAAGTTATATTTTTTTTACAATTCAACAAATTTAATTTTTTTTCTTTATCTTATGAAGATGTACGCTAAGGACAACTAAAAATGTAATCAAGAGTGGTGAAATTCATTTTTCATTTTCTCTAAAAACCATGAATGGAGCACTACCTTAGGTAATGAAAGGCAGGTCCGTTTCTTTTCCTCCCAATAGGCTTAGGTAATCCTTTGTATATGATAGGCCAGTACTAATGAAATATACATCAGAATGATAACATTGGACAATATCACATGGACGTTTTATATTGTCTATTTGTGCCTTAGGGAAACACATTGTTTATTGGCTGAAAGTTTGGAGAGGTAGAATTGCTTTCTCCTTTAGTTTTTGGGGATGTTATGGTTCCTTTCTTTGTTTCTTGATTGTAGTGATTTTTGTCTGCAACTTCTTATTCCTATAATTTTCTTCTTAATTGGCAGTGAATTTTTGATAACTAAGTTTAAATGTTTCTCTTTTATGTTCCAAAGAGGGTTCTCTGAATGAGTGGTTCCTGTATCGTACTTGCGTAATTTTCTGGGAGAAATATGCACGAGTAGCTTTTCACATGTGTAATTCAATTTCTGTAGAGACAACTGGAAACTGAGAACAATGGTTGAAAAAGCATTTGGTATGATCTTTTTGAAAAATATTTTGTGATTATCGTAAGGTCTTAATCCTTTGGGTTTGGCTTGTTCAATATACTCTCTCATATCCCCAAAGTATTCCAAAACTTTTATTATTTTAGATATTTCAGTTTTAATTAAAAATTCTTTGGACTATAGGACTCTAGCTGGTGTGCTATAGTCTATAAAATATGTGGAGCACGAAAGCCCCTTTGCAACTAGCTCTAAATGTAAAAGATTTTCAAATTTGTGTTTGTATTTTTTAAAACTAAAGTATTCATAAGAAATGCATTGCAATTGTCCAGCAAATTGCCTCTACTATTAAATTATCTACAAGTTATTTTTTTATTACAATTCAACAAATTTAATTTTTTCTTTATCTTATGAAGATGTACGCTAAGGACAACTAAACATGTAATCAAGAGTGGTGAAATTCATTTTTCATTTTCTCTAGAAAACATGAATGGAGCACTACCTTAGATAATGAAAGGCAGGTCTGTTTCTTTTCCTCCCAGCAGGCTTCAGTAATCCTCTGTATATGATAGGCCAGTACTAATGAAATGTACATCAGAATGTTAACATTGGACAACATCACATGGACCTTTTACATAGTCTATTTGTGCCTTAGGGAAACACATTGTTTATTGGCTGAAAGTTTGCAGAGGTAGAATTGTTTTCTCCTTCTTTAGTTTTTGAGGATGTTATGGTTCCTTTTTTTGTTTCTTGATTGTAGTGATTTTTCTCTGCAACTTCTTATAACTATATTTTTTTTCTTAATTGGCAGTGAATTTTCAATAACCAAGTTTAAATGTTTTTCTTTTATGTTCCAAAAAGGGTTTTCTGTGGCTTCTGGCTGAATGAGTTGTTCCTTTATCATACTTGCGTAAATTTTTGGGGGAAATATGCACGAGTAGCTTTTGAAATGTGTAATTCAATTTCTTTAGAGACAATTGGAAACTGAGAACAATGGTTGAAAAAGCATTTGGTATGAAGTTTCTAAAAAATATTTTGTGATTGTCGTAAGGTCTTAATCCATTGGGTTTGGCTTGTTCAATGTACTCTCTCGTATCCCCAAAGTATTCCAAAACTTTTATTATTTTAGATATTTTAGTTTTAACTAAAAATTCTTTGGACTGTAGGACTGTAGCTGGTGTGTAATAGTCTGTAAAATATGTGGAATACGAAAGCCCCTTTGCAACTAGCTCTAAATGTAAAAGATTTACAAGTTTGTATTTGTATTTTTTATAACTAAAGTATTCATCATAACCAAAAATGCATTGCAATTGTCCAGCAAATTGCCTCTACTATGAAATTATCTAAAAGTTATTTTTTTTACAATTCAAAAAATTTAATTTTTTCTTTATCTTATAAAAACGTACACTAAGGATAACTAAAAATATAATCAAGAGTGGTGAAATTCATTTTTCATTTTCTCTAGAAAACATGAATGGCACACTACCTTAGGTAATGAAAGGCAGGTCTGTTTCTTTTCCTCCTAGCAGGCTTAGGTAATCCTCTGTATATGATAGGCCAGTACTAATGAAATGTACATCAGAATGTTAACATTGGACAACATCAGATGGACCTTTTATATTGTCTATTTGTGCCTTAGGGAAACACATTATTTATTGGCTGAAAGTTTGTAGAGGTAGAATTGCTTTCTCCTTCTTTAGTTTTTGAGGATGTTATGGTTGCTTTTTTTTTGTTCTTTAATGTGCCATTCCATCTTTCGAAAAATAAATCTGACTGACAGTGTGCTCTAAACTATAGAGAGTGTATTCTAAGTTAATGGGGACCGTCCAATTTGTGATTGTTTGAATGTTCAAGTTATTCTAGATGTGATATTCATTTATATGAATTGATTCTTCAGTTGATTAATGGACTTAAGTATTGATTAGACATCCCAATAGTGCATTTACATGAGAAATAAATCCACATGCCTCCTAGTTATTGTTATAATAGATGATTTCTGACTTAGAATGAAAATTCTTATTTCTCAACAAACAAAAAAAATGTTAAAAACATGTTATTGTTATTTGCATAACTTTCCTTTCTCTTTTGTTTTCTTTACATTTAAATTATCTATCTCTCTCTATTTTCATTCTCATATTCAATAGAAACTTGTATGAAGTAATTAGGATATTACCCGTAATTAATGTGGAGCTTTAATGAGGATTAACTTTTTTTATTTGTCATAGATTGTATATTAGTTGTATCTATAAATTTGATAAAGGTTCTTTTAGCATAGGTGCTTTTCAATTTATGTTACTTTTAGTTGATTGTACAAGTGTGTTGCTTGGAATTCCAGTTGCTTGCTTAGGGCAAGGAAACCAATCTTACATGTATGTTTTGCCAGACCTAAAATTTACATGTATTTGATTTTGTGTGTTACTAAAGATGTGAAACATGCCTTGTTCATCTCCCATAATTTGTAGAAATTTTATAAAAATACCAGTCTCCATCTTTAAAGTTATGAATACTGAATGTACAAATTTTATTTTAACTTTCAAACTTCTATGTTCTTAGACTTTTAATAATTTTTATATTTTCTTTCAATTTCATTAATCAACTTTGATTTTTTGCATTGTTGTTTCGCACTTGTCTTGGTTATTTATACGTCTCTCTTATGTTAGTTCTAGTTACATGGATAAGTCTTGGATTCATCATCACACTAGGGGTAGTCGAAAGTATTATAATGGCATAAAAGACTTCATTTAGGTGGCTTGTCATCATCACACTAGAGGTAGAATGAAGCAGTGGTTTGACAAGCATCTTCCAATTGAGAATGCGCGCCGCCATCCTTTTTAAGATATTTCATATGAAAATCGGCAAATGTTATGTGATAGATGGCTGACATCGAAGTTCCAGGTTCTAGTTCTTTACTACTTGCTTTTGACTATTTACTAAAAATCATTAAATATAACATATTGGTTCACTATTACAAGTTGTTAACCTGTTCTTGAATTACTAAATAGGAAGTAAGTGAAAGAAATGCGGTAAACTGTTCAAAGAATGTGATTTCGCATGTTGGTGGATCTGTCCCCTTCATCAAATATTACGATCGTTACATAAGAGATTAAATAGTTAGAAATATTTAATTTATTATCTATCTAAAACTATATATTGTTCAATGCTAACTATTACTTTGTACTACAGCGAAAAGAAGAGCAGAACCAAGAAGATGAGGAAGAAGAACATTATCAACCAGGCCCTGGAATTCGCATGTACAAGGACATGCATCATAGGGAAGGAGCTGGATGGGTACACGAGACTGCAAAGAAGAATTATGTAAGTTATAGAATAGTTTATCTACTTTCTTCATTTATGAAAATGTGACTGATCATAATACTTGTGTTGTTGAGAGTCATGTGATTGATCCTTTTATGTGTATATATCTACATTTGTTTGCATAACCCAAAAAATGTATAAATTTTCTTGTGAATTCAGGTTGTTTGAAAAAATTCCTATAACCCAAAAAATATATAAATTTGCTTGTGAATTTAGGTTGTTTGACGAAAAGTCTTTGAATTCAGGTTATTTGACAAAATGCCTGTCTTTCACCACTTTACCACCACTTTACTAAAACTTTCCAGTCACTAGGAAATTTTGAAGAGAAAGTAAATCCATTATTTTAAATACAAAGTTCATTACCTGGAGAATTAATAATTCAACCAAGCCTGATTGATTAATTATTCAACACCTCTTTATTTCTTCTATAGTAGTAAAAGAAAACAATTAATAAAAGAAAAACCTGACCAAATATAATGCAGAATTAGTGTATCTTTTTCTAAAAAAGGTTCCTTTCTAGAAATTTTAGATCCCCTAATTTCCTCTCTAGACAAAGTTACTAAATCTCACAATCAACTTTTTCCATCCTTCTTTTCTCTATATTGAGATTCAATAGTTAAACCTGTATCCCAGTTTCACCAAAAATTTTAGGCAAATCTCAGATGATGTTCATGCTGCCAAAATGTCCACTTATTTAATACCATTCCAACAAGGCAAAGTTCGTTAATGTATCACTATTGCAACTGTATATTGAGGATTATATAATTCTTACAATTCTGCTTTTTCTTTTTTGATTACTGAGGATTCTCCATGAACGATACTGCATGACTACATCAGCTTGACACCAACTCTAATGCCTTGATTGAACTTGCATTGTATTCAAACTTCTTGTCAATAACTACTATAACCTTTAATCATAACAGGCCATTTCAAAAGACTTAGGGTATATAAGGGCTTTCAGTAAGGTAACTCTTTCAAGGTTTCAGGGAACAAACTATTCGTAACATAACCAAGATTAAGATAAAGACAAGAAAAATAACGTATCATTTCTGATCCCATTTGAAATCATCTACTTGGTCTCTCTGTCGTGTTTAATCCAATTCTTTTAGTCAATTATCACAGTTTGCCTCATTGTGGATTTCAAGATAAGGGTTACACCTATAACTTAATAGTTGAAGACATTTTGCTAATTCAATTGTTGTGCCTCTTCTCAAAAAACATTAGTTTTGATTAGTATAGCCAAGAAAGTAATATTATCTTGTCATGTTTATTGAGAAGATTTAAAACATTTTATGTGATGGTTACTATTTAGTAGATGAAGAGTTCTGACATTCAAAATCTTTTTGCATAAAACATTCTCAAAAACTGTATCATCCAAATGAGAATATTTGGATATAACTAAGCTGAACTTCTAAACACTACCTCCTTATGAATCCTTCTACAAAAAAATTGTTACAAATAAATAAATATAAATAGCCATCATTCTTATTATTTACCAAAAACAAATTCCAAGCCAGCATTCACTAAAGCTCAAAACAGATTTGAGAATATGTTATAGGTTCCATATCTAGATGTAAAAATCTTCAACCAACCATTTCATATGCTCTGTTGCCTTTCATGAATTTTCTTGGCAGAATATATGGCAAAGTAGATACACCTACTTAGTGCAACTATCTGTAGTGTGGAAATATTCCCTAATTCAGGTGAGATTCTGTGGAGTTCTCAACATCAATGCAGCACCAAACACTGAAGGCTTGGAAAATGAATGCTGGAGGCAGCCCATTTTACAATTTTAATGTAATAAAATCTTGATCAAGAACTTGAGTCGACGAAACGCCCGATCACTTGTTTCCCACCATGGTCCCACGAAAGCCTCTCTTAGTAAAGAGTGGCAGTAGTGTAAAACTTATTGATGTCTTACACTCTTATTCCTTTATTTGGTGCATTATAACTTGATGGATTGCATGAAAAAAGGTTTGGAAAATGAAGCTTGCTTGGATGAAAAATTGCATGTACATTGTATTAGATAAATTTTATGAGTAGTCCATTACTTTTATCTCAATTGCAAGAGAAAATGGTAAATAAGGAAATGGCAGAGAAGAAGAAGTCTTTGCAAGCTTCTGATGGTGCCACTCTAATCCAAAATGATGTGGAGATAATGCATGATGTGCTTGGGATCAGAGGAACATATGCTTATGGGTTTGGAGATAGATTCATAGCTACAAGTTCCTCAACTCGTCGTCGTACCTCATCTTATGAAGAGGCTGCTAGGAAGAGGGCAGAATTAGCTGAGCAAAAGAATGATCAGATGGAGGATAAACTTTCAAAAATGCAAGAACAAATGAATAAGTTGGAGAATATGCTTAGACAACAACAAGAGCAGCCCCCAACATGGTATTAGCAGCAGTAGTTGATGCCACCACTCAATAGCTCATAGCATCAGCATCCGCCACCCCAATGGTGGCAGTATCAGCAACCACCACCATGGTTTAACTTTCCACAACAGCATCAACATGCACCACCACCAGTACCACCTGAATAGTGACCAATATACATGAATGTATTTTCTTTAGTTTTATTTTCATTTGTCTAGTATGACATTTAAACATGGATTTCTAGTATGTCGTTTAAATATTTGGCTAGTATTTTCTTTTGTTTTGCTAAATATTTAGCCAGAATATGTCTTTTAAACATTTAGCTTTTTATTGAATATTTGGCTAGTATGTTTTTTAAATATTTTATAATGATTAATGATTTAGAATATGTGTTTTAAACATTTGGCTTTTTGTTGAATATTTGGCTAGTATGTTCTTTAAATATCTCATAATGATTAATGGTTTAGATTTTCACTCTATAAAATAGTTTGGATTTCTATTTTAGATAACATGTGAACTTCAATCAGGAAATGTAAGCTAACAACAAATCAAGTAAGTATGTAAAATAAATAATAAAAAAATTAAATATAGTATTAACAATGATGAGTATCGACCAGTGACATAAATAATGTGTCGCTAATATATTTTAGCGACGAACCTATTAGTGATGACATAAATGTGTCGCTAATACAACTAAGCATTAGCGACGGTGCAAAGCGTCACTAATACGTTTTTGTGATGAATTTATTAGTGACAGTGAAATATGTGTCACTAATACAAGTGGTGCATTAGTGACGATGGAGACAGACACTAATACATTTTAGCGACACACATATCAGTGACGGTAAATTCCGTCGCTAAAGACCTTGATCTTTAGTGATAGTGAAATTTTACCGTCGCAAAAGACCTTTTGTGACCCCCTTTTTAGTGACGGTGTGATTTAACCTTTAGTGACGATTTTGGACTTTTAGCGACGATTTTCACTGTCACTAAAGCGCCAAATTCTTGTAGTGTAAAAATACTTGATTTCAAAAAATAATCATCTATATCCGATTTGAAATGAAGAAGATATGCTTGTTCGAAGTTAGGAAAAACATAACCTAACTATGCTTGCTATAAAAGGGGGATTGATCGCCCAATGTTGATCGAGGCTAGGATTTTGGCCTTTTACGAGCGAGATCAATCACTATAAAAAGTAAGATCGATCACCGTTAATGCCCAGGCAAAATTCTGCAACATTAACTTTGCCAAAATTCAACCTAACTTCAAATTCGAATATCTTATAATCCGTAAGTTTGTTTAACTTAAAATTTGGTGTGGATCATCCTCAACATGTCTAGTTTTCAACCCTATTTGAATCACAAAAAATTATGGCTCACAACCTGGATTACTCGCAAATCAATGGACATAGGCCAATTTATGAACTCTTGCACTAAAACATGCATATCTTACTCTATTTAAATCCAAACAAGGCCCATGACCTATCAAATAGAAGCTAATACAATTACCCTCTTATACATATAAATTCTATTCCCACCTTGAATTCAAAATGGATAGTTGGGCACATGTCCCACCTAATGGCCATTCTAATACCTTAAATTTCCCATCCAAGAGCATTCATACATTCCATATAACTAACCTTTAAATCATATACATCCTTGGATATTAATGAGAATAAAATTCACTAACACAACCATCCACATAAGTTATACATGTGAAATTAAACATAGGTAAAGGTCCATCATTTAAAATCATTTAGCATTATATATCATACTTAATATCATGCTCATAATCTAGCATTTAACATATTCTCACGTGTGAAGTATGAATCATAAAACATAAATACAACATGTTCTCAAAATATAAATGATTTTTACATGTTCATCACATGCATATAGTCCACATTCTGCACATGCATTCAAATAAATAAATAATAAGTCTTTAAATGAAATCAAATTTTTTGTTCCACTCCAATGTATTATTAGGAAGACTCCATCACCTCCTTTTCATTTTCTAAAAGAGTTAATCCTCATGTAATGAGCAACCACACGCTTAGTAGGAATGTCTAAAATATAATTCAGCAAGTTCCATGAATACCACGTAAACATACATTTTTATTTGATCATGTTAAACAAATATTCACATAATACAACCATATCATAAGCAATGTACAATGCAACATGACATGCGTAACTCCCTCATCCTCTCCACACAGTTATTAGTCTCCAATTCCCTTAGACAACCAATCCCACCTATTCGAGGCTCTATAGCAAGTCCACCTCATCGTAGGACTCACCTTTGTAGGGAGTATCCTCTTTATTTCTAACAGAGCTTTATAACAAGTCCACTCCATGAGGGCTTTCCCTTACTGGATCACATCATCACTTGTCAAGATGATATTACCGTCTAATTGAGCTCACCACCCTCACCATGCCAATAGATATGCACCCAAATATTCAATTTAATGTGCATTTACAATTAATGATCAATATAGCAGTCAAATGTTATAGATGCACAAATTCCCATTTCAAACGTCACATGTATTAATATTGAACATGCATCACATCTTCCACATTTTATAAAATTCACACTTTTCACAATTCACATTATTCATATGTTAACAAATAAATCATGTTTTTCATCAAACATATCTTTAAAGCCATTCATCAAACACCTAAGTGTCACTTTCACATATAAACATAAATTTGCTCAATTCTTCCACAATTCAATCATAACATGCTTTGTAATCAACCATGACACTTATAAACATGTAATTAGCAAATCTAGCATAATGAACTCATCAATTAGCATAATTAAACATGCTTTACTATTAAAAAATTCTAATTATCCCAAATAACCAATTGGTTGCCTTAACAACCAATATATTCACAAAAATTCCGGATTCTATGGGTTAGGCATTCCTACCTTAAATTGGAAGAACTTTCAATTGAATTCCCCAAATCTTACCCAAAAGATCAACATTCTCTGAAATTGATTATGAATCAATCAATCCTAAGCCCTCGATGCATAGATTGTTTCTTCCTTCTTTGGCGAACTCAAATTCTCACCCGAAGTCCCTCTAATTCATTGAAAAGTGAAAAAGGAGATGAAGCTACATATATATATATATATATGTGTGTGTGTGTGTATGTGTGTATGTGTATGTGTGTGTGTGACCCTCACGGCTGCTGGGAAATTAGAATGAAATGGTGAATTCCCTCTTTGCTATTTATAAAAAATGACCTACTCTTGTTTACAAGTATGCCACTACCTTTTCACTAAATCTTTCCAAGCTCATTTTTGGAATTTTGTAACACTGATTGACAAAAAATTTTATTCAAGCTACCCTTCCAATTTGAAGTCATTCCGACACTTTCAAATTTTCTAGGTCCGTGGGGCTTGCACCCTAGGGTCAACCGAACCCAAAAAAGTTAACTTTTTCAATGGTTAAATGATTTATCTAAACATGTATTTTATATTTAAAACACATATATAATCATTTAAAGCATTGATATGACAATAAATGAATATAAAAGAAAATCGGATAAAATGGTCATGGTTCTTACAGTTGTGTTTCGTGCCTTGCGGCATTCGAAACATTACCTTATCAAGCGTGAGTTTGATCACCAAACCTTAAAATTTGTTAATAACCAGAACACGATGAACCGGATGCATGCTCATTGGATCACTTTTCTGCTAAAGTTTACTTTTTCATTTCATCATAAATTAAGGTTGATGAATAAAGTGGTTGATACCCTAAGTAGGAAAGCTTCTTTGCCAACTATTCTTTGTGATGATATCTTGGGATTTGATTATTTAAAGGAACAATATGAGGATGACGAGGACTTTCAAAAGATCTGGAAGAAGTGCCAGTTGAAGCTAGAGGCCAGAGATTTTCATGTTTACGATAATTTTCTCTTCCAAGCTAACCATTTGTGCATTCCGAGGATGTCACACCCTAATTTCCAACACCCGAAAGGCCATAGGAAATAGGAGTGATTAGGTTAAACATCAACGCCTTTCACCCAATAATTTCACTTTGATATTTATACAACCACATAAGCTACTCATGCATATATGAATACGTATGTATATACTCACACTTACTAATCCCAATAGGCCCCACAATAGTCTATACATCCACTCACATCCATTTTCAATTTGAAATTTATTAAATTCCAAACTAGCCCAATTTCGGTTGGCTGAAACCTAAAATCAACTAATCCCAAAATAACAAACACACTGGAATCTAATTCTAATGTAGTCGATCGGCTAGTGAGTGATTTCGGTCGACTGAAAGCCCTCTTTCGGCCAGCTGAAACCCTCATCTGATCGATCAAAATAGGTACCATGCATGTTCCAATTTACAATCTCTTGGGACTTTGAAGGTATCAGTCAGTGCCCTGTGAAATCATATTAGCCTCAATTTTTATGTCCTATCCAAGCCCACACATGAATCCTGTAATTTCATATGTTCATACACAACTCTAAACATGCTTAAAAACTTGATAAAACCATACTTTAGCAACCCAAATGAAATCATATCATATACATCGTCAATTAATTCTAAAAATTCAACTTTTTGACATACATTCCTTAATCTCAACACCTTAACATATATCATACACATACAACTCCACATATATATAAGAAAGTGTTTATCCATAATTATACATTTCTCAAAATCCAAAACATGTCAAATATGGATTATACATATGAGAACCCCAATGTGCAAGTTGTTCATTCATAATTACAATATGCCACAAGCCAACATGGATAACAACATAAATAATATCCAAATTAACTCAAAAATACTTTCAGGTGTTCCTCACAAGCTACTTAAGTTTCATCCACCACTAGTGCCTTATCTGTAAAAATATTTGGGGGAGAGGGGTGAGAAAACAACTAGTTTAGCAAAAATGCCCCAACCCACCTAAGCATCGACCCCACACCGACCTCCATGATATACAATCATGATGTCGATATTCTACATAACATGTTCAATGCTTGCATATCAAAATAATTCAATGCAATTCATATATGCATTTAATACATTCATCATGCTTAACAGTTATACATATAAGCATCTTTAGATCTACAATTTTATCAATCATAATCCAATACTTACACATGATTGGTCAACTCCGACGGTTATGTAGTATTGGACAACTCTAATGATACTCGTATGATTGGACAACTCCGACAATCATACATTCTTGGCAATTTCTTTGGACTTGCCATTGTGATTGGACAACTCTGACGGTCATATGATTCTTGGAATACTCCGATTTCTAGGCATTAGCCTCAGTATGAGTGGACAACTCTGACAGTCATACCATAGTGGATATTTTTACCACCTCCATAGCATGGTATGACATTTTTCAACCCCATGTGTGGTTCACTTAGACAAACCTCTGATATATATATATATATATATATATATATATATGCACATTAGGCAATATACCACATATAGCATATTGTTCACGCTATTCTACACATTCTCATGCTTTATATCAATCCTAGCATATATCATGTTCTTACATACCACATATAAACACCTATATGTCCACATTTATACACATATATACATGTATAAAAATTCACATATAACAATCATATGTTTACAATACATACATATTACATATATAAGTTCATAACCATCATATATCATAAGTATAAATAACTATAGCATGCATTTAACCATAATGAAATAAGGGAACATCACAAACAACCATACCACCCACCCAAGCATGTTAAACTTAACTAAATCCTCTCAAGCTCACCAATAACCTATAAATTGATGACTAAAAGAGAAGAAACGCCCCTACCTCAAGATTAAAGCTTTTCTAGCCAAAATCCTAGAAATCATTCAAGCTTCACTTTGTCAAAATCACACTTTATTTGGTTCCAACCAAAGCCCTTAACGCATAAAACACTTTGTTCTCCTTTGGTAACCTCTAAATCAAAGCTTAAAGCTTCCAAAACGTCAAAAGAAGAAAATGAGGGAGAGATCAATGGCTAGGTCTTTGGTCTATGAGGAATGAAAATAATATCTCAGCCACTTGATATTTATATCAACTAGGGAACAAAAAGACCAAAACGCCCTTAAGTCATTTAACGTACCCTCTCGATCTCCGTTTTTGATTCCGAAAGCGGTTATGCCTTCAAAATCAATTCTTGAACTCTTTTAACATTTCATTTGATTTAAAACCAAAAATAAGATTTTGTAAAAAAATATTCAATTTCTCGGGCCCACCCAACCCGTACCCCCCGTGTAGAGACCGTGCCCAATTTTGGCCGATTTTTTAATTTTTGTCATTTATTGCTTTAAATGAATTTTAAATGATATTTAACATGTTTTGGATAATGGGAATATGTTTAGAATGTTAGAATATCGTTTTGGGAAATTTTGGAAACTTTTGAAAAAGTTTGACTTTTTGGTCAACGGGGGCCCGGGATGAGGTTAAGTGGGTCCGGAAAATCCGGAAAATTTTAATTTTGGTTATGGACTAAACGAAATATTTAGAGTGTTAAGGAAGTGATTTCGAGTCCAACGGAGTTTTCGGGAATTAATTCCGAGCTCGGGAAGGTATATTAAGTGGCTAGGGGTAAATGGTCATTTCGCGCCCCTAGGGTTGAGATAAATATCAAAATGGGTCTGAGACATTTCATTTTACAGATTCCTCTCTCTCTCTACGTATCCCACTTCATCTCTCTCCCTTCTCTCTAGAGTTTGAGGGCCTTAAGGTGTGATTTGGAAGATCTTGAAGAAGGAAAGTGTGTAGGGGACATCAAGGGCATCGGTTTGAACCGATCAAAGTCTCCATTTCGTGAAGTTGAGAAAGCTGGGATTTCTCAAAGTTGGATTCAAAGCTTGAAAATTTGAGGTAGGGTTGCTAGACTCATCTTTACTTTGATTCTATAGGTCACATACTTGTGACATGAAAGATAGATTAGGATTTCTTGAGTTTAGGGTTATGTATATGTGTATATATGTATACTAATGTGATTATGCATGTATAAATGTCTAGCATGTTGGTTAGAACTTATATATGTTGTGTATGTGCAAATGAGACTATGAATGTTCTTAATGGAAAATGTGATCATTTGGTGAAAACATGAAAAATGTTATTTTTTATAGACTTGTGCATGAAAGATATGATTTTTCTTATTAAATGCATAAGCATGATGATTTTCATGATATGAGTGTGATGGCATTGTGACAATCTTGAGGGAAAGGAAAATGCATTGATTTGACAAAAAAATGCATTCATGGTGTGGAATAAGTGCATTGATGTGATTATGTGCACTATGTGAAAAGCGAGTTTTTGGGGCGTGACAACATTGAGAATTAAGGTGAGGGAATGGTCCCTAGGGTGAAAGACCCATAACTTGGCCAAGAGGAGGTGCTCCCTTTGGATTAGTAACCCGATAAAGCACAAGCAGAGTTTGGGTGCCGAAGAGACCCTTACTATGGATGGAGTGATAAGCTAGTCCCCATTGAAGTGATTGCCGGACTTATGTGGCGTGTGTTATATATATATATATTGTGGCTTCCTAAATTGGATATATATATATGTTTATGTATGTAAATGCGTTGAGATGTGAAGCATCATGCATGATTTGAAAAACGTGTTTGTTTATGGGTTAAAAACATGTATACTTGTCATGTAGACATGTAGGGATTTCATATGCATCCATGCATGACCGCCTGAGTTAGAGTGAGGTTGGGTGGATCATTCCTACTGAGCCCAGTGTTGCTCACCTCATATTTATATAAACATTTTCAGATAAGGCGCCAATGGAAGACGAAGCATGATTTGCTCTATGGATATGTTGAGCTTATTTTTGGACTTTTGCTCTTTTGAGATGTAGATAAATGTCCATGCCAGCTTGTGGCATGTAGACAATGGTTGTGGTGTTGCCTTTACATTTGTATCTTCTTTTGGATGTGAAATCCAAATATAAGTGCCACACTTGTAGGAAAGTGATTTTTGAGAAATGTATGTATAATGGCTTCCTTCATTTGAGACTTGTAGAATGTATGCAAAAAGGGCCATTTGAATTCTTATATGTATGGTTCCATGGATTATGTATGGATTTGGAATTTAAATGGATGAATGCGTTCTTTTGTCTCTTGTATTTTAATTTCGTGGATATGAATGTTTAGAGTTGTGGATTTATGTTGGAATCATGGTTGTAGGATCTCAATGTATAAGTTAGATTGTATGGTTGGGTTAATGAAGATCACCTTTCGAAAAATAAGGATGGTTTGGTTCACTTGAATTTTATGTGCATTGTGAACTTAGGATGAGTTTTCTATGATTATGCAAGATTTGAGATTCAAATGTATAGGTTGATGTGTGAGTATGATTTTATATCAATGGTAGATGATTTATATGAGTTATGAATGATCTAAGGTGGTTTGGTTGAGATTTGGGTTCAATTTGATCTTATATAGGTGTTTGGGAGAATCTGGGTAGTGCATTTCGATTAATCGAAATGCCTATTTCGATTAATCGAGATGCCTATCTCGATTGATCGAAATGGTTGCGAGATTTTACGAATTTTCAGGCTTAATCTCGATTAATCGAAGTCCCAATCTCGATTAATCGAAATATTGCAGGTCCAAAGTACCAAGGGGGTGTTTTCTTCGATTAATGGGGTGAAAATCTCGATTAATCGAGATGGATCTCGATTGATCGAGATCCAATCTCGATTGATCGAGATTACTATTCACAGCAAGGTTCAAAATTTGTCCAGACTTCATTTCGATGCAATTTCTTCATTTTAAATCGGAATTGAGCGTGGTTTTTTTTTGAAATTGAGTATTTTTGAAAGATCTATCCAATGGTTTAGGTCTCATAATCAAATTTCATCTGTGTAAAAAGTTGAGGTCCAGAACTTAGTGGTTTATATGTATGGAACCAAAGGTGAAAATCATTTGCAAGGGCCTTTGATGATCTAATGCCACTTGAAGGGTGTGCATATGGAATTCTTCTGCAATAGAATAGATTATAATGAGATTAAGGTGTGGGAACTTGAGGTGAAATTACAGATTCACCCCCAATTTCCTTCGCTCCTAACCGGGTGTCAAAAACTGGGGCGTGACAACATGGTATCAGAGCTTAACCGGGTTTGATTACCTACGGACGACGGGAAATGGTTAGGCCACATTTTGGATTGAAAGGACTTGATGACTTCTAAAATTGTGAATTGAGGTTATAAGTATAAGTTAGGGATTAAGTGCATATTACTTGGAAACTTTTATGTGCTTAATTGTTTGCATAACATGCTATTTGTAAAGTGCTTTAGCATGTTTAGTATACATGATGTGAATTGGTCCAATAGATTCGTGCACAAATTCTAAATATCTTCTTGTCATCTATATAGAAGGATGCCACCAAGAAGAGCTCGTGAGAGGACACCGGAAGTGGTCCCTATTGGAGGAGAGCAATTCATGCGCGACATGGTTGCTACCATGCGCCAAATTGCGAGGGAGACACAACGGGAAACTCAAGAGGAGACCCAAGCTCCACCTAGAGCAGCTCCTCCTAGTAGGATGATAACGGTGTTGGGGCATGTTAAGAAACATAGTCCACCGTCGTATTCTGGGGGATCCGATCCAATGGTAGCGGAAAGTTGGTTAGATGAGATGGTTACACTCCTTAATGTACTTGAAATTGAGGATGACTTGAAAGTTAAGGTAGCCACTCACTTTCTTAAGGATGACGCCAAACGTTGGTGGAAATTCTTGGGAGATTACCATGATTTGGAGACAATGGAATGGGATACATTCCAAGTGCTTTTCTTCAAGAAGTACTTTCCAGTGACAATGAAAGACAGTATGAGGAGGGAATTCTTTAACCTTGTTCAAGGGATAATGACGGTGATGGAGTACGAAACAAAGTTTACCTCCTTGGCTAGGTTTGCAAAGGAGATGATCCCAACGGAAGAGCTTAAAATTAAGCAATTCATAAGAGGTCTCCGAACCTACATACAGGACAAGGTTGGGATTTTAGGCTTGACCAACTATGCAGCAGTAGTGGAGAGAGCATTGATTTCTGAAGAGTTTAGCAATGATAATCAAAGAATAAGAGAAGCACAGAACCAAGCAAGAAGCACAGGATCCCTTACGGATAATCGTGCTAAAAAGAAGATGAGGATTGGTGGGTCATCCTCACAAAGGCAACCAACCCAATCAGTGAGTTATGTGGCTATACCTTCTGGATCTTTTCGATCAAGGATAGTCTGTTTCAATTGCCAAAAACCGGGACACAGAATGGCCGAGTGTACTCGAGGGCAAGTTCCGTTAATGGCAGATAAAAGTGCTACCATTGTCATCAAATGGGGCACATTAGTTGGGATTGCCCACAGAAGAAGAGTGTGCAGGGTGGTACTAGTTCGCAGCAGCGTCCTATGCAGCCTATGACTTCACAGACAGGTTTTAGGGCATTGCCACCACAGCAGACAGCGCCTTCAGTTCAGAGTTCACGGGCACCTGCTAGAGGAACCACGTCTAGTGCTCCCAGTTAGCAGTTGGGATATCAGGGTCCGGGACAGCAGGGCCAGAGATCCCAAGGCCGTGCTTTTACTCTTGTTCCGGCAGAGACCTCGACAGGACCATCAGTGGTCCGAGGTATATTTCTTGTATCTAGCTCATGGGCTAGGGTTTTAGTAGATTCAGGTGCATCACATTCATTCATATCATATGCATTTGCTTGTACTTTGGGGTTGGAGGTGTCATCACTGGACTCGGTTTTATCCATTGATATGCCAGTTAGTGGTAGAGTGGTTTTGAGTGATGTGTGCCGATCTTGTGAGATTGAGATTTCGGGACATCAACTAGTGTTTGATTTCATTCTTCTTGAGATGTCTAGCTTTGATGTAATCTTGGGTATGGATTGGCAATCGACCTACAGAGCCAATATTGATTGTCATCAGGGAAGAGTGACCTTGTGTACACCCTCTGGTGTTAGTATATGTTTTGTGGGGGAGCGGGATGACTTCTACTTGTCATCTTTGCATGGTTCGAGTGATCGGAGAGGGCTTGAGCATTTCTTAGCGAGCCTACTAGTTGATGGTGATGATGAGACACTTGGAGAGCTTCCTCGTGTAGTGTATGAGTTTATGGACGTATTTTTGGGGGAATTGACACAGTTGCCTCCGAAACGAGAAGTGGAGTTTGTGATAGATCTTGCTCTAGGTACCGCGCCCATTTCTATGGCACCGTACCGAATGGCACCGGCTGAGTTGAAAGAGTTGAAGGACCAATTACAAGAGCTACTAGACAAGGGATTTGTACGCCCTAGTACATCGCCTTGGGGAGCTCTGGTTCTTTTTGCTAAGAAGAAGGACGGGTCTTTGCGGCTTTGCATTGACTATAGGAAGTTGAATCGGGCAACGATCAAAAATAAATATCCCTTGCCAAGGATAGATGACTTGTTCGATCAACTTAAGGGTTCGAGGTGTTTCTCAAAGATAGACTTGAGATCGGGCTACTATCAGTTGGGGATTAGAGAGGCGGACATTCCAAAAACTACTTTTCACACACGATATGGACACTACGAGTTTTTGGTAATGCCTTTTGGTTTGACGAATGCACCGGCAGCATTCATGGACCTAATGCATAGAGTGTTCAATGCTTACTTGGACAAGTTTGTGGTTGTATTTGTTGATGACATCCTAGTGTACTCGTCTTCGGAAGAGGAGCACGAGGGTCACTTGAGGATCGTGTTGCAGCTTCTAAGAGAACATCAATTATATGCCAAATATGAGAAATGTGAATTTTGGCTAGCGGAAGTGAAATTCCTGGGGCATGTTGTGTCTAAAGGAGGGGTTTCCGTAGATCCATCCAAGATAGAAGCGGTGATGAGTTGGGAAAGACCTAAGAGCGTATTTGAGATACGTAGTTTCTTGGGATTGGCCGGGTATTATCGGAGGTTTGTGAAGGACTTTTCGCGGTTAGCAGCACCAATGACAAAGCTTACCCGAAAAGGAGTGAAGTTTGCGTGGGATGATGCTTGTGAGCATGCATTCATGGAATTGAAGGGCCGGTTGACTTCGGCTCCAATTTTGATCATTCCAGAACGTGGGTTAGGGTATACAATTTATTGTGACGCTTCACGACTTGGTTTGGGATGTGTGCTAATGCAAACCGAACAAGTAGTGGCATATGGTTCAAGGTAGTTGAAGACGCACGAACAAAATTACCCGACACACGACTTGGAATTGGCAGTCATGATCTTTGCACTTAAGGTGTGGAGACATTATTTGTATGGTGAGAAGTTTAAAGTGTTTTCAGATCACAAAAGTCTCAAATACCTTTTCTCACAAAAGGATTTGAATATGAGGCAACGGAGGTGGATGGAATACATGGAAGATTATGACTTCGACTTGCAATATCACCCGGGAAAGGCCAATGTGGTAGCAGATGCATTGAGTAGAAAGTCACATGGTAGCTTAGCGAGCTTAGCCATACGGGAGTGGAAGATGATGGAAGATATCTCAGAAATGGGATTGCATTTCAGTGAGGATGATGGACCGACAATGTTATTTACTCTTATCGCTCAACCAACTCTTGTGAGTAGAGTGATTGAAGAGCAAAGGAAGGATAGTGAGGTTGAGACTATTCGCACACGAATTTTGGGTGCTGAAGTGGTGGATGGATGGACAGTTCATTCAGATGAGAGCATGAGATTCAAGGAGAAAATGTTCGTTCCCTTAGCTTGTCGGGATGAGATCCTGAAAGAGTTTCATAACTCGAGGCTAGCAGTACATCCAGGTGGTACCAAGATGTACCATAACCTCCACCGACAGTATTGGTGGAAGGGTATGAAGAAGGATGTAGCTCAGTTCGTGGCGAGGTGCCTCAGTTGTCAACAAGTGAAGGCCGAGCATCAGAGATCGGCAGGGTTGTTGCAGCCATTGCCTGTGGCTATGTGGAAATGGGAGCATGTCACCATGGACTTTGTGACGGGACTTCCAAGGTCGAGGAAGGGCCACGATGCAGTTTGGGTTGTCGTTGACAGATTGACCAAAGTGGCTCACTTTATTCCCATTAGAGTGACCGATGATGTGGATACTCTCAGTAGATTGTACATTGAGCAGATCCTTAGACTTCATGGCGTGCTAGTTTCTATTGTTTCAGATAGAGACCCGCGGTTTACATCTCAGTTTTGACAGAGTTTCCAGGCAGCACTCGATACGGACCTTCACTTTAGTACTGCTTTTCATCCTCTGACGGATGGTCAGTCTGAGCGTACTATATAGATTCTGGAGGATATGTTACGGGCGTGTGTACTTGACCTTCGGGGCAGTTGGGAAGATCACCTTCCTTTAGTGGAGTTTGCATACAATAATAGCTATCAAGCTAGCATTGAGATGGCTCCATTCAAGGCTTTGTATGGTAGGCCATGTAGGTCACCTATTTGTTGGACTGAGGTAGGAGAGAGTTTCTTTGGGACCGAATTTAGTTCGGGAAACTACGGAGAAGATCAAGTTAATTCGGCAAAGATTGCTTACGGCACAGAGTCGTCAGAAAAGCTATGCTGATAGAAGACGGTGACCTTTGGCATTTGAGGTGGGAGATCATGTTTTTCTAAAGGTCTCACCACGGAGAGGTTTGATGAGGTTCGGTCGTAGTGGCAAGCTAGTGCCACGGTTCATCGGACCATTTGAGATTTTGGATCGGGTAGGAGAGGTTGCTTATCGCTTGGCGTTGCCACCGCAATTATCAAGTGTGCACAACACTTTCCATGTGCCTATGTTGAGGAAGTATGAGCCAGACCCTTCACATGTACTTGATTGGGCAGACCTTGAGGTGGAGGAGGATGTGTCATACGAGGAAAGACCAATTCAGATTTTGGACACTAGTGAGCAAGTGCTTCGGGGAAAGACCATCCCATTGGTTAAGGTGCTTTGGAGGCATCACGGGGTGGGAGAAGCTACATGGGAGCGAGAACAAGAAGTCCGCTCAAAGTACCCCGAGTTGTTCACCACTTGAGGTACATTCTAATTTCGGGGACGAAATTCCTATAAGGTTGGGAGGTTGTAGAGACCGTGCCCAATTTTGGCCGGTTTTTCAATTTTTGTCATTTATTGCTTTAAATGAATTTTAAATGATATTTAACATGTTTTGGAAGCGGGGAATATGTTTAGAATGTTAGAATATGGTTTTGGGAAATTTTGAAAAAGTTTGACTTTTTGGTCAACGGGGGCCCGGGATGAGGTTAAGTGGGTCCGGAAAATCTGGGAAATCTTAATTTTGGTTATGGACTAAACGAAATATTTAGAGTGTTAAGAAAGTGATTTCGAGTCCAACGGAGTTTTCGGGAATTAATTCCGAGCTCGGGAAGGTATATTAAGTGGCTAGGGGTAAAATGGTCATTTCGCCCCCTAGGGTTGAGATAAATATCAAAATGGGTATGAGACATTTCATTTTACAGACTCCTCTCTCTCTCTACGTATCCCACTTCATCTCTCTCCCTTCTCTCTAGAGTTTGAGGGCCTTAAGGTGTGATTTGGAAGATCTTGAAGAAGGAAAGTGTGTAGGGGACATCAAGGGCATCGGTTTGAACCGATCAAAGTCTCCGTTTCGTGAAGTTGAGAAAGCTGGGATTTCTCAAAGTTGGATTCAAAGCTTGGAAATTTGAGGTAGGGTTGCTAGACTCATCTTTACTTTGATTCTATAGGTCACATACTTGTGACATGAAAGATAGATTGTGATTTCTTGAGTTTAGGGTTATGTATATGTGTATATATGTATACTAATGTGATTATGCATGTATAAATGTCTAGCATGTTGGTTAGAACTTATATATGTTGTGTATGTGCAAATGAGACTATGAATGTTCTTAATGGAAAATGTGATCATTTGGTGAAAACATGAAAAATGTGATTTTTTATAGACTTATGCATGAAAGATATGATTTTTCTTATTAAATGCATAAGCATGATGATTTTCATGATATGAGTGTGATGGCATTGTGACAATCTTGAGGGAAAGGAAAATGCATTGATTTGACAAAAAAATGCATTCATGGTGTGGAATAAGTGCATTGATGTGATTATGTGCACTATGTGAAAAGCGAGTTTTTGGGGCGTGACAACATTGAGAATTAAGGTGAGGGAATGGTCCCTAGGGTGAAAGACCCATAACTTGGCCAAGAGGAGGTGCTCCCTTCGGATTAGTAACCCGATAAAGCACAAGCAGAGTTTGGGTGTCGAAGAGACCCTTACTATGGATGGAGTGATAAGCTAGTCCCCATTGAAGTGATTGCCGGACTTATGTGGCGTGTGTTATATATATATATATATATTGTGGCTTCCTAAATTGGATATATATATATGTTTATGTATGTAAATGCGTTGAGATGTGAAGCATCACGCATGATTTGAAAAACGTGTTTGTTTATGGGTTAAAAACATGTATACTTGTCATGTAGACATGTAGGGATTTCATATGCATCCATGCATGACCGCCTGAGTTAGAGTGGGGTTGGGTGGATCATTCCTATTGAGCCGCAGTGTTGCTCACCTCATATTTATATAAACATTTTCAGCTAAGGCGCCAATGGAAGACGAAGCATGATTTGCTCTATGGATATGTTGAGCTTATTTTTGGACTTTTGCTCTTTTGAGATGTAGATAAATGTCCATGCCAGCTTGTGGCATGTAGACAATGGTTGTGGTGTTGCCTTTACATTTGTATCTTCTTTTGTATGTGAAATCCAAATGTAAGTGCCACACTTGTAGGAAAGTGATTTTTGAGAAATGTATGTATAATGGCTTCCTTCATTTGAGACTTGTAGAATGTATGCAAAAACGGCCATTTGAATTCTTATATGTATGGTTCCATGGATTATGTATGGATTTAGAATTTAAATGGATGAATGCGTTCTTTTGTCTCTTGTATTTTAATTTCGTGGATATGATTGTTTAGAGTTGTGGATTTATGTTGGAATCATGGTTGTAGGATCTCAATGTATAAGTCAAATTGTATGGTTGGGTTAATGAAGATCACCTTTGGAAAAATGAGGATGGTTTGGTTCACTTGAATTTTATGTGCATTGTGAACTTAGGATGAGTTTTCTATGATTATGCAAGATTTGAGATTCAAATGTATAGGTTGATGTGTGAGTATGATTTTATATCAATGGTAGATGATTTATATGAGTTATGAATGATCTAAGGTGGTTTGGTTGAGATTTGGGTTCAATTTGATCTTATATAGGTGTTTGGGAGAATCTGGGCAGTGCATTTCGATTAATCGAAATGCCTATTTCGATTAATCGAGATGCTCATCTCGATTGATCGAAATGGTTGCGAGATTTTACGAATTTTCAGGCTTAATCTCGATTAATCGAAGTCCCAATCTCGATTAATCGAAATATTGCAGGTCCAAAGTACTGAGGGGGTGTTTTCTTCGATTAATGGGGTGAAAATCTCGATTAATCGAGATGGATCTCGATCGATGGAATCTCGATTGATCGAGATTACTATTCACAGCAAGGTTCAAAAATTGTCCAGACTTCGTTTCGATGCAATTTCTTCGTTTTAAATCGGAATTGAGCGTGGTTTTTTTTGAAATTGAGTATTTTTGAAAGATCTATCCAATGGTTTAGGTCTCATAATCAAATTCCATCTGTGTAAAAAGTTGAGGTCCAGAACTTAGTGGTTTATATGTATGGAACCAAAGGTGAAAATCATTTGCAAGGGCCTTTGATGATCTAATGCCACTTAAAGGGTGTGCGTATGGAATTCTTCCACAATAGAATAGATTATAATGAGATTAAGGTGTGGGAACTTGAGGTGAAATTACGGATTCACCCCCAATTTCCTTCGCTCCTAACCGGGTGTCGGAAACTGGGGCGTGACTCCCCAACCCCCGGCTGACCAAAAAATTTCAAAATGAGCCAAATGACTCAAAAAAATACTTAAACCTCTAAAAAAGTCCTCAAACATGCATTTCTTATTTAAAACACATGTAACATCATCTCACATTGTTTATATGGCAATAAATGGAATATAAAAAAAGTCAGTCAAAATTGGACCAGGTCTCTACAGAGGGCATCTCACAAAGAGCATATCATCAGAGAGTTGCATAGTGGAGGCTTGGGAGGTTATTTAGGTAAGGGGAAGACCATTGCCTTATTAGAAGAACAATATTTATGGCCACAATTGAAGCGCGACGTGGGAAGATTTGTGATGAAGTGTCCCATATGCTAGACAGCTAAGGGACAAGCACAAAATACAAGTCTTTACATACCAATACCAATGCCAGAGCATATTTGGAAGGACCTGTCCATGGATTTTGTGTTAGGACTACCACATACCCAAAGCCAATTGGATTATATTTTTGTTGTGATTGACAGGTTCTCAAAAATGGCACACTTTATTTCCTATGAGAAGACTGATGATGCGTCTAATGTTGCCAACATATTCTTCAGGGAGATTGTACGTTCGCAAAGGGTGCCCAAATCAATAGTGCCTGACCATGATGTAAAATTCATTAGCCTTTTTTGGAAAACCTTGTGAGGAAAGTTTGACAGCACTTTGAAGTACAATAGCACAGCACACCCCCAGACTGATGGCCAAATGGAAGTCACTAATCATAGTTTGCGTAACTTGATTTATGGCACGTGTGGAGATAAACCCAAGCAGTTGGATGCAATTCTTCCTCAAATGGAGTTTGCATACAACAATATGGTAAACCGATTGACTGGAAAATTCCTTTTGAGATTGTGTAGCCAAGAACATGGCAGAGAGGGTCAGAAAGTACATTATGAAGTAATGCAAAGTATAAAGAAGTTGCAGACAAACATCGGAGGGTTAAAGTTTTTGAGGTTGGAGACTTGGTTGTGGCTCATTTATGCAGGAACAGGTTCCCAGTTGACACCTATAGTAAGCTAAAAAACAAAAAGTACGAGCCATTTCGTATCTCCCAAAAGATTAACGACAATGCCTATGTGGTGGAGCTACCGAACGACATGAATATTTCCTCCACTTTCAATGTTACTGACCTATATGAGTATCATCCGCCAGACGAGCCATTATAACCTAACTGGATGATGAGTTTTGACCAAGTGTAGGGGACTAATGTGGGACAAATATCTTCGGGTCAACTTTCTATGTTTTAGGACTTGATTTATGGTTTCTTTATTTCCATGTTTTAAGGCATGATTTATGGTTTCTTTATTTATTTTTTATTTGGCCTATTTAAGGGAAAAGATTGCAAGAGTGGGGGAGATCAGAATAAATATTTTTAAAGTTTGAGTTTTCCCTCTATTCAGAGTTCCTTGTGGATTCAAGGATTTATATTGGTTCTTCTTTCATTTTCGCTATATCATTTTTCCTTTTAAAATATGCAATCAAACATTGAAGTTTTTTAAAAATATTTTCTAGAAAATATTTTACGTCGAAACAAACGGAGCCTAATGTTAATTTTTTTTGTTGATAATATGAGTCAAGATCTTGAAAAAGTTTACTATATACAAAAATAATTGTAAAGACTAGGTCTATCTTCAATCTTTCCTTCTAACAAACCACATAAACAGGGCATGGAATGATTAAATGGCATTCCATGACAACTGATTTCAGCACATAAAAAAAAAAAAAATGTTTTCCAACACCACAGTAGAAATGGTAGAGGTGTGTTTGTCAACACATGACCCAAGTAAAACCATGACTGCAGTATGTGAAAGAAGTGTATATAATAAACAATCAGAGATCAAGGGAAAATTCTGTAGAAAATGAACGTGTTAACAAGTCAAAGGGCATTAAGTTTTTAAAACAACCAATTCACAGGCATCCTTGACAGATTGATATCATGGTTGTTCATGAAGAAATCCCGTTCTTGAACAATGCTAGGATTGGAAAAAAAATTACATACAATCAGTCAATATTATGATCACAGGTAATCTTGTTGGTGCTTCAATCCTTAAATTTTGCAAGAAACACACTTATGTTTTGAAGTTGATTGATCATATAAATTTTAGATAGGCTGGTTTAGGTGAACATAATTAGAATATTTCTCCAAGCAGGGTCAATAGGAAGTCTTTGTAGCTTCCTGATGTGTCGCCAACAACTACATTGGCTAGGGTCTTATTGTTCATCATGTCAATTTCAACTCGAGTTACAATGCCACTATTCAGTGAATCTTCATCGATCCCAAGCCCAACAATTGAAGCTTTTATAACCTGGAGATGCTCGAGTAACAAAAAAAATTAAATTGAAAGTATTTTAAAGTTTGCAACAGAGAAACATTTCAGTTTTTCTATATAAATAGAAACAAAGGTCAAAGGCAACCTTTGTAATAGCTCTAAATAAGAATCACTGTAGTGAAGATAACATTAATTTCAAACTTTCTAATTGAGTTATAAGCATTAATACTAATGTGATTTTTGACAAAACTTCCTTGTAGAAACATTTTTAGATGAAGAAAAAAATTATTTTTGTCCCAATTGAACTATTACATCCAACAAGCATAAACCTAGTTTAGACATTCTCTCAAAAAAAAAAAAAAATCAGGTTCAAATCAGGTTGGAGATGGCAGAAGTTATGCTCTTATTGCCCGGCACCGACTCGACTACATGTGATTCTTTTCCACACCTATTTTTTATCAAACAACATTTAGTGTCATAGTTCTTTCACTTTGTCAACATATATACATATACACACTTGCACTTCAACAAGTGGGTTCTTTAAAACACATCCCTAGTGTTGAATTCATGCACCTCCTAGAGGTTATTCTGTCCAATTTACATCGTGCGCTTCACATAAAGGTCATCTCATTTTGGTACATCTCATGCACCTCTTAGAAGTCATTCTATTTGATTTGACTCATGCACCTCATAGAGGTCACTCCACTTGATTCACATTGTGTACCTCACAATCTCACATAGAGGTCATTCCTTTTGATGCATCTCCTAAAGGTTACTCTACTCAATCTACACCCACTCATTGACCTTTGCAAAGGCCACTTTTGACAAATCTCTTCACACGTGGGTCATCCACGACCCATTCAAATTCTAGTCGCAGACACAGAGTCTTTAAACTTAACTCTTTTCATACACACTGGTTATCAACAACCCACTTACACTCTATCACAGACACTAGGTCCTTAAACCCACTCTCTTCAAGCGCGGGTCTTTCATGACTCATTCAGACTTCATTCGCAAACACGGAGTCCTTAAGCCAACTCTCTTTATGTACGGGTCATCCACGACCCATTCAAACTCCATTTGTGGACATAAGATCTTTAAGCTCATTTCCCTTTTGATTCTTTAGTAGAAACTACGTTCGACTTGATTATCACCGTAGTTAAGATACTTACGCAACCCTAGATTTGGTTACACCAATCAGTTACATCTCTAATTCATTCTTCCTTTAAATCAAAGCATTTCGACCGACCTTCAAGTAGGTCCCTCTCAGATGAAGGCAATTTCAACTCCTTGTTCAATACATCCTTAAGCCCTTCTCAAATGAAGGCACTTTCGACTTATTGGCCAGAACTAATTTCGACTAATTCTCAGTATAATCAAGATACGTAGGAAACTTGGGCATCCTCGAGTTCATTCACATCTTTTATTAAACTCAAATTCTCTCATCACCTTAAGCCCTTCTCATATGAAGCCATCCTCAAGCACACTCGAGTTCTCCTCAGTCAAAGCTCTTCTTGTATGAAGGCAAATCAACTCTATTCCATTCACAAAAGGGTAGGTTCCATTACTCATAGAATTAACCAAACCTCTACTCTAATGCTTCATTCTCCAAACCCTCGCAAGAAACATGAAAGAAAAAGTAGGTAACCGTACTTGGTATGGATGTTATGGGGTACCTAACACCTTCCCCATGCATAACCAAACCCTGGAGTCCATTAATTCGGTTCTCGAAGACCACATGGTAGTCATACACCCTAAGGCCTGCATCTTTCCAATCTCCACTCATCTAGTCAACCATATAGGTGACCTAACACACCATAACTCAGTGTTAGGTGGTGACTCTATTCAATAACTCATAAAGCCCTACTCCACCTCTAGATAATAACCTTTGTTGTGTTTTAGGCCTCCAAGCACAATCTATATCATTTGCAGCTAATCGATACCTCTTGGGGATTTTTTCAGACACGACAGCTACAAATAACAACAAGTTTCTTGTGCAACTATAATAAATAGTGACCTACAAGTATTTTTATCAGTATTAAATTATATAATAATGATAAGGGCCAAAAGAAAAATCGAACCTGGCGTGGCACCAACAACGTTAGATTCTTTAAAATAGTGAAGTCTAAATGCGTGAGAGAATAAAATATCCTTTCTCACTCTAGAATTTTACTCTCTTACTTAGAATCCATGGTCTGGATAATTATCGTCTCCACTACTACCTTTTCATTGCCGCTATTGATGCTATATCTTTGCCATCCACGGCAGAACCAACAATGACACATCCAAAATCTCTATAAGAGGAGTGAGAATATTTGACAGACTTTCAATGAATTGAAATCTTATAACCTATACATTTAAACAATCTAAAAGATCGTCAAATCTGACAAATACACTCATATATATAATAATATATAAAACTAAAACTCAAAATTCATCGATTTCATCTTTCAAACAAAGAGGAAGAACTCAATTCATCTTGGGGGTTTGTCCATTTTTTTCCTCTTTTTTCCTCTTCATATCTTCATTTTCCTAGTGGATTTTGGTTAGTTGATGGATTGTGTTTGGATTCTTATAAATGGGTTTACTTTCATGAACTGGTCTATTCTATTCTTTTTCCTATTATTTTTTTTGTTATTTGGGTGACAATGTCTGGATTCTTAGAAAATGATATTACTTTCATGAATTGGTTTGTTCCATTTTTCCTTCATTTTTTTCGGTGGGTTTTGATATTTGAGAGATTTTATTTGAAACCTTAGAAAATGAGGTTAGGAATGGTGAAGGACTACCCAAGACGCGCGTGGCAAGGCAACGAATTATTAGATACTCCCAGAACCAATGGTCTTGGACCAATTAGAGCGTGACACATAAGCAAGTGTGTTAGCTTTATTTTAAATTTTGTTTGTGTCAAGTTCTAATTGGCTAGGACTAATGATCCTGGACCTACCTAATAATTTCTGGCATATATTCACTAACATCCCCGAGATTTGGTCAAAGTACACTTGGAGAGACCGTTTGGCCTTTATATCTTTCACCTCTTCTAAATCAAATTTTTCGGTGGCTGGAATAATTTTTGAGTGAAAACACAATTTTTTCCTTGCATTATAATATCAAATTATATTTCAAATAGGGTAAAATACAATGACATCCCCTGAGATTTGTTTTAATTGCACTGACCTCCCCTGAGGTTTGCCATAATTTCACTAACCTCCCTATGATGATTTGAAGTAATATTTTAGATGATTTTACCACTATACACCCAAATAATTTAATAAGATAAAAATTAAAAAATATATATCTGATTTTTAAAATGATATATACGCTTGCACACACACGACACCAACGGGATGGTTGTTTTCGTCAATCCATACCTATAACTCGTAACAAAACTCAACAAATTGCAGATCTGATCTTATGTATGTGTTTGTATATATATCACTGTGATCGAAGATCTTTGAAAATAATTTATATGATAGAATTTTTGGCGATTGATTAGATATGTTAAGAGAAAGATTGAATATCAATGGTGGTTATAGGCGGTGACGGTGGTGGTGTAGCAGGTGTACAAAAGAAGACTGAACAAAGAGAGAAAGTATAATGTGGGCAAAAATGTCATTTAAAATTTTTTTTTCAGGGGAGGTTAGTGCAATTACAGTAAACCTTAGGGGGTCAATGTATTTATCATATTTAAAAGATAATGTGATATTATAATGCAATGACAAAATTGTCTTTTCACACTTGAATTTTACTTTGACCCAGAAAAATGGATTTAGAAGAGGTGAAAGAAATAAAGGTCAAACAATACGAGTGTAATTTGACCAAATCTCATAAAAGGACAGTGAATTTAACCCATAATTTCTCAACAACTTAAAAGATGTTTAAAGAATCTGACGTGGCAAATTCGTGAAAATTCAGGGATAATTTGACGTGGCAAGATGCTTAAAGATTTTGGTGACACTAATAAAACAGGCTAGTTATCTTTTTTTCCTATTTGCAAGGTCTCGTTCTTCTACCATTATTTTGGAGTGACTCTCCCATCTCCGTATCATTGCAAGGGTGGCGACATTTGTTCTAGACGGTAACTCTTATCTCTGATATAGTTTTTATTTTGTTGTTGGTAACTAGGGTTTTGTTTGAGATAATCCCCACTCTCTCTCATAGTGTTTTTTTTTTTTTTTTGTTAGTACTATGTCATCTAAGTTGGGGATTTGTGTGGTATCTTTTGATTCTCTTAAGTTGGGGATTTGTGTGGTAGCTTTTTATTCTCTTAGGCTTTGATTGGATAAACAGGAGAGAAAACAAAACAAATGATAACATTAGTTATGAGAGAAAAGAAAAGAAAAGAGAGGATAATATGTATTTATGTTTGGATAAATTATGGAGGAAAAGAAAGGAAAAAAACTAAAAGAGAGAAAAGAAAAAAAAACTACTTTAATCAATTTACTATCATACCCTTTTGTGTTTATATTACAAGATATACCAAAATGTTTTTTAAATTTGTTATTTAAAATGTTAGGATTATTTTTGGTATTATGAAAGATTCACTTATTCTTATCATTTATCTCCAAATCTTCTCACTTTTGGGAGGATAGCATATGAAAAATTTGGAGGGATAAGCTATCCCTTCAAATCACTACTTATCATTTCTTTTCTCTTACTAATGGCAATCCAAACACAAAAGATATTATCTTTCCCTTTCTTTTCTTTTCTTTTCTTTTCCTTTCACTTTCATTAATCCAAACGAGCCCTTAAATCATAGACTCCAGTTATTTATTATTTCCCCTCATTTTGTTGGATTAGTGCTCTTAGGGTTTTAATATCTCTTTCACTGACTTCCAAATCCAGTTATTGGATTCACAAAACAGTGGCCATGAAAGAAAAAGAAATCCAACCCACAAAGGCAACAACCAAGAAGGAGACCATAAACAAATTCAGATACCGCGATATTCTACTAAAGCTCTCTGTAAGGAATATTCTAATTTGCAAGTGCATTTGCAAGACTTGGCACAGTATACCCTCAATTCGCCAAGTTGCACTTTGCGCAGGCAAAGCCCTCTACTCTGTTTTAGACCTTGGATTTAACACATGTGTCAAGAACGCTTTAACTGGTTGAGCCTAAACAATGCCACAATTTCAATCTTGGATATTGCATGTGTGATGACCATCATATGAAGCTTGACACCATATTGAAGATCCCATTGGTGTCCTGAATCTAGTTCTACTGATTGTATAGTTTGTTCTAGCCCATCTACTTATATTGATTTGTAGTTTCTTTTAGCTTTGACAATGAGCACTTGTAATTATTTCCATCACCTCCTCGTGAATATGATAAATATAGGAGTTCTACATAGCTGGTTGGTTTGCATGCAAAGCATAATGTGTCCATGGGAGTGCTAGAACGCTTTCTATGCATATGTGATGCCTCCAGTTATAGTCCCATTGACATATGGGTTATGAAGAAATATTGTGTTCGGGAATCTTGGACAAAGCTAGATGTTCTCTATTGATAATCAACCTGATGAGAGGTGGCCTTATGGTTTATATCAGCATATAAATTACCTGAAAAATGGGCCAGTATTGATGTTTCATTATCTTAATTGTGTTATGATTTGTTATGATCTTGAAAGACCAAAATTTAAATATCTTAAAATTCATGGTCTTAAATCAAAATTTGAAGCAATTGCTTTTGTTCCAAGTTTCATTTCACTCAAGGAAGCCATTGTTGGAGATAATGTGGTTATGCTGAACACCAGTTCAAGGTAAGGATGTGCTTGTTTGCAATTTACAATCACTTTAACCCTTCAATATATTTATAGTTTTTAATGATGATAGCTTATGTTCTCTTTTTCTTATATTTCATCACTACTATGCAGTGGGAAATTATGGCAACATATATAAATCTTTCATCTTTACAATTGAGGTACTGTCAATTGCAAAGATAACATGATGTAAAAATAAGTTGCTTTAGTTATTAGATCTTCTAAAATTTCTAGTGAATGTGATGTTTTTGTTGTAAATAATAACTTCAGCATGGGTGAAATAACATTCTGCTTGCTAATAAAAGTAAACATTGGCGAGTAGCGGAGAGGCCTAATGGATATCCCCCCCCCCCAATCTTCTTTTTTCTTTTTTGCACTATTGATTGAGAAGAAAACAATGAGTAGGTGATCTCTCTCTCTCCTTTTCTATTTTTGGGTGAGTGGTTGGGTGGGAGTGAGGTGAGAACATGCATATTCTAAGATGCCTGCTTCATGCACAACTGCAAAATATTAAAAAATTATGTGTATTTTGAAACTCACTATAGCCTATAGGTTATGATTGGTCCTCATGTTTTATCTAAAAAACTACATTTGCATAAGGGGAGGGTCCCTCTAAGAGGTATTGTCTCTTAAAAGGGCTCATTTCTAAAAGCATGTCGGTATGTGATTCCACTCCTTCCCCAAAGTCATCTATAGAATATGCTTAACCTTATGTGGTGGTTCCTCAATTGATAACACATTGTGTATAAACATAGAAAATTGGGAAATTCTATGGAATCTTGGATGCTACTAAATAAATAAATATATAAATATATATATATAAAAGAACAGTTTATATGCCAATTTGTTTGGACCGAATCTACAGTTAAAATAGCTTAATTCCATTGGTGTTTTCTTTAGATTTTGTTAATGGTGACTTTTACATAATATTACAAGATTGTTTCTATAATACTAAAATTCAGAGAAACTTGTCTATAATCAAGAATCTTGCAACTATTTGATTTCCAAAAAAAATCTTGCAGCTACAGGTAAGGTGATGAATAGTCCACAACTAAAGATTTTTAATCAATAATCACTTGCCAATGAGCAAGGCTTGCAACCGAGAATCACTCAAAAATTATTGTGTTTGACTTGTCATTTTTTACATGTGTTCCAGTAGTTCCTAGATATGATACATATACGTTGGACCCCAAAGATAAATTCATTTGTCCCTAATTTGCCTTGTTCTGAGAGGTAGTTTGAAAAACCAAGAGGGGAAGGTGGTGAATTGGTTCTAGTGTAGTTTTTGACACTTAGAAAACTTTTACAAGTTCGGTAGTATTTAACTTAGAAATTTTTTTGTGGTTCGATCCTTTTACTGGAGTTTGGTGGAGGTTTCGGGTCCCATTTTTCCTTGAAAGGCCATTTGAAAATCAAAAACCCCGCTCAGGGTGGCTTTTTTTGCTTGGACAATGCCCTTAGGGAGGATTTTAACTTTAGCCAATCTCAGGATGAGAAGGAATGTAATTCCCCGCTCCAACACATAGTATGATATTGTCAGCTTTAGGCCTAAGCCTGCAAGGTTTTGCTCTTGGGTTTTACCCTAAAATACCTCATACCATTTGGAGAGAACACACTACATATAAACACATCCCCTTCTCCACACCCAGGTGATATTGGATTGAGCACCCTATAGCCTACCAGTGCGGTAGCTCAGCCCTATGTCTTTTTTTGCACCCACCCACATCACACCCGCCCACAAGGGGTGACTACAATCCACCCCCCTATGAGGCCCAACGTCCTCGTCGGCACACTTTCGGCTAGGTTCAAGCTTTGATACCAACTATAATACCCCACTCTAACACATGATATAATATTGTCTGCTTTAGGCCTAAGCCCACATGATTTTGCTCTTAGGTTTTACCCCAAAAAGCCTTATACCATTTGGAGAGAACACATTACATATAAGCACATCCCCTTCTCCACACCCAGACAATGTGGGATTGAGCACCCTGTAGACTGCCAATGTGGTAGCTCAGCCTAGTGTCTTTTCTTGCACCCGCCCACAAGGGTTACTACAATCCACCCCGTGGGTGACTACAATTCACCCCCTATGAGGCCAGACGTCCTCATCGGCACACATGGTATGATATTATCCACTTTGAGCCTAAGCCCGTATGGTTTTGCTCTTGGGTTTTACCCCAAAAGGCCTCATACCATTTGAAGAGAACATACTACATATAAGCATATCCCCTTCTCCACACCCAGGCGATGTGGGATTGAGAACCCTGTAGCCTGCCAGTGTGGTAGCTCAGCCCAGTGTCTTTTTCTTCCACCCGCCTACAAGGGTCACTACAATCCACCTCACGGGTGACTACAAAGAAGATCATGGTGAACTGGTGTTGCATGTGCAAGAAGGCAGAAGAAATGGTGAACCACCTTCTTCTTCATTGCCTTGTGGTGAGAGATGTTTGGTCTTTGTTTTTTGTTGCATTTGGCATACATTGGGAGTCTCCCGATTTTATGGTGGGCATGCTCAAAGCTTGGAGAGGGTGTATAATGGATAGTTGAGCCAGAGATGCTTGGAGGGTCACTCCCCTTTGTTTGTGGTGGGGATTGTGGGATGAGAGAAATAGGAGGTCATTTAAGGAATAGGAGACTCCTATTTGGTCTCTTAAATACAATATTCTAACTTTTTTATTCTTTTGGGTTAATAGGCGGAATTGTAAATCTGTAGACCAACTTATGGATTTTGTGGATAGCTTGAAAGTATAGTTGGCCACTTGTGGTATTTTTGTTTTCTCTTGGTCACTCCCCTTTGTTTGTGGTGGGGATTGTGTCATGAGAGAAATAGAAGGTCATTTGTGGGATATGAGACTCCTTATTGGTCTCTCAAATACAATATTCTAACTTTTTTATTATTTTGGGTTAATGGGTGGAATTGCAATTCTGTAGACCAACTTATGGATTTTGTGGATAGCTTGAGAGTATAGTTAGCCATTTGTGGTCTTTTTGTTTTCTCGTGAGAGTGCTCCCCTCTTGAGCACCTTTAATAAAATTTTACTAGTAAAAAGAAAAGTGCTCTATGGAATAGTGTTTGAAGAAATTCCTCAAAGAATTGTGATATTAGTGCTATGAGTGCATGTTAGGAATTGTGTCTCAAATTCCTATTATAATTAGGTTTTTATTTTAGAGATGTAATTTATTTTATAATTTCTTGTTAGATAAGTCTTGAAATTCAAGTAATTGTAATCCTTGTCCAACAAGGAATTGAGTTTGAAGAATATAAATAGAGGTGAGGATGAGAATAGAAGGGAGAGACGAAAAGTGTGAAGAAAGAAAGAATTGTAAGAGAGTTGAGTTGAATTTGTGTGAGAGAGAAATAAAGAGAGTGTGTAATCTTTGTATTGAAATAAAGAAATTCATCCTTCGCCCATGGATTAAGCAATTTTTGATGATCCACATAAATCTCATCTTGTTTGTGTGTGTGTGTTTTTTTTTTATTTACTTTCGCTGTGCCAAATCAAGGAGATTAATTCCCAACAAGTGGTATCATAGATATGATAATAACTATTATAGATATAAACTACTTGGTTTGATGGAAGGAAGGCAAGTTCGGATGCTAGATATACTGATTCAGCATGGTATAGAAGAGGCATTACGTGACAAACCAAAAGAGATGGATGCTACAAAGTGGGAGAAGATCAACTCAATGGCGAAGAGTGTGATTCGATTGGTGTTGGCAGATGATGTTTTGTGCAATGTAATAGAAGAAGCTTCAACAATAGGTATGTGGAAGATATTGGAAGATCTTTATATGAGAAAGAATCTCACCAACCGACTAGTCTTAAAACAAAAGTTGTACTCCTTCTGTAGGAAAGAAGGTGTAAGCTTGAAGGAATATCTTGGTGAGTTTAATAAGATTGTATGTGACTTATCTAATGTTGATGTTAAGTTGAGTGATAAAGATAAGGCTGTTATATTGTTGACACTGGTACACTATACTCATAAGCATTTATTTAATACTTTTCTTTATAAAGAGATACAATCACAATAGAACAAGTTAAGATTGCTTTATTCTCCAATGAAAAGTTAAACGGTGAGGATCAACATTATCAGTCTCAATCTCTTGTTGTACAAGAGAGGAAGAGGTATAGTGTTCAGGGAATTTGTGCCGAAACCATTGTCAGAAAGAAGCTGCTACAATTGTGGGGAAAAAGGGCATCTTCAGTGGTCATGTCCAAAAGGAAAGGGGAATGCATCTGCTGTTGTTGTTGTGTTTGAGGCTATGAATAAAGAAAATGATGTTGATGAAGTATTATCAATCATAAATATTGTTGTTGTGTCTGAGGCTATGAATGAAAAAAAATATGTTGATGAAGTGTTATCAATCATAGATAACAAGGGAGAAACTAAGGAGTGGATACTTGATTCTGCTTGTTCCTTTCATGTGTCCTCATAAAGAGTGGTTTGCTACCTGCAAACTTGTAAGTGGTAAGGTATTTATGGGAAATAATATTTCTTGTGATGTTATAGGAATTAGAACAATCAAAATCAAGACACCGAATGGTTTAGTAAGAATCATAATGAAAGTACGTCATATTCCAAGTCTTAGAAGAAATGTGATCTCTGTAGGAGCTTTGAATTCAAAGGGTTGTTGTGTGAAGTGAGGAATGGGTTGATGAATATTAGAAGAGGGCCACATATCATGCTTTTCAGAAAGAAGGTTAATAATCTCTATGTTTTATTAGAGAGTACTCTGTTAGGTGGAGCAGTTGCAAAGACAGAATAGAAGCCCGTTTCTAGATCTACTAGAGTGATGCAGGATCAAAAATTCTTGGCAATTGCAACAACACCAACTTTCATCCCAGAAATAAGCAAAGTTCGATTCGGTGATGTGAGAGTAGATTCCAAGTTTGACTATTTGAACTTGGAGTTTGCTTAAAATAGATGAGTGTGATGGAACGACGAAGAACTACAAGAAGGAAGAAGATGTTAGGTTCGAGATGGAGGGATTTTTTCAATCAAGGTGGATCTATGAAGGAGAGCGTGAAGAGCAAATTTGAGCCAAGGTGGAGATTGTTAGGAATTGTGTCTCAAATTCCTTTTGTAATTAAGTTTCTATTTTAGAGTTGTAATTTATTTGGTAATTTATTGTTAGGCAAGTCTTGGAATTCAAGTAATTGTAGTCCTTGTCCAACAAGGAATTGAGTTTGATGACTTTATAAATAGAGGTAAGGATGAAAAGAGAATAGAGAGAAGAAAAGTGTGAAGAGAAAGGGAGAGAATTGTAAGACAGTTGAGTTAAATTTGTGTGAGAGAGAAAGAAAGAGAGTGTGTAATCTTTATATTGAAATAAAGATAGTTGTTCTTCGATCGTGATTAATCGATTTACTAAACCACGTAAATCTCGTCTTATTTTTGTGTATGTTTGTTTTTTATTTACTTCCATTGTGCCGAATTTAGGAGATTAATTCCCAACAGTGCCAAGTGTTTGATAAAATTCACACCTCAAATTTCCTAAGCTATGAACACCACATTTACGAGGTAAAACCCTAATGTAAGGGAAACATTCTCGAGTCCTAGTTCAAAATCCACTATGAGTAAAGCTGAAGTACACCTCATTCACACTTTCACTCAATATACTCACCAATCTCACCACAAATGCACTCAAGCACCACTACAAGAAATTTGATTTTTAACAACTTGTACTTGACAACACGCATAAAAAGCAAGTCGTGTTAACTAAATTTTAAGAGTAATATTTGAGGCACCTTTTAAAATGTTAAAAATATTGTTATATTGACGACTTACAATAAATTGCGCATTCAGGTATCTTTTATTGACCTATATGTTTTAGTATAACAACGCGTTTATTATATTGTCAATATTGGGCCAAAAATTCATCAAATCCCTCCAAAAAAATTTCCCTCGCTTTCACTGATACACAATATTTTCCTCTCCTAGCATGTAGGTCTTTCTCACTTTGATCGTTTCCTCTCCACAAGGTAAACCCTAGGTTTCCCTTTCTACACAACTCTACTTGGCAAAACAGAGGTTTTCAACCTGTAACCCGGCTAGTGTGTGTGAGAAATCAGGTCTTCAACCTGTAACAACTCACCGTGTGTGTGTGAATTTGTGTTTTCCTACCAAATCGATAAATACCCATTCGGTACTTTCGCTCCACCAATACTGAACCGTTGAAGACTGTGAAAAGGGACTGAAAAGCGGCTTCTCCTGTTTTACGGTAGTCCGCTGCTAGCGAAACCTTCCGCTCAGTGGTGAAGCACTTCTTTCATCAAGAATCATCTGCAGTTGAAGCAACGATACGAAAAGTATAGGAAAAAAGTTTAAATGGAGTTGGGGCTGATACAAGGAGAAAAGAAAATCAATCTATGATGCTTCGATAATGAACAGAGCAGGCCAAGGTGGAGGGTTTTCGTTACAGGTATGACACATTTTTCTTCTCCTTCTGTGCTAATTTTTACTAAATTTCTGACCATGGAGAATTTGGGGAATTTAAGCTACTCTTATGTGTCATGTTAGGGCTTGAGAAGAAATATCGTGAAAAAAGACGTATAGATCAAAGTTGGAGGGTTTTGTGACTGGTATGACACCTTCTTCTTCTTCTCCTTCTTCAATTTTGAGTTTTATTAAACATTTTACAATACATTTTCAAACCCTTGTATCAGTTCTTCTATCTCATATTTTAGTTGATTAGTTTGTTAATAATTTTCTCATATTTCATTAGACAAAGAAATACTGATATAGGGCTCTGATATTGCATTGCATTATATGAATTTTAAGCCAAGTTCAATTGTGAAGTATTTTCAATTTTGATTTTTATTCATTCTTCTATTTTGATTTTTATTATACTTGTGGAGTTATTTTTTGCGACTGGGTTGAGTTGTTTGATTCTAAGTTTTTTTTCTCAATTAATATATATAGTTGTTGATATAGATATAAACATGCTCTGTATAATCCCAATCTCTGTAATCTAATGACCAACTAATAAAATTTGACTTGATTTTGCTCCATTTACACCCTTATTTGGTCATAGGTGGGGAAATATAGGAACCTGTGCAGTGTGAACACTTCTTAAGAGGAGGTGTGTTCCTGTCAAACAACTCTCTCCATCGCTCTTGGAAACATGTGGTGCTTGCCTTTTATAATGCCCAATTTCTGTTTCCTTTTTTTTTTACTTTTTTTTCCCTTTTTAGCAAAATCTGATATCATTCCCATGTTTGGAACAGGCCAAGCACATAAGGGAATTTTTTAGTTAATTTAGTTGTAAAGAAAATTATATTATAAGAGAGTAGTTGTGTAGAGGTAGAGAGTACTAGCAGTAATTATGTCGAAGATGCTTATTCTGTTCTCCAATTACGATTGTTAATATAGAAATCTTGGATAACTTGATCAAAACTACATCTTTGTGCACATAATACTGGAATATATATATATATATATATATATATATATATATATATCAAAAAGTTTACAAATTGTCATCCCCTTAGTCTTGTCCTACTTTTTCAAGATTTGCGCTATCAATGTAGTGTGTCTTTGTATTATGTCTTTGCTGCATAGATGGGAACCTATATATATTTGGTCAACTAGTTTCAGATTAACACCCTTTTAATTTTAGCCAACATGCTAAGAATTGCTTGAACCCTTCAACCTTCACATGGATTAGTGATATTAGATGAGTATAGGTGCAATGTAGTGTTGGTGATTTGCTGGACTTCAATTTTGAAAAGTCTGTAGGTTTGGGGTTTGAGTGAGTGGTACAGTTAAAGGTTTTCTGGATGGGACAGGTTAGAAGGCATTTGGTAGCAAGAAATTTAAGAAAAAGGCTCCTGGAGTTGCTAGATGATAACCATTATGAGGGTATCAGGACTTAAAAGTAAGACTTATGGGGTGAGGGACAGTTTACTCTTTCAGATCAGAAACTCAATGAAATCAGTGGCTATTATGGCAGTGTGAACAGTACTTAGAGCAGTAACTTGGGTGTTTCTCCACAGTTTTGGTTTGCTGGGTGATGCGTTCTCAAATTAGAGTTGGCCTTCAACTTTAGAATTTATAAAAACTATAACTAGCCACTACCCGCAATAGAATTTATCGTGTAGCATAGTAGTTCTCTAAACCAATCTCTGCTGAATTGAATGAGTAATAGATATGTATAGGCTGCTAGACTCTTTCTACACTAGAAGGAATTTGACTAAAAATCAGAAATATAGGATTATGCTCATAAGCCCATCTAAACCAAGTAAAAATCATACAAAAAGATCCAATAACTTAACCCAGAATATATTCATGGATCCTTTCTACAGCTCACGTCCTGCAAATCTAGAAATCATCCAAATACCAATCTCTTAAAAAATGAGAAAATTTTGCATAAAATTGAACCAGCGGTAGCTAACTTAAAATTTATATTAAACAAGACTTCTATTCATATTAAAACTTGGTTCCAAGAAGCGCTAAATAGGCCAGCTAGAAATTCATTCAATGTCCATAGTTTTTATTTTCTTTGAACTGATTTTTCCCCTGAGTTTCTTATGGACTGCATTAATTTCCCAGTCAGAGAAAACTTTACCTCAAGTTTTGAAGTTGTTACTTGACTCAAAATATGACCCATGAACCCTTATTATAATCAAGGGGTCCTGAAAGGCTCTGTGTGCGAATTCATGTTAATTTTTGAAGTCTCTTATATTTGAATTTGGTTTTTCATGAACTTCTTATGGACTGCTGCATCAGTTAGTTTGATTCTATTTGCATTTGATATTGGGTTGGAAAAAATATGCGAATTGACCCTGGATGGCTAATCTTTGGCTGAGTTTGACTCAAGCTACCACCTCATCCAAAGTTTCTCAACCTGTTTTTTTTTTTTTGAAAGGTAAGTATTTTAGAATTAAGAACAAAGTCAATATACAGATTGACTTGAGGCATACCCCAAGGGGGATGGACAATTGTGGAATCCCCATGTCCACCAAATATACAAAAGCCATAACCAAAATCTGTACCCAATAGAAATTAAACCATCAAGCATATCACAAAACAAGTTACATGTGATCTTCAGTAACCCTCCATTCCACACATAAACCTTCATAAAGCTAAAGAAGTGCATAACAAAAGTCCTCTCCATCTAAATAGATCCCTCAATACACACACAACCCTTTATCAATGCTTGCAGCATCATCCAGCACTTTATCCAGCTATCATAAACAATGTACCCCTTTTGACTATTTAAACTGATATAGTTCTTTAGATCATACCAACTCCTGAAGTAACACCACACCATCAGAAAGTCCCCCTTCCACATATAATACAAAGGAAACAATTGGCATAATACCAATGCATGCAACATTCACAGTACCCCAGCAAACATATAAAACACCAGCAGCTATAATCCCTGTTTTCCTTTGTGCTCATTCTATTTTCTCCCCCCACAACTTGAACACAGATTGAATAATAACATGCACATCACCCCATCAAAGTATACACAAGCAACATTAGAATACACAAGCAAGTATACACAGCTGCAACAATATTGGATTAACTACTTCTGAAGTATACAGGTTGAACCAAGCCTAGCTCCAACAGATTAGAGCAACTGCAGCACCCCAGCAAACATAGAAAACCCCTGCATCCCCTATTTTCCTTTGTGCTCATTCTGATTTCTCCCCCCACAAATTGAACACATATTGCATAATAATGTGCACAACATCCCATCAAAGTATACACAATCAGCAGGTGCAGCAAGATCTGATAAAAAAAATCCTAAAATATGCATGTTGAGCCAAGTATAGCACTCCCGCAGATTAGAGCAACTGCAACACCTGATGAACCTACCAATCATACTTAACAAATGGTAGTTGTACCATCTCCTACTCCACCCTATAAAACCCAGCAAATCCAAATAACCACACTACAACCCCTTCTCCACCTCCATAACCCCAAGTTTCTCAACCTTACCTGAAGTTCCTTAACTTAGTCGTCCTCTTCTTTGTGAAAGGTAAAGATGAGCCTGACCTGGGTACAATAAAGGATATATTGTTGATTAACCTGAAACCTTTCATGTGTATTTTGGAATTTGATTATAAATTTTAAAAACATTAATTTCTTAATTTTAGATTGTTCATTATTCTCTATATCTCTGATTTTTTAGTCTTAAAATTTTTATCTTTAGTGAATGGGTATGTTTAAATATGTTTCAATTGCTGACATTTTTGTTTTACTCTGTTTGTCTGCTTTAGGGGGTTGAAACTATAGATACAAGTCATTTTATTACTCCAGAAAATATCTAGAGGCTAAAACAAGCACAGGAAGCCAATAGGGTTCAGGTATGCATATTGCATCTCTTCCCACTTAATTTAGAGCTTTGTAACCATGTTTAAACAAATTTAACTTGTTTATCTTCGTTGCCTCAATCACATATTAATTGCTAGTACTACATTTTCATTTAAAAAAAAACTTTAATAGGCAAGTTGAACTTTTTCAACATGACTGCTGATTATGAACTGAAGCTAATCTGTGTTTTATATCATGTCAAGTTCTGATTGAACTAAAATTTTTTTTCTTCTAGTTTCACTTGAGCTGTTCTTGACAATAGTAGCAGGAATTGTATATAATTTGTTATACAGTGTTTTGTGTTGAGGTGAATCAAGTAACTTTGATGTATTTTGGCATTATATTTATGAAGAGAATATTCTAGTATGAAAGAAGGATGAATATTCTAGTATGAAAGAAAGATGTATTTTGGCATCATAATTGTTATAGTTTTTTGTTACCTGCCGTCACTTAGTATTTGATAACTCTCCAGTGCTATCTTTTAGTTTTACCAAGCTAACATATTAAATATGCTGCTTTTCATGTGAGAATATTAACAAACAGGTGTTGAAGGATTCATTAATATTGCCCTGATATACACTGTATATGTATCCTCAGTTGTTTTATATTTTCATTATAATCACATGGATGATGGGTAGTATTGGCTTGGCATATAGACTTCAAGTATATTCCTCTATGTGGAAAATGTACATATTTTTGCCCCTCATGTTAGTGGTGATGAAGGTTAGAAAATTAGTATATCATCTTTGATCACCTATAAATATTGAGGGCATTTAGGCTAGTATATCTATTGACAGAAGAGAAAGAACTTATAATAAGATTAATAACATAGGATTGTTCAATTACAACTATGGAACAAACAATACTAAAAGTCAGATTGAGTGGATTTTGTGTGGGCACAGTGAGAAGTTGGCTGTAGTTTTTGGGCTTTTGAACACTTGCTTAGGGTCTCCCTTTTTTTAGAATTATTATCCTAATTAGTTTGGAAATCACCTTGCCAAATTTATTTAGAATTACAATTCATAATTAATTTGGAAATCACCTTGCCAAATTTATTTAGAATTACAATCAATAATTAATTTGAAAAATCCACACACAATAACCAGGGCGGCATTTATTTAGAATTACAATCCACACACAATGTTTGATCAGCAAAAGATCATTGATGTGGTTCTAGTACAGGTTTTAAAAATTCAATATTGATATGAAGGAGACTTCCTGATCTTAGTAGCTTGCTTGAAGCCATGTGCAATCTCTATTAGTTTAGGCTCCGGACCCTTCAATCCTCTAAAACAAATGCCTACTAGCAACCCCCATCATTGTCATATGCAACAAGGACACTAATTCCTAGAAATTTTCCAATTACAATGAACCAAGGCAGCATTTGTACAGGGAGTCACCAACATGTCCACCTTGTTTGATCAAACTGAATCTTCATTGAACAACTAATGGATATAACCTGCAATAGGGATATAATAGCACCAATTATTATCTGCTTAAGCTTAATGGCACATTTTTAATTTACCAAAACTAGAAAATTAAAGTTCACTCAGAGAAGATTGATTGTTGACATAATTATCCAAACTAAAAAGAAAATGACTCAAAAGGAATATCTATTGATTCAAAAAGCAATAGACTAACTTTAGACTAACTTTTACCTTACTCCACATGGTGAAATTATTTTGTCATGCCACATGCCTTAGTCTTTAAATTAGAGTAACTTTTTCTAATGTTAGCAATTTGAAATTGATGATTCTAACATACCAGGTTATGAAAAAGTTTGAACATATCTAGCAATCAAGCAAAAAGATCGAACAATGGATAAAGACTGGATTCACTTTAACAGGTCAACTTTAACTAAAGAATTATATACATAATTTTTATACATTGTGCATTCGTTGTTGGAACATATAAAAGTTTGAGTTTTTATTTGCAGAGTTTCTGAGAATTATTTGAATGGAGCACAAAAATTTATTGATATGGCAAAAGCAAACGTAGGGAATCCAGATAAGATAATATGTCCTTGCAAACGTTGTGCAAATGGATGTCACCAATACTGTGATACAGTTTATGAGCACTTGGTGATAAATGGAATGGATCCTTCATACACTGTGTGGGTTCTTCATGGGGAAGATCCAATTTCGTCTGTGCAACAAGAGGGTGAAACTGATGATGATGCTTATGATGATGTGGAAATCTCAGATATGTATAGGATGTATAGGGATGTGTATTTTGAGGGTGAAAATGATGATGTCGTGGAGCCTACTTATGAGACAAGAGAAACAGAGTTCACAAAGTCATTAGAACTTGCTAAAACTCCTTTATATCCTGAGTGCACAAGCTATACAGTCATGTCTGCAATTGTTTCACTATATAAGCACAAAGCTGCACATAATCTTTCTGACAATGGTTTTGACGAACTTCTTGAAATTATTCGTGGCATGCTTCCACAAGATAACAAACTTCCCGAGAATATTTATGAAGTAAAGAAATTATTTAAGGTGTTTGATTTGGGGTATGAGAAAATACACACATGTATTAATGATTGTTGTTTGTTTAGAAATGAAAAAGCGCTTATGGATACATGCCCCAAATGTGGGCAGTCGCGTTGGAAAGTTAATGAACGCACTAAAAAGATTCAAAAGAATGTTCCGGTCAAGGTCTTGCGGTACTTTCAGATAATTCTAAGATTTAGGAGAATGTTTAGGTCAATTGAAATGGCAGAGAAATTACAATGGCATTCACATAACAAAAGTCAAGATAGAAAGATGAGACATCCAGTTGATTCTCTTGCATGGGATACAATAGATAGAAAGTGGCCCGATTTCGCATCAAATCCACGAAATTTAAGACTTGGACTATCTACAGATGGTGTTAATCCATTTAGTGATCTTAGCTCTAGATACAGTTGTTGGCCAGTGATTTTAGTTGTATACAATCTCCCCCCATTGTTATGCATGTCTAAAGAGGGAATGATGCTAACATTACTAATTCCGGGGCCGAAGCAACCAGGTAATGACATAGATGTGTACTTAGAGCCTCTTATAGATGATTTGAAGAAGTTGTGGTGTGACGGTGTAGACATGTATGATGCATTTAGTAATTCATTGTTTAATTTGAGGGTAGTGATGATGTGGACAATAAATGATTATCCAGCTTTAGGAAACGTATCTGGTCAAGCAACCAAAGGTGAATTGGCTTGTACGGTTTGTTGTCGTGACACATATTCACGATGGTTGACAAGTAGTCAGAAATTTTGCTTCACAGGCCATCGAAGATTTCTTCCACACAATCACCCATTTAGAAAGAAAAAAGCTTGGTTTGATGGAAATGAGGAACATGGGGGGAGACCAAAACTATTATCTGGTTCAGAAGTTTTTCATATTATCAAGGATTTTAAGAATGATTGGGGAAAGAGTAAAGGTACAACAAACTTATCAAAAAGAAAAAAGAAGAATGAAGAGAGGAGAAAGAAACCTTCAACTTGGCCATGGAAGAAAAAATCCATTTTTTTTGAGCTGCCATATTGGAAGGTCAGTGATTTCTTATAGAAAATGAAATTTGATATTTTAAAAATTATTTTCTTTTATTTAATTAACTAAAGTGCCACCTATATGTACTAATAAAATTATACTTTTTTCTTATATTAGGTATTGCTTGTGCGGCATAATTTAGATGTAATGCACATTGAAAAGAATGTGTGTGAGAGTATAGTCGGTACTCTTTTGAATGTGAAGGGAAAATCAAAGGATGAACTCAAGTCTCATTTGGATTTGAAGGAAATGGGCATTAGGAATGAATTACATCCAAGTCCGTCGGAGAAGAAAACTTACTTGCCACCAGCACCACATACATTATCTAAGGTGGAGAAGAAATTTTTTTGCAAGAGGTTACAACAAATAAAACTTCTTGATGGTTATGGTTCCAACATTGGAAAGTGCGTACAGATAAATGAATGCAAAATTATAGGCCTAAAGTCACATGATTGTCACATCATAATGCAACAATTGCTACCAGTTGCATTACGTGGAATGTTACCCAAGGGTCCAAGGAATGCCATTTTTTGACTCTCTGCATATTTTAGTGAAATTTGTCAAAGAGTGGTTGATAGAAATTCATTGGAAAGACTTGAAAATGATATTGCCGAGACTTTGTGTATGTTTGAAAGGTTCTTTCCTCCATCCTTCTTTGACATTATGGTTCACTTAACCATTCACATCGCACGAGAAACTCTTCTATGTGGACCTGTACAATTTCGTTGGATGTACCCCTTCGAGAGGTATTTATCTATCTTCATGCTTCACTTTTGTCGTCATTTAGGTTGTATGATTTAAATTTTAATAATTCTTCTATTTTAGGAACATGAAGGTTTTGAAAGGTTATGTTAGGAATCGAGCAAAACCTGAAGGATGCATAGCAGAAAGGTATATGGCCGAAGAGTGCATTAGGTTTTGCAGTGAATACATAAAACAAGCAGCTGACGTAGGTGTTCGACCCACTCGAAATGAAGAATTTGAAGATGAAACCATAATAGAAGGGCATCCAATTTTGAAAGGAATTGTAAAAATAATGCCCACTGAAATGTTGGACGTTGCTCATCGTTATGTTCTGTTCAATCATGTAGAAGTGGAACCTTATATAGAGTAAGTGCAATATAAAATATTTCTTATTATTTATATAACAATATTGATTCTAATGTAATTTTAACACCAGAATGCATTTAAAGGAGCTTAAGCTTCAGGACAACCGTCTTGCAAGGAATCAGAATGCATTACAAAAGAGGCATATGGAGACTTTCTGTGCATGGTTTGCTAATGAAGTCACAACAAATGTAAGGAATGTGTCGAATACACTGAAGTGGCTTGGATATGGTCCTAGAGTGAATGTAATTTCACATTCAGGATACATTATCAATGGACTTCGATTTCACACAAAGGAAATTGATAGAACCACGCAAAATAGTGGTGTTGCTATTGAAGCACAAACCATATGTCGATCTAGTGCAAGAGATACAAGTCAAGTAGTTGGAAAAATAACTTACTACGGGGTTATAAGGGACATAATTTTGTTAGACTACCATGACTTTAAAATTCCAATATTTTATTGTGATTGGGCAAACATCAGGAATGGGATCAAAATCGAAGATGGACTTACATTGGTCAACCTTCACGAAGGTCAAAGTCAATTTGAAAGGGATCCATTCATTCTTGCATCACAAGTGAAGCAAGTATTTTATTCTAGGGATAGTGAAACATCAAATTGGTATGTTGTACTCAAAGCACCACCAAGAGGTTCACAAGAGCTTGAGACTTTTGAAGACAATAATTTTTCACTCTCAACACCATTAGATACATCGAGACTTGACTACAATGTTGGCGATGAGGATGAATCCTATGTACGATTAGATTGTGAGGGCATGATAGTGTAGGTTCACAAGAACTTGAAGTTATTACTAATAAATTTTGTTTATTGTACTCATTTTTAGATTTTTGCTACAAGTTAGTTAGAAAAATAATTAATAGCTGCATCAAGACTCAATGTTCTGTTATATGTGTGTGTGTGTGTTGATGACTTTGTGCACATATATGACCTTGTGCTAAGCCTCCTCTAGAAATAAAAGCCTACATATGTATTAGCTAAATTTATTCTTTATGTTGTTCTAAACTAGAAAATTATTTTGTGTTTTACCCTATTTTATTACTTGATTTTCACTTGTATTATTTGTTTGTAAGTGGTTATTTGACGACTGAGCTCTGCTCATCTTTTCTGGAAATCAGTTTCTTTTGTACCTTTGTTTTATTTTCTACCTTAAAATTTGTTATATTCAGCATCTGTCTCAATGAAAATCATATGTTACTGATGTATTTTATTCTCTCAAGTCTTTACACTTATTTTATTTATTTATTTGTACAGGAAATCCAACAATTAGCAGGGCAGGATCTCAAGTTCTTTTGTATTGGAATCAAAGGAGGCTATAATAGTTAATATACAAAGCATCACTATGACTGTCCAAGCTGGTAAAAGACAACGAAAGGAGTGTGTATCTGATATTGCTATAACAGCACGTCAAGGAAAGTAAAAAACTAAATAAAACTAATAAGATACTTTTAACGTCAAAAAGTTAACAACTAAGGAAGGACCGCAATCAAATAACTCATATAAATTATGTTCTATTATACTAGTATAATTAGATCATCTATTGCAGAATTTCTAATTCATATTGTTCGTGTTTATTAGTAAAAACTCTATTCTAATAAGCATGACCATTTCCACCATGAAATATTTAGCCTTAGCAACTCCAGAAACATAAAGAACCAAAGTCATTATTCCTAGGAACTATACACAAAAATCACAAGAATAGTCCCTGAAACCCTCATTTTCCATGACTCTAGTGCTATTTAGGAATATGTGGGGTGTTTCAAGTAGTACTCTGTATGAGTTATTGACCTTTATTATTGGTCCAAAACTACCTTCTTGTATATAAAGGTCCGAGGATGGTGGCTGACAGCTACTAATGCAGTCCTCCTTTTCTTAGACTTGGGATCACCATGAAAAGAAATACTGGGCATGGACGATTGGTGAGAAATAAAGGGCGCAACAATCAACATAACACGAGGTTTCCTATGCATATTACTCAGACTCTAAGTTCATTGTCAGATATGTCTAGCATTGCTAGTGTTAGTCCTCAGGAAGCATTTTATTGCATCCTCTGTATTATATTACTGTTGATTTTTTTCATGTTTTTCATTATTGTCTCTATTGATGTCTTGGAGCCAACTTTATACTATTTTGTGATGTGTGCATATCACTATGGATTTGTAAACATAGTTACCCCACCTTGTACCGTTCATCATATCATTTCTTTGCAAAGAGATAATTGTTTGTGGTTCTGTTCTATTTTAGGATGTATTATTATTATCGAGGATTTAGGGTGTGAGTAACTTTTGATGACAGAAAAAGAATTGCCATTGAGAGTAGAAACATTATTCCACTGGGGGTGCTGCAAAGGATACATGGGCTATGGAAAGGGGAAAAAAACTTCTGTCATTTGATTTTAGAGAAAGTAGGTAATAGAAAAGACTTGCTAATTAGTTCTTATTGATGAATCCACCTTGGGACAATTCAGGTTCAATTAAAATGTCAGTTACCATGCCTTTAAATGGGGGGCCTTTGTGTGATTAGCCTACCTGGAATTTTGTTCTTAAAAAGTGTCTAGTCAAAGTTTATTATGTAGTAATTATGATATGGGAATAGTAAAAGTTATTATTAATGCTTTTGTGGGTTAAAAGTCAGTCTAGAAAAGTGAAGTGTCATTAATAGTTTTATTATAAAAGGGGCAGCCCTCTTTATTTGCTGTAACCAAGTGTTCATTGATATAATTTGATATTTTCATATTATAAAATTCTTTTAAGGCTTTTCTCATAACTCCCTTTAGAAATCTAGTCTCCATAGTTGGTTGGAGTAACTGTAGTCTTTCTTTCTGATGTAAGAGGATATTTTTTCTTTATTTGCTTCACTATTCTTTTTTGGTGTTATTACTATTGGACAGTATTATTACTGTTACAATTCTAAGTTTTCATTGTTGACATAGATCGTTGAGATTGGACTCTTACCATTTCAATGGTAGAAACTTATGGGGAGGTGTTATAACGATGGTGGGAAGTGTAGGACATTGGTGTTCTTTTTGTTTCCTCTTAATGTAAGAGAGAGTTCAGATTTCGTCTGCCCTTGTCAGTCTTTGTGGACAATGATACCGTTAGGTTTGTAGAATGTAAAATTATGGTGAGGCTTATTACAAATGACATGATTTTCTTTTGAGAAGATTGTTCTGCGATGGCAATTAATGAAGCACCTGCTTTCAATTCATTAAACCATAGCCAAGAGAATTAATTCTGATAGAGGATGGAGCCAACAATATATAGATATGTCTCCCTTGTCACCTAATTGGCAAGCTGAATCTTTCAATTTAGTCATACTTTCTAAACATTGTTGGAAATTATATATACATCATAGAAGTTTGTTTTATAGAATATTCGAAGGCGACCCCGCTCAAGCGGGAGACTTGTGCACTGGGTACGACCTTTAAGTATTTCCTAATTGTATCATTTTGATTGCTAGCAGTAGCTTAAACTCTTCATGGGCTTCAGATAGTATTTTAGCTGGTAGGAAGGTTTTATGGATGGGTATCAAGTGGAGATTAGCAGAAAATGCTAGTTGGATAATTAACTCCCTGAGGAATTGGATTAATTCAGGTCACTCTCCTCAAACATTAGGTATTGAGCTTATATCTGAGTTGAAAGATGAGGTAAAAGAAACAATGGAATGAAGAATTTATAAAAGAGAATTTTAATAGCAGAGATTCTAGATTAATTTTGCAAACTCCTGTGAACGAATGTAATGTAGAAGATAGAGGCATGCTGGGTTTCTGAAAATGATGGCATTTTCACTATTAAATCAGCATATTATGCAGCAAAATTGATTATTCGATAGCAGAGAAATAGGCTTCAGCAGTTAGAAAGAGGGAAATGACATAATTTTGGAAAACATTATGGAAGACGAGTACTAAAGAGAAGATTAAACAATTTCTATGGGGATGCAATCATAATTAGCTTGCTGTTTCTAGGAAGGAAAATGGTAACTCCTCCGTAGATGCTCTGTGGTAGGGTGCAAGTGGGTTCCACCAATGTGCATCGAAGTGTAGGCTGAAGCTTCAGTATTCTAGCTACAGAATCAGTACTCTTTTGAAAATGTGAGACAGAAAGTAGCTACAGAATTACAAATCTTGGAGGAAGGCAAGCTTGTGATCATAATCTATTTTATACATGGATTTAAAGTTTAACTAACTTTTTTTAAAGATAAAATTGAAGTCATATTATTGAATTTCATAGCCACAGATCAGGCTTTAATAGCTCCCAACTCTAACTGTATTATCCCTTTTACTCAGAATGATAGGCAATTAGGATTTGGTTGGTTGCAGAAGTTTTCCCCTATTTTCATGTTGCTAGATTCTTTGTTTGTAATTTTTATTTAGAACCCAAATAAAATTTGTGGTCAATGAGGTTCTTTCTAATAGTTTTGTGCCCATTATTTGGACCGTCTTCATTCAATATCACAGCATTATGGGGTCTCCTTGTGCTTTACCTGGTAGGTAATAAGTAACACCTAGCTCATCTCGAATGTGACTATGATACATATAGCTCTAGTTTTCTTAGTTTAACTCAAAGCATTTTTCAGCAGCTAGACTTAAATATCTCACATATTTTGGACTCTGGACTACTTTAAGTCATTTATTTGGCCTATAGGATTGATATTGAAATCATAAGAAGAAATATAACTTTATTTTCAGACTCTTAATTTACTATTGTTTAAACAATTTATGCTCGGTATGTTCACTTTGCCACATGCTTGAGTAATATGGTAGCTGAAATCCCCCAACTACTGCATTCCTTAATTGTCAGTTGGCTTATTCAGTTTTGTAGCTTAATAGGCTTACTTCAAAATAGTTGATGAGTATTATTTGGTCAGGCAGTATTCAGGGGGTTAGTATCCAGGGGGTTGGTTCTTGTTAAACACCAGCTCAAGCTGATGATAACCTCAACTTTGGGTGAATGGGATGGATAAAATTTCACTTAGGCTGCTTACTGGTTGGTTTGGCAAAGGATGATTGATTCAGCTTGCCAAAGTTGTAGGATTAATGTAATTGGTGTTTCTTGGTCCTTATTTTCTACTATCTTCTTCATCAGTGAAGAGTTATATCTTGATTTAGTTTCATTATTTTGTCAAGAAGACAGATACAATTATGATCAATACAATTGTATGTTCATGGTTAGATAGAGGTCCTAATTTTTTTGCTATCATGAGACAAGAAGTGTTGTGAAACTATAGACAGCGAAACCAGTAATGTAAGATATCACATACTGGTCTGATACCTATTTGCAAAGATTCCATCACCATTTACACCATCTAAGCAACTGTAAGAATGATTCTTGATTTATCTTTAAGTACAGGGTGTCTATTATCCACAATCCCAATGTTATTTAAATTTAGACAAAAAATACAACTCCAACATCAAACACACACACACAAGTAAAATGTAAAAAACCCTAAATGCTTAGCCTCAACAAAGGATACATAATCATGAAAAATTAATGTTATACTGTGACCAATATGGGAGAAGTCAAAGCAATAGATCCCATCCATATATTAGAAAACATATAATCAAAGTAAAAGCATATAATTACAACCTCTTGATTGTTTTGTTTTAATTGATTTAGTAAAGTGGTTTTGAAACTTATAGTTTTCTTATTTGTTTTTGTGATTCATAATATGGTAATGCAAGGGCTTCGCCTCAAGTCACTCCTACTACTGGGCCTGCTGAAAATTTAGAAGGATTGGAATGTGAATTGTTACATTGGAGCGAGCCAAATTTAGTTGTTGCTTTGGGAGAAGTTGATTCAACAGACCCAACTGCATTTGTGGATAGTATTCCTATTGGAACAGAATGTTGGAAAATTTGGGTCAAGGATGTATATTCAACTGATGTGACCTTGTATAGGGCAAGCAAAAATTACTTTTACCTTCAAGAAGCTAAGGGAGGATCAGTTGCGTGGCCTTCAAAGTTTGTTAGAAGAACTTAGTCTCAAAGGTAATTGTTTTATATTATATGTGTGGATTTATACATTTATAAATGGATATAAATATATTTTTTATGTTTAAGATTTTGAACTCTCTTCGTCTTCTTGCTTGTCTCCATTTTCAGCTTCTTACTCTCTTTCGCCTTTTTATTTCTTCTTACTTTAAGACTAACTAATTTTTTCATTAATATGATATAATTAAAATTAATAACTTGTTTTACTTTGTTTATGTTTCTGTTGGCAGAAAAAAACTCTGATTGAAGAATCGATTATTGTTGCTGTCAAGACTTTGTATGGAGTGGGGACTCATACATGCTCAAAATTGATAGTTATGATGCTATTTTGCAAGAGATGGTTGCTTTTTTGAATTTAGTGGTTTAGTTTTTTTTTTTCTTGTTGACTTTAATATATCGAATGGATGGGAATTTTCTTTCACAAAGGAATGTGACTTTTAATATTTTGAAGTAGCTAGACATGTTCCTACACTTAATGTTTTTGTTTTAATGAAAGTAATGAACTTTGGTTATTCTCCCTAACATATGCTTAGATCTGATGTTATGTGATATGATGTAGATTATTTTTTTATGTTGAAGACAGGTATAATTTTTGATATGATAACAGGAAATCAGATATTTTTGTTTCCATTATAAAAGGAAATTGGGAGAAAAAAAAAAACACTTTTCACGACGTGCAAAGGGTGTTGTAAAAACTAAAGAATACAACAACTTTTGACGACTTGCACTGGGTGTCGTGAATACTACTAATAACAACATTCCAACTGAGTCGTTAAAAGACCAACCACAATTATGACCTATATCACAAGTCCTAAAAAAACTTATAAACAACATGCCATTAACGTTGTTAATACTATGGTGTATTGACGACACGCACAAAGTGTCGTAAAAGTTTAAAAGCAACGACTGTTTGGTGGGATCACGACATCACAATTTAACATTAACGACTCTTGGTACGCGTCGTTAAAAAAGCGAGCACAAGCACGACCTACGTCGAAAGTCATGAAAAACGTAATCAACAACTTGCAATGCACGTTGTTAATACTACGGTATATTGACGACTTGTACCCAGGGTCGTAAAAGTTTAAAAGTAACGGCCGTTGGACTGGATCACGACGTAACAATTGAATATTAACGACTCTTAGTGCATGTCGTTAATAAAATATATTTTTCACGACATGGTCAGTAACGATATGCGCTTGGAAGTCGTTAAAAACCATTTACGACTTACATAGCATGTTGTTAAAACACTTTTTTCTTGTAGTGACACTCCCCCTCTCCACAGCACCCCAGTGCTTGGACTTACAATAAAAAACAACTCAAATGCATTTAAAGATGATGTTAATACTCAGTTCAAGCACTTAAAGTAAGAGTTACAATCAAACAACTTGAAAACTAAGGAGCTGCACACTTAATGTATAGCAGTGACCATTAGGCTGAGGTATGAGACATTAAATATTGAAGCAGAATCAGTATGGTCTAGGTAAGAGCTTGACATGATGAAAAATGTTGATTGAAAGATGTTTATACCAAGCTGAGCATCAAAAAGTCAAAAATACCTCATGACAACAACTCTCTTGACAACAGCTATTTGAGTTCAACAGCACTAGCAAACTGAGGTTTGGAGTATGAGATAAAGAAGCAGCCTCAGGTTGAATTGATCAGCACTTGATGTGAACTTCAAATGATATAATGGACTTGTTCAATCCATAATGAAGCCATTTTGAACTTCAAATCATGTCTTCTTGAAGGTCTCTCCACAACGGGGTTTGATCAGGTTTGGATGTAGCGGGAAGCTAACCCCTCGGTTTATCGGTCCATTCGAGATATTGGATCGTGTGGGTGAGGTTGCATACCGCTTGGCATTGCCTCCGCAGTTGTCAAGTGTGCACAATACTTTCCACGTTTCGATGCTGAGAAAGTATGAACCGGATCCTTTGCATGTGTTAGATTGGACAGATCTTGAGGTGGAGGAGGACATGTCTTACGAGGAAAGACCAATTCAGGTTTTGGATACTAGGGAGCAAGTGCTTCGGGGCAAGACCATTCCATTGGTTAAAGTCCTTTGGAGACATCACGGAGTCGAGGAAGCTACGTGGGAGCGAGAACAAGAAGTCCGCTCAAAATACCCCGAGTTGTTTACTACTTGAGGTATGTCTCTAATTTCAAGGAAGAAATTCCTCTAAGGTGGGGAGGTTGTAATGACCCAAATTTTTTTTTGAATTATGATTAAAAGTTAAGTGAATTTTTAAGCATGATTAATTGTTTAATGACATGCTTAGTAGACTTAAATGATCCTTTTGTGTTTTCAGTTATGGGTATGGGACCAGAATGAGTTTGGGTAACCGAGGGAAATAACTACGAACTCTAGGGAATAGTGTGGGGGTATGGATGTAATTTTAAGGGTATAAATGAAGTTTTAAAAAATGAGGAAAGGCTAGTTTGCGAATAAGCGAAAAAGGGCCATAACAAGGAGCAAATAAAGGAAAGATTTGCAAAGGAGCAAATATATGTATTATATAGATATATATATGTGTAAAGAGGGAAAGAAATTAGATTTTTGACTTCTCTCTCTCTCTCTTGGCCGGCTCCTACTCTCTCTCTCTACAAGTTTCTCTTCTCTCCTTCTCTCTAAGATTTGAGGGCTTAGAAGTGAGATTTGAGGGTGGAGCCAAGAATTAAAGTTGCTTCCCTCACTCTCCTCTTCAATTTGATCAGTGGAAAGTTGTCGTTGGAGGAGTTTGAAGCTTGGTGGAAATTAGGTCTTCAACAACCAAGCTTGGATTTGAGGTAGGGGTTCTCCTTCTCACCTCTTTGTCGATTCTAGGGTTTGGGTGAAGCGGTGAGAGCTAAGGGTGTGTATTGCATGATTTAGAGTGGTAAGAGGGGTGGGATGTGGTGTTCTTCTACTCTCTTTAGTCTCTATTGTGCAATAGATATGTATATGGTTGTATATACGGTATAAAGGGTGAATGTGTGAGAGATATTAGCATGTATGCAAATATGCTAGATTTTGTGCACATATGTGAAAATGTGTTATATTGAACATGTATGTATTATGTGTTGTTGAGTGAGTTAAATACATGCTATTCTTATATAGAAAATGTGTGTATTAGTGAAGCATGGCTAAAGTGTGTGATAAGTGTTCAATTCTATGCATTTGAACCCTCTTTATTGCATATGTTAGTCCCGTGTCTACGTTTACCGAGATATGTTTACGACATTTTTGTGTTTTTGATGTATTGTAGGTCTTGTAGCAAAAGGAGCAAAGTTTGAGGCCATTTGCAGTTGAAGAGCAAAAGTTAGAATTAAAGCTAAGGCATCTCGATCAATCGAGATGTTGATCTCGATTAATCGAAATCTCGATTGATCGAGATCTTGATTTTGATTGATTGAAATCTCGATCAATCGAGATTCCAATCTCGATTGATCGAGATTCTGCAGAGCCACTTGCCCACTTGCTCACCTGCTCTCCCACTTGCAACAAAATCCCCCTTTTTGCACGACTTAGAGGGATTGTCTGACTTGAACAAGACCTTTGGGGACCTTCTTGATATAGTTGGTATATATAATGATATATATATATATATGGTGGGCCCCAAGGTTGAAAAGGAGGCCATAAAGTACAAAAAGAGGCCATTTCTCAAGGAGCCCTACACACATCAGAATACACAAGGAGAGACATTCGGGAGAGGAGAAGAAGGAGCTAAACCAGACCTTGAAGTTTCATTTTCTTCATCAATGGAAGAGTGCAAGGCAACCATGAGCAACTAACTTCTATACTAGGGTGTTGTTGAAGCCCCTAGCCATGTAAACTTGTTCATTGTGGTAGCATTTTGGGATTTGTTCTTAAATGTTGATTATTTAGCCTAGTGACCATGTACACTAATACATCTCTTTTATATATTCATTTGATTTTAGTTTTATTCTTGTTTTAGAGTAGAATCTATCTTGTGGATGCACAACAATTGCTTCTTCCACAAGAAGGGCAATTGATGGCTAAGTAATGGTGTTTAAATGAATGTGTGGTGTTTGCTTGTATAAACCATGCCAAGATAAGGTAGTTTGGATGCATTTAGTTTTAGGTTCATTTAGAGAGTAGGGTAATTAGTTAGGTTGAAGAACTATGCTTGTTGAAGATGGACTATTGATTTGTGTGTGAGTGTGACTCAAAAAGTATATCAATAAAAAATTTCCACACTTCGCAATGGAACAAATTTCTTGTAGAATAGGACTATCGAAAGGAGTATCGTACCTCAGGGATTATGGTCTGATGAGTTGGAATACGGAATTAATTCTAATTAAATTTAAGAAAAGAATTCTGATTTTTAAACTAAATTAATTAAAAAGTAAAATAAAATAAATCAAAGTAAACAGATAGTGAAGATAATAGGAGAGAAATCTAGGGTGTTTGACTTCACCACTAACTGCACAATCAATGGTCAATTGAATCAACTATAGGGGAATTACATCATGCATAAGTGGTGTCGGTGGCTACAAGCTCACCTTCATCCATCAAGAAGATAACATATGATTAAGGCTAAGCCATGGACTATCTTCGATTGGCACGGGCCATCTGCCTAACTACTCTAATCTAGGGTGCAGTATGGTTCATCTTCTCTAGGCATAATCCATCAAAGCTCTTAACAATATATTCAGTGATTACCATTGTGTAATAATCGCTCTCATAATCACAGAAAACAAGAGAGATTGAGTTCAATAACAACAACTAAATATCTAAGACAAGATAAGAAATCATTGAGATTGAATTTACAAGACTTTTATTGCTCAATTCTATATTAAGAATCCTCTAAATTACACAATCTATGCATGTATATAAAGGTCCCCAATAATTAAAACAATCAAACCATTGATGTTTTGTTAGGGCTACATCAAAACCCTAGTGGATGAACTAGCCGCTCATGGTAGAAGAAGAAGCTTCAACTGTTGAGGAAGAAGGCATCATCTTCATGAATTATGCGTATGACTTCGTTCTCCAATGGCTCTGCAAATATGTTTCTGTTCTCTTCTCAGCCCTCTCTGACTCTCCAATCTCTCTGTAATCTCCCTCTTCCTTCCTCCCAATTCAGCCTCTTATTCTTCACTTTATTCCCCAAGAGAATGCACCAAAACTAGTCCCTTAGCAATAGAATAAAACAAAACTAAAACAAAGAAACTACTAAATACTAACTAAACTACCCAACTCCACTTTCGTGGGAGAAACGATTGTATTTAGCATATGCAACATGCCTTTAAACCCCTAGGTTCCCCCTAGTGGACGAGTATAGTCTCGTGAGGGTTTCCAGAAATGTTACCCACAAACATTCAAAATTCTGTTTCAACATTAATTCAAGAAGAAGATTACAATACATAGTTACAAACTTGCATTCAAGAATAATTTCAAATTTTCAAATTCTATAATTCAAATCAATGGTTCCCATGCATAATTCACATCAACATATCTCAAAATAATCAACTCTAGCTTCCTCGTGTAATGTGAACTAGCAGTCATCTCATGTAGCATAACCTAGCTCTGAATATATTAAGGCACATACCCTTCCAACTTACTAGTTCTCCTTATTGAAATCATACTTCCCAACATGCATACATGACTTTTTCATTTTTTTTCGTCATTCCTTTTTTTTCATTGCTTTATTGGTTGTGCAATGTCTAGATTTATTAAGCTTTCTGAAAGATCCATGTAGCAAGCTTTCAGTCAGTGACTCCCAAACCAGATGGCTTTAGGGCACTAGGCTTTAAGATACCCTAAAGACCTAATTACTCGAATCAGTCAGGCTACAAATCAAGACAACCAATGCTCATCTTTTCTCACCCTTTCACTTTTGATGCGAACACTCCGTGCTTCTTGAGGCATAGAGGCCCGGTTACTCATGAAAAGGATCAAATTGATTTGCTTATTCATCACTTTTTTTTTCTTTCTTTTTTTCTTTTTCATTGAAGTCAAGTAAAACACATTATCGGTACTCATTCTCAAGAGATACTAATTAATATCAAGCATATGTAACTCAATAACTCAAAACCAAAGTATATACCCCACAAGACTATGCTAGTGTGTTTGTGCATGTAAGGAAACTAAAATCAATCACTCCAAAACATGTTATTGCAAATCATGATTTAAACCACTTAATTCAAACTACAGTTTTCAAAAATTTCAAACATACTCAAAAATTGCAAGTTATTCACCTACATAAGGTATTAATCCTTTGAATAATGTCAAAACAGTCTATCTAAAAACAAAACAAAAGAATAAAAAAACAAACTAAGAAAATAAAATAAAATAAAATCCTAATACAAAAAGAATTTCACACAAATTTTCCCCCATATTGCATTGAGCACAAAAATAGGCATCGCCTCACCCCCAAACTTAAACTGTACATTGTCCCCAATGTACTATCAATCAAAGCAAAGAGAAGAGTAAGAACAATGTTACCAGAAATCTGGAGTAGTGGACAGAAAATAGAGCACACCACCAGCATGAAGGCAATGAAAGCACACCCCCAAACTTGTATGTTTCAACCTATCAAAACAAACCACTATACCCCAAAGATCAAGTGAAATAGTATGGATGAAAATAAATATGAAAGAGAAAAATCCCTAAAAAAAAATAAAATATTTTTTCATTTTTTTTTTATTTTTTATTTAGAAATAAAACTCTAACTACAGAAAGAAAAAATAAATTAAAAAAAATAAAATAAAATAAAAACTAAAAATAAAATAAAATACAAAAGATGGTTACCTTCCTGTCAAGAGTGTGGTGGTGACTGAGCATCCGGATCCAAGTTTGCCTGGCGCATCAGTGCACACAGCATCCTCCTCATCTCTAGTTGGTCTTGGCGAGTGTCACGAAAGTGATCCGCCATCTCGGTCCTCATTGCTCCAAACTGTGTGGATAACTCTGTCTGTAGGGTGCCAAACTGGGCTGTCAACCCAGCAATCTGCCCCTCGAAATACTGATAATCATGACCACCAGCTTGTGCATGCACCTCCTCTTCCTTTGCCTCCATCTCCTCAGGATCTTCCACCGGTGGTGGTATATCTATATGCTCTCCTCCCTGGGCCAACCGAGACACTTCACCAGGCACCGCTATGACTCTCTAGTGCATATGAGATCGGCTCAAATTCTAGTTATGCGTGCCATAATGGAGATCACGTGGAAAGGCAAGCTCGTCCTCATGGACTGCATACCCCTGTGCCACAAGTAACTGATGAATAATAGTAGGGAATGGAAACTCCCAGTCACTTGCACTGTCTGGTGCCTTGGCTACAACCTTGGAATAGAACTTCTCCATCTGGCCCCAGACAATCTGTGGGAATGACAACCAATGCCCAAAATGTATAGCATATAAAGCTTTGAGGAACTCTTGACGTCTCTCGGTTTTATGTCCAATTGGACATACATTCTTGAGTAGAACAGCGTCAAGGAACCATAAATGATTTGGCATTGAAGACTTGGAAGCTGTATTCCTTTTCGGCCCAGAAAACTGATTAGCACACAACCGTGCAACCAAATTACCCACTGACAAATCGTCGGGTAGAGGAGTATAGATATGAGATAAATCATCTGGGCACTCATGAGGACAACCCATGGCAATAGCAATGGATGACATGTCCACTCAAACTATTGTTCCATCCACTGAAGAAGTAAGCACATCCCGCTCATCAGGTGTAGGCATTAAGTTCTGATAAAATACCTTGACAAGCCTCGGGTAAATAGTAGACGAGAGTGGAACAAAAATGGATGCTGACCGACGACGACGGATGTCAGAAATCCCCCATCGTGTTTTGGAAAACATACCATAGAGTTCGGTTATGTCAAACGTAGTTTGAAAGTTCAAAGCCCTTGGATGCCATCTCTCTTGAATACCTTCTCGGCGAGATCGTGAAGAACCTGTGGTCGGATCATGCCTCGCTCGGCGAGGATTACGTGAACTTGAAGCACCTTGGTGACTTGCTCTCTTTGGTGCCATAGAAGTAGAAAAAGTGTGGTTGAGGAATTAAATCGAACACTTGGCGTGCACAATTAACTTGTAACCTTTAACCTCCTCTTTTTGGCAATTTTTCCACCCAAATCGAACAAGTAATTGCACCAAATTGATCCCCCAAACTTGGTCTTCAAAAGCCCTCAAAAAGAATTGCACAATTTCACCAAAGAAAAACTTCACTTACTTTGATGCTGAACTTGAAAAAGTGAGAACTTCCTTTGAGAACTAGTGATTCTTGATCCGGTTTTGATGTTGATGATGATGATGATCAATGTTGAATTCTTGTTTAATAATCACCAATTGAAGAAAATAATTTCCCGATTGAAGTAGGACTTGAATTGAAGCTCAAAGAGGTCTAGGATGCAAGTAGTAGCAACTAAGGAGGATAAGGAGGCTTTAAATACCAAGAATTTTTGGGCAGCCCACATTTAAACCTTGGGCGATTGATCCCCCCTAGGGTGGGCAATCGATCACCCACCTACTGGTGGGATTCTCCTTAAAAAATCATGGGGCGATCGATCCCCCTCCAATGGGGCGATCGATCCCCCTCCTGGTAGCCTGTTTGACCCTCCATCGCCCAAGTTCGACCGAGACTTGAAAATTTTGAGTCTCCATCGCCCAAGGTCGACCGAGAGCATGATTTTTCACCCGTCTTGAGTCCAAGTACCTCGGTACACCTCTTGGCATCCTCTGGAAGCAACTTATACATCAAAAACTCAAAGAAAAAACATTAAAACGCAACTAGAATTGAAAGAAAACTTAAGAAAACTAAAACTAAAAATTTAAAATCAAAGAAAACTAAAGAAAATAAAGTATAGAAATACATACAGAACCTACATTTTAACGTCCGTAGGGGACGATCTGTCACGCCCCAAAATCCGGACCGCCGAGACTTCCCCGGACCGACCCCGAATCCCGAGTGTGAACCCGTTCACTCAACCCCATGAACTATCTCAAGCACACTTGTGCGATAGTATCAAGGTTTAATACTAAGCTATAATGCCCCGATTTCTAATTCTCGGAGAACCGGAGGTTAAACTGTCTATTTAGCCCAATAGACCCTCATTACACTCATTTACAGCGGAAGCTTAACTTAATTGTTGCATATAAATTCACACAACACTACCTCAACCAATTCCCATGGGCCCTAGATCAAATCATACACCTTAGTGGCAATTTACTTGGCCACACCTTTGAGAATCACTCACTTTCGAGCCTCAAAACTTTCTGTGTTTGGAATCTAAAACTAAGGCTTATACCATTAGATATAGAATCCAAAAATACTCAAGTTCAAAAAAAACCACACTCAATTCCGATCTAAAACGAAGAAATTACGTTGAGATTCATCTCGATTAATCGAGATTTTGACCCCATCAATCGAAAAAAACAGTCTCTCGGTACCTTAGACCTGCATTATTTCGATCAATCGAAATGGGGACTTCGATTGATCGAAATTACCCCATTCTGGACCTCAAACACACTCAGATTTCGCAACCATTTCGATCAATCGAAATGGGAGTTTCGATCAATCGAAATGCACTTCCCAGCAGTTCCAAAACACCTATACAAGATCCATTTGAACTCAAATCTCAACCAAACCACCTTGGATCATTCATAAAACATATAAATCATCCCCCAATGATATAATATCATACTCACACATCAACCTACACATTTGAATCTCAAATCTTGTATAATCATAGAAAACTCATCCTAAATTCTCAATGCACATAACATTCAAGTGCATAAACCATCCTCATTTTCCAAAGATCATATTCATCAACTCATACATACAACCTAACTCACACATCGAAATCCTACAACCGTGATTCCAATGTAAATCCACTCTTCAAAACCTTCATATCCAAGAGTTCAAGATATAAAAGACAAAAAGGATACATTCATCCTTTTAAGCTCCAAATTCATATAAAATCCATGAAACCATACACATAAGGATTCAAATGAATATACAAGTTACATATACCGTGAATGTAACTATAAATCAACATAATCCACATGCCACATGCCGACATGGATAGCCAAAAACATAGTCCATACATATATCTCAAAAGATCCCCAAAATGCACCAAAATGCTCCAAGTAAGGAAGCAAGCTCTTTTCATCCATTCTCGGCTTCTTACCTGAAAAAAATGTTTGGGGGAGCGGGGTGAGCAACATTGCGGCTCAGTAGAGATGCCCCTCCCCTCCTAGGTGCCGACCCGACACCGACTTACATGTCCCTCACTACAGGGCATGTAAAATGCTTTCATGCACACGATAACATACAATTCAAGTATGAATGCACTTATTCATATATCATGCTTTTCAATGCATATCATTGCTACAATAAGCCTAGCATGCATTCTAACATTCAAAACAACACATGGTCACATATATGTCATAAGGCATGCATATCACTCTCATATGCCTACAAACCACAACCTAGCATATTTTTGATCATGCTTCAACAATGCACACTCTTGCTATAAAATAACCTAGCATGCATTCAACATTTATACACACACACAACCAACATATAATCATATGATTGCACCCCAAAATACACATAACCTACATATGCATATAATACACAAAATAGCTAATCATGCTCTCATTTTTGCACACTTTGCACATATTCAACCCACACATCATATATTTATCAAGATGGATCTATCTAGCATGCATAATCACAAGGGAAGAGGAAATATAAAAATTCAGCCCCTTGCCCATCTCTCTTACCTACAAACTCAACCAAAAACCTCTCCGAACCACCCAAAACCCTAGAATCGACAACTAGAAGAGAAGAAACACCCCTATCTCGAATTTGGAAGCTATCCAAGCAATCTCCAAAATTTATAGCGATGTCCACCTTGCCGAAAGTCGAGTTTGTTCGGTTCAAACCGAAGCCCTAGCCATCCCCTACACACTTTCCTTCTTCGGCGAATCACGAATCCAAGTCGAATGCACCCGAAATGTAGAGAGAAGGTGGAGGGATGAAGAGGGAAATGTTTAGAGAGAGAGGGAACCGTGAGAAATGAGATCTCTGATCTCCTTGGGATATTTATTCCAGTCCTAGGGGCGCAAAATGACCGTTTTGCCCCCGGGCCACTTAATGTACCTTCCCGACCTCTGAATTAATTCTCAAAAACTCCGTTGGACTCGAAATCACTTCTTTAACACTCTAAATATTTCGTTTAGTCCATATCCAAAAATAAATATTTCTGAAAACTTTTCGGATTCCCCCGGGCCCACTTAAGTCGCATCCCGGCCCCGATTTGACCAAAAAGTCAAACTTCTCCAAATTTCCGAAAAATTCCAAAAACCTCATAAGATGTTTTCAAACATGTTTTCCACTCCCAAAACATCCAAAACATCATTCGAAACGCATTTATAGCAAAAATGATGAAAATTTTTGAAAACTGGTCAAATTTGGTTCTGGTCTCTACACGATCAACTCTCCGAAGGGATTAAGTTGGATAGACGGGATCCGTCAAGTCGACGGACTCTACGTCTCTTCTTGGCACACATCCTTCCACACAATGCTTCAACCTTTGGCCATTAACTTTCATCAAAGTATTATCTCAAAAGCTTCGAATTTCCACAGCACCATGAGGAAAAACCGAAATCACTTGGAATGGTCCATCCCACCTTGAACGCAATTTTCTAGAAAACAACCGAAGCTTTGAATTGAAGAGCCACACTTTATCACCTGGAGAGAAGGACTTCCGTGAGATATGTCGATCATGAAATGCCTTCGTTCTCTCTTTGTAAATTCATGAACTCTCATAAGCATCACGTCTAAACTCTTCTAATTCATTCAATTGTAACTTCCTCTCTTTCCCGGCTCTTTTTGCATCAAAATTAAATTTTTGGATTGCCCAGAGTGCCTTATGCTCGATCTCTACTGGAAGATGACATGCTTTCCTATACACCAACCGATATGGTGACATACCGATAAAAGTCTTGTAAGCAGTTTGATATGCCCATAGTGCCTCACTCAGTCGCAACGACCAATCTCTTCTATCCGGTCTCACTGTCTTTTCGAGAACATGCTTAATTTCTCGATTGGACAGCTCTACTTGCCCACTTGTCTGAGGAAGATAAGGTGTTGCCACCTTATGTGTCACTGAATATTTAGCAAGCAAACCTCTCAAGAATTTATTGCAAAAGTGAGAACCACCATCACTGATCAAGGCACGAGGAATTCTGAATCGACTAAGAATGTTCTCATGCATGAATTTGATTACCACCTTGTGATCATTAGTTCAAGTTACAATGGCCTCCACCCATTTGGAAACATAATCCACACCAACCAGAATGTATTCGTAGCCAAAAGAAGGTGGAAAGGGTCCCATAAAATCAATTCCCCAAACATCAAAAACTTTAACCACCAGAATGGGGCTCATTGGCATCATATCACACCTCGACATTGAACCCAATCTTTGACAACGATCATAAGTCTTACAAAAAACATATGCATCATGAAACAGAGACGGCCAAAAGAATCCACATTGAAGTACCTTTGTTGCTGTCTTCCTTGCACTGAAATGGCCTCCACATGCCAATGAGTGGCAGAATTTGAGAATATCTTGAAACTCATGGTCTGGGACACATCGTCGAATAATCTGATCTGAACAATATTTAAACAACTCTGGATCCTCCCAAAAGTAATGATGAACTTTAGAGAAGAATCTATCACGTTCTCCCTTGGTCCAGCCTTTTGGCACTTTTCCCGTGGCTAAATAATTCACAATATCTGCATACCATGGTGTGGAGTTGTCGGATACTCCAAACAATTGTTCCCTCTGAAGTGTTTTGGAAAGTGTAGTGCATACAGAAGTTACCACCCTGGTAGAAAATTGATCTTCAAACATCTTCTTCTCCTTCTATTTTTCTTGCACCCTTATTTCATCTGTATATTCAGCCACATCTTCAGAGTCCATGAAGAAAACATCAGTCTGATCTGGAGGATTCTCAACAGCATTGAAAATATTAAGTTTAACCTTCATGTTGCCAAATGAAATATCCATGATCCCTGACCTAAAATTTATGCAAGCATCAGCAGTAGCTAAGAAAGGTCGATCAAGGATTACTGGAATGTGCCTCTTCGGATTGTGAACTGGCTCAGTGTCAAGTACAATGAAATCAACAGGAAAGTAGAACTTGTCCACTTTTATGAGCACATCTTCTATAATTCCTCGAGGTTATTTTGTTGATCTATCTGCAAATTGCAATACCACCGAGGTAGGCTTCAATTCTCCCAAGCCCAATTGTAAGTAGACTGAATAGGGTAACAAATTCACACTTGCACCCAAATCAAGAAGAGCTTTATCCACATGGTGCTCCCCAATAATGCATGAGATAGTTGGAGCACCAGGATCTTTGTACTTGGGAGGAGTACACTACTGAATTATTGAACTTACTTGTTGTGGCAGCATCACTTTCTTTGGCACATGGCTTTTAGAACGCCTTTTCTGAGTGCACAAGTCCTTCAAGAATTTAGAATAAGGAGGAATTTGCTTGATGGCATCAAGGAGTGGCAAATTAATCTTCATTTGTCGAAACACCTCCATCATGTCATGCAGTTTGTCCCCTTGCTTCCCCAATTTAGATGCTTCAAGGAAACGTTGTGGGAAAGGAGCCTTAGGCTCATAAGGAATTTCAGCATTTGGACTTGTGGTCACTTTTTCTTCTTCTTTCTTCTCACCCACCTTATTGTCAATTATTTTTCCACTTCTCAAAGTGGTAATAGCTTGGACTTGCTCATGGTGTGGTTTGCTTGTGGAAGCTTGCATCCCTCTTGGATTAGCAATTGGTTGACTAAGGAGCTTCCCTTCTTCTCTTCTACTCAATGAAGTAGCAAGCTGTCCAAACTGAGATTCCAGTTTAGCAATGGATTGAGAATATGAGTGCACTAGCTGAACTGTAGATTGTACTATTGCTGCAGTAGCTTGCACTGTTTTGATGAGATAATCAAGCTTATCAAATTTAGACAAGGTAAGTGTCAGCTTGTCTTCAATAGCAGAAATTCTTTGGGCCATAAGACTTTGAGTTTGATATTGCTGTTGAGGCACAAAAGTCCTAGGTTGATATGACGGTTGCATTGCTGCCCCTTGGTTACTGTAGGAAAAAGCAGGATGATTCCTCCATGTGGGATTGTAAATATTACCTCGTGGAGGATTCATTGGTCCAGTGAATGTAGCTTGGACTTGCTCATGTTGAACATCAAAAAATTGCCCCACTGAAGGACAATTGCTCACATTATGCATAGGACTAGAGCAAAATTCACAAGGGCCTAGCAATGAAGAATTTGAAGTAGAAGGAGTTTGATTGGCAGCCATAATTGCTGCCACCTTCTGTGCAATTAAATCAATGTCGGTTGGCATAGCTTCTGAAGCACCAACCTCAAAAATCCCATCAGTTTTCCTTGTAGTGGCAGGTCTGCTAGAACGAGTAGAGGACACATGTTGTAGAGAGTTGTCACTAAGATTTTCAAATAAGGTCCATGCCTCTTCTTCACTCTTCAACATAAAAGTACCTCCACACGATGCATCAACCATCTGTCTGTTGGCTTCTGTGATCCCTTCATGAAAACTCTGCACTAGTTGCCACTTAGGAACTTGATGATGGGGACACTTCCTAAGAAGGACCTTGAATCTTTCCCATGTCTCATAAAATTGTTCCCCCTCATGTTGAGAGAAACCAGTGATAGCACGTCTAAACTGATTGGTCTTCCCTATCGGAAAATACTTCTTGAGAAACTCATGTTGCATCTGAGTCCAAGTCGTGATAGAACCTGCCGGTAGAGAGTTGAACCAATACTTTGCTTTGTCTTTCAAGGAGAATGGAAAAAGTCTCATTCTGAAAGCATCTTCAGAGAAGTTGTGAATTTTTGTAGTTGAGCACACTTCAATGAAGTCATCCAGATGCTTGTAAGGGTCTTCTTGAGTCAGCCCAAAATAAGATGGAAGCATCTGAATAATGCGGGACTTGATCTCATAATTCTGTGCTGTGACGTTAAGCAGTTGAAAACCCGCTGGTGAGGTATATATCTCAGGAACATAGTAGTCCCTCAGCAGTCTAGCTCTTTCTCCCTCAGCATTAGGAACAAGGTTGTTATTCCTCTCTTCTGCCATGTCTTCAAGTATTTCTTCCTCTTGCACAATGGTATCAATAGGGATGTTCCTCTGTTGTCTAAGAGTACGTTCAGGCTCAGGATCAAAAGGTATCAAAGGATCAGCTACAGAACGACGACCTTGCATATATTAGCAAAAAGCACCTGAAAATAAAACAAAAATAAAATTAAAAATAAAAGATAAAAATTTCCTAAACTAAAAATCCAATTAAAATTAATTCTGTAAAATCTAATCAATCAAATAGATAATCCCCGGCAACGGCGCCAAAAATTGATTCGTGTGTGAGTGTGACTCAAAAAGTATATCAATTAAAAATTTCCACACTTCGCAATAGAACGAATTCCTTGCAGAATAGGGCTATCGAAAGGGGTATCGTACCTTAGGGATTATGGTCTGATGAGTTGGAATACGGAATTAATTCTAATTAAATTTATAAGAAAATAATTCTGATTTTTAAACTAATTAAAAAGATAAAATAAAATAAACCAAAGTAAACAGATAGTGAAGATAATAGGAGAGAAATCTAGGGTGTTTGACTTCACCACTAACTCCACAATCAATGGTCAATTGAATCAACTATAGGGGAATTACATCATGCATAAGTGGTGTCGGTGGCTACAAGCTCACCTTCATCCGTCAAGAAGATAACATATGATTAAGGCTAAGCCATGGACTATCTTCGATTGGCACGGGCCATCTGCCTAACTACTCTAATCTAGGGTGCAGTATGGTTCATCTTCTCTAGGCATAATCCATCAAAGCTCTTAATAATATATTCAGTGATTACCATTGTGTAATAATCGCTCTCATAATCACAGAAAACAAGAGAGATTGAGTTCAATAACAACAACTAAATATCTAAGACAAGATAAGAAATCATTGAGATTGAATTTACAAGACTTTTATTGCTCAATTCTATATTAAGAATCCTCTAAATTACACAATCTATGCATGTATATAAAGGTCCCCAATAATTAAAACAATCAAACCATTGATGCTTTGTTAGGGCTACATCAAAACCCTAGTGGATGAACTAGCCGCTCATGGTAGAAGAAGAAGCTTTAACTGTTGAGGAAGAAGGCATCATCTTCATGAATTATGCGTATGACTTCGTTCTCCAATGGCTCTGCAAATATGTTTCTGTTCTCTTCTCAGCCCTCTCTGACTCTCCAATCTCTCTGTAATCTCCCTCTTCCTTCCTCCCAATTTAGCCTCTTATTCTTCACTTTATTCCCCAAGAGAATGCACCAAAGTCCTAATCCAATTAGGAATAAATTAGGGTTTCCCGAAACACTAATCAGGTGGGTTTTTCCTGCTGACTTCGGCCCAAATTTTGACCCACTAGAAGTCCGATTTACAGAATTTTCCTATAATACAAAAGTGTGCAGAATCAAATATCGTTCAATCCTACGCAGAAATAATGTCGATTTGAGGCTCGGAAATAAGACTTCTGGTCCGTTTTCCAAAACGGGATTAAGATTGTATTATGCGCAGATTTGGGCTTTAGGCCCGAAATATTCTTAAACAGCTGTAATTCTCTTAGACCTCTTTCTTGGGCTGAATTGAGTTAAAATAAATGGTTGAATGATTCTCCTTGGTGTAGGCTTCATCTAACCATCTTGGATGTCTTCTTTAAAAGCCCAAAAGCTTGGTTTTAACTGAAATAATCATTAAGGCCCTGAAAATACAAAAAACACTAAAACGAAGTAAAATCACAAAATAATCTATCACTAAGAGAATAAAATACATAAGTTAAGAGGTTAGAATGCGTAACATTCAACACCTATCAACTATGATAGGTTGGCACACACATTAATCTTGTGATATGTCATTGAGGTCACAAGCCTAATGACATTGTTAGGCATTTAATTTATGAATCCTAAGCTTGCTACACTTATGAACATGTGAATGACTAGTGGTGGAAACCACCCCTAGTTCTCTCTCCCAACTTTTACTCTTTAAATTTATTGTTATTACATTCATGCAATAGTTTTATAAACAAAACTCAAAACCTTGTTTTTAGGATTAAAGTGGAATTAATCTTTCTTTAAGACAATTATGACTAGTCCTCGTGGGATCGATACCCTCTATATAGAACCGTATCTACAAAGATTCGTACTCTTGCGAGTGGTTAAATTATATTTTGATAAAAGGGGCAAAAATAAGCTTACAATATAATTCAAGTTTAGCCACATCAAAATTTTGTCGCCGTTGCCGGGGACTACGGTTTAATTGTCGCCATTGAAAGATTAAATCTGGTTTAATTCTAAGGCTAGAAATTCTTTCATTCTTTTTTGTATATATCTTGTTCTTATTTCTCAAATTTCTTGATTTTAGGTATACCACATAGCGGGCATCTAAAAGGATTAAAGTTGGAACCCTTTGTGAGTATAAAGTCTAAAATTAGTGGGTTTGAGTTCATTCATTTTTTTTTTTGTATATATTATTGTTTATTTTTCGTATTGAGGTGTTGTTCTACTATTAATGCATGCTAGGTAGACGGTCCTTGTCACTTCCGTTGCTTCCGTGTAATATTGAACTTGAAAGAACACTTAGCCAACGTAGAGGAACCTCTAGGGACCCTATATTGCCTAGGACCGAAAACATGGACCCAAATAAAAGATAACCTCCCGGACTACCTCCTTTTAATCATGAGCAACAACCTCCACCTCCTCCTCCTCAAGGAGTATTGCTTATGGACTTTTATCTTTCGACTACATTTGAAGTACCTTCATGTATTCAATTCCCGGATGTAGCAACAAACCAATTTGAGATAAAGTCCTCCACCATCAATCTTCTTAATAGCTTCCATGGTCTCCCGAATGAAGACCCATACCGGCATTTAGATTACTTCATTTCTGTGTGTTCCACCATTCGTGTACCACACTTTACGGAGGATGATCTAAAGCTGCGTATATTTCCATTCTCCTAAAAGATAAAACTAGAAGTTGGTTCAATTCCTTAGAACCTAACTCAAGCCATTCTTGGACGGAGATGCAAATAGAGTTCTTAAAAAAATACTTTCCAATGGGAAAGACGAGTGATATTCGGCGAGCAATCACCGGATTCACCCAAATTGATCAAGAACAATTTCATGAGACGTGGGAGAGATTAAAAGATCTTCTTAAATCTTGTCCGCATCATGCTGTCCCAAAATGGCAGCTAGTGCAAAGTTTTTATGATGGGGTGAGTGAGCAACATAGGCAAATGATAGACTCCGCTTGTGGAGGTGGATACCTTTTGAAAAGCCTTGATGAGGCATGGAAACTGTTTCAAACCCTAAGTAATAATTCAGCTCAATGCTCCTCCACTAGAAAAGGGAAGGCCACCCAACCATGTAGAGGAGTGCATAAAATTTCAAGGGTGGATGAGGTTGCCATGTAAGTAGAAGCCTTATCTCAAAAAATGGACCTAATCATGAAAAATGGGCTGCCTACTCCAAGCCAACCTGTTCAAAATCAGGAAGTGTGTTCGTTTTGCTATAGCACTTCACATTTTGTGTGAGATTGTCCTATTGCCGGGCAATCTCCTAATTATGCTCAAGAGCAAGCGAATGCCTTGTACTCTAAACAGATGAATGATCCATATTCAAATACGTACAATCCTGGTTACAAGAATCATCTGGCTTTTTCATGGAAACCTTAAGAATCAAGTCCCTTTTTTCAAGGGCAAAATTCTTTCATTCCCAATCTCAACAGCCTCAATATAGGCCAAATCCTTAACCTTACCATCAAAGATCCAATTACCAACAACCACCACCTCCTCCGAGAAGCCAAGGCTTTGAAGAAAGAGTGATAAGCAATCTTAAGGCCAATACCCGCTTATTGCAAACTCACTCTCAATCAATCTCTAAGCTTGAAGCTAATGCTCAATCTATGGCTAGGTTAGAAGCTCAAATCGGGTAACTAGCTAATGCCTTGAATAGAAGAGCGGAAGGTAAGTTACTGAGTCAACCGGTGGCGAATCCTAAGGGTGTTCATGTGATTGAGGATCCATCATCTTCATCTTGTACTGCTCCTCTGGAGCTAGTTCAATCAATCACCACCTTAAGGAGTGGTAAAATTATCAATTCCAAGGTAGGGGAAGCAAAAGAAAAGGAATTCAATGAGCAATCCGCAAATCCAAAAGGATCCCAATTAAATCCAAAAATGTTTCCTTTAAATCCAAATGTGACCAACATCCCACTAAATCCAAAAGGAAAGGCAAGTGAAGTTGTGTCGTCATCTAGTCCAAACCTTGACACCTCTTTTGAACCTCCAGTTCCTTTTCCTCAGAGATTGAAGGAACCTTCTCATTTTGGGAAGCAAGGAAAGAAAATCCAAGACATGATGGAGATCTTCAAACAAGTAAAGATCAATCTCCCTCTCCTTGATGCAATCTGGCAAATTCCCTCCTATGCTAAATTCTTGAAGGACTTGTGCACTCAAAAATACAAATCTAAGAATAATGCTCCTAAGAAATCCTCCTAACTGAGCACATAAGCTCCATTTTCCAACACCAAGCCCCTCCTAAATTCAAAGATCCAGGTGCTCCAACCATTTCATGCACCATCGGAAATCAATCTTTTGAAAAGGCACTTCTTGATTTAGGGGCTAGTGTCAATTTGCTTCCATTCTCAGTTTACCAACAACTAGGTTTGGAGGAACTTAAGCCTACCACAGTTGTGTTGCAACTTGTCGACCGCTCGGTGAAGCAACCATGTGGCATCATTGAGGATGTAATCATTTAAGTGGACAAATTCTACTTTCCGGTGGACTTCATAGTCCTTGACACAGAACTGGTTCAAAATCCAAATCGACATATTCCTATCATTCTAGGTCATCCATTCTTGGCCATGGCAAACGCTTGCGTTAATTGCCGTATTGGAGTGATGGACATCTCTTTCGGGAATATGAAAGTCCGTTTGAACATCTTTAATGCTTCTCACCACACATCCGACGACGAAAGTGAGTGCTTTTGTGTTGATGTAGTAGAAGACCTTGTTCAAGAAGCACTTCCTTCTATTCTTTCTAAGGATCCTTTAGAGGCCTGCCTAAATCATTTCAACTGTGACGATTTTGACATTGTGCAATCCATTTGTGAAGTCAATTCAATGCTTGATGTCACTACTGTCATGGATTTGCCTAAATGGAGAGTTCAGAGAGAACTCTTGCCTCCTTTGTCCAAAACTTCCCAAACTCCTTCTCTAATTTCCCCACCATAACTTGAGCTTAAGCCTCTACCGGCTACACTCAAGTATGTTTTCTTGGGCACTAATGAGACCCTTCCAGCCATTATTGCTTCCAATCTCACCAATGATCAAGAGATGGAACTCCTAAAAGTGCTAAAAAAGCACAAGGAAGCAATAGGATGGAGTGTGACAGATCTTAAGGGAATAGATCCTTCTATCTGTATGCACCGTATACCCTTGGAAGAAGATGCAAAGACCTCAAGAGAGGCGCAACGTCGATTAAATCCAAATATGAAGGACGTTGTAATGAAGGAGGTGGTGAAGTTACTAAATGCGGGAATTATTTACCCCATCTCAGATAGTAAGTGGGTTAGTCCCACTCAAGTGGTTCCAAAGAAGTCCGGTATTACGGTGCAACCAAATAATAAAGGTGAATTAGTTCCCCAACACACCACCACGGGATGGAGAGTGTGCATAGATTATCGGAAATTAAATTCGGCAACTCAGAAAGATTACTTCCCCCTCCCATTTATTGATCAAATCTTGGAGAGATTAGCCGGGCAAAGTTTTTATTGCTTCTTAGATGGATATTCTGGCTATAATTAGGTTGCTATAGACCCGAGGGACCAATAGAAAACCACCTTTACATGTCCTTTCGGCACATTTGCTTATAGACGTATGCCCTTTGGGTTATGCAACGCACCGGCGACTTTTTAAAGGTGTATGATGTCTATCTTTTCGGATATGGTGGAAAAATTATTGGAAGTGTTCATGGATGATTTTTCCGTGTTTGGGCCTTCATTTGAATCATGTCTCCAAAATCTATCCCGTGTTCTCAAACGATGTCAAGAAACCAATCTGATCCTCAGTTGGGAAAAGAGCCATTTTATGGTTCAAGAGGGTATTGTCCTAGGGCACATTGTGTCTAAGAGAGGAATCGAGGTTGACAAAGCCAAGGTTGAACTCATTTCCAAACTTCCTTCACCATCAACGGTGAGAGAGATTCATTCATTCCTTGGGCATGTGGGCTTTTATCGCCGTTTCATCAAAGACTTTAGCAAGATCTCCCGGCCATTGTGTCGCCTTCTTGAAAAAGAGTCTTGTTTTACCTTTTATGAAGCGTGCCTTAACGCTTTTGAAAAGCTCCACACCATGCTTACAACCGCTCTAATTCTCATCCCTCCAAATTGGGCTCTCCCATTTGAGATCATGTGTGATGCATCCGATTAAGCCATGGGTGCGGTTTTAGGGCAACGAGTAGACAAATTGCCACATGTCATCTACTATGCAAGTAAAACCCTTTTCGAGGCTCAAATCAATTATACCACAACAGAAAAGGAGTTGCTTGCAGTAGTATTTGCCTTGGACAAATTTCGAGCTTATCTATTAGGTTCCAAGGTCATTGTCTATTGATTCGTGTGTGAGTGTGACTCAAAAATATATCAATTAAAAATTTCCACACTTTGCAATAGAACGAATTTCTTGCATAATAGGGCTATCGAAAGGAAGGGGTATCGTACCTCAGGGATTATGGTCTGATGAGTTGGAATACGGAATTAATTCTAATTAAATTTATAAGAAAATAATTCTAATTTTTAAACTAATTAAAAAGATAAAATAAAATAAACCAAAGTAAATAGATAGTGAAGATAATAGGAGAGAAATCTAGGGTGTTTGACTTCACCACTAACTCCACAATCAATGGTCAATTGAATCAACTATAGGGGAATTACATCATGCATAAGTGGTGTCGGTGGCTACAAGCTCACCTTCATCCGTCAAGAAGATAACATATGATTAAGGCTAAGCCATGGACTATCTTCGATTGGCATGGGCCATCTGCCTAACTACTCTAATCTAGGGTGCAGTATGGTTCATCTTCTCCAGGCATAATCCATCAAAGCTCATAACAATATATTCAGTGATTACCATTGTGTAATAATCTCTCTCATGATCACAGAAAACAAGAGAGATTGAGTTCAATAACAACAACTAAATATCTAAGACAAGATAAGAAATCATTGAGATTGAATTTACAAGACTTTTATTGCTCAATTCTATAATAAGAATCCTCTGAATTACACAATCTATGCATGTATATAAAGGTCTCCAATAATTAAAACAATCAAACCATTGATGCTTTGTTAGGGCTACATCAAAACCCTAGTGGATGAACTAGCCGCTCATGGTAGAAGAAGAAGCTTCAACTGTTGAGGAAGAAGACATCATCTTTCTGAATTACGCGTATGACTTCATTCTCCAATGGCTCTGCAATATGTTTCTGTTCTCTTCTCGGCCCTCTCAGACTCTCCAGTTCTCTCTGTCTAATATCCTGTAAGTCTTCACTTTATTCCCCAAGAGAATACAACAAAGTCCTAATCTAATTAGGAATAAATTAGGGTTTCCTGCAGCACTAATCAGGTGGGTTTTTCCTGCTGACTTCGACCCAACTTTTGACCCACTAGAAGTCCGATTCACGGAATTTTCATGAAATACAAAAGTGTGCAGAATCAAATTTCGTTCATCCCATTATGAGAATAATGTCGATTTGAGGCTCGAAAATTAAACTTCTAGTCCATTTTCCAAAACAGGATTAAGACTATATTATGCGCAGATTTGGGCTTCAGGCCCGAAACCCTCTTAAGCAGCTGTAATTCTCTTGGACCTGTTCCTTGGGCTGATTTGAGTTAAAATAAATGGTTGAGTGAATCTCCTTGATGTAGACTTCATCTCACCATCTTGGATGTCTTCTTTAAAAGCCCAAAAAGCTTGGTTTTAACTGAAATAATCATTAAGGCCCTGAAAATACAGAAAATACTAAAACAAAGTAAAATCACAAAATAATCTATCACTAAGAGAATAAAATACATAAGTTAAGAGGCTAGAATGCGAAACATTCAACGCCTATCACACCGCCAAACTTACATATTGCTAGTCCCTTAGCAATAGAATAAAAGAAAACTAAAACAAAAGAAACTACTAAATACTAACTAAACTACCCAACTCCACTTTTGTGGGAGAAACGATTGCATTTAGCATATGCAACAAGCCTTTAAACCCCTAGGTTTCCCCTAGTGGACGAGTATAGTCTCGTGAGGGTTTCCAGAAATGTTACCCACAAACATTCAAAATTCTGTTTCAACATTAATTCAAGAAAAAGATTACAATACATAGTTACAAACTTGCATTCAAGAATAATTTCAAACTTTTAAATTCCACAATTCAAATCAATGGTCCTCATGCATAATTCATATCAACATATCTCAAAATAATCAACTCTAGCTCCCTCGTGTAAAGTGAACTAGCATTCATCTCATGTAGCATAACCAAGCTCTGAATATATTAAGGCACATACCCCTTCAACTCACTAGCTCCCCTTATTGAAATCATACTTCCCAACATGCATACATGACTTTTCTATTTTTTTTCATCATTCCTTTTTTTCATTGCTTCATTGGTTGTGCAATGTCTTGATTTATTAAGCTTTCTGAAAGATCCATGTAGCAAGCTTTCAGTCAGTGACTCCCAAACCAGATGGCTTTAGGACACTAGGCTTTAAGATACCCTGAAGACCTAATTACTCGAATCAGTCAGGCTACAAATCAAGACAACCAATGCTTATCTATTCTCACCCTTTCACTTTTGACGCGAACACTCCGTGCTTCCTGAGGCATAAAGGCCCGGTTACTCATGAAAAAGATCAAATTGATTTGCTTATTCATCACTTTTTTTCTTTCTTTTTTCATTGAAGTCAAATAAACACATCATCGGTACTCATTCTCAAGAGATACTAATTAATATCAAGCATATGTAACTCAATAACTCAAAATCAAAGTTTATACCCCATAAGACTATGCTAGTGTGTTTGTGCATGTGAGGAAACTAAAATTAATCACCCCAAAACATGTTAAAGCAAACCATGATTAAAACCACATAATTTAAACCATAGTTTCCAAAAATTTAAAACATACTCAAAAATTGCAAGTTATGCACCTACATAAGGTATTAATCCCTTGAATCATGTAAAAACATTCTATCTAAAAAAAAAAAATTAAACTAAGAAAATAAAATCCTAATACAAGAAGAATTTCACACAAATTTCCCCCATATGCAATAAAGCACAAAAATAGGCATCGCCTCACCCCCAAACTTAAACTGTACATTGTCCTCAATGTACACCCAATTAAAGCATAGAGAAATGTAAGAACGATGTTACCAGAAATCCGGAGTAGTGGAAAGAAAATAGAGTACATCATTAGCATGAAGGCAATGCAAGCACACCCCCAAACTTGGATGTTAATACCTGTCAAAACAAACCACTATACCCCAAAGATCAAGTGAAATAGTATGGGTGAAAATAAATATGAAAGAGAAAAATCCTAAAAAAAATTTTTTTTTTAAAAAAAAAAACATCTAACTACAAAAAGAAAAATAAAAATTAAAAATAAAATAAAATACAAAAGATGGTTACCTTCCTGTCAAGTGTGTGGTGGTGACTGAGCATCCAGATCCAAGTTTGCTTGACGCATCAGTGCACGCATCATCCTCCTCATCTCTAGTTACTCTTGGCGAGTGTCACGAAAGTGATCCGCCATCTCTGTTCTCATTGCTCCAAACTGTGTGGAGACCTCTGTCTGTAGAGTGCCAAACTGGGCTGTCAACCCAGCAATCTGCCCCTCTAAATATTGATAATCATGGCCACCAGCCTGTGCATGCACCTCCTCTTCCTCAGCCTCCATCTCCTCTAGATCTTCCACCGGTGGTGGTATATCTATATGCTCTCCTCCCTGGGCCAACCGAGATACCTCACCAGGCGCCGCTATGACTCTCTGATGCATATGTGATCGGCTCAAATTCCAGTCATGCGTGCCATAATGAAGATCACATGGAAAGGCAAGCTCGTCCTCATGGACTGCATACCCCTGTGCCACAAGCAACTGGTGAATAATAGTAGGGAATGGGAACTCCCAGTCACTTGCACTGTCTGGTGCCTTGGCCACAACTTTGGAATAGAATTTCTCCATCTGGCCCCAGACAATCTGTGGGAATGACAGCCAATGCCCAAAATGTATAGCATATAAGGCTCTGAGGAACTCTTGATGTCTTTCGGTTTTATGTCCAATTGGACATACATTCTTCAGTAGAACAGCGTCAAGGAACCATAAATGATTTGGCATTGAAGACTTTGAAGCTGCATTCCTTTTCGGCCTGAAAAATTGGTTGGCACACAAACGTGCAACCACATTACCCACTGACAACTCGTCGGGTAGAGGAGTATAGATATGAGATAAATCATCTGGGCACTCATGAGGACAACCCATGGCAATGGCAATGGATGACATGTCCACTCGAACAATTGTTCCATCTATGGAAGAAGTAAGCACATCCCGCTCATCAGGTGTCGGCATTAAGTTCTGATAAAATACCTTGACAAGCCTCGGGTAAATAGTAGATGAGAGTGGAACAAAAATGGATGCCGACCGACGACGACGGATGTCAGAAATCCCCCATCGTGTCTCGGGAAACATACCATAAAGTTCGGCTGTGTCAAACATGGTTTCAAAGTTCAACGCCCTTGGATGCCATCTCTCTTGAATACCTTCTCGGTGAGATCGTGAAGAACCTGGGGTCGGATCATGCCTCGCTCGGCGAGGATTACGGGAACTTGAAGCACCTTGGTGACTTGCTCTCTTTGGTGCCATAGAAGTAGAAAAAGTGTGGTTGAGGATTTAAATCAAACACTTGGTGTGCACAATTCTTTTGTAACCTTCAACCTCTTTTTTTCAGCAATTTTTTCACCCAAATCGAACAAGTGAATGCACCAAATTGATCCCCCAAACTTGGTCTTCAAAAGCCCTCAAAAAGATTTGAACAATTTCTTCAAAGAAAAACTTCACTTACTTTGATGTTGAACTTGAAAAAGTGAGAGCTTCCTTTGAGAACTAGTGATTTTTGATCCAATTTGATGTTGAAGTTGATGATGATCAATGTTGAATTCTTGTTTAATACTCACTAATTGAAGAAATTAATTTTCTGGATGATGTAGGACTTGAATTGGAGTTCAAAGAGGTCTAGGATGCAAGTGGTAGCAACAAAGGATGAGAGGTGGCCTTTATAGGCCTTAAAAATTCGGGCAGCCCTTCCATGGGCCTGGGCGATCGATCCCCCCTTGGATGGGCGATCGATCGCCCACCTGCTGGTGGGTGATCACTTGAAAAACCATGGGGCGATCGATCCCCCTCCTCTGGGGCGATCGATCCCCCTCCTGGATGCCTGTTGGACCTCTATCGCCCAAGGTCGACCGAGACTTGATATTTTTGAGTCTCCATCGCCCAAGGTCGACCGAGAGCACTATTTTTCACCCGTCTTGAGTTCGAATACCTCGGTACACCTCTTGGCATCCTCCAGAAACAACTTATACATCAAAAACTCAAAGAAAAAACATTAAAACACAACTAGAATTGAAGAAAAACTTAAGAAAACTAAAACTAAAAATTAAAATTAAAGAAAACTAAAGGAAATAAAGTATAGAAATACATACAGAACCTACAATTTAACGTCCGTAGGAGACGATTGACTCTTCGAAGGGATTAAGTCGGATAGACGGGATCCGTCAAGTCGACGGACTCTACGTCTCTTTTTGGCACACATCCTTCCACACAATGCTTCAACCTTTGGCCATTAACTTTCATCAAAGCAATTTCAAACAATTGCTCATCCGGGAATGAGTCTCGAATAGGTAATGCATTGATCACCGGCTCAAACTCAATCCGAGATAAATGATCCGCAACCACATTCTCCGTCCCCTTTTTATCTTTTATCTCCAAATCAAATTCTTGCAGCAATAAAATCCACCGAATAAGACGTGGTTTGGTTTCTTTCTTTGCCAATAAGTGTCTCAATGCTGCATGATTAGAGTCGACAACCACCTTGGATCCCAGTAAGTAAGAACGAAACTTGTCCAAGGCAAACACTACTGCTAGAAGCTCTTTCTCTGTGGTTGTATAATTGAGTTGGGCATCAGAGAGAGTCTTACTAGCGTAATAGATGACATGTGGTCATTTCTCTTCTCTCTGTCCCAACACGGCTCCCACTGCATAATTAGAGGCATCACACATGATTTCAAAACGTAGAGCCCATTTTGGAGACTGCATAATTGGTGCAGAGGGTAACAGAGACCGAAGCTTTTCAAAAGCTTTCACACAATCTTCATTAAAGATAAAGGGAACATCTTTAGATAACAATTGGCACAATGGTCGAGCAACTTTACTGAAATCCTTGATGAATCTTCTATAGAACCCGGCATGGCCTAAGAAAGATCGAACTTGCCTTACCGAAGTTGGATGAGGCAGAGTTGCAATTAGGTCGATCTTTGCTTTATCAACTTCAATGCCCCTCTCTGAAACAATATGGCCCAATACAATACCTTCTTTCACCATAAAATGGCTCTTCTCCCAACTAAGTACCAAATTCCGTTCTCGGCACCTTTGAAGTACAAGTGATAAATTGCTCAAACAGTGTTCAAAGGATGATCCAAAAATAAAGAAGTCATCCATGAACACCTCCAAGAATTTTTCCACCATGTCAGAAAAGATGGCCATCATACACCTCTGGAATGTAGCCGGAGCATTACATAATCCAAAAGGCATACGACGATAAGCAAAAGTACCAAAGGGACAAGTGCAAGTGGTCTTCTCTTAATCTTCTGGATCCATAGCTACTTGGTTATAACCAGAGTAGCCATCCAGAAAGCAATAATAGCTCTGACCAGCTAACCTTTCAAGTATTTGATCAATGAATGGAAGAGGGAAGTGATCCTTCCTTGTCATAGAATTGAGCTTTCTGTAATCAATGCAAACACGCCAACCTGTGGCAGTACATTGTGGAACAAGCTCTCCCATAGAGTTAGGGACAATTGTAAGACCAGACTTCTTTGGAACCACTTGTGTCGGACTCACCTATGTGCTGTCATAAATTGGATAAATGATGCCTGTATCAAGTAATTTGACAACCTCTTTCTTTACCACCTCCTTCATGTTGGGGTTCAGTCGCCTCTGTGCCTCTCTAGTTGGCTTACATCCTTCTTCTAAATGGATTTTGTGCATGCAAACTGAGGGATCAATGCCCTTAAGATCAGTAACACTCCATCTAATTGCTTCACGATGTTGGTATAAAACCTCTACTAAGCCTTTCTCTTGAATTTCTGTCAGATCAGAGGCAATTATAACAGGAAGGATTTTCTGTGCCCCCAAGAATACATACTTTAATTTATCAGGCAAAGGTTTCAATTCTAATTCTAGAGGGGACTCCAATGAAGGCACTAAGGGAGTGCTAGAGAGAAAAGGTAGTGGCTCAATTGGAATTCTCCATGGTGGAGTATTCTGAATAGCATCCACTTCCAGCATAGAATGCACTTCTTCACACAACCCTTCATCATTAATGTTCTCAAAGTCATAAAGCGACTTACATACCTCCAGGGAGTTTCGAGATATAGAGGATGAAACAAATTCCTCTACACATTCATCAATATCATCCATGCAGAACACATCACTCTGATCTGGAGGGTATTGGATATCATTGAACACATTAAGCTTGACATTCATGTTGCCAAATGAAATATCCATGATCCCTGACCTACAATTTACGCAAGCATCAGCAGTAGATAAGAAAGGTCGACCAAGGATCACTGGAATGTGCCTCTTCGGATTGTGAACTGGCTCAGTGTCAAGTACAATGAAATCAACAGGAAAGTAGAACTTGTCCACTTTTATGAGCACATCTTCTATAATTCCTCGAGGTTATTTTGTTGATCTATCTGTAAATTGCAATACCACCGAGGTAGGCTTCAATTCTCCCAAGCCCAATTGTAAGTAGACTGAATAGGGTAACAAATTCACACTTGCACCCAAATCAAGAAGAGCTTTATCCACATGGTGCTCCCCAATAATGCATGAGATAGTTGGAGCACCAGGATCTTTGTACTTGGGAGGAGTACACTACTGAATTATTGAACTTACTTGTTGTGGCAGCATCACTTTCTTTGGCACATGGCTTTTAGAACGCCTTTTCTGAGTGCACAAGTCCTTCAAGAATTTAGAATAAGGAGGAATTTGCTTGATGGCATCAAGGAGTGGCAAATTAATCTTCATTTGTCGAAACACCTCCATCATGTCATGCAGTTTGTCCCCTTGCTTCCCCAATTTAGATGCTTCAAGGAAACGTTGTGGGAAAGGAGCCTTAGGCTCATAAGGAATTTCAGCATTTGGACTTGTGGTCACTTTTTCTTCTTCTTTCTTCTCACCCACCTTATTGTCAATTATTTTTCCACTTCTCAAAGTGGTAATAGCTTGGACTTGCTCATGGTGTGGTTTGCTTGTGGAAGCTTGCATCCCTCTTGGATTAGCAATTGGTTGACTAAGGAGCTTCCCTTCTTCTCTTCTACTCAATGAAGTAGCAAGCTGTCCAAACTGAGATTCCAGTTTAGCAATGGATTGAGAATATGAGTGCACTAGCTGAACTGTAGATTGTACTATTGCTGCAGTAGCTTGCACTGTTTTGATGAGATAATCAAGCTTATCAAATTTAGACAAGGTAAGTGTCAGCTTGTCTTCAATAGCAGAAATTCTTTGGGCCATAAGACTTTGAGTTTGATATTGCTGTTGAGGCACAAAAGTCCTAGGTTGATATGACGGTTGCATTGCTGCCCCTTGGTTACTGTAGGAAAAAGCAGGATGATTCCTCCATGTGGGATTGTAAATATTACCTCGTGGAGGATTCATTGGTCCAGTGAATGTAGCTTGGACTTGCTCATGTTGAACATCAAAAAATTGCCCCACTGAAGGACAATTGCTCACATTATGCATAGGACTAGAGCAAAATTCACAAGGGCCTAGCAATGAAGAATTTGAAGTAGAAGGAGTTTGATTGGCAGCCATAATTGCTGCCACCTTCTGTGCAATTAAATTAATGTCGGTTGGCATACCTTCTGAAGCACCAACCTCAAAAATCCCATCAGTTTTCCTTGTAGTGGCAGGTCTGCTAGAACGAGTAGAGGACACATGTTGTAGAGAGTTGTCACTAAGATTTTCAAATAAGGTCCATGCCTCTTCTTCACTCTTCAACATAAAAGTACCTCCACACGATGCATCAACCATCTGTCTGTTGGCTTCTGTGATCCCTTCATGAAAACTCTGCACTAGTTGCCACTTAGGAACTTGATGATGGGGACACTTCCTAAGAAGGACCTTGAATCTTTCCCATGTCTCATAAAATTGTTCCCCCTCATGTTGAGAGAAACCAGTGATAGCACGTCTAAACTGATTGGTCTTCCCTATCGGAAAATACTTCTTGAGAAACTCATGTTGCATTTGAGTCCAAGTCGTGATAGAACCTGCCGGTAGAGAGTTGAACCAATACTTTGCTTTGTCTTTCAAGGAGAATGGAAAAAGTCTCATTCTGAAAGCATCTTCAGAGAAGTTGTGAATTTTTGTAGTTGAGCACACTTCAATGAAGTCATCCAGATGCTTGTAAGGGTCTTCTTGAGTCAGCCCAAAATAAGATGGAAGCATCTGAATAATGCGGGACTTGATCTCATAATTCTGTGCTGTGACGTTAAGCAGTTGAAAACCCGCTGGTGAGGTATATATCTCAGGAACATAGTAGTCCCTCAGCAGTCTAGCTCTTTCTCCCTCAGCATTAGGAACAAGGTTGTTATTCCTCTCTTCTGCCATGTCTTCAAGTATTTCTTCCTCTTGCACAATGGTATCAATAGGGATGTTCCTCTGTTGTCTAAGAGTACGTTCAGGCTCAGGATCAAAAGGTATCAAAGGATCAGCTACAGAACGACGACCTTGCATATATTAGCAAAAAGCACCTGAAAATAAAACAAAAATAAAATTAAAAATAAAAGATAAAAATTTCCTAAACTAAAAATCCAATTAAAATTAATTCTGTAAAATCTAATCAATCAAATAGATAATCCCCGGCAACGGCGCCAAAAATTGATTCGTGTGTGAGTGTGACTCAAAAAGTATATCAATTAAAAATTTCCACACTTCGCAATAGAACGAATTCCTTGCAGAATAGGGCTATCGAAAGGGGTATCGTACCTTAGGGATTATGGTCTGATGAGTTGGAATACGGAATTAATTCTAATTAAATTTATAAGAAAATAATTCTGATTTTTAAACTAATTAAAAAGATAAAATAAAATAAACCAAAGTAAACAGATAGTGAAGATAATAGGAGAGAAATCTAGGGTGTTTGACTTCACCACTAACTCCACAATCAATGGTCAATTGAATCAACTATAGGGAATTACATCATGCATAAGTGGTGTCGGTGGCTACAAGCTCACCTTCATCCGTCAAGAAGATAACATATGATTAAGGCTAAGCCATGGACTATCTTCGATTGGCACGGGCCATCTGCCTAACTACTCTAATCTAGGGTGCAGTATGGTTCATCTTCTCTAGGCATAATCCATCAAAGCTCTTAACAATATATTCAGTGATTACCATTGTGTAATAATCGCTCTCATAATCACAGAAAACAAGAGAGATTGAGTTCAATAACAACAACTAAATATCTAAGACAAGATAAGAAATCATTGAGATTGAATTTACAAGACTTTTATTGCTCAATTCTATATTAAGAATCCTCTAAATTACACAATCTATGCATGTATATAAAGGTCCCCAATAATTAAAACAATCAAACCATTGATGCTTTGTTAGGGCTACATCAAAACCCTAGTGGATGAACTAGCCGCTCATGGTAGAAGAAGAAGCTTCAACTGTTGAGGAAGAAGGCATCATCTTCATGAATTATGCGTATGACTTCGTTCTCCAATGGCTCTGCAAATATGTTTCTGTTCTCTTCTCAGCCCTCTCTGACTCTCCAATCTCTCTGTAATCTCCCTCTTCCTTCCTCCCAATTTAGCCTCTTATTCTTCACTTTATTCCCCAAGAGAATGCACCAAAGTCCTAATCCAATTAGGAATAAATTAGGGTTTCCCGAAACACTAATCAGGTGGGTTTTTCCTGCTGACTTCGGCCCAAATTTTGACCCACTAGAAGTCCGATTTACAGAATTTTCCTATAATACAAAAGTGTGCAGAATCAAATATCGTTCAATCCTACGCAGAAATAATGTCGATTTGAGGCTCGGAAATAAGACTTCTGGTCCGTTTTCCAAAACGGGATTAAGATTGTATTATGCGCAGATTTGGGCTTCAGGCCCGAAATCTTCTTAAACAGCTGTAATTCTCTTAGACCTCTTTCTTGGGCTGAATTGAGTTAAAATAAATGGTTGAATGATTCTCCTTGGTGTAGGCTTCATCTAACCATCTTGGATGTCTTCTTTAAAAGCCCAAAAGCTTGGTTTTAACTGAAATAATCATTAAGGCCCTGAAAATACAAAAAACACTAAAACGAAGTAAAATCACAAAATAATCTATCACTAAGAGAATAAAATACATAAGTTAAGAGGTTAGAATGCGTAACATTCAACACCTATCAACTATGATAGGTTGGCACACACATTAATCTTGTGATATGTCATTGAGGTCACAAGCCTAATGACATTGTTAGGCATTTAATTTATGAATCCTAAGCTTGCTACACTTATGAACATGTGAATGGCTAGTGGTGGAAACCACCCCTAGTTCTCTCTCCCAACTTTTACTCTTTAAATTTATTGTTATTACATTCATGCAATAGTTTTATAAACAAAACTCAAAACCTTGTTTTTAGGATTAAAGTGGAATTAATCTTTCTTTAAGACAATTATGACTAGTCCTCGTGGGATCGATACCCTCTATATAGAACCGTATCTACAAAGATTCGTACTCTTGCGAGTGGTTAAATTATATTTTAATAAAAGGGGCAAAAATAAGCTTACAATATAATTCAAGTTTAGCCACATCAAAATTTTGTCGCCGTTGCCGGGGACTACGGTTTAATTGTCGCCATTGAAAGATTAAATCTGGTTTAATTCTAAGGCTAGAAATTCTTTCATTCTTTTTTGTATATATCTTGTTCTTATTTCTCAAATTTCTTGATTTTAGGTATACCACATAGCGGGCATCTAAAAGGATTAAAGTTGGAACCCTTTGTGAGTATAAAGTCTAAAATTAGTGGGTTTGAGTTCATTCATTTTTTTTTTTGTATATATTATTGTTTATTTTTCGTATTGAGGTGTTGTTCTACTATTAATGCATGCTAGGTAGACGGTCCTTGTCACTTCCGTTGCTTCCGTGTAATATTGAACTTGAAAGAACACTTAGACAACGTAGAGGAACCTCTAGGGACCCTATATTGCCTAGGACCGAAAACATGGACCCAAATAAAAGATAACCTCCCGGACTACCTCCTTTTAATCATGAGCAACAACCTCCACCTCCTCCTCCTCAAGGAGTATTGCTTATGGACTTTTATCTTCCGACTACATTTGAAGTACCTTCATGTATTCAATTCCCGGATGTAGCAACAAACCAATTTGAGATAAAGTCCTCCACCATCAATCTTCTTAATAGCTTCCATGGTCTCCCGAATGAAGACCCATACCGGCATTTAGATTACTTCATTTCTGTGTGTTCCACCATTCGTGTACCACACTTTACGGAGGATGATCTAAAGCTGCGTATATTTCCATTCTCCTAAAAGATAAAACTAGAAGTTGGTTCAATTCCTTAGAACCTAACTCAATCCATTCTTGGAAGGAGATGCAAATAGAGTTCTTAAAAAAATACTTTCCAATGGGAAAGACGAGTGATATTCGGCGAGCAATCACCGGATTCACCCAAATTGATCAAGAACAATTTCATGAGACGTGGGAGAGATTAAAAGATCTTCTTAAATCTTGTCCGCATCATGATGTCCCAAAATAGCAGCTAGTGCAAAGTTTTTATGATGGGGTGAGTGAGCAACATAGGCAAATGATAGACTCCGCTTGTGGAGGTGGATACCTTTTGAAAAGCCCTGATGAGGCATGGAAACTGTTTCAAACCCTAAGTAATAATTCAGCTCAATGCTCCTCCACTAGAAAAGGGAAGACCACCCAACCTTGTAGAGGAGTGCATAAAATTTCAAGGGTGGATGAGGTTGCCATGTAAGTAGAAGCCTTATCTCAAAAAATGGACCTAATCATGAAAAATGGGCTGCCTACTCCAAGCCAACCTGTTCAAAATCAGGAAGTGTGTTCGTTTTGCTATAGCACTTCACATTTTGTGTGAGATTGTCCTATTGCCGGGCAATCTCCTAATTATGCTCAAGAGCAAGCGAATGCCTTGTACTCTAAACAGATGAATGATCCATATTCAAATACGTACAATCCTGGTTACAAGAATCATCTGGCTTTTTCATGGAAACCTTAAGAATCAAGTCCCTTTTTTCAAGGGCAAAATTCTTTCATTCCCAATCTCAACAGCCTTAATATAGGGCAAATCCTCAACCTTACCATCAAAGATCCAATTACCAACAACCACCACCTCCTCCGAGAAGCCAAGGCTTTGAAGAAAGAGTGATAAGCAATCTTAAGGCCAATACCCGCTTATTGCAAACTCACTCTCAATCAATCTCTAAGCTTGAAGCTAATGCTCAATCTATGGCTAGGTTAGAAGCTCAAATCGGGTAACTAGCTAATGCCTTGAATAGAAGAGCGGAAGGTAAGTTACTGAGTCAACCGGTGGCGAATCCTAAGGGTGTTCATGTGATTGAGGATCCATCATCTTCATCTTGTACTGCTCCTCCGGAGCTAGTTCAATCAATCACCACCTTAAGGAGTGGTAAAATTATCAATTCCAAGGTAGGGGAAGCAAAAGAAAAGAAATTCAATGAGCAATCCGCAAATCCAAAAGGATCCCAATTAAATCCAAAAATGTTTCCTTTAAATCCAAATGTGACCAACATCCCACTAAATCCAAAAGGAAAGGCAAGTGAAGTTGTGTCGTCATCTAGTCCAAACCTTGACACCTCTTTTGAACCTCCAGTTCCTTTTCCTCAGAGATTGAAGGAACCTTCTCATTTTGGGAAGCAAGGAAAGAAAATCCAAGACATGATGGAGATCTTCAAACAAGTAAAGATCAATCTCCCTCTCCTTGATGCAATCTGGCAAATTCCCTCCTATGCTAAATTCTTGAAGGACTTGTGCACTCAAAAATACAAATCTAAGAATAATGCTCCTAAGAAAATCCTCCTAACTGAGCACATAAGCTCCATTTTCCAACACCAAGCCCCTCCTAAATTCAAAGATCCAGGTGCTCCAACCATTTCATGCACCATCGGAAATCAATCTTTTGAAAAGGCACTTCTTGATTTAGGGGCTAGTGTCAATTTGCTTCCATTCTCAGTTTACCAACAACTAGGTTTGGAGGAACTTAAGCCTACCACAGTTGTGTTGCAACTTGTCGACCGCTCGGTGAAGCAACCATGTGGCATCATTGAGGATGTAATCATTTAAGTGGACAAATTCTACTTTCCGGTGGACTTCATAGTCCTTGACACAGAACTGGTTCAAAATCCAAATCGACATATTCCTATCATTCTAGGTCATCCATTCTTGGCCATGGCAAACGCTTGCGTTAATTGCCGTATTGGAGTGATGGACATCTCTTTCGGGAATATAAAAGTCCGTTTGAACATCTTTAATGCTTCTCACCACACATCCGACGACGAAAGTGAGTGCTTTTGTGTTGATGTAGTAGAAGACCTTGTTCAAGAAGCACTTCCTTCTATTCTTTCTAAGGATCCTTTAGAGGCCTGCCTAAATCATTTCAACTGTGACGATTTTGACATTGTGCAATCCATTTGTGAAGTCAATTCAATGCTTGATGTCACTACTGTCATGGATTTGCCTAAATGGAGAGTTCAGAGAGAACTCTTGCCTCCTTTGTCCAAAACTTCCCAAACTCCTTCTCTAATTTCCCCACCATAACTTGAGCTTAAGCCTCTACCGGCTACACTCAAGTATGTTTTCTTGGGCGCTAATGAGACCCTTCCAGCCATTATTGCTTCCAATCTCACCAATGATCAAGAGATGGAACTCCTAAAAGTGCTAAAAAAGCACAAGGAAGCAATAGGATGGAGTGTGACAGATCTTAAGGGAATAGATCCTTCTATCTGTATGCACCGTATACCCTTGGAAGAAGATGCAAAGACCTCAAGAGAGGCGCAACGTCGATTAAATCCAAATATGAAGGACGTTGTAATGAAGGAGGTGGTGAAGTTACTAAATGCGGGAATTATTTACCCCATCTCAGATAGTAAGTGGGTTAGTCCCACTCAAGTGGTTCCAAAGAAGTCCGGTATTACGGTGCAACCAAATAATAAAGGTGAATCAGTTCCCCAACACACCACCACGGGATGGAGAGTGTGCATAGATTATCGGAAATTAAATTCGGCAACTCAGAAAGATTACTTCCCCCTCCCATTTATTGATCAAATCTTGGAGATATTAGCCGGGCAAAGTTTTTATTGCTTCTTAGATGGATATTCTGGCTATAATTAGGTTGCTATAGACCCGAGGGACCAAGAGAAAACCACCTTTACATGTCCTTTCGGCACATTTGCTTATAGACGTATGCCCTTTGGATTATGCAACGCACCGGCGACTTTTTAAAGGTGTATGATGTCTATCTTTTCGGATATGGTGGAAAAATTATTGGAAGTGTTCATGGATGATTTTTCCGTGTTTGGGCCTTCATTTGAATCATGTCTCCAAAATCTATCCCGTGTTCTCAAACGATGTCAAGAAACCAATCTGATCCTCAGTTGGGAAAAGAGCCATTTTATGGTTGAAGAGGGTATTGTCCTAGGGCACATTGTGTCTAAGAGAGGAATCGAGGTTGACAAAGCCAAGGTTGAACTCATTTCCAAACTTCCTTCACCATCAACGGTGAGAGAGATTCGTTCATTCCTTGGGCATGTGGGCTTTTATCGCCGTTTCATCAAAGACTTTAGCAAGATCTCCCGGCCATTGTGTCGCCTTCTTGAAAAAGAGTCTTGTTTTACCTTTTATGAAGCGTGCCTTAACGCTTTTGAAAAGCTCCACACCATGCTTACAACCGCTCTAATTCTCATCCCTCCAAATTGGGCTCTCCCATTTGAGATCATGTGTGATGCATCCGATTACGCCATGGGTGCGGTTTTAGGGCAACGAGTAGACAAATTGCCACATGTCATCTACTATGCAAGTAAAACCCTTTTCGAGGCTCAAATCAATTATACCACAACAGAAAAGGAGTTGCTTGCAGTAGTATTTGCCTTGGACAAATTTCGAGCTTATCTATTAGGTTCCAAGGTCATTGTCTATTGATTCGTGTGTGAGTGTAACTCAAAAATATATCAATTAAAAATTTCCACACTTTGCAATAGAACGAATTTCTTGCATAATAGGGCTATCGAAAGGAAGGGGTATCGTACCTCAGGGATTATGGTCTGATGAGTTGGAATACGGAATTAATTCTAATTAAATTTATAAGAAAATAATTCTAATTTTTAAACTAATTAAAAAGATAAAATAAAATAAACTAAAGTAAATAGATAGTGAAGATAATAGGAGAGAAATCTAGGGTGTTTGACTTCACCACTAACTCCACAATCAATGGTCAATTGAATCAACTATAGGGGAATTACATCATGCATAAGTGGTGTCGGTGGCTACAAGCTCACCTTCATCCGTCAAGAAGATAACATATGATTAAGGCTAAGCCATGGACTATCTTCGATTGGCATGGGCCATCTGCCTAACTACTCTAATCTAGGGTGCAGTATGGTTCATCTTCTCCAGGCATAATCCATCAAAGCTCATAACAATATATTCAGTGATTACCATTGTGTAATAATCTCTCTCATGATCACAGAAAATAAGAGAGATTGAGTTCAATAACAACAACTAAATATCTAAGACAAGATAAGAAATCATTGAGATTGAATTTACAAGACTTTTATTGCTCAATTCTATAATAAGAATTAAAAATTTCCACATTTCGCAATAGAACGAATTCCTTGCAGAATAGGGCTATCGAAAGGAAGGGGTATCGTACCTTAGGGATTATGGTCTGATGAGTTGGCATACGGAATTAATTCTAATTAAATTTATAAGAAAAGAATTCTAATTTTTAAACTAATTAAAAAGATAAAATAAAATAAACCAAAGTAAATCGATAGTGAAGATAATAGGAGAGAAATCTAGGGTGTTTGACTTCACCACTAACTCCACAATCAATGGTCAATTGAATCAACTATAGGGGAATTACATCATGCATAAGTGGTGTCGGTGGCTACAAGCTCACCTTCATCCGTCAAGAAGATAACATATGATTAAGGCTAAGCCATGGACTATCTTCGATTGGCATGGGCCATCTGCCTAACTACTCTAATCTAGGGTGCAGTATGGTTCATCTTCTCCAGGCATAATCCATCAAAGCTCATAACAATATATTCAGTGATTACCATTGTATAATAATCTCTCTCATGATCACAGAAAACAAGAGAGATTGAGTTCAATAACAACAACTAAATATCTAAGACAAGATAAGAAATCATTGAGATTGAATTTACAAGACTTTTATTGCTCAATTCTATCATAAGAATTAAAAATTTCCATACTTTGCAATAGAACGAATTCCTTGCAGAATAGGGCTATCGAAAGGAAGGGGTATCGTACCTCAGGGATTATGGTCTGATGAGTTGGAATACGGAATTAATTCTAATTAAATTTATAAGAAAATAATTCTGAATTTTAAACTAATTAAAAAGATAAAATAAAATAAACCAAAGTAAATAGATAGTGAAGATAATAGGAGAGAAATCTAGGGTGTTTGACTTCACCACTAACTCCATAATCAATGGTCAATTGAATCAACTATAGGGGAATTACATCATGCATAAGTGGTGTCGGTGGCTACAAGCTCACCTTCATCCGTCAAGAAGATAACATATGATTAAGGCTAAGCCATGGACTATCTTCGATTGGCATGGGCCATCTGCCTAACTACTCTAATCTAGGGTGTAGTATGGTTCATCTTCTCTAGGCATAATCCATCAAAGCTCATAACAATATATTCAGTGATTACCATTGTGTAATAATCTCTCTCATGATCACAGAAAACAAGAGAGATTGAGTTCAATAACAACAACTAAATATCTAAGACAAGATAAGAAATCATTGAGATTGAATTTACAAGACTTTTATTGCTCAATTCTATAATAAGAATCCTTTGAATTACACAATCTATGCATGTATATAAAGGTCTCCAATAATTAAAACAATCAAACCATTGATGCTTTGTTAGGGCTACATCAAAACCCTAGTGGATGAACTAGCCGCTCATGGTAGAAGAAGAAGCTTCAACTGTTGAGGAAGAAGACATCATCTTTCTGAATTACGCGTATGACTTCATTCTCCAATGGCTCTGCAATATGTTTCTGTTCTCTTCTCAGCCCTCTCAGACTCTCCAGTTCTCTCTGTCTAATTTCCTGTAAGTCTTCACTTTATTCCCCAAGAGAATACACCAAAGTCCTAATCTAATTAGGAATAAATTAGGGTTTCCTGCAGCACTAATCAGGTGGGTTTTTCCTGCTGACTTCGACCCAACTTTTGACCCACTAGAAGTCCGATTCACGGAATTTTCATGAAATACAAAAGTGTGCAGAATCAAATTTCGTTCAACCCATTATGAGAATAATGTCGATTTGAGGCTCGAAAATAAGATTTCTAGTCCATTTTCCAAAACAGGATTAAGACTATATTATGCGCAGATTTGGGCTTCAGGCCCGAAACCCTCTTAAGCAGCTGTAATTCTCTTGGACCTGTTCCTTGGGCTGATTTGAGTTAAAATAAATGGTTGAGTGAATCTCCTTGATGTAGACTTCATCTCACCATCTTGGATGTCTTCTTTAAAAGCCCAAAAAGCTTGGTTTTAACTGAAATAATCATTAAGGCCCTGAAAATACAGAAAATACTAAAACAAAGTAAAATCACAAAATAATCTATCACTAAGAGAATAAAATACATAAGTTAAGAGGCTAGAATGCGAAACATTCAACGCCTATCACACCGCCAAACTTACATATTGCTAGTCCCTTAGCAATAGAATAAAAGAAAACTAAAACAAAAGAAACTACTAAATACTAACTAAACTACCCAACTCCACTTTTGTGGGAGAAACGATTGCATTTAGCATATGCAACAAGCCTTTAAACCCCTAGGTTTCCCCTAGTGGACGAGTATAGTCTCGTGAGGGTTTCCAGAAATGTTACCCACAAACATTCAAAATTCTGTTTCAACATTAATTCAAGAAAAAGATTACAATACATAGTTACAAACTTGCATTCAAGAATAATTTCAAACTTTTAAATTCCACAATTCAAATCAATGGTCCTCATGCATAATTCATATCAACATATCTCAAAATAATCAACTCTAGCTCCCTCGTGTAAAGTGAACTAGCATTCATCTCATGTAGCATAACCAAGCTCTGAATATATTAAGGCACATACCCCTTCAACTCACTAGCTCCCCTTATTGAAATCATACTTCCCAACATGCATACATGACTTTTCTATTTTTTTTCATCATTCCTTTTTTTCATTGCTTCATTGGTTGTGCAATGTCTTGATTTATTAAGCTTTCTGAAAGATCCATGTAGCAAGCTTTCAGTCAGTGACTCCCAAACCAGATGGCTTTAGGACACTAGGCTTTAAGATACCCTGAAGACCTAATTACTCGAATCAGTCAGGCTACAAATCAAGACAACCAATGCTTATCTATTCTCACCCTTTCACTTTTGACGCGAACACTCCGTGCTTCCTGAGGCATAAAGGCCCGGTTACTCATGAAAAAGATCAAATTGATTTGCTTATTCATCACTTTTTTTCTTTCTTTTTTCATTGAAGTCAAATAAACACATCATCGGTACTCATTCTCAAGAGATACTAATTAATATCAAGCATATGTAACTCAATAACTCAAAATCAAAGTTTATACCCCATAAGACTATGCTAGTGTGTTTGTGCATGTGAGGAAACTAAAATTAATCACCCCAAAACATGTTAAAGCAAACCATGATTAAAACCACATAATTTAAACCATAGTTTCCAAAAATTTAAAACATACTCAAAAATTGCAAGTTATGCACCTACATAAGGTATTAATCCCTTGAATCATGTAAAAACATTCTATCTAAAAAAAAAAAATTAAACTAAGAAAATAAAATCCTAATACAAGAAGAATTTCACACAAATTTCCCCCATATGCAATAAAGCACAAAAATAGGCATCGCCTCACCCCCAAACTTAAACTGTACATTGTCCTCAATGTACACCCAATTAAAGCATAGAGAAATGTAAGAACGATGTTACCAGAAATCCGGAGTAGTGGAAAGAAAATAGAGTACATCATTAGCATGAAGGCAATGCAAGCACACCCCCAAACTTGGATGTTAATACCTGTCAAAACAAACCACTATACCCCAAAGATCAAGTGAAATAGTATGGGTGAAAATAAATATGAAAGAGAAAAATCCTAAAAAAAATTTTTTTTTAAAAAAAAAAAACATCTAACTACAAAAAGAAAAATAAAAATTAAAAATAAAATAAAATACAAAAGATGGTTACCTTCCTGTCAAGTGTGTGGTGGTGACTGAGCATCCAGATCCAAGTTTGCTTGACGCATCAGTGCACGCATCATCCTCCTCATCTCTAGTTACTCTTGGCGAGTGTCACGAAAGTGATCCGCCATCTCTGTTCTCATTGCTCCAAACTGTGTGGAGACCTCTGTCTGTAGAGTGCCAAACTGGGCTGTCAACCCAGCAATCTGCCCCTCTAAATATTGATAATCATGGCCACCAGCCTGTGCATGCACCTCCTCTTCCTCAGCCTCCATCTCCTCTAGATCTTCCACCGGTGGTGGTATATCTATATACTCTCCTCCCTGGGCCAACCGAGATACCTCACCAGGCGCCGCTATGACTCTCTGATGCATATGTGATCGGCTCAAATTCCAGTCATGCGTGCCATAATGAAGATCACATGGAAAGGCAAGCTCGTCCTCATGGACTGCATACCCCTGTGCCACAAGCAACTGGTGAATAATTGTAGGGAATGGGAACTCCCAGTCACTTGCACTGTCTGGTGCCTTGGCCACAACTTTGGAATAGAATTTCTCCATCTGGCCCCAGACAATCTGTGGGAATGACAGCCAATGCCCAAAATGTATAGCATATAAGGCTCTGAGGAACTCTTGATGTCTTTCGGTTTTATGTCCAATTGGACATACATTCTTCAGTAGAACAGCGTCAAGGAACCATAAATGATTTGGCATTGAAGACTTTGAAGCTGCATTCCTTTTCGGCCTGAAAAATTGGTTGGCACACAAACGTGCAACCACATTACCCACTGACAACTCGTCGGGTAGAGGAGTATAGATATGAGATAAATCATCTGGGCACTCATGAGGACAACCCATGGCAATGGCAATGGATGACATGTCCACTCGAACAATTGTTCCATCTATGGAAGAAGTAAGCACATCCCGCTCATCAGGTGTCGGCATTAAGTTCTGATAAAATACCTTGACAAGCCTCGGGTAAATAGTAGATGAGAGTGGAACAAAAATGGATGCCGACCGACGACGACGGATGTCAGAAATCCCCCATCGTGTCTCGGGAAACATACCATAAAGTTCGGCTGTGTCAAACATGGTTTCAAAGTTCAACGCCCTTGGATGCCATCTCTCTTGAATACCTTCTCGGTGAGATCGTGAAGAACCTGGGGTCGGATCATGCCTCGCTCGGCGAGGATTACGGGAACTTGAAGCACCTTGGTGACTTGCTCTCTTTGGTGCCATAGAAGTAGAAAAAGTGTGGTTGAGGATTTAAATCAAACACTTGGTGTGCACAATTCTTTTGTAACCTTCAACCTCTTTTTTTCAGCAATTTTTTCACCCAAATCGAACAAGTGAATGCACCAAATTGATCCCCCAAACTTGGTCTTCAAAAGCCCTCAAAAAGATTTGAACAATTTCTTCAAAGAAAAACTTCACTTACTTTGATGTTGAACTTGAAAAAGTGAGAGCTTCCTTTGAGAACTAGTGATTTTTGATCCAATTTGATGTTGAAGTTGATGATGATCAATGTTGAATTCTTGTTTAATACTCACTAATTGAAGAAATTAATTTTCTGGATGATGTAGGACTTGAATTGGAGTTCAAAGAGGTCTAGGATGCAAGTGGTAGCAACAAAGGATGAGAGGTGGCCTTTATAGGCCTTAAAAATTCGGGCAGCCCTTCCATGGGCCTGGGCGATCGATCCCCCCTTGGATGGGCGATCGATCGCCCACCTGCTGGTGGGTGATCACTTGAAAAACCATGGGGCGATCGATCCCCCTCCTCTGGGGCGATCGATCCCCCTCCTGGATGCCTGTTGGACCTCTATCGCCCAAGGTCGACCGAGACTTGATATTTTTGAGTCTCCATCGCCCAAGGTCGACCGAGAGCACTATTTTTCACCCGTCTTGAGTTCGAATACCTCGGTACACCTCTTGGCATCCTCCGGAAACAACTTATACATCAAAAACTCAAAGAAAAAACATTAAAACACAACTAGAATTGAAGAAAAACTTAAGAAAACTAAAACTAAAAATTAAAATTAAAGAAAACTAAAGGAAATAAAGTATAGAAATACATACAGAACCTACAATTTAACGTCCGAAGGAGACGATTGACTCTTCGAAGGGATTAAGTCGGATAGACGGGATTCGTCAAGTCGACGGACTCTACGTCTCTTTTTGGCACACATCCTTCCACACAATGCTTCAACCTTTGGCCATTAACTTTCATCAAAGCAATTTCAAACAATTGCTCATCCGGGAATGAGTCTCGAATAGGTAATGCATCGATCACCGGCTCAAACTCAATCCGAGATAAATGATCCGCAACCACATTCTCCGTCCCCTTTTTATCTTTTATCTCCAAATCAAATTCTTGCAGCAATAAAATCCACCGAATAAGACGTGGTTTGGTTTCTTTCTTTGCCAATAAGTGTCTCAATGCTGCATGATTAGAGTCGACAACCACCTTGGATCCCAGTAAGTAAGAACGAAACTTGTCCAAGGCAAACACTACTGCTAGAAGCTCTTTCTCTGTGGTTGTATAATTGAGTTGGGCATCAGAGAGAGTCTTACTAGCGTAATAGATGACATGTGGTCATTTCTCTTCTCTCTGTCCCAACACGGCTCCCACTGCATAATTAGAGGCATCACACATGATTTCAAAACGTAGAGCCCATTTTGGAGACTGCATAATTGGTGCAGAGGGTAACAGAGACCGAAGCTTTTCAAAAGCTTTCACACAATCTTCATTAAAGATAAAGGGAACATCTTTAGATAACAATTGGCACAATGGTCGAGCAACTTTACTGAAATCCTTGATGAATCTTCTATAGAACCCGGCATGGCCTAAGAAAGATCGAACTTGCCTTACCGAAGTTGGATGAGGCAGAGTTGCAATTAGGTCGATCTTTGCTTTATCAACTTCAATGCCCCTCTCTGAAACAATATGGCCCAATACAATACCTTCTTTCACCATAAAATGGCTCTTCTCCCAACTAAGTACCAAATTTCGTTCTCGGCACCTTTGAAGTACAAGTGATAAATTGCTCAAACAGTGTTCAAAGGATGATCCAAAAATAGAGAAGTCATCCATGAACACCTCCAAGAATTTTTCCACCATGTCAGAAAAGATGGCCATCATACACCTCTGGAATGTAGCCGGAGCATTACATAATCCAAAAGGCATACGACGATAAGCAAAAGTACCAAAGGGACAAGTGAAAGTGGTCTTCTCTTGATCTTCTGGATCCATAGCTACTTGGTTATAACCAGAGTAGCCATCCAGAAAGTAATAATAGCTCTGACCAGCTAACCTTTCAAGTATTTGATCAATGAATGGAAGAGGGAAGTGATCCTTCCTTGTCATAGAATTGAGCTTTCTGTAATCAATGCAAACACGCCAACCTGTGGCAGTACATTGTGGAACAAGCTCTCCCATAGAGTTAGGGACAATTGTAAGACCAGACTTCTTTGGAACCACTTGTGTCGGACTCACCCATGTGCTGTCATAAATTGGATAAATGATGCCTATATCAAGTAATTTGACAACCTCTTTCTTTACCACCTCCTTCATGTTGGGGTTCAGTCGCCTCTGTGCCTCTCTAGTTGGCTTACATCCTTCTTCTAAATGGATTTTGTGCATGCAAACTGAGGGATCAATGCCCTTAAGATCAGTAACACTCCATCTAATTGCTTCACGATGTTGGTATAAAACCTCTACTAAGCCTTTCTCTTGAATTTCTGTCAGATCAGAGGCAATTATAACAGGAAGGATTTTCTGTGCCCCCAAGAATACATACTTTAATTTATCAGGCAAAGGTTTCAATTCTAATTCTGGAGGGGACTCCAATGAAGGCACTAAGGGAGTGCTAGAGAGAAAAGGTAGTGGCTCAATTGGAATTCTCCATGGTGGAGTATTCTAAATAGCATCCACTTCCAGCATAGAATGCACTTCTTCACATAACCCTTCATCATTAATGTTCTCAAAGTCATAAAGCGACTTACATACCTCCAGGGAGTTTCGAGATATAGAGGATGAAACAAATTCCTCTACACATTCATCAATATCATCCATGCAGAACACATCACTCTGATCTGGAGGGTATTGGATAGCATTGAACACATTAAGCTTGACATTCATGTTGCCAAATGAAATATCCATGATCCCTGACCTACAATTTACGCAAGCATCAGCAGTAGATAAGAAAGGTCGACCAAGGATCACTGGAATGTGCCTCTTCAGATTGTGAACTGGCTCAGTGTCAAGTACAATGAAATTAACAGGAAAGTAGAACTTGTCCACTTTAATGAGCACATCTTCTATGATTCCTCGGGGCTGCTTTGTTGATCTGTCTGCAAATTGCAATACCACCGAGGTAGGCTTCAATTCTCCGAAGCCCAACTGTAAGTAAACTGAATAGGGTAGCAAATTCACACTTGCACCCAAATCAAGAAGAGCTTTATCAACATGATGCTCCCCAATGATACATGAGATAGTTGGAGCACCAGGATCTTTGTACTTGGGAGGAGTACACTGCTGGATTATTGAACTTACTTGTTGTGGCAGTATCACTTTCTTTGGCACATGACTTTTAGAACGTCTTTTCTGAGTGCACAAGTCCTTCAAGAATTTAGCATAAGGAGGAATTTGCTTGATGGCATCAAGGAGTGGCAAATTAATCTTCACTTGTCGAAACACCTCCATCATGTCATGCAGCTTGTCCCCTTGCTTCCCCAATTTAGATGCTTCTAGGAAACATTGTGGGAAAGGAGCCTTGGGCTCATAAGGAATTTCAGCACTTGGACTTGTGGTCACTTTTTCTTCTTCTTTCTTCTCACCCACCTTATTGTCAATTATTTTCCCACTCCTCAAAGTGGTAATGGCTTGAACTTGCTCATGGTGTGTGTTGCTTGTGGAAGCTTGCATCCCTCTTGGATTAACAATTGGTTGACTAGGGAGCTTCCCTTCTTCTCTTCTGCATAATGAAGTAGCAAGCTGTCCAAACTGAGATTCTAGTTTGGCAATGGATTGAGAATGCGAGTGCACTAGCTGAACTGTAGATTGTACTGTTGCTGCAGTAGCTTGCACTGTCTCTATGAGAGAATCAAGCTTGTCAAATTTAGACAAGGTAAGTGTCAGCTTGTCTTCAATAGCAGAAATTCTTTGGGCCATATGACTTTGTGTTTGATATTGCTGTTGAGGCACAAAAGTCCTAGGTTGATATGATGGTTGCATTGCTGCCCCTTGATTACTGTAAGAAAAAGCAGGATATTCCTCCATGTGGGATTGTAAGTATTACCTCGTGGAGGATTCATTGGTCCAATGAAAGTAGCTTGAACTTGCTCATGTTGAATATCAGAAAATTGCCCCATTGAAGGGCAATTGCTCACATTATGTATAGGACTAGAGCAAAATCCACAAGGGCCTAGCAATGAAGAATTTGAAGCAGAAGGAGTTTGATTGGCAGCTATAATTGCTGCTATCTTCTGTGCAATTAAATCAATATCAGTTGGTATAGCTTCTGAAGCACCAACCTCATAAATTCCATCAGTCTTCCTTATAGTGGCAGGTCTGCTAGAACGAGTAGAGGACACATGTTGTAGAGAGTTGTCACTAAGATTTTCAAATAAGGTCCATGCCTCTTCTTCACTCTTCAACATAAAAGTACCTCCACACGACGCATCAACCATCTGTCTGTTGGCTTCTTTGAGCCCTTCATGAAAACTCTGCACTAGTTGCCACTTAGGAACTTGATGATGGGGACACTTCCTAAGAAGGTCCTTGAATCTTTCCCATGTCTCATAAAATTGTTCCCCCTCATGTTGGGAGAAACCAGTAATAGCACGTCTGAACTGATTGGTCTTCCCTATCGGAAAATACTTCTTGAGAAACTCATGTTGCATCTGAGTCCAAGTCGTGATAGAACCAGCCGGTAGAGAGTTGAATCAATACTTTGCTTTGTCTTTCAGAGAGAATGGAAAAAGTCTCATTCTGAAAGCATCTTCAGAGAAGTTGTGAATTTTTGTAGTGGAGCACACTTCAATGAAGTCATCCAGATGCTTATAAGGGTCTTCTTGAGTCAGCTCAAAATAAGATGGTAGCATCTGAATAATGCTGGACTTGATCTCAGAATTCTGTGCTGTGACATTGGGCAGTTGAAAACTTGCTGGTGAGGTATATGTCTCAGGAACATAGTAGTCCCTAAGCAGTCTAGCTCTTTCTCCATCAGCATTAGGAACAAGGTTGTTATTCCTCTCTTCTGCCATGTCTTCAATTAATTCTTCCCCTTGCACAATTGTATCAACAGGGATGTTCCTCTGTTGTCTAAGAGTACGTTCAGGTTCAGGATCAAGAGGTATCAAAAGATCAGCTACAGAACGACGACCTTGCATATATTCACCAAAAACACCTGAAAAGAAACAAAAACAAAATTAAAAATAAAATATAAAAATTTCCTAAACTAAAAATCCAATTAAAACTAATTCTGTAAAATCCAATCAATCAAATAGATAATCCCCGGCAACGGTGCCAAAAATTGATTCGTGTGTGAGTGTGACTCAAAAATATATCAATTAAAAATTTCCACACTTCGCAATAGAACGAATTCCTTGCAGAATAGGGCTATCGAAAGGAAGGGGTATCGTACCTCAGGGATTATGGTCTGATGAGTTGGAATACGAAATTAATTCTAATTAAATTTATAAGAAAATAATTCTGATTTTTAAACTAATTAAAAAGATAAAATAAAATAAACCAAAGTAAATAGATAGTGAAGATAATAGGAGAGAAATCTAGTTTGTTTGACTTCATCACTAATTCCACAATCAATGGTCAATTGAATCAACTATAGGGGAATTACATCATGCAAAAGTGGTGTCTGTGGCTACAAGCTCACCTTCATCCGTCAAGAAGATAACATATGATTAAGGCTAAGCCATGGACTATCTTCGATTGGCATGGGCCATCTGCCTAACTACTCTAATCTAGGGTGCAGTATGGTTCATCTTCTCTAGGCATAATCCATCAAAGCTCATAACAATATATTCAGTGATTACCATTGTGTAATAATCTCTCTCATGATCACAGAAAACAAGAGAGATTGAGTTCAATAACAACAACTAAATATCTAAGACAAGATAAGAAATCATTGAGATTGAATTTACAAGACTTTTATTGCTCAATTCTATAATAAGAATCCTCTTAATTACACAATCTATGCATGTATATAAAGGTCTCCAATAATTAAAACAATCAAACCATTGATGCTTTGTTAGGGCTACATCAAAACCCTAGTGGATGAACTAGCCGCTCATGGTAGAAGAAGAAGCTTCAACTGTTGAGGAAGAAGACATCATCTTTCTGAATTACGCGTATGACTTCGTTCTCCAATGGCTCTGCAATATGTTTTTGTTCTCTTCTCAGCCCTCTCAGACTCTCCAGTTCTCTCTGTCTAATTTCCTGTAAGTCTTCACTTTATTCCCTAAGAGAATACACCAAAGTCCTAGTCCAATTAGGAATAAATTAGGGTTTCCCGCAGCACTAATCTGGTGGGTTTTTCCTACTGACTTTGGCCTAACTTTTGACCCACTAGAAGTCCGATTCACGGAATTTTTGTGAAATACAAAAGTGTGCAGAATCAAATTTCGTTCAACCCATCTCAAAAATAATGTCGATTTGAGGCTCAGAAATAAGACTTCTGGTCCATTTTCCAAAATGGGATTAAGACTGTATTATGCGCAGATTTGGGCTTCAGGCCCGAAACCTTCTTAAGTAGCTGTAATTCTCTTGGACCTCTTCCTTGGGCTGATTTGAGTTAAAATAAATGGTTGAGTGAATCTCCTTGATGTAGACTTCATCTCACCATCTTGGATGTCTTCTTTAAAAGCCCAAAAAGCTTGGTTTTAACTGAAATAATCATTAAGGCCCTGAAAATACAGAAAACACTAAAACAAAGTAAAATCACAAAATAATCTATCACTAAGAGAATAAAATACATAAGTTAAGAGGCTAGAATGCGTAACATTCAACGCCTATCATCTATTCGGACCATGCTGCCCTCCGGCATCTTTTGGCCAAAAAGGACACCAAACCTAGGCTGATCCGATGGATACTTTTGTTGCAAGAGTTCAATTTTGAGATTAGAGACAAAAAGGGAACTGGAAATATGGTAGCTGACCACCTATCTAGAATTCTTGTTGAATCCCTCCATGACTCCATTCCAGTTTGTGAATCCTTCCCGGATGAACAACTCTTTGTCATTTCTCAAGAGAGTATCCCTTGGTATGCGGATGTTGTCAACTACTTGGCAACCGGTAAAATACCATCTTCTTGGACCAAGCAAGAGAAGGATCATTTTTTCTCCCAATCACGATCATATTATTTGGACGATCCTCAATTGTTCAAATATTGCCCCGATCAAATAATTCGAAAGTGTGTACCCAACAGTGAATTCCAAAGCATTCTCAAATTCTGTCATGCACTCGCTTGTGGGGGACACTTTATTACTAAGAAAACCGCAGAAAAAATTCTTCAATGCGGGTTTTTCTGGCCAACACTTCATCGGGATGCATATTCATTCTGCCGCTCTTGTGAGCGATGTCAGCGCCTTAGCGCAATGTCTCGGAAGGACATGATGCCTCTCAACCCTATTCTTATTGTTGAAATATTTGATGTGTGGGGCATCGACTTCATGGGACCCTTTCCACACTCTACTGGTCATAAGTACATACTTGTGGCGGTGGACTACGTATCTAAATGGATAGAGGCCGTTGCTACCAAAACCAATGATCACGCAGTCGTGGTTAAGTTCATTCAAGCGAATATCTTTAGCCGGTTTGGTACGCCTCGGGCCCTCATCAGTGACGGAGGTAAACATTTCTGTAATCGGTTCCTTCAAACCTTGCTTACCAAATACTCTGTCACACACAAAGTAGCCACCCCATACCATCCTCAAACTAGTGGCCAAGTAGAGGTATCCAACAGGGAGATTAAGAACATTCTTGAGAAGACAGTTCAGCCTGACCAAAAAGATTGGTCATTGCGACTAAATGATGCATTATGGGCATACCGAACTGCGTATAAGACTCCCATTGGAATGTCACCTTACCGGTTGGTTTATGGCAAAGCGTGTCATCTTTCGGTTGAATTGGAGCATAAAGCTATGTGGGCCACCAAAACTTTCAATTTTGACATGCAAACGGCCGGATCGAATCGAAAGCTTCAATTAAATGAATTGGAAGAATTGCGACATGACGCGTATGAGAATGCTAAAATCTATAAGGCAAAGTCCAAAGCCTTTCATGATCATAATATTCGAGTCAAAACATTTTCTCCGGGCCAAAAAGTATGGTTGTACAACTTACGCCTCCATTTATTTCCCGAAAAACTTCGCTCCCATTGGGATGGTCCATTTTTGGTTAATTCCATTGCTCCCCACGGAGCGGTGGAATTGAAGGACTTGAAAGACGGATCGTTGTTCAAAGTAAATGGGCAGCGTTTAAAAGTGTGCGTGGATGATCAAGTTACCACCGAATACGTGGATGTCGTCACTTTGATGGATCCCGTCTATTTTGACTCGTGAGCCGATTCGGACGTCATGCCATAGACGTGTAAGGTGGCACGGTCGTGGTAGCTATCATGCTTCCATGATATCCCTTTAATCCAAGGTAAATTTTGTATCTAAGCAATTTAGTATCTAAGTCCCATAAGTCCAAGTCCATGAAGTTTAACTCAAGCTGGCTATTTTTGAGCATCTCGATTGATCGAAGCAGAGATCTCGATCAATCGAGATTTCGATTGATCGATATTTTGGTCTCGATTGATCGAAATAATGCAGAGATTTTGCCAAATCCAAAGTCTCGAGAGGTAGTATTCTTCGATAGCACTTCGATAAGTCCTCGATCAATCAAAATTTTGATTAATCGAAGTGAGATCTCGATTGATCGAAGTAGGATCTCGATTGATCGAGGTAGGATTTCGATTGATTGAAATCTCGATTGATCGAGATGTGCATCTCGATTAATCGAGATTGACACGATGCCTGCACGTGAGCCGATTACTTATTTAAACCGTTGGGCTTCCCTCTCATTTCTACGAATCTTCCCATGACCATCCGACTCCCTCCTCTTCTCCGAGCGATCCAAAGTTTCCCCGAGCACCATCCCACCCTTAATCTACCATTCCCGACCATCCAGCACCATTTGCCGTAGTCCACGATCTCCGCGAGCACGCGCACGCTCATCTCTTCGCGGTTGCGAGTTGGGTCTTCATCTTTTTGTGCCGATCATCATCTTCACCTTGAGGTAAGTGATGCATGGCTATATTTTGCTTACTTTCCTGCTATTTTTGTTAGTTTCTCGACGTAATAAGCATAGACCGGTGCTGTTGGGTGGAATGGTGCATTCGCTATGTTCATAATGGGATTTTGCGGGTTTCGGGGGTAGGAGTGCATGTATGGGTGAGATGTTGCATTATTTTTGTTTCGAATGCTTGATATACGATTTGCAACCGCGGACCCATTGTGTCAATTGCATCCGCTTACGCTGCTTCCTAGTGCGCCTCATCGAGTTGATTCAAGCGTGCCTTGGAATGCATGTGTCGGCACCATGGACTATAACCTCATTTTTTATTCTTATTTTAGTATTCTTTTTATTTACGTAATTTGTGGAATAAAGTGCAGACTGTTCCGAGATCATGGCGAGGGTGAAGAATGCCCCCGGTGCTGTTAGAGATGTGCCCGGGCGAGCCTTCCGGACACAGAAGTATCACCCGGAGCAGATATTCGAGCTAAGAGAGTTCGCGATGCATCCCAACAGCTCGTGGGCTGTAGCAGAGCTCAGGCGGCGTCACCTCGACTGATTATGTGTGCCTCCCACTGATGTGGCACACGAGCGCTTGGTGCAGGTCTTTTATGAGCGCATGACCTATTCCTGCACCGCACCGGACACATTGGAGACGGTCGTAGGTGGCACGACGATCACTATCACGTCGAGCTGGATCACACAGATGCTCGTCATCCCTCACCAGCAGCCTCCAGATATGGTTGACCATGACGGTCGACGGATTTACAAGGCCGAGCTGCCAGCAGACACGACACTGTTCTCCATCATGATGGACATGTGTGGCGGGGCGTTTACCATGCCCAGCCACAACTGTACGTCAAAATCGATGTGCCCGAGTAGATTATGGTTCTTGGACACCGTTCTTATCAAGAACGTGTGTCCTCTGCAGCATGTGGCAGAGCGTAGAGGCGACCTCCTCCGTTGCCTTTACGCTTTCCACACGGGCACGTGGTTTTCTGTCCCGTCGCTGATATGGGGGCAGATGTTCAAGATCTGGGACGGCCTTGTCAACAAGAGGATGAGGCGAGCAGCGATTTGGCGGCTTCCCTTTCCTTTCCTCGTCGTCATTTTCCTGAGCCGTGCCAGTATACCGGTCAGTGATACTGACATTCAGTTGGCACCGCCCACCTGCTTCACACTTACTCAGTGGGAGAGGGTGAGGCGACACTTGGAGCGACAGGACCACCAGGGCGATCCACCAGAGGATATAGACATGGATGCCCCAGTGGAGATGGATGAGGGTGAGCCTGCAGAGGGTGAGGCATCTGATGAGGAGATGGAGGACGATGAGATGGACATCGCCGCAGAGCGGCATGACATCCTAGCCACTGGCTACTCTTGTCTGGCAGCTGACGTTGAGCGGCTCCAGCAGGGTTTTGAGGAGCACGTCCAGGTGATGCAGAGTCAGCTGGAGGGCATTAGATCAGACATTACATCTCTGGCATAGGGTCAGAGGGCGATTCTAGATGAGTTCCGGGCCTTCTGACAGGACCTGCAGTTCCTGCTTGCCGGCCGAGCTTCCACCTCCACCTCTACTCCTCCCACCGAGCCCCCATCACCACCCCCCGCCCTAGACTAGCTGTATCTATTCGGATTGTCTGCTTTACTTTCTGTATTTTTTTTTCTTTGTTTTTGATAGGCCATGTTAGTTTTTATGTATTCCGCATGTATGTACACTTTGTACTGAAACTCATTTTCATATATATGGAATGCAGTTATCCTTTCTTTTATACCATGCGTTATATTTTCTGTCTTTATTTTTACTTTTTGCCAATATCAATGCTCTCTCTCTACTTTGACTATGTAGGTAGTACCACTTGCCTAATTGTTATATGCGATTCAGTTGATGATTTCCGTTTATTACCGCCTGGTTCCAATTCCCGATACTGTTAAGATTGCTTCAATGCAGTATGGCGTTAATAAAGAAAGGCAGCCCCTTTGCATGCTATACGTTAGCGTGCCTAGATAGTCAATATCTTATCGCATAGACCTCTTAGTCAATTGGGAAACACCAGTTCAGAGTCTTGGATGTGCACTGATCTCGGCATTATCCGCTTGTCCATAATTCTTTGATTATGTTCTTTTTATCTACTTTTTGTTCCATTTAATGCTCGTGGTATCTAGTTGGTGTTCCGTGCAGGTTTTTCTCATTTCCAGCATGATCGCCGGTATTGGAATGCCATTTTTGTCGCGTTCTGCAATCCCGGTAAATTCTTTCCTTGTTCTTCTTGTCCAAACATTGAGGACAATGTTGCGTCTAAGTTTGGGGGTGCGGTATGCTATACCACTTTCATATGCATGCAATGTTCAGTCTTTGTATTGATTGTCATTGTAGAGCAAGTTTCTTTTCTTGATATTTCTGCATGCTTGCTATGATGTCTTGCTTGTTAAAAGAAGATCATTTGAATAAATGTCCGAGGTAAATGCAGCAAGTAGTTGAGAACTTTAACATTGTAAATACCCGCACTTTTGCAAGCTATATAATAGGCTAGAACGGTCTACATTTTTGTCCAAATATGAGCACGTACAGTTATTGCCCTAAATTTGTCCTTAATCGCACAAATTCGCACACATACAATTTAAATTATGAGGTATAAGTCTGATGGAGAATTTTAAAAATTTCTATTTTTATTCGAATAACTTAAAGAATAAGTTCTTCCGGTTGTTGTAAAAAAAGTATATATTATAAAATAAATGCAATAAGCCTTCTCACTCAATAAACCGGATCTCTACACCTCAAAGTAGGGAGTATTCGCGTATAAGTGTGCAAGGTTGAGCAATAAGAAGCAGGTGGCTGGCTTAAGCTCATCGCCTTGCAAGCTTGGTTATTAAGTCTGAGGGGTGTTTCTTCACCTAATGCCCTAAAACCAATTGGTTTGGGAGTCATTGGCCCAATGCCGCTACATGGGCTTGCAAGAAAGCAAAATAATGAGCTAAGCATTGCACGGTCATCCGCACATGAGCAATCATGAATGTTTTGTGATAATGAACAACAGTGTCGAACTGTTTCAATGAGTTTTTCTTTTAAAAGCAGATTTGTTCTTATTCTTCTCCAAATATGACAAAGCCACGCGTTAGAATGCATGTTCACTTTTCAAAGAGGATTTTGGGGTCGAAATCGGTATGTTTGTTCGAACTGGCCATTATGTGGGGACCGTCATTTATTTATAGCTTGTGAAAGTCCATTTTTGCTAATGACCGCATAGTTCTGTAATACTTGTTGCATTTGCCAAATGTGAAATGAACGGATGATCGCCCTTTATCTAGTTGATGACTGAGCATGATTAAATTTTCGTATAAGATAGTTAATTTCATTTTTTGTAATATTGCATTGCTAAGGGACTAGCAATGTGTAAGTTTGGGGGTGTGATAAATGTTCAATTATATGCATTTGAACCCTCTTTATTGCATATGTTAGTCCTGTGTATACGTTTATCGAGATATGTTTACGGCATTTTTGTGTTTTTGATGTATTGCAGGTCTTGTAGCAAAAGGAGCAAAGTTTGAGGCCATTTGCAGTTGAAGAGCAAAAGTCAGAATTAAAGCTAAGGCATCTCGATCAATCGAGATGTTGATCTCGATTAATCGAAATCTCGATTGATCGAAATCTTGATTTTGATTGATCAAAATCTCGATCAATCGAGATTCCAATCTCGATTGATCGAGATTCTGCAGAGCCACTTGCCCACTTGCTCACCTGCTCTCCCATTTGCAACAAAATCTCCCTTTTTGCATGACTTAGAGGGATTGTCTGACTTGAACAAGACCCTTGGAGACCTTCTTGATATAGTTGGTATATAATGATATATATATATATATGGTGGGCCCCAAGGTTGAAAAAGAGGCCATAAAGCACAAAAAGAGGCCATTTCTCAAGGAGCTCTACACACATCAGAATACACAAGGAGAGACATTCGGGAGAGGAGAAGAAGGAGCTGAACCAGACCTTGAAGCTCCATTTTCTTCATCAATGGAAGAGTGCAAGGCAACCATGAGCAACTAACTTCTATACTAGGGTGTTGTTGAAGCCCCTAGCCATGTAAACTTGTTCATTGTGGTAGCATTTTGGAATTTGTTCTTAAATGTTGATTATTTAGCCTAGTGACCATGTACACTAATACATCTCTTTTATATATTCATTTGATTTTGGTTTTATTCTTGTCTTAGAGTAGAATCTATCTTGTGGATGCACAACAATTGCTTCTTCCACAAGAAGGGCAATTGATGGCTAAGTAATGGTGTTTAAATGAATGTGTGGTGTTTGCTTGTATAAACCATGCCAAGATAAGCTAGTTTGGATGCATTTAGTTTTAGGTTCATTTAGAGAGTAGGGTAATTAGTTAGGTTGAAGAACTATGCTTGTTGAAGATGGACTATGATAGGTTGGCACACACATTAATCTTGTGATATGTCATTGAGGTCACAAGCCTAATGACATTGTTAGGCATTTAATTTATGAATCCCAAGCTTGCTACACTTATGAACATGTGAATGGCTAGTGGTGGAAACCACCCCTAGTTCTCTCTCCCAACTTTTACTCTTTAAATTTATTGTTATTACATTCGTGCAATAGTTTTATAAACAAAACTCAAAACCTTGTTTTTAGGATTAAAGTGGAATTAATCTTTCTTTAAGACAATTACGACTAATCCTCGTGGGATCGATACCCTCTATATAGAACCGTATCTACAAAGATTCGTACTCTTGCGAGTGGTTAAATTATATTTTGATAAAAGGGGCAAAAATAAGCTTACAATATAATTCAAGTTTAGTCACATCAGTGTGCATAAGTGAAGTTTTGTGGGCATATGCTAATTGTGCTAGGGTTTGCATATATAGGAATGTATATATGTGGGTTGATGAGTATGAAATGCATGCTATGAATTTTCATAACTAGCTTATGCATTGTGAAGCATGAAATTTTAAATGCTCGATCACTATATGTTTAAAATGCATGTATGTGTCTATTGTGAGGAAATGGGGAAAAGTGGTCTAATCACCTTGGAGGTAGGAGTTCTCGGTGAAAGTCTCGAAAGGGGTCTCATCACTTGGTAGGACCGATGTTCTCGGTGGTGTATTCCAAAAATATTTCATCACTTGGTAGGACCGATGTTCTTAGTGGTGAGCAAGGTGGAACCGAACAAACTTGTGTTTCGGCAAGGTGGAACCTGCTGGAAATTTTGATAAGTGCTTAGAAGGTCTTCAATCTTGAGGTAGGGGTGTTTCTTCTCTTCTAGTTGTCGATTCTAGGGTTTCGGGTGGTTCGGAGAGGTTTTCGGTTGAGTTTGTATGTGAGAGAGATGGGCAAGGGATTGAATTTTTATATTTCCTCTTCCCTTGTGATTATGCATGCTAGATAGATCCATCTTGATGAATATATGATGTGTGGGTTGAATATGTGCAAAGTGTGCAAAAAAATGAGAGCATGATTAGCTATATTGTGTATTATATGCATATGTAGGTTGTGTATTTTGGGGTGCAATCATATGATTATATGTTGGTTGTGTGTGTGTATAAATGTTGAATGCATGCTAGGTTATTTTATAGCAAGTGTGTGCATTGTTGAAGCATGATCAAAATATGCTAGGTTGTGGTTTGCATGCCTTATGACATAAATGTGACCGTGTGTTGTTTTGAATGTTAGAATGCATGCTAGGCTTGTTATAGCATTGATATGCATTGAAAAACATGATATATGAATGAGTGCATTCATACTTGAATTGTATGCTGTCGTGTGCATGAAAGCAATTTTACATGCCATGTAGTGAGGGACATGTAGGTCGGTGTCGGGTCGGCACCTAGGAGGGGAGGGGCATCTCTACTGAGCCGCAGTGTTGCTCACCCTGCTCCCCCAAACATTTTTTTTTAGGTAAGAAGCCGAGAATGGATGATTCCTTACTTGGAGTATTTTGGTGCATTTTGGGGATCTTTTGAGATATATGTATGAACTATGGTTTTGGCTATCCATGCCGGCATGTGGCATGTGGATTATGTTGATTTATAGTTACATTCACGGTATATGTAACTTGTATATATTCATTTGAATCCTTATGTGTATGGTTTCATGGATTTTATATGAATTTGGAGCTTAAATGGATGAATGTATCCTTTTTGTCTTTTATATCTTGAACTCTTGGATATGAAGGTTTTGAAGAGTGGATTTATATTGGAATCACGGTTGTAGGATTTCGATGTGTGAGTTAGGTTGTATGTATGAGTTGATGAATATGATCTTTGAAAAATGAGGATGGTTTATGCACTTGAATTTTATGTGCATTGAGAATATAGGATGAGTTTTCTATGATTTTACAAGATTTGAGATTCAAATGCGTAGGTTGATGTGTGAGTATGATATTATATCATTGGGGGATGATTTATATGTTTTATGAATGATCCAAGGTGGTTTGGTTGAGATTTGAGTTCAAATGGATCTTGTATAGGTGTTTTGGAGTTGCTGGGAAGTGCATTTCGATCAATCGAAATGTCCATTTCGATTGATCGAAACTCCCATTTCGATTGATCGAAATGGTGGCGAATTTTTATGAATTTTTAAGCTTTATTTCGATCAATCGAAGTCCCAACTTCGATTAATCGAAATATTGCAGGTCCAAGTTACCGAGAGGCTGTTTTCTTCGATTGATGGGGTGAAAATCTCGATTAATCGAGATGAATCTCGATTGATCGAGATCCAATCTCGATTGATCGAGATTACTATTCACAGCTTTTTCCAAAACTTCATTTCGACGTAATTTCTTCGTTTTAAATCAGAATTGAGTGTGGTTTTTTTTGAACTTGAGTATTTTTGAATTCTCCATCCGATGGTGTAAGACTCAGTTTCAGATTCCAAACACAGAAGTTTTGAGGCTCGAAAGTGGGTGATTCTCAAAGGAGTGGCCAAGTAAATTGTCACTAAGGTGTATGATTTGATCTAGGGCCCATGGGGATTGGTTGAGGTAGTATTGTGTGAATTTATATGCAACAATTAAGTTAAGCTTCTGCTGTAAATGAGTGTAATGAGGGTTCACTGGGTTTAAATGGATAGTTAACCTCCGGTCTTCCGAGAGTGGGGAAATCGGGGCGTTATGGCATGGTATAAAACCTTGATACTATCGCATGAGTATGCTTGAGATAGTTCATGGGGTTGAGTGAATGGGTTCACACTCGGGATTCAGGGTCGGTCCGGGGAAGTCTCGGCGGTCAGGGTTTCGGGGCGTGACAGCATGGTATCGGAGCTCTAGGTCAGAATTCCTAGGGACGACGGGTAATGGTTAGATCATGTATAGAGTTGTGAGGACAACGGGGAGGGTTAACCCAGGTTTTGAGTGGAAGGATTTGATGATTTATAGGATTATGACTTTGAACTTATGATCCTAGAATTGATGTTGTGAGGGTAAGTTGAGACTAAGTGCATGTTATCAAAATTTTTATGTGCTTAATTGTTGATACAACATGCTAGGTTACATGTGGTATGTGCATGAAGTGCAAGAACAATGTGTTGGTTTAGACATATGTAGTGATTTGAGGTTGTCTGAACAAAGGGTTTAACTACCTTTGGACTATAGTGGAATGATTAACACAGTGTGAATGATCCTCATGAAAGTTCAATGCATTGGTGCGTGAAATTAACTTTCATTTGATAATACTCCCAGAGTTGGTTGAGTTGAAACATTTGACTTAAGATTTGTATTCGATATACAACTTGTGTAGTGTCATATGGAATATGATTTGATGTTTTCATGTTTAGTATAAGCATACAGCTTTGAATGATTTGGTTTGGGATTTAAGTGTCTTCTTGTTGTCTATATAGCAAGATGCCACTACGGAGAGTTCGTGAAAGGGCAGATGCAATCCTTATGAGTGGAGAGCAAGTTGTGCATGATATGGTTGCGACTATACGGCAAATTGCTAGGGAAACACAAGAGGAGACTCAGGCTCGACCTAGAGCAGCTCCTAGTAGGATGATGTTGACATTGGGGCACGTTAGGAAGCATAATCCGCCATCGTACACAGGAGGGTCTGACCCTATGGTGGCTGAGAATTGGATTGATGAGATGGTTGAACTCCTTACCGTACTTGAGGTAGAGGAGAAATTAAAGGTGAAAGTGGCCACCCATTATCTTAAGGGTGAGGCCAAACATTGGTGGAAGTCCATTGGGAACCGCCATGACATTGAGGTAATGGACTGGAATACGTTTGAAACATTATTCTTCGAGAAGTATTTTCCAGTAACAGTGAAGGATAGCTTGAGGTGAGAGTTCTATGATTTGCTTCAAGGGGATATGACAGTTATGGAGTATGAGACTAGATTTACCTCTTTGGCTCGATTTGCGAAAGAGATGATTCCAACGAAAGAGTTGAAGGTCAAACAGTTCATAAGAGGTCTCTGACCCTATTTGCGAGATAAAGTTGGAATTCTGGGATTGACAAGCTATACTATGGTGGTGGAAAGAGCACTAATAGCAGAAGAGCTTGATAATGACAATCATCGGATACAAGATGAGAGAAGGCATGATTCTCCTAAGAGTCAGCCAAAGAAGAAGTAGAAAAGTGGTCCTTATCGATCCGAAGGATCAGTGGGACAGCGGATGGCACATTCAGTGCCTACGACTTCTATGTCTGTACAGTCGATTGGGTCAAGGAGAGTGTGTCATAATTGTCAGCAGCCGGGTCACTATAGGTCTGAGTGCCCCAACATACATTTGGCACCAGCAGATGGACAAATTTGTTACCTCTGTCATCAGACCGGTCACTTAAAACTGAATTGTCCTCAAGGACAGGGTGTAGGGGGTAGGACAGAGTCTCTTAACCGTACCGATCAGTTTTTAGCGAGTCAGATTGACTCGGTGGTAATACCGCCACCACCGTCAGTGAAGTCTGCTCAGGTTTTGCGAGCAAGTACGAGGAACCATCCTAGTGGTTCAGGACAGCAGTCCAGGTATCAAAGGACTCGTCCACAGTGATTGAGGTATATCCGTGATCTCCAACTTATGAGTTATAATGATGATTTATGCAAGTATATTAAGTTGCATATCATGAATATATGTGGTATACTAAGGGAATTGGGTCTTGCCTTCACGATTGCTTAGGCTGAGGATGTTTCGGGACTGTGCGTGGTCGTCGGTATATATTTCCTAGTTGTGGCCGAGGGCTAGAATATTGGGTTGTTGAGATGCACCATATGTCATATCATGCATTGTATTTGTTTATTTGATTTAACATGTTATATGTTATGTGCTATGTGGAATATGCTATTCATGTGATTGAGCATTGTATTTTAGTGTTTCATTATGTGTCACATGGTTAGTAGTGACATGTAGTCACTACTTAGAAGTCCCAAATTTTGAGATTTTGGTAAACCTAGGTAGAGGTTTGAAAAATTGAGCGGATAGTGACGTTGAAATAGACATGTGGTGATAAACTTTGAGATTGTTAGATTAGTAGGATGTAAGATCCTAGATTTGGAATTGGATTCCATTGGGTGATAGCCTATGAAATTGGGCTGAACTATGTGACTTGTTTGGGTAAGTGCACCCTTTATGTGCCTTATTCTAGTTAGTGCGCTTGTTATGTTAAGTGCATGGGATTGGGATTGATGTGGATTGTAATAATACACGGGACTTTGGATTATGCCTGAGATGCATTCCAGTCCGAAAATCATGGTTGATAATGATGGAATGACTTTGAGTACTGATGATCTCAATTATAGGAAAGTATCACTATGAGTGATTGGTGTGATTAGTCGAGGATATTACCTTAGACTAAAGGTAGAGATAGACCGGATAGGTCTTGAGGTAAAGACTGTGGACTCTAGAGAGCGAGTGCTCTAGAGGATGTGAAAGTGAACCGTACATGGGGTTCGGTTATTAGGCATGTTATTATCGCCTAGGGATTCTAGTTTTGGAGATTTGCTGAGGCATGCCAAATCTTTGAGCTTGAGTGAGTTAATGATAGTTGAGAAGTAGGAGTTATGTTAAACTCCAGTTGTGGGAGCTTAGGACTTTGAGAAAGTCCCTAAGCAGTGATAAGTTGAGGGATTTAAATGGGTGAGGGACAAGAAAGGCATATAGTCGGGGTTGGACTAGCGGGAAGAAACGGCCTGGCCAACCATTTCTCTTTGATTAGTACTTCTCTTACAATGTGTCAGGTCCAAGTGATTATGGGATTGATTCGATGAGTATCAGTAGATAAGAAAATGAAATTCGAATGTGGTGAGTATGGCAACTTTTACTCATAAATGAGTGTATGATTGAGGTTGTGATAACAAGAGTAGGTTAGTTTAAACCGCTCTTGAGGTTATGAGTTCTAGTACATGATAGAGTACTCGAGGGGACATGTGATATTCTTGGAAGGCTACAGACTTTGGGATAATCATTGTGGTGCTGTCATTGAGACGCAGTTTTGTCTACTGACACATCAGTTGGAGGATCGGTCTCATATGGACGCAGTTTTGTCTATTGACCCATCCATTGTTGAGACTCTTGTCATTGAGGCGCAGTTTTGTCTATTGACAAGTGGTGGTGACTCTGGGCGCAGTTTTGTCCATTGTCGCATATGAGTGGTGTCGTCATTTAGACGCAGTTTTGTCTATTGGCACATCAGTTGAGGATCGGAGTCGTATGGACGCAGTTTTGTCTATCGACCCAATCATTGTCACTTAGACGCAGTTTTGTCTATTGACAAGTGGTGGTGACTCTGGGCGCAGTTTTGTCCATTGTCGCATATGAGTGGTGTCGTCATTTAGACGCAGTTTTGTCTATTGGCACATCAGTTGAGATTCTTATCATTTAGGCACAGTTTTGTCTATTAACAAGTGGTGGTGACTCTAGGCGCAGTTTTGTCCATTGTCGCATATGAGTGGTGTTGTCATTTAGACGCGGTTTTGTCTATTGGCACATCAGTTGAGGATCGGAGTCGTATGGACGCAGTTTTGTCTATCGACCCAATCATTGTCACTTAGACGCAGTTTTGTCTATTGACAAGTGGTGGTGACTCTGGGCGCAGTTTTGTCCATTGTCGCATATGTGGTTGGTGTTGTCACTCAAACGTAGTTTTGTCTGTTGACGCAACAGTGGTGGGGGACGTAGTTTTGTCTATTGGCCCATCTATTGTTGATTGATTGTTGTTACTATGGACGCAGTTTTGTCTATGGACACAACCCCTGGATATTGTGATTTCATTGAGGGGCAGTTTAGCCATTTGACACACCTGAGAGTGTGATTGTTGTCATCGAGATATAGCTTTGTCTATTGGCACGCTTGCTGATGCGAGATTTTCATCATGAGAGACAGTTTAGTCTATGGATGTATCATTGTGGGTGGTGTGACCCTGAGAGATTGAGTTTCAATTGTCATATGTGATTTGATTAGTTTTGGGACATGACTGGATCATGGTGTGGACGATAGGGATTTTTACAAATTTTTGTTACTTGTGAACCGTACCTTGTGGTACCAGTGAAATTGAAAGGATCCAAGGATTCATTATGAGACTTCGGGAGTAAAGATTTCATGAGTTTTGGAGAAAGGTGATCGAACCAGCTCAAGATTGAGTTATCAATCCTTAACAAACATTGGCCTCAGATCACAGATGAAATGTGTAAGTTGGGATTGTGAACATGGTATTGTCTGGTGTGAGAACTTTGAGAATTGTGATTCAAGGAGGGTGAATTACTAGAAAAGGGATGCCTATGCATACTTTCACTAATTAGAAAGTGGGTAGGTTGGAAAGTAAATTGGTTATAGTTTTGATCTTCCTAAATTTGGTTTGGGAGGTAATTTATGGTTGTGTTAGTTACAGTAGATGTTGACACTACAGTTTTGGAGATATTTGGACATCTTTCAAGATATGCCAATAGTTTGATATTTTGTGAAATTTGGAGCAAAGTAGTGTGATGTGATAATCAAGAACCTTGTGGTTACAAAATGGAAGCCTCGTGTTGGATACCGGCAAGTTATGATTATTTCCTGTGATAGAAGGAAGATAGGGAAGGTCACTTAAGGTTTAGTGACAACACTCTTGTGATTTAGAGTATGATGCTAATTTCGTGGACGAAATTCTTTAAAGGTGGGGAGGTTGTAGAGACCGGAACCAAATTTGACCGAGTTTCAAAAAATTTCATCATTTTCGCTATAAATGCATTTTAGATGATGTTTTGGATGTTTCGAGAGTGGAAAACATGTTTGGAAATATGTTATGAGGTTTTTGGAAGTTTTCGGAAAATTTGGAGAAGTTTGACTTTTTGGTCAAACAGGGGCCCGGGATGCGGTCCACGTGGGCCCAGAAATTTGGAAAATTTCTGAAAAATAATTATTTTTGATTTTGAGTGTAACGAAATGTTTAATGAGTTAAGGAAGCTATTTCGAGGCCGTAGGAGTTTTCGAAATCGAAAAAGGAGCCCGGGAAGGTACGTTAAGTGACTTGGGGGTGTTTTGGTCTTTCGGCACCCTAGATATTATAAATATCTAGGGCTGAGATATCTCAGCCATTTCTTACGGCTCTCTCTCTCTCTAAATCTCTCCCACTTCATCCCTCCACCTTCTCTCTACATTTCGGGTGCATTCGACTTGGATTCGTGATTCGCCGAAGAAGGAAAGTGTGTAGAGGACGGCTAGGGCTTCGGTTTGAACTGAACAAACTTGTGTTTCGGCAAGGTGGAACCTGCTGGAAATTTTGATAAGTGCTTAGAAGGTCTTCAATCTTGAGGTAGGGGTGTTTCTTCTCTTCTAGTTGTCGATTCTAGGGTTTCGGGTGGTTCGGAGAGGTTTTCGGTTGAGTTTGTATGTGAGAGAGATGGGCAAGGGATTGAATTTTTATATTTCCTCTTCCCTTGTGATTATGCATGCTAGATAGATCCATCTTGATGAATATATGATGTGTGGGTTGAATATGTGCAAAGTGTGCAAAAAAATGAGAGCATGATTAGCTATATTGTGTATTATATGCATATGTAGGTTGTGTATTTTGGGGTGCAATCATATGATTATATGTTGGTTGTGTGTGTGTATAAATGTTGAATGCATGCTAGGTTATTTTATAGCAAGTGTGTGCATTGTTGAAGCATGATCAAAATATGCTAGGTTGTGGTTTGCATGCCTTATAACATAAATGTGACCGTGTGTTGTTTTGAATGTTAGAATGCATGCTAGGCTTGTTATAGCATTGATATGCATTGAAAAACATGATATATGAATGAGTGCATTCATACTTGAATTGTATGCTGTCGTGTGCATGAAAGCAATTTTACATGCCATGTAGTGAGGGACATGTAGGTCGGTGTCGGGTCGGCACCTAGGAGGGGAGGGGCATCTCTAGTGAGCCGCAGTGTTGCTCACCCCGCTCCCCCAAACATTTTTTTTTAGGTAAGAAGCCGAGAATGGATGAAAAGAGCTTGCTTCCTTACTTGGAGTATTTTGGTGCATTTTAGGGATCTTTTGAGATATATGTATGGACTATGGTTTTGGCTATCCATGCCGGCATATGGCATGTGGATTATGTTGATTTATAGTTACATTCACGGTATATGTAACTTGTATATATTCATTTGAATCCTTATGTGTATGGTTTCATGGATTTTATATGAATTTGGAGCTTAAATGGATGAATGTATCCTTTTTGTCTTTTATATCTTGAACTCTTGGATATGAAGGTTTTGAAGAGTGGATTTATATTGGAATCACGGTTGTAGGATTTCGATGTGTGAGTTAGGTTGTATGTATGAGTTGATGAATATGATCTTTGAAAAATGAGGATGGTTTATGCACTTGAATTTTATGTGCATTGAGAATATAGGATGAGTTTTCTATGATTTTACAAGATTTGAGATTCAAATGCGTAGGTTGATGTGTGAGTATGATATTATATCATTGGGGGATGATTTATATGTTTTATGAATGATCCAAGGTGGTTTGGTTGAGATTTGAGTTCAAATGGATCTTGTATAGGTGTTTTGGAGTTGCTGGGAAGTGCATTTCGATCAATCGAAATGTCCATTTCGATTGATCGAAACTCCCATTTCGATTGATCGAAATGGTGGCGAATTTTTATGAATTTTTAAGCTTTATTTCGATCAATCGAAGTCCCAACTTCGATTAATCGAAATATTGCAGGTCCAAGTTACCGAGAGGCTGTTTTCTTCGATTGATGGGGTGAAAATCTCGATTAATCGAGATGAATCTCGATTGATCGAGATCCAATCTCGATTGATCGAGATTACTATTCACAGCTTTTTCCAAAACTTCATTTCGACGTAATTTCTTCGTTTTAAATCAGAATTGAGTGTGGTTTTTTTTGAACTTGAGTATTTTTGAATTCTCCATCCGATGGTGTAAGACTCAGTTTCAGATTCCAAACACAGAAGTTTTGAGGCTCGAAAGTGGGTGATTCTCAAAGGAGTGGCCAAGTAAATTGTCACTAAGGTGTATGATTTGATCTAGGGCCCATGGGGATTGGTTGAGGTAGTGTTGTGTGAATTTATATGCAATAATTAAGTTAAGCTTCTGCTGTAAATGAGTGTAATGAGGGTTCACTGGGTTTAAATGGACAGTTAACCTCCGGTCTTCCGAGAGTGGGGAAATCGGGGCGTTATGGCATGGTATAAAAACTTGATACTATTGCATGAGTATGCTTGAGATAGTTCATGGGGTTGAGTGAATGGGTTCACACTCGGGATTCGGGGTCGGTCCGGGGAAGTCTCGGCGGTCAGGGTTTCGGGGCGTGACACCTCCCAAGTACAAAGATTCTGGTGCCCCAACTATCTCATGTATCATTGGAGAGCACCATGTTGATAAAGCTCTTCTTGATTTGGTGCAAGTGTGAATTTGCTACCCTATTCAGTGTACTTACAATTGGGCTTGGGAGAATTGAAACCTACCTCTGTGGTATTGCAATTTGCAGACAGATCAACAAAGTAACCCTAAGGAATCATTGAAGATGTGCTCATTAAAGTGGACAAGTTCTACTTTCCTGTTGATTTTATTGTACTTGACACTGAGCCGGTTCATAATCCAAATAGGCACATTCCAGTGATCTTTGGTCGACCTTTCTTAGCTAGTGCTGATGTTTGCATAAATTTTAGGTCGGGGATCATGGATATCTCATTTGGCAACATGAAGGTTAAGCTTAATATTTTCAATGCTGTTGAGAATCCTCCAGATTAGACTGATTTTTTCTTCATGGATTCTGCGAATGTGTCTGAATCTGTAGATGAAATAAAGGTGCAAGAAAAATAGAAGGAAAAGAAGGTGTTCAAAGATCAATTTTCTATCATTGTGGTAAATTCGGTATATACTACACCATCCAAGTCACTTCGGGGTAAGCAATCATATGGAGTATCCGATAACTCCACACTATGGTATGCAAATATTGTGAATTATTTAGCCACGGGAAAAGTGCCATGAGACTGGACCAAGCGAGTGCGTGATAGATTCTTCTCTAAAGTTCATCATTACTTTTGGGAGTATCCAGAGCTATTTAAATATTGTCCAAATCAAATTATTCGATGGTGTGTCTCAGACCACGAGTTTCAAGATATTCTCAAGTTCTGCCACTCGTTAGCATGTGGAGGCCACTTTAGTGCAAGAAAGACAGCAACAAAGGTACTTCAATGTGGATTCTTTTGGCCTTCTCTATTCCAAGATGCCTATGTTTTCTGTAAATCTTGTGATCGATGTCAAAGATTAGGTTCAATGCCAAGATGAGATATGATGCCAATGAGTCCCATTCTGGTGGTTGAAAATTTTGATGTTTGGGGAATTGATTTCATGGGACCTTTTCCACCTTCTTTTGGCTACGAGTACATTTTGGTTGGTGTGGATTATGTCTCAAAATGGGTGGAGGCCATTACAACTCGAACCAATGACCACAAGGTGGTAAACAAGTTCATGCATGAGAATATTCTTAGTCGATTCGGAATTCCTCGAGCCTTGATCCGTGATGGTGGTTCTCACTTTTGCAATAAATTTTTAAGAAGTTTGCTTGCTAAGTATTCAGTGACACATAAGGTGGCAACGCCTTACCATCCTCAGACAAGTGGGCAAGTAGAGCTGTCCAATCGAGAAATCAAGCATATTCTTGAAAAGACAGTAAGACCGGATAGAAGAGATTGGTCATTACGACTAAGTGAGGCACTATGGGCGTATTGGACTGCTTACAAGACTCCTATCGGTATGTCACCATATCGGTTGGTGTATGGGAAATCATATCATCTTCCGGTAGAGATCGAGCACAAGGCACTCTGGGCAATCCAAAAATTCAACTTTGATGCAAAAAGAGCTGGAGAAGAGAGAAAGTTGTAATTGAATGAATTAGAAGAATTCAGACGTGATGCTTATGAAAGTTCACAAATTTACAAAGAGAGGACAAAGCAGTTCCATGATCGACATATCTCACGGAAATCCTTCTCTCCAGGTGATAAAGTGTGGCTTTTCAATTCAAAGCTTCAGTTGTTTCCCGAAAAATTGCGTTCAAGGTGGGATGGACCATTCCAAGTGATTTCGGTTTTTCCTCATGATGCGGTGGAAATTTGAAGTTTTCGAGACAATACTTTGATGAAAGTTAATGGACAAAGGTTAAAGCATTGTGTAGAAGGATTTGTGCTAAGAAGAGACGTAGAGTCCGTCGACTTGACGGATCCCGTCTATCCGACTTAATCCCTTTGGAGAGTTGATCGTCTCCTACAGACGTTAAATTGTAGGATTTGTATGTATTTCTATCCTTTAATTTCTTTAGTTTTCTTTGATTTTGATTTTTAGTTTTAGTTTACTTAAGTTTTCTTTAAATATTAGTTGCGTTTTAATGTGTTTTCTTTGAGTTTTTGATGTATAAGTTGCTTCTGGAGGATGTCAAGAGGTGTACTAAGGTATTTGAACTCAAGACGGGTGAAAAAATGAGCTCTTGATCGACCTTGGGTGATAGAGACTCCAAAAATACACGTCCCGGTCAACCTTGGGCGATGGAGGCTCAATAGGCATCAGCTGGGGGGATCGATCGTCCATTTGAGGGGGGATCGATCGCCCCCATAATTTTTTACCAAGGGAGGACCAGTAGGTGGGCAATCGATCACCCACCCCAAGGGGGATCGATCGCCCACCTACTGGTCCTCCCTTGGTAAAAAATTATGGGGGCGATCGATCCCCCCTCAAATGGTTCGATCACCCAACCCAATTAAGGGCAGTCCAAATTTTTGAAGTCTATAAAGACCTCCTTTCCTACTTTATTGCCACTACTTGCTTCCTTGACATCTTTGAGCTCCAATTTGACTCCTACTTCAACCGGGAATATATTTTATTTTATTGATGATTCTCAAACAAGTATTTATCATTGATCATCATCAACATCAACATCAACATCAAAATAGGATTGATCATTTTAGTTCTCAAGAAAACTCTCACTTTTTCAAGTTCTACATCCAAGTAAGTGAAGTTTTTCTTTGGCAAAATTGTGCTAATCTTTTTGAGGGCTTTTGAAGACCAATTTTGGGGGATATAATTGGTGGATTAAATTATTCAATTTGGGGTGAAAAAATTGCCAAAAGAAGACATTGAAGGAGAAACTTTTATTGTACACACCAAGTGTTTGATTTAATTTCTCAACCAAACTTTTTCTATTTTAATGGCACCAAAGAGAGCAATTCACCATGGTACTTCAAGCTCGAGCAATCCTCGCTTAGCACAACATGATCCATCATCCGATTCCTCAAGATCTTGCCGAGATGGAATTCATGGGAGATGGTATCCAAGAGCCTTGAATTTTGAAACAACGTTTGACATCGCCGAACTATATGGTATGTTTCCCGAGACATGATGGGGGATTTTTGACATCCATCGTTGTCGGTCGGCTTCAATTTTTTTTTCACTACCTACTACTATCTACCCGAGGCTTGTCAAGGTCTTTTATCAAAACTTAATGCCGAAACCTGATGAGCAGGATGAGCTTATTTCTTCAGTAGATGGAACATTAGTTCAGGTTGATATGTCATCCATTGCTATTGCCATGGGCTGTCCTCATGAGTGCCCGGATGATTTGACTAATATCTATACTCCTCTACCGGATGATTTGTCGGTGGGTAATTTGGTTGCACGTTTGTGTGCTAACCAATTCTCCAGGCCAAAACGAAATGTAGTTTCAAAGTCTTCTATGCCAAATCATTTATAGTTCCTTGATACTATTTTGCTTAAGAATATATGTCCCATTGGACATAAAATCGAGAGACGTCAAGAGTTCCTTAGAGCTTTATAAGTCATACATTTTGGGCATTGGCTGTCATTCCCACAGATTGTCTGGGGCTAGATTGAAAAGTTTTATTCCAAGGTTGTGGCCAAGGCACCGGACAGTGCAAGTGATTGGGAGTTTCCATTCCCTACTATCATTCATCAGTTGCTTATTGCACAGAGATATGCAGTCCATGATGATGAGCCTGCCTTTCCACGTGATATTCATTATGGCACACATGACTGGAATTTGAGCCGATCCCAAAGAGTCATAGCTGCGCCAGGTGAGGTGTCTCGATTGGCTCAAGGAGGGGAACCTGTAGATATACCACCACCGGTGGAAGATCCAGAGGAGATGAAAGTAGAAGAGGAGGTACATGCACAAGCTGGTGGCCATGATTATCATTATTTAGAGGGGCAGATTGCTAGGTTGACCGCCCAGTTTGGCACCCTACAGATAGAGGTTTCCATATAGTTTGGAGCTATGAGAACCGAGATGGCGGATCACTTTTATGAGACTCGCCAGGATCAACTAGAGATGAGGAGGATGCTGCGTGCACTGATGCGCCAGGCGAACTTGGATCCGGATGCTCAGTCACCACCACATCCTTAACTGTAAGGTAACTCTCTTTTGTATTTTATTTTATTCTTATTTTTTATTTTTATTTTTATTTTAAGTTTTTCTTTCTGTAGTTAGATTTTAGTCTTGTAAAAAAAAAAATTATTTTTAGGATTTTTCTATTTTCATATTTATTTTCACCCATACTGATGTTGTTTTAAAACTGTAAAATAACTCGCAAGTATACGAATCTATTGAAGTATAGATCGACAAGAACGAGGTCGAACCCAAGGGAATGCTTTAAGAAGAAAAACTAAAATAAATTCAAATTAATTTAAAATTAATCTAGTTTAAGCAAAAGTTGGTTGATTTGAGAGAAATTAAAGTAATATGCAAATAAAATAACACTATTGAAATCAAATAGAGAAAATAACTAAGGTGTCGGATTCCACCATCATTAAATCCATGAAGCTTCTAATATTCATTTATTAATCCCCAAATTTAGAGTAGCACTCAAGAAATCAATCTATTGCTTACTCAAGATTTAACAATAGAGCACTATGAAAAATATATTAAAAAGGTAGATTTTCCTTCGCTTTACTAGTGTAAAATTCTAATCATCATATGTATCCAATTTAATGAAAAACATAAGATCAAAGATTATCACTTTTAAGAAATACAAACCCAAGCTTAGATTAATTATAATACTTTCTAACTACCACATATACATGATATAGATGGTGAAAGAACTATAAAATAATTAATCACAAGAAGCAAAAATTATAAGCAATTAAATCATACACAAGGGAATCAATTAATGAACAAAAGAACTTCACTTAATTAATGGAGGATTCCTCCTCAACCTTAGTTGAGGAGTTTAGTTACACATGGTAGAAGAAGAAGATAACAAAATAATAAAAGACATAATAAGTAAATAAAACCCAGATTGTCTCTGTCGTCTCTGTCTTGGCCTCCACTTGTTTTTCCTCTCTAAAAAATAACCCTCAACCCTACTCATCTCTTTCTCTTATATAGAGATCCTCTATGGTGTTCTCCAAGTAAAAGAAAATAGGAAAGTGTTTTGGAGAAAATCTGGTCTGAATTGAAATTTAATTTTGACATTGAAATAGTGCGATTCACGAAATTTTCGTGAGATACAAATATCTCCAGAATCCAATTTTTCTTCAACCTACACGGAAATAAAGTCCAATTGACACTCAGAAATATGACTTTTGGGCCATTTTTCAAAATGGGATTAAAACTAGATTATGCGCAGAATTGGGCTTTAGACCCGTAATCTTCTTAAGTAGTTATAATTCTCTTGGACCTCTTCCTTGGGCTGATTTAAGTTGAAATATGGAGTTGAATGGACCCATTAGATGTAGGTTTTATATATCCTTCTTAGATATCATTTTTAAAAGCCCAAAATCATGAGTTTATCTGAAATAATCATTAAGGTCCTGAAAAAGATAGAAAACACAAAAATAGAATAAAATCACATATAAACTATTACTAAGAGAATAAAATATGCAAATTAAGAGGTTAGAATGCGTAACATTAATTGCCGATGACACCCCCAAACTTACATATTGCTAGTCCCTTAGCAATAGAACAAAATAAAACTATAACAATGGAAACTAACTAAACACAAACTAAACTACCCAATTCCTCTTTCGTGGGAGAAACGATTGCATTTAGCATATGCAACAAGCCTTTGAACCCCAAGGTTCCCCCTAGTGGACGAGTTATAGTCTCGTGAGGGTTTCCAGAAATGTTACCCACAAACATTCAAAATGTCTGTTTAAACATTAATCAAGAAGAAGATTACAATATATAGTTAGAAACTTACATTCAAGAATAATTTCAAACTTTCAAATTCTATAATTCAAAGCAATGGTCCCATGCATAATTCACATCAACATATTTCAAAATAACCAATTCTAATCTCCTCGTGAAAAGTGAACTTGCAGTCATCTCATGTAACATAACCCAGCTTCGAATATATTACGGCACATACCCCTTCAACTCACTAGCTCCCCTTATTGAAATCATACTTCCAAACATGAATACATGACCTTTTTTTTTCATTTCAATTTTTTTTATTGCCTTATTGGTTGTGCAATGTCTTGATCTATTAAGCTTTCTGAAAGATCCATGTAGCATGCTTTCAGTCAGTGGCTCCCAAACGAGATGACTTTAGGGCATTAGGTATTAAGACACCCTGAAGAACCTAATTACTCGAATCAATCAGGCTACAAATCAAGACAACCAATACTCATCTTTTCTCACCCCTTCACTTTTGACGCGAACACTCCGTGCTTCCTGAGGCATAGAGGCCTGATTACTCATGAAAAACATCAAATTGATTTTCTTTTTTTCACATTTTTTTTTTCATTGAAGTCATGTAAAACACATCATCGGTACTCATTCTCAAGGAATACCAATTAATATCAAGTATATGTAACCCAACAACTCAAAACCAAAGTTTATACCCCACAAGATTATGCTAGTGTGTCTGTGCATGTGAGGAAACTAAAACCAATTACTCCAAGGCATGTCAATGCAAACAATAATTAAAACCACTTAATTCAAACCACAGTTTCTAAAAATTTAAAACATACCCAAGAATTGCAAGTTAAGTACCTACATAAAGTATTAATCCCTTGAAAAATGTAAAAACATCCTATCTAAAAACAAAACAAAAATAAAATAAAAAACAAACTATGAAAATAATGTAACAAAAAAAAATTCTAAAAACAAGAATTTTTTTATAGAAATCTCCCCCCATTGCAATAAAGCACATAAAAAAGGCATCGCCTCACCCCCAAACTTAAACTGTACATTATCCTCAATGTACTCCCAATCGAAGCATAGAGAAGGGTTAGAACGATATTACTAGAAAATGAGAGTAGCGGCAAGAAAATACAGCAAACCAATAGCATGAAGGTAATGAAGTCACTCCCCCAAACTTGGATGCTACATCCTGTCAAAACAACGACTACACTCCAACGACCAAATGAAATAACATGGGTGAAGATAAATATGAAACAGAAAGGAAAAACAAAAAGGTTTTTTTTTTTTGAAACCCAATCTTCACGCGAAAACCACGGGTACTACTTTTCTCCCCATTCTCTGAACTGGTGGGTCCCAATTTTTTAAGATATATATGTGATAAGATATTGATTATCTAGACACCCTAACGTATAGAGTGTAAAGGGGTTGCCTTTCTTTATTAAAGTCATACTGTGTTGAAGCAATCTCGATAGTATTGGATATCAAAATCAGACTTTAGTAAACAAAAATTATCAACTTTATCAATCATATCACAAATTGTAAAATTGGTACTACATATATAGTCAGAGAATGGGTGGCTATACTGGACCATTATGAATACTTTTTTTCTCTTTTTTTTTGTTAAAAAATTAAATACACAAAATGAAAGAAAAAAAATAATTAACACAAACTAAAAAATAAAAAGACACAAGTCCTAGAAATCCTAAAATGAATAATGTACAATGAGGATAAAAATGGACTATAACTAGACCTATACCTAGGCTTTCCATCTTGGCTTTTCACTTTTTGGTGTTGATAGAATGGACTGAATTCAATAAAACATTCACATCCAATAAAGCATTCACATCTTTACAAGCACTATCAATATCAAAATTATAGCCAAAATTAGTTAGGCTTGCCTCTAAAGGGTCCTTATAACTACCATGAATAAAAGTATCCTAATCTAGACTTTCTATTAAATTTACCTCACAAATATCCTCAGAGTCTGGTGGTTGTCGATTTACGTTAAAAACATTAAGCTCAATCGACATATTTTCAAAAGAAAGTTTTACAACACCATTCCTACAGTTGATTAGAGCATTTGAAGTGGCTAGGAATGGAGGACCTAAGATGACAAAAATCTGGCTAGTAGGGTTAGCTACAGGTTTAGTGTCTAAGACAATAAAGTCTACAGGAAAAAAGAATTTATCAACCTGAATAAGCACATCCTCAATAACACCACGAGGTACCTTAACTGAGCAATCTGCTAATTGGAGTACCACTTTCGTGGGTTTCAACTCACCAAAACCTAGTTGCTCGTAAATAGAGTAAGGTAACAAGTTGACACTCGCACCCAAGTTAAGCAAAGCTTGCTCAATTTTTTGATCACCTATGGTACATGAAATCGTAGGACATCTAGGATCCTTAAATTTAGGTGGAGTGCGATATTGGATGATTACTTAACTTACTCAGTGAGGAAGGCTTTCTTGTGCACATGCAAGCCATGTTTAACCGAACACAAGTCCTTTAAGAATTTTGCATAAGTGGGGACTTGTTGAATCACATCGAGAAATGAAATATTAATTTTAACTTGTTTAAACACTTCCATAATCTCATTATAGTGATTTCCCTTCTTAGGCTTTTGAAGTCTTTGAGGATATGGTGCAGTAGGAACAAATTTCGTAACTGATGGACTTATTGGAGATGGTGGGTTAAGACTAGGGACTTGAATTTTTGACTCAACTTCAGATGTAGTTTTGTCATCCCTTCCTAAACCACTAACATGGTCCTTTTCAATTTTCTCATTATGTATAGGCATTTGGACTCCATTATCAAATTGTTTGCCTGATCTTAGAGTTGTGATAGAGTGAACCTGCTCATGTGAACCAGAAGTGGACTGATCACTAATATGAAACTGGCCCTTTGGGTTAGGCACAGGTTGACTAAGAAACTTTTCCTTCTCCATCTCTCCTACAATAGTGCCATAATTGACCTATTTGAGTTTCTAACTTAGAAATTGATTGACTGGTCAGTTGCATGAACTGTTGGAGAGTATCCTCTAAAGTTGGTCTCTGTTGAGGTGGGAGAACACACAGAGGGGCATTTTGAGACATGGAAAGGTATGAAAATTGTGGTTGCCCTTGGGGTTGCATAGGTTGCATCCCTTGGTTGTTCCGAGGTTGGTCTTGCCTCCAAGAAAAATTAGGGTGGTTCCTCCAATTAGGATTGTATGTGTCAGAATAGGGGTTGCCAAATGGTTTCTTATAGGAATTGAGTGCATTAGCTTGTTCGGCTATACACTCATGAAAAGATACAATAGAAGGACAAGTTTGCGCCGTATGAGAAGAACTCTCACACAATTGACACACCTCACTAACTGCACAAATAGAAGAATTACTTCATTTACTTATCTCTATAGCCTCTACTTTCCTAGTTAGACTAGCTATCTTCGCACTCAAATCGATATCCTCTCGGACCTCATAGATTCCTCCCTTTTGGGTTCTGAGAGCATTGATAGACCACTCCTTTTAACCTTCCCTGAGTACTCCCATTGTTGAGAGTTATCTGACAATGAATCAAGAAATTTTCATGCTTCATCCTCATTCTTAGACATAAATTCTACCCCACCTTGTGACTCAATTAGTTGACGATTATGGGGTGACAACCCCTCATAAAAGAATTGAACTAATTGTCACTTGGCAAAACCATGATGGGGATACTTAAGGAGAAGATCATTAAATGTTTTCCAACACATGTAAAACTCCTCACCTTCTTTTTGAGTAAAATGCATGATATTTCGATGAAGGGAGTTAGTTTTGGCATGGGAAAGAACTTGGTAAGGAATTTGGTGTATAGCCCATTCCATGAATTGACAAACGCGGGTTCCAGCGAGTATAACCAAGATTTTCTTTTCTCTTTCAAAGAGAATGAAAATAACCACAATTTAATTGACTCCTCAGAAATATTTTGAAATTGTAGTGTGGAGCAAATCACTAGAAATTCCTTAACATGGAGGTATGGGTCATTAGAGCTAAGACCTCTAAAAGTGGGCAGTAAATTAATTACAGTTGCCCATATCTCAAAATGTCCCAGTTGGGTAGCAGGTAACACAATGTAAGACGGGTTTGTAATCTGCATAGGAGTGTAATAGTCCTTAAGGGATTTAGTTTCAATAGGATCTGTCATTAATAAGTGTTCAATTCTATGCATTTGAACCCTCTTTATTGTATATGCTAGTTCCATTTCTGCGTTTACCGAGATATGTTTACAGTATTTTTGTATTTTTGATGTTTTGCAGGTCTTGTAGTGAAAGGAGCAAAGTTTGAGGCTATTTGCAGCTGAAGAACAAAAATCAGAAATGCAGCCAAAGGCATCTCGATTAATCGAGATGTTGATCTCGATCAATCGAGATCTTGATTGATCGAGATCTTATTTCGATTGATCGAAATCTCGATCAATCGAGATCCAATCTCGATTGATCGCAATTCTGCAAAGCCACTTGCCCACTTGCTCACCTGCTCTCCCACTTGCAACAAAATCTCCCTTTTTGCACGACTGAGGGGGATTGTCTGACTTGAACAAGACCCTTGGGGACCTTCTTGATACAAGGGATATATATATTGATATATATCTATATATATATGGTGGGCCCCAAGGTTGAAAAAGGAAGCCTTAAAGCACCAAAAAGCCACATATCTCATATATCTCTCAACATACATCAGACCATTAGAAGGAGAGACTTTCGGGAGAGAGGAGAAGGAGCTGAATCAGACCAAGAAGCTTCATCTTCTCCATCAATGGAAGAGTGCAAGGCAACCATGAGCAACTAACTTCCATACTAGGGTGTTGTTGAAGCCCCTAGCCATATAAACATGTTCCTTTTTGTAGCACTTGGGATTTGTAATTAAATGTTGATTATTTGGCCTAGTGACCATGTACACTAATACATTTCTTCTATATATTCATGTGATTTTGGTTTTATTCTTGTCTTAGAGTTTAATCTTCATGTGAATGCACAACATTTGTATATTCCACAAGAAGTGCAAATGATGGCTAGATAATGGTGCTTAAATGAATGTGTTGTGTTTATTTGTATAAACCATGCCAAGATAAGGTAGCTTGGATGCATGTAGGTTCACTTAGAGAGTAGGGTAATTAGATAGTTAGTTAGGTTGAAGAGCTATGCTTATTGAAGATGGATTATGATAGGTGGACAAACACATTGATCTTTTGATATGTCATTGAGGTCACAAGCCTAATGACATTGTTAGGCATTTAATTAATGAATCCCATGCTTGCTACACTTATGAACATGTGAATGGCTAGTGGTGGAAACCAACCCTAGTTCTCTCTCCCATCCTTTACTCTTTAATTTTATTGTCCTTTCATTCATGCAATAGTTTATAAACAAAAATTCAAAAACCTATTTTTAGGATTAAAGTGGAATTAATCTTTCTTTAAGACAATTGCTACTAGTCCTCGTGGGATCGATACCCTCTATATAGAACCTTATCTACAAAGATTCGTGCTCATGCGAGTGGTTAAATTATATTTTGTAAAAAATGGCAAAATTAAGCTTACAATATAATCCAAGTTTAGCCACATCAGTCTTCTTGGGCAAAGAAGGATCTCTAACACTAAAATTTTTACACCCTTTCGAAAAGTTCTCCCAATCTCAAGATCTAATGGAAGCAACTCTGGATTTAGAGATCGACGACCTAACATACACTAGAAAGACTCAATGAAATGGATCACTAAGAACAATCTAAGATGACCTAATGCAAAAGAAAAAAGAAAAAAAGATGGAATCCTAAAATGACTCACAAAAACACCAACCAAATAAACAAGCAAAAACTTTTTTTTTTCAAATTTAATTCAAGGTTAGTGATTTCTATTTTAGTTTTTTATTTTTATTATTTTTCCTAATAAATTATCTAGACTAGTTCCAAAATAATTCTTACCTAATTAGACAGCTTCTACTCCCTTTCAAAGGAACTAGAAGATTACCAGTTAAGCCCTACCAACAATACAACCAGAAAAATTTCTAAAATAGATTGGAGGGGTCACAAACGGTCCCAATTAAAAACCAATCTCCTTAGAACTTTCCTAGACATTGGGAAGTTGGAAGGTGCTCACTGGAGTTACCAAAAGTTAACTCTTTCCAAGAGGGTCCTATAAGCTATGTGAATTCCTATGGCCAATGTCTACTTGATTTTAAATTTAAACTAAATTTGGCTTGGGATAGACAAATGTAAGGAGATTTTTAACCTAGTTGGGCAAGGAATTGGTGATGAAATCCAATCCTTATCTTGTTGGGGGTTCATGCCCTTTCTAAAATTTTAATGCAAGAATGCTAAATTAAAATGAACGTACAAAACACACAATAAAAATAAAAATAAAAATAAAATAAAAAGTGAGTGAGTGTGTGGTATTTCTTTTTTTTTTTTTTAAATAGGGAAAAAAAACAGATAAAATAAAATAAAATATAAAATAAACTTGAAGAAAGTGTGACCCTAGGGTTATTTCTAAATTATTCTATCCTAGAGTTCTCATGCACAAGTTATCAACCTAAACCAAAAATTTATGTTTTCCTAATCTAAGAAAAAAGAAAAATATAAATAGATGGAAGAAAAAAAAAAGTACTTACCTAGATTCCAAAGTAGTGCCCAAGAACATGCGAAAAAGGCAATTTTCAACAATACCACCTATAGAATTCCAGAAGCATCAAGTAAAACAATAATACAACTAAAACTAAACTAAGAGAAATAAAATAAAATAAACTAAAACTAAAACTAAACTATAATACTAAAGAATTTTTTTTTTTTTTAAAACCTAAAACAGTGAACAATTCAAATAAAATTAGAAAGATATATTTTTTTTTGTGATAATAATAAAAAAGAAAGAAAGAAAAAAAAAACTAAATTAATACTAGTTGATTACTTTCTTGTTTGCAATTCTCTGGCAACGACGCCAAAAACTTGATGTTGTTTTAAAAGTATAAAATAACTCGCAAGCGTACGAATCTATTGAAGTATAGATCGACAAGAACGAGGTCGAACCCAAGGGAATGCTTTAAGAAGAAAAACTAAAATAAATTCAAATTAATTTAAAATTAATCTAGTTTAAGCAAAAGTTGGTTGATTTGAGAGAAATTAAAGTAACATGCAAATAAAATAACACTATTGAAATCAAATAGAGAAAATAACTAAGGTGTCAGATTCCACCATCATTAAATCCATGAAACTTCTAATATTCATTTATTAATCCCCAAATTTAGAGTAGCACTCAAGAAATCAATCTATTTCTTACTCAAGATTTAACAATAGAGCACTATGAAAAATATATTAAAAAGGTAGATTTTCCTTCGCTTTACTGGTGTAAATTTCTAACCATCTTATGTATCTAATTTAATGAAAAATATAAGATCAAAGATTATCGCTTTTAAGAAATACAAACCCAAGCTTAGATTAATTATAATACTTTCTAACTACCACATATACATGATATAGATGGTGAAAGAACTATAAAATAATTAATCACAAGAAGCGAAAATCATAAGTAATCAAATCATACACATGGGAATCAATTAATGAACAAAAGAACTTCACTTCATTAATGGAGGTTTCCTCCTCAACCTTAGTTGAGAAGTTTAGTTACACATAGTAGAAGAAGAAGATAACAAAATAATAAAAGACATAATAAGTAAATAAAACTTAGATTGTCTCTGTCTTCTCTATCTTGGCCTCTACTTGTTTTTCCTCTCTGAAAAACAACCCCCAACCCTACTCATCTCTTTCTCTTATATAGAGATCATCTATGGTGTTCTCCAAGTAAAAGAAAATAGGAAAGTGTTTAGGAGAAAATCTAGTCTGAATTGAAATTCAATTTTGACATTAAAGTAGTACGATTCACGAAATTTCTGTGAAATACAAATATCTCCAAAATCGAATTTCCTTCAAACCATGAGAAAATAAAGTCTAATTGGCACTCAAAAATACGACTTTAGGGCCATTTTTCAAAATGGGATTAAAACTGGATTATGCGCAGAATTGGGCTTCAGGCCCGTAATCTTCTTAAGCAGTTATAATTCTCTTGAACCTCTTCCTTAGGCTGATTTAAGTTGAAATATAGAGTTGAATGGACCCATTAGATGTAGGCTTTATATAACCTTCTTAGATGTCATTTTTAAAAATCCAAAATCATGATTTTATCTGAAATAATCATTAAGGTCCTGAAAAAGATAAAAAAACACAAAAATAGAATAAAATCACATATAAACTATTATTAAGAGAATAAAATATGCAAATTAAGAGGTTAGAATGCGTAACATTCAACGCCGATCACATACTATTTCACTTGATCTTTGGGGTATAGTGGTTTGTTTTGACAGGTTGTAACATCCAAGTTTGGGGGTGTGCTTGCGTAGCCTTCTTACAATTTGGTGTGATGTATCTTCTTGCCACTACTCTCTGGATTCTTGGTAACATTATTCTTACTCTTCTCTTTGCTTTAATTGATAGTACATTGAGGACAATGTACAGTTTAAGTTTGGGGCTGAGGCGATGCCTTATTTTTGTGCTTTATTGCATATGGGAGAAATTTTTATGAAATTCTTCTTGTTTTAGGATTTTTATTTATTTTATTTTCTTAGTTTGTTTTTTTATTTTATTTTGTTTTATTTTTAGATAGAATGTTTTAACATTATTCAAGGGATTAGTACCTTATGTAGGTACTTAACTTGCAATTTTTGAGTATGTTTTAAAATTTTGGAAACTATGATTTAAATTAAGTGGTTTTAATCATGGTTTGTGTTGATATGCCTTGGAATAATTGATTTTAGTTTCCTTACATGCACAGACACACTAGCATAATTTTGTGGGGTATAAACTTTGGCTCTGAATTGTTGAGTTACATATGCTTGATATTAATTAGTATCTCTTGAGAATGAGTACCAATGATATTTACTTGACTTCAATGAAAAAAAAAGAGAAAAAAAGAAAAAGAAAAAAATATATGATGAATAGCAAATCAATTTGATCATTTTCATGAGTAGCCGGGCCACTATGCCTCAGGAAGTATGGAGTGTTCACGTCAAAAGTGAAAGGGTAAGAAAAGATGAGTATTGGTTGTCTTGATTTGTAGCCTAATTGATTCGAGTAATTAGGTTCTCGGGGTATCTTTAAGCCTAGTGCCTTAAAGCCATCTGGTTTGGGAGTCACTGACTGAAAGCTTGCTATATGGATCTTTCAAAAAGCTTAATAGATCAAGACATTGCACAACGAATAAAGCAATGAAAAAAAAGAATTGAAAAAAAATGAAAAGTCATGTATTCATGTTTGGAAGTATGAGTTCAATAAGGGGAGCTAGTAAGTAGAAGGGGTATGTGCCTTAATATATTCAGAGCTGAGTTTTGCTACATGAGAGGACTGCTAGTTCACTTTTCACGAGGGAATTAGGGTTGATTGCTTTGAGATATGTTGATGTGAATTATGTGTGAGAACCATTGATTTGAATTATGAAATTTGAAAATTTGAAATTATTCTTGAATGAAGGTTTGTAATTATGTATTATAATCTTCTTCTTGAATTAATGTTGAAATAGAATTTTGAATGTTTGTGGGTAACATTTCTGGAAACCCTCACGAGACTATACTCGTCCACTAGGGGGAACCTAGGGGTTTAAAGGCTTGTTGCATATGCTAAATGCAATCGTTTCTCCCACGAAAGTGGAGTTGGGTAGTTTAGTTAGTGTTTAGTAGTTGCTTTGTTTTAGTTTTGTTTTATTCTATTGCTAAGGGACTAACAATATGTAAGTTTGGGGGTGTGATAGGCGTTGAATGTTACATATTCTAGCCTTTTAACTTGTATATTTTATTCTCTTAGTGATAGATTATTTTGTTATTTTACTTCATTTTAGTGTTTTCTGTATTTTCAGGGTCTTAATGATTATTTCAGTTAAAACCATGATTTTGGGCTTTTAAAAAAGACATCCAAAATGGTTAGATGAAGCCTACATCAAGGAGATCCATTCAACCATTTATTTCAACTCAAATCAGCCCAAGGAAAAGGTCCAAGAGAACTACAACTGCTTAAGAAGGTTTCGGGCCTGAATCCCAAATATGTGCATTAATAGAGTCTTAATCCCGTGTTGGAAAAGGACTAGAAGTGTTATTTCTGAGCTATAAATCGACTTAATTTTCAAATGGGTTGAACGAAATTTGATTCTGCACACTTTTGTATTTCACAAAAATTTCATGAATCGAACTTCTAGTGGGTCAAAAGTTGGGCCGAACGTCAGTGGGAAAAACCGACCTGATTAGTGTTGCGGGAAGACCTAATTAATTCCTAATTGGATTAGGACTTTGGTGTTTTCTCTTGGGGCATAAAATGAAGAATTGGAGGTTGAGTTTTAAAAAAGGGGGAGATTGGAGAATCTGAGAGAGCTTTTGGACAGAATAGAAGACATACTTTGCAGAGCCTTGGAGAATAAAGTCATACGCATAATTCATGAAAATGATGTCTTCTTCCTCAACAGTTGAAGCTTCTTCTTCTATCATGAGCGGCTAGTTCATCCACTAGGGTTTTGATGTAGCCCTAACAAAGCATCAATGGTTTGATTGCTTGAATTGTTGGGGAATTTTATGTTCATGCATAGATTGTGTAATTTAGAGGATTCTTATTATAGAATTGAGCAATACAAGTCTTATAAATTTAGTTTCAATGATTTCTTATCTTATCTTAGATATTTGGTTGTTGTTATTGAACTCAATCTCTCTTATTTTCTGTGATCATGAGAACGATTATTACACAATGGTAATCACTGAATATATCATTAAAAGCTTTGATTGATTATGCCTAGAGAAGATGAACCATACTACACCCTAGAGTAGAGTAGTTAGGCAAATGGCCCATGCCAATCGAAGATAGTCTATGACTTAGCCTTAATCATATGTTATCTTCTTGACGGATGAAGGTGAGCTTGTAGCCACCGACACCACTTATGCATAGTATAATTTTCCATAGTTAATTCAATTAACCATTGATTGTGGAGTTAGTGGTGAAGTCAAATACCCTAGATTTATCTCATATTATCTTCACTCTTTATTTTCCTTTGGTTTATTTTATTTTTTTTTAATTAGTTTAAATATAAAAATCAAAATTCTTTTCTCTTAAATTTAATTAGAATTAATTCCGTATTCCAACTCATCAGACCATAATCCCTGAGGTTCGACACCCCTTTCGATAGCCCTATTCTGCAAGGAATTCGTTCTATTGCGAAGTGTGGTAATTATAATTTGAGACGCACTCACACACAAATCAACTTACAACTTAAAAAGAAATCCAAATTCCTCAAGAGAAAAGTTAGCTGTCAAACAAGGAAATTCAAGTCCTAAAAGGATTTGAATTCCTACTTGTATAAATATTCGTGAAACTATCAATGAAAGGGATCCTCGAATCCACCTCTCACAAGATCTTTTCTCTTTCCCTATAAGCATTATGTTCATGATATTTGGGTGTGTGCATTGAGTTGTTTTAGGTTATACGTTGAACAATTTTTTATACCTACAGGGACTTATCATGTATAGGATAACTTACTCCCCACTCACCTACCTCTTTTCCTTCTTCTATATATATGCTCTCACTACATATTATTTGATATACTATTCATTAATATAATTCAGAGATATTTCTCTTTTTTTCTCTTATTTCTAAAAAGTATGGAAGGGATGGAAGAGACATTTTGTCACGTCTCGGTTCCCGAGGCCCAAAAACCGAGGTGTGAACCCCGTGAGATCGCCCTCACGCTATTACCACCACCTGGTCATACAACTCAATTTCCTATTATTTTTACGAAAATCGGGCATGACCCATTCTGAATAATCAGCTCCTGGCATGATATACATGCTTTACAATATATATGGACACTTCTGGGCACGTGTCCCCCCAGCATTTATATCTAAACAATAAAAGTGGACACTTCTGGGCCCGTGTCCCCCCAATATTTCTACACATGCATAATTCAATCATAAATATACATGCCTCAGTCCTTGAATGTCCGTATTAAATACATACAGCACATGAATAGATTACAACTGAATGAACTGAATCAATATAAATCTCTCCATACATTTTTCCAAATGTAATACATCTATCTATCCAATATTCTGGACATACATCAGATTCTAAGTAATCTAAACACTACCTCTGTAACCGGTGCTATCAGTTTCCCCAACTGACTCCAAAACCAGCAATACCTGCAAAATCTGGGAGGGGGTGAGCTCAAAGGCTCAACAAGGTATATAGAACCATACTATCACTGCTGCAGCAGGTCGATCCTCACATATTCCCAAAAAAATATACATGCACTTAAATATATCACAATATTTAAGACCATGCCCCACCTAGCATGCATAAACCAATGATGTATATGGCTACTCTAGCACATATGAACATACAAAATCCACCACACATGATTTTAGAAATCATTTTCAACATGCTTGAAAGCAGTAAACATTCCGCACCAATATGTATATAGAACACATATGTCAACACATTCACATAACCAATGTAAATCATCTGTCACGTTCCCTACTCAACAAGTAGTAATCTCATATGCAATAAAGATGCATTTAAACCATATAACCTGCTCAAAAGAAATAGATATCCAACATATATCATGTTCTGTCACACAATGCATATATAAGAATGAGTTAAACACAAAACATGCTGTACAATAGATAATGTAAGCAAGTTCACACACTTGTCTCTCTCTCGGACTCAACCCGATACCCTGACATAATTCTCAACCAATCATGTGACCGAGACACTTCCCAGACAATTTCAGAATCGACATCACTAAGAACATCGGTCCTACCAAGTGATGAGATAATTTCGGAATGCACCACTGAGAACATCGGTCCTACCAAGTGATGAGACCATTTTAGAATGCACCACCGAGAACATCGGTCCTACCAGGTGATGAGATAATCTCAACATGCACCACCGAGAACATCTGTCCTACCAGGTGATGAGATACTTTCAAAATACACCACCGAGAACATCGGTCCTACCAGGTGATGGGACCACTTTGACACCGTGACCGAGTAATGACCTACTCTGGGTGACTCAACCACACTTCCCCGTTTTCTCACAACGGCACCATAAATGCATTTCGAACATATAACAACCGAACATTCAATGTTCACGCCTCACAATGCCTAAGCTAGTTAAAAGAACATATGATTCGTGTGTGAGTGTGACTCAAAAAGTATATCAATTAAAATTTTCCACACTTCGCAATAGAACGAATTCCTTGCAGAATAGGGCTATCGAAATGAATGGGTATCGTACCTCAGGGATTATGGTCTGATGAGTTGAAACACAGAACTAATTCTAATTAAATTTATAAGAAAAGAATTCTGATTTTTTAAACTAATTAAAAAGATAAAATAAAATAAATCAAAGTAAACAAGATAGTGAAGATAATAGGAGAGAAATCTAGGGTATTTGACTTCACCACTAACTCCACAATCAATGGTCAATTGAATCAACTATAGGGGAATTACATCATGCATAAGTGGTGTCGGTGGCTACAAGCTCACCTTCATCCGTCAAGAAGATAACATATGATTAAGGCTAAGCCATGGACTATCTTCGATTGGCATGGGCCATCTGCCTAACTACTCTAATCTAGGGTGCAGTATGGTTCATCTTCTCTAGGCATAATCCATCAAAGCTTTTAATGATATATTCAATGATTACCATTGTGTAATAATCTCTCTCATGATCACAGAAAACAAAAGAGATTGAGTTCAATAACAACAACCAAATATCTAAGACAAGATAAGAAATCATTGAGATTGAATTTACAAGACTTTTATTGCTCAATTCATTAATAAGAATCCTCACAATTACACAATCTATGCATGTATATAAAGGTCCCCAATAATTAAAACAATCAAACCATTGATGCTTTGTTAGGGCTACATCAAAACCCTAGTGGATGAACTAGCCGTTCATGGTAGAAGAAGAAGCTTCAACTGTTGAGGAAGAAGACATCATCTTTCTGAATTACGCGTATGACTTTGTTCTCCAATGGCTCTGCAATATGTTTCTGTTCTCTTCTCAGCCCTCTCAAACTCTCCAATCTCTATGTAAGCTCTCCCAATTCAGCCTCCAAGTCTTCCCTTTATTCTCCAAGAGAATTCACCAAAGTCCTAATCCAATTAGGAATTAATTAGGGTTTCCCGCAGCACTAATCAGGTGAGTTTTTCCTGCTGACTTCGGCCCGACTTTTGACCCACTAGAAGTCCGATTCACGGAATATTTGTGAAATACAAAAGTGTGCAGAATCAAATTTTGTTCAACCCTACTCGAGAATTATGTCGATTTGAGGCTCGAAAATAAGACTTCTGATCCGTTTTCTAAAATGGGATTAAGACTGCATTATGCGCAGATTTGGGCTTTAGGCCCGAAACCTTCTTAAGCAGCTGTAATTCTCTTGGACCTCTTTCTTGGGCTGATTTGAGTTGAAATAAATGGTTGAGTGAATCTCCTTGATGTAGGCTTCATCTCACCATCTTGGATGTCTTCTTTAAAAGCCCAAAATCCTGGTTTTAACTGAAATAATCATTAAGGCTCTGAAAATACAGAAAACACTAAAACAAAGTAAAATTACTAAATAATCTATCACTAAGAGAATAAAATACATAAGTTAAGAGGCTAGAATGCGTAACATTCAACGCCTATCACACCCCCAAACTTACATATTGCTAGTCCCTTAGCAATAGAATAAAACAAAACTAAAACGAAGAAACTACTAAATACTAACTAAACTATCTAACTCCACTTTCGTGGGAGAAACGATTACATTTAGCATATGCGACAAGCCTTTAAACCCCTAGGTTCCCCCTAGTGGACGAGTATAGTCTTGTGAGGGTTTCCAGAAATGTTACCCACAAACATTCAAAATTCTGTTTCAACATTAATTCAAGAAGAAGATTACAATACATAGTTACAAACTTGCATTCAAGAATAATTTTAAACTTTCAAATTCTATAATTCAAATCAATGGTCCCCATGCATAATTCACATCAACATATCTCAAAATAATCAACTCTAGTCCCCTCGTGTAAAGTGAACTAGCAGTCCTCTCATGTAGTATAACCAAGTTCTGAATCTATTAAGGCACATACCCCTTCAACTCACTAGCTCCCCTTATTGAACTCATACTTCCCAACATGAATACATGACTTTTTTCATTTTTTTTTTCATTGCTTTATTGGTTGTGCAATGTCTTGATCTATTAAGCTTTCTGAAAGATCCATGTAGCAAGCTTTCAGTCAGTGGCTCCCAAACCAGATGGCTTTAGGGCACTAGGCTTTAAGATACCCTGAAGACCTAATTACTTGAATCAATCAGGCTACAAATCAAGACAACCAATGCTCATCTTTTCTCACCCTTTCACTTTTGAAGCGAACACTCCGTGCTTCCTGAGGCATAGAGGCCCGGTTACTCATGAAAAGGATCAAATTGATTTGCTTATTCATCACTTTTTTCTTTTCTTTTTTCATTGAAGTCAAGTATAACACATTATCGGTACTCATTCTCAAGAGATACTAATTAATATCAAACATATGTAACTCAATAACTCAAAACATAGGTTTATACCCCACAAGATTATGCTAGTGTGTCTGTGCATGTAAGGAAACTAAAATCAATCACTCCAAAACATGTTATTGCAAACCATGATTAAAACCACATAATTTAAATCACAGTTTTCAAAATTTTCAAACATACTCAAAAATTGCAAGTTATGCACCTACATAAGGTATTAATCCTTTGAATCATGTCAAAACATACTATCTAAAAATAAAATAAAAAAAACAAACTAAGAAAATAAAATAAAATAAAATAAAATCCTAATACAAAAAGAATTTCACACAAATTTTCCCCCATATTGCAATAAGCACATAAATAGGCATCGCCTCACCCCCAAACTTAAACTGTACATTGTCCTCAATGTACTATCAAACAAAGCAAAGAGAAGAGTAAGAACGATATTACCGGGATCATGGAGTACTGGAAAGAAAATAGAGTACATCACGAGTACGAAGGCAATGCAAGCACACCCCCAAACTTGGATGTTTCAATCTGTCAAAATAAACCACTTCCTGTCAAGGATGTGGTGGTGACTGAGCATCCGGATCTAAGTTTGCTTGGCGCATCAGTGCACGCATCATCCTCCTCATCTCTAGTTGCTCTTGGCGAGTGTCACGAAAGTGATCCGCCATCTCTGCTCTCATTGCACCAAACTGTGTGGAGACCTCTGTCTGTAAGGTGCCAAACTGGGCTGTCAACCCAGCAATCTGCCCTTCTAAATATTGATAATTATGGCCACCAGCCTGTGCATGCACTTCTTCTTCCTCTGCCTCCATCTCCTCTGGATCGTCCACCGGTGGTGGTACATCTACATGCTCTCCTCCTTAGGCCAACCGAGATACCTCACCAGGTGCCGCTATGACTCTCTGGTGCATATGAGATCGACTCAAGTTCCAGTTATGCGTGCCATAATGAAGGTCATGTGGAAAGGCAAGCTCGTCCTCATGGACTGCATACCCCTGTGCTACAAGCAACTGGTGAATAATAGTAGGGAATGGAAACTCCCAGTCACTTGCACTGTCTGGTACCTTGGCCACAACTTTGGAATAGAATTTCTCCATCTGGCCCCAGACAATCTGTGGGAATGACAGCCAATGCCCAAAATGTATGGCATATAAGGCTCTGAGGAACTCTTGACGTCTTTCGGTTTTATGTCCAATTGGACATACATTCTTGAGTAGCACAGCGTCAAGGAACCATAAATGATTTGGCATTGAAGACTTTGAAGCTGCATTCCTTTTTGGCCCAGAAAATTAGTTGGCACACAATCGTGCAACCACATTGCCCACCGACAACTCGTCGGGTAAAGGAGTATAGATATGAGATAAATCAGCTGGGCATTTATGAGGACAACCCATGGCAATGGCAATGGATGACATGTCCACTCGAACTATTGTTCCATCTACGGAAGAAGTAAGCACATCCCGCTCATCAGGTTTCGGCATTAAATTTTGATAAAATACCTTGACAAGCCTCGGGTAAATGGTAGATGAGAGTGGAACAAAAATGGATGCCGACCGACGACGACGGATGTCGGAAATCCCCCATCGTGTCTCGGGAAACATACCATACAGTTCGGCTATGTCAAACGTTATTTCATAGTTCAACGCCCTTGGATGCCATCTCTCTTGAATACCGTCTCGGCGAGATCGTGAAGAACCTGTGGTCGGATCATTCCTCGCTCGGCGAGGATTACGTGAACTTGAAGCATCTTGGTGACTTGCTCTCTTTGGTGCCATAGAAGTAGAAAAAGTGTGGTTGAGGAATTAAATTGAACACTTGGTGTGCACAATTCTTTTGTAACCTTCAACCTCCTTTTTTCGACAATTTTTCCACCCAAATCGAACAAGTAATTGCACCAAATTGATCCCCCAAACTTGGTCTTCAAAAGCCCTCAAAAAGATTTGAACAATTTCTTCAAGGAAAAACTTCACTTACTTTGATGTTGAACTTGAAAAAGTGTGAGCTTCCTTTGAAAACTAGTGATTTTTGATCCACTTTGATGTTGAAGTTGATGTTGATCAATGTTGAATTCTTGTATAATAATCACTAATTGAAGAAATTAGTTTTCCGGATGATGTAGGACTTGAATTGGAGTTCAAAGAGGCTTAGGATGCAAGTAGTAGCAACATAGGAGGAGTGGGTGTCCATATATAAGGAGAACTCTCGGCCAGCCCATGTTTTAGGCTTGGGCGATCGATCCCCCCAAGGATGGGCGATCGATCGCCCACCTGATGATGCTCCTCCTTCCAAAATATGGAGGGGCGATCGATCCCCCTCAATTGGGGCGATCGATCCCCCTCCTGTAGACCTGTTTGACCCTCCATCGCCCAAGTTCGACCGAACCTTGATAATTTTGAGTCTCCATCGCCCAAGGTCGACCGAGAGCATGATTTTTCACCCATCTTGAGTCCAAATACCTCGGTACACCTCTTGGCATCCTCCGGAAGCAACTTATACATCAAAAACTCAAAGAAAAAACATTAAAACGCAACTAGAATTGAAGAAAAACTTAAGAAAACTAAAACCACAAATTAAAATTAAAGAAAACTAAAGGAAATAAAGTATAGAAATACATACAAAACCTACTATTTAACGTCCGTAGGAGACGATTGACTCTCCGAAGGGATTAAGTCGGATAGACGGGATCCGTCAAGTTGACGGACTCCACGTCTCTTCTTGGCACACATCCTTCCACACAATGTTTCAACCTTTGGCCATTAACTTTCATCAAAGTATTATCTCGAAAGCTTCGAATTTCCACGGCACCATGAGGAAAAACCGAAATCACTTGGAATGGTCCATCCCACCTTGAACGCAATTTTCCGGGAAACAACCGAAGCTTGGAATTGAAGAGCCACACTTTATCACCTGGAGAGAAGGACTTTTGTGAGATATGTCGATCATGAAATGCTTTCGTCCTCTCCTTGTAAATTCGTGAACTTTCATAAGAATCACGTCTAAACTCTTCTAATTCATTCAATTGCAACTTCCTCTCTTCCCCAGCTCTTTTTGCATCGAAATTGAATTTTCGAATTGCCCAAAGTGCCTTGTGCTCAATCTCTACTGGAAGATGACATGCTTTCCCATACACCAACCGATATGGTGACATACCGATAGGGGTCTTGTAAGCAGTCCGATACGCCCATAGTGCTTCGCTCAGTCGCAATGACCAATCTCTTCTATCCGGTCTCACTGTCTTCTCGAGAACATGCTTAATTTCTCGATTGGACAGCTCTACTTGCCCACTTGTTTGAGGATGATAAGGCGTTGCCACCTTATGTGTCACTGAATATTTAGCAAGCAAACCTCTCAAGAATTTATTGCAAAAGTGAGTACCACCATCACTGATCAAGGCTCGAGGAATTCCAAATCGACTCAGAATACTCTCATGCATGAATTTGATTACCACCTTGTGATCATTGGTTCGAGTTGCAATGGCCTCCACCCACTTGGAGACATAATCCACTCCAACCAGAATATATTCGTAGCCAAAAGAAGGTGGAAAGGGTCCCATAAAATCAATTCCCCAAACATCAAAAATCTCCACCACCAGAATGGGGCTCATTGGCATCATATCACGCCTCGACATTGAACCCAATCTTTGACAACGATCACAAGTCTTACAGAAAACATATGCATCGTGAAATAGAGAAGGCCAAAAGAATCCACATTGAAGTACCTTTGCCGCTGTCTTCCTTGCACCGAAGTGGCCTCCACATGCCAATGAATGGCAGAACTTGAGAATATCTTGAAACTCATGGTCTGGGACACATCGCCGAATAATCTGATCTGGACAATATTTAAATAACTCTGAATCCTCCCAAAAGTAATGATGAACTTTAGAGAAGAATCGATCACGTTCTCGCTTGGTCCAGTCTCTTGGCACCTTTCCCGTGGCTAAATAGTTCACAATATCTGCATACCATGGTGTGGAGTTGTCGGACACTCCAAACAATTGCTCCCTCTGAAGTGTTTTGGAAAGTGTAGTGCATACAGAAGTTATCACCATGGTAGAAGTTTGATCTTCAAACACCTTCTTCTCTTTCTGTTTTTCTCGCACCCTTATTTCATCTATAGATTCAATCACATCTTCAGAGTCCATGAAGAAAACATCAGTCTGATCTGGAGGATTCTCAACAGCATTGAAAATATTAAGTTTAACCTTCATGTTGCCAAAGGAAATATCCATGATCCCCGACCTACAATTTATGCAAGCATCAGCAGTAGCTAAGAAAGGTCGACCAAGGATCACTGGAATGTGCCTTTTCGGATTGTGAACCGGCTCAGTGTCAAGTACAATAAAATCAACAGGAAAGTAGAACTTGTCCACTTTAATGAGCACATCTTCTATGATTCCTCGGGGTTACTTTGTTGATCTGTCTGTAAATTGTAATACCACCGAGGTAGGCTTCAATTCTCCCAAGCCCAATTGTAAATAGACTGAATAGGGTAGCAAATTCACACTTGCACCCAAATCAAGAAGAGCTTTATCCACATGATGCTCCCCAATAATGCATGAGATAGTTGGAGCACCAGGATCTTTGTACTTGGGAGGAGTACACTGCTGAATTATTGAACTTACTTGTTGTGGCAGCATTACTTTCTTTGGCACATGGCTTTTAGAACGCCTTTTCTGAGTGCACAAGTCCTTCAAAAATTTTGCATAAGGAGGAATTTGCTTGATGGCATCAAGGAGTGGCAAATTAATCTTCACTTGGCGAAACACCTCCATCATGTCATGCAGCTTGTCCCCTTGCTTCCCCAATTTAGATGCTTCAAGAAAACGTTGTGGGAAAGGAGCCTTGGGCTCATAAGGAATTTCAGCAATTGGACTTGTGATCACTTTTTCTTCTTCTTTCTTTTCACCCACCTTAATGTCAATTATTTTCCCACTTCTCAAAGTGGTAATGGCTTGAACTTGCTCATGGCGTGGGTTGCTTGTGGAAGCTTGCATCCCTCTTGGATTAGCAATTGGTTGACTAGGGAGCTTCCCTTCTTCTCTTTTACTCAATGAAGTAGCAAGCTGTCCAAACTGAGATTCCAGTTTGGCAATGGATTGAGAATGCGAGTGCACTAGCTGAACTGTAGATTGTACTGTTGCTGCAGTAGCTTGCACTGTCTCTATAAGAGAATCAAGCTTGTCAAATTTAGACAAGGTAAGAGTCAGCTTGTCTTCAATAGCAGAAATTCTTTGGGCCATAGGACTTTGTGTTTGATATTGCTGTTGAGGTACAAAAGTCCTAGGTTGATATGATGGTTGCATTGCTGCCCCTTGGTTACTGTAAGAAAAACCAGGATGATTCCTCCATGTGGGATTGTAAGTATTACCTCGTGGAGGATTCATTGGTCCAGTGAAAGTGGCTTGAACTTGCTCATGTTGAATATCAGAAAATTGCCCCATTGAAGGACAATTGCTCACATTATGCATAGGACTAGAGCAAAATTCACAAGGGCCTAGCAATGAAGAATTTGAAGCAGAAGGAGTTTGATTGGCAACCATAATTGCTGCTACCTTCTGTGCAATTAAATCAATATCAGTTGGCATAGCTTCTGAAGCACCAACCTCAAAAATCCCATCAGTCTTCCTGGTAGTGGCAGGTCTTTTAGAACGAGTAGAGGACACATGTTGTAGAGAGTTGTCACTAAGATTTTCAAATAAGGTCCATGCCTCTTCTTCACTCTTCAAAATAAAAGTACCTCCACATGACGCATCAACCATCTGTCTGTTAGCTTCTGTGAGCCCTTCATGAAAACTCTGCACTAGTTGCCACTTAGGAACTTGATGATGGGGACACTTCCTAAGAAGGTCCTTGAATCTTTCCCATGTCTCATAAAATTGTTCCCCCTCATGTTGGGAGAAACCAGTGATAGCACGTCTGAACTGATTGGTCTTCCCTATCGGAAAATACTTCTTGAGAAACTCATGTTGCATCTGAGTCCAAGTCGTGATAGAACCAGCCGGTAGAGAGTTGAACCAATACTTTGCTTTGTCTTTCAGAGAGAATGGAAAAAGTCTCATTCTGAAAGCATCTTCAGAGAAGTTGTGAATTTTTGTAGTTGAGCACACTTCAATGAAGTCATCCAGATGCTTGTAAGGGTCTTCGTGTGTGAGTGTGACTCAAAAAGTATATCAATTAAAATTTTCCACACTTCGCAATAGAACGAATTCCTTGCAGAATAGGGCTATCGAAATGAATGGGTATCGTACCTCAGGGATTATGGTCTGATGAGTTGAAACACAGAACTAATTCTAATTAAATTTATAAGAAAAGAATTCTGATTTTTTAAACTAATTGAAAAGATAAAATAAAATAAATCAAAGTAAACAAGATAGTGAAGATAATAGGAGAGAAATCTAGGGTATTTGACTTCACCACTAACTCCACAATCAATGGTCAATTGAATCAACTATAGGGGAATTACATCATGCATAAGTGGTGTCGGTGGCTACAAGCTCACCTTCATCCGTCAAGAAGATAACATATGATTAAGGCTAAGCCATGGACTATCTTCAATTGGCATGGGCCATCTGCCTAACTACTCTAATCTAGGGTGCAGTATGGTTCATCTTCTCTAGGCATAATCCATCAAAGCTTTTAATGATATATTCAATGATTACCATTGTGTAATAATCTCTCTCATGATCATAGAAAATAAAAGAGATTGAGTTCAATAACAACAACCAAATATCTAAGACAAGATAAGAAATCATTGAGATTGAATTTACAAGACTTTTATTGCTCAATTCATTAATAAGAATCCTCACAATTACACAATCTATGCATGTATATAAAGGTCCCCAATAATTAAAACAATCAAACCATTGATGCTTTGTTAGGGCTACATCAAAACCCTAGTGGATGAACTAGCCGCTCATGGTAGAAGAAGAAGCTTCAACTGTTGAGGAAGAAGACATCATCTTTCTGAATTACGCGTATGACTTTGTTCTCCAATGGCTCTGCAATATGTTTCTGTTCTCTTCTCAGCCCTCTCAAACTCTCCAATCTCTATGTAAGCTCTCCCAATTCAGCCTCCAAGTCTTCCCTTTATTCCCCAAGAGAATTCACCAAAGTCCTAATCCAATTAGGAATTAATTAGGGTTTCCCGCAGCACTAATCAGGTGGGTTTTTCCTGCTGACTTCGGCCCGACTTTTGACCCACTAGAAGTCCGATTCACGGAATGTTTGTGAAATACAAAAGTGTGCAGAATCCAATTTCGTTCAACCCTACACGAGAATTATGTCGATTTGAGGCTCGAAAATAAGACTTCTGGTCCGTTTTCCAAAACGGGATTAAGACTGCATTATGCGCAGATTTGGGCTTCAGGCCCGAAACCTTCTTAAGCAGCTGTAATTCTCTTGGACCTCTTTCTTGGGCTGATTTGAGTTGAAATAAATGGTTGAGTGAATCTCCTTGATGTAGGCTTCATCTCACCATCTTGGATGTCTTCTTTAAAAGCCCAAAATCCTGGTTTTAACTGAAATAATCATTAAGGCCCTGAAAATACAGAAAACACTAAAACAAAGTAAAATCACTAAATAATCTATCACTAAGAGAATGCTGTAATTCTCTTGGACCTCTTTCTTGGGCTGATTTGAGTTGAAATAAATGGTTGAGTGAATCTCCTTGATGTAGGCTTCATCTCACCATCTTGGATGTCTTCTTTAAAAGCCCAAAATCCTGGTTTTAACTGAAATAATCATTAAGGCCCTGAAAATACAGAAAACACTAAAACAAAGTAAAATCACTAAATAATCTATCACTAAGAGAATGCTGTAATTCTCTTGGACCTCTTTCTTGGGCTGATTTGAGTTGAAATAAATGGTTGAGTGAATCTCCTTGATGTAGGCTTCATCTCACCATCTTGGATGTCTTCTTTAAAAGCCCAAAATCCTGGTTTTAACTGAAATAATCATTAAGGCCCTGAAAATACAGAAAACACTAAAACAAAGTAAAATCACTAAATAATCTATCACTAAGAGAATAAAATACATAAGTTAAGAGGCTAGAATGCGTAACATTCAACGCCTATCAACATAGCCTGCATTTCATCTCCACATAAACCCACATATAACCACGTATGTGTCATTTCCCTCCTATACATGCAATATGGATGCATATATACACAACATAATACTTTCATGCCTTAACACATGCCTATGAATACTAAAAAATAGTATTTAGCATGCTTTTCATCACACTCCAACACATATAGCACATATATGTTCAAATACTTGCATAACACCTCACATATGCAAACAATTCCAACTTAGCATATTTTTATCATGCTATAACCAATGCATACATTTTCTATAAACAGATAGCATGCATTTCATTCACGTAACCCTACATGTAAACACGTACATGTCAAATCATGCATATAAATCACATATGCACTTACACTAGCATAAATATAGTCATGCTCTCATTCAATGCATGTATTCATTACAAGTAGCTAACATGCATTCCAATTACAATATATATACACATATATATTACATCAGTAACATCACCCACATATGTATCAAGAACATATTAAACACTTAGCACATTTCATGCTTTTCAAATGCTCGCCATAAGTTAAATTCATACTTAGCATGCATTTCTACCGCTGCAACCACATATATAACCACCTATATATATATATATATACTGAACATCATGCATAAGAACCACATACGCATACAAGACGACACCTAGCTAAACAGATATTATTTAGCATATTCTTCATAGACTCTAATCTATACATACATGCATATCACAATGCAATTAAGCGATAAATCTAACATGTTATCGCTTCCCAAACCCGCATATACATATATATACACACACACATATGTATATCCTCTCACATCCCATGTATGTACCACATTCCCTATACACATATATATATAAGCGCCTACATATATATGTATATACACATATCACATATGATTAAATTGAGACATATGTAAATTACTCAACATACGTAAAAGATATGTATGAGATAGAGGCAAGAATCAACTTGCCTTAGGTCCAGCTTTCGCCAAGTCCGCGCTTGCAAAGCGGTCCACCTCCATGTCCGGTCCAGTCCTGTGTCAAGGCCGACACGAACACCCTCTGAACCATTTCCTTGCCCTTTCTGATTTCCGGTCCAACCCAAAACACGAGCCATAACATCCTGTTATGCAAGACCCTCAAGCCAACACCAAGGCCGGCATCATCAAACCATCCAATCGAAGCTCCAAGCTTCGGCACTATTGTCGACCCCAAAGCCGAACTCATTGACCACCGTTGTCAACCTCAAGTTATACCCCTTTTTCCGGTCACCGTGAACAGACTCAGCATGAACCGAGACCACCAACAATTTAAACTCCAAAATCAAGCCACCAAGGCCGAGCCTCCACTAGCCACTGCTTCAATCTCACGGCTGCAACACCCAAACTAGCCGAAGCCAATCACCAACCGCAACCCCCATGGAAAACCCACCGGAAGCTGCCTATTTCCACCATTTTTAGACCAATCAACACAACCCAGCAACCACTTCGATTTTCAATACCAAGCTGTCACCTTTTACTTTACAAACCATGGCAGCCACCGTCATCACCACTTCGGTGAAGACCCATAGTCGAACCCAAATCCGCAAGCTACAACCACAAAGGCCACCCCTTTGAAGCCTCTCTAACCGAACCCAGCCGAGCTCAATATAAACCCGGACCAAACACCACCTGCTACCATGAACCCCTCAAACCGTGGCTAGCCTATGAAGACTAACCAAAACTCAACTCAAAATCAACCATTGCAACACCAACCATAACCAAATCAGACCAAGAAGGCCCAGTCAATAAACCAAGTTCAGCCAACACAATCAACCGAAGCCCAAAGAGCCGTGGAACCATCGTCGGGCCATCCAAAACCAACCCAACACGACCCACCGCCGACCACTGCATGGCCGGAACCCACCTGCCGAAGACCCTCCATCGCCGTCGCTAGAGTCGCCGGAACCAACAAGCTCCAGCCGCGAAACCCCCTTCGCGAACAGCTCGGTCGAACCAAGCCACCCCGCGAGCTCCGCTGCCGGAGGCGACGCCTCTGCCGGGAACGGCTCCCGCCGCCGCTGCTGGTGCCGCCGGGACCGACCCCATCCGCCGCCGTCGCGGCTTCTCTCCTTCCCAATCTCGGCTCTCGGGTTCTCTTTCTCTCTCCCCGATTCTCTTTCTTCTCTTCTTTTTCTTTTCTTTTTCCTTTTCTTCTTTTCCTTTTCTTTTCTTTTCTTTCTTCTTTTCTTCTTTTTCTCCTTCAGCCGAGACCACCCATTTCTCTTATCTTCTCTTCATTCTTTATACACCACATAAATTAAATATCCCACACATGTATATGTACACATATCATAGTACATACACATATACTTATTACACAAATACACCTCTATATACATGTTTAATAATACATGTACCAATAAATATATTTATAATTAAATATAAATATATTCCATATAAATATATATATTTTCGTATATATATATATATATGCATCCTCCGTCCATATAAAATCCCGTATTCATATACTTTCTCCACCTCTCTCTCTATATATATAATCTTATATATATAAATGTCCATGTCCAATATATATATATATACATATATATATATATATATATATATATATCCACATTCTTTTCAAATTTAATTTATTCGAAAAAATAAATCCTGTCAAAATTTCACCCGGAACCGGTCAAAATAATTCCGGTCCTTACACATTTCATTAGTTGAATGGAAGAGAATTAAACTATGTTTGAGAGAACCGAATTGATACTTTAGAATTAGAATTGGACTTGAACTAAATTTTCTTTGATTCTAATTTTAGTGTACCAATTCGGTGTTTCCAAACATAACACAACATTATTTTCAAATGTTTTGTAAAAAGGAGATTTAGAATATTGTTTTATTACCATACCTGTCATTGTATAAAGTAATACACATGTGTAAATGAAAGTTTAATAAATGAGTATTTCTTTTTCTTTCATCTCTTCCATCCATTCTCTAGCAAGAAACTTAAGGTACGTCTCATTTATCCTTATATTGTGTACACCACCTCGACCTATGTTGGTTATTGTCTTCTCATAGGGTTAAATACGTATTTGACATGGTTATAATTGTCATTAATTATATAGAATGAATTCCTTACATAATAGGGCTATTGAAATGGGTGTCGAGCCTCAGGGATTATGGTCTGAATGAGTTGGTATACATAATAAATTCTAATTAAATTTTAAAGAATAGAATTATGATATTTACATCTAAATTAACTAAAGAGACAATTAAAATAAAAGAAGAGAAAATAGAGAGTGTAGAAAATATGAGATAAATCTAGGGTTATTGACTTCACCACTAACTTCACAATCAATGGCCAATTGAACTAACTATGGGGAATTATATCATGCATAAGTGGTGTCGGTGGCTACAAGTTCACCTTCATCTGTCAAGAAGATAACATAAGATTAAGGCTAAGTCAAGGACTATCTTCGATAGGCATCGGTCATCTGCCTAACTATTCTACTCTAGGGTGCAACATGGTCCATCTTCTCTAGGCAAAATCCATCAAAGCTTTTAATGATATATTAAATGAAAACTATTATGTAATAATCACTCTCATAATAATAGAAAATAAGAGAGATTGAGTTCAATAACAATAATTAAATATCTAAGACAAGATAAGAAATCATTGAAACTGAATTTATAAGACTTTTATTGCTCAATTCTACAAGAAAAATCCTCTAAATTACACACTCTATGCATAAATATAAAAATTCCCAATAATTAAAACAATCAAACCATTGGTGCTTAGTTAGGGCTACATCAAAACTCCAGTAGATGAACTAGCCGCTAATGGCAGAAGAAGAAGCCTCAACGGTTGAGGAAGAAGACATCATCTCCATGGAAGTATTGCTACGCCTTGTTCTCCAATGATTCTCCACTTCAAAAGCTCTTCAAAGCTACTGCCAAGCCACCTCAATAAAGGCCTAATTTGTCACTTTTAATAGCTAAGAGAATATGAAGAGTCCCCACCTAATTAGGAGACAATTAAGGTTTTTCGCAAGCCATAATCAGGTGGGTTTTTCTATTAACTTTCGACCTAGAGTTTGACCCACTAGAAGTCTGATTCACAAAATTTACGTGAAATACAAAAGTGTCCAGAATCGCATTTCATTCAACTTATAAAGGAATTGAGTTAATTTGACACTTGAAAATAAAATTTACGGGCCGTTTCCAAAATGAGATTAAAACTGTGTTATGAAATACCCTTCAACAGTTATAATTCTCTTGGGCCACTTCCTTAGGCTAATTTGAGTTGAAATATGGAGTTAAATGGATCCACTTGATGTAGGCTTCATATAACTCTCTTGAATGTCATCTTTAAAAGTCCAGAATTATGGTTTTAACTGAAATAATCATTAAGGCTCTGAAAATACAGAAAACACTAAAACGAAGTAAAATCACAAATAATCTATCACTGAGAGAATAAAATATACAATTAAGAGGCTAGAAAGCACAACATTCAACGCTGATCAGACCCCAAACTTACATATTGTTAGTCCCTTAACAATAGAATAAAATAAAACTAAAACAAAGGAAACTAATTAAACACTAACTAAACCACCCAACTCCTCTTTCGTGGAAGAAACGACAGAATTTAGCATATGCAACAAGCCTTTAAACCCTTAGGTCCCCCCTAGTGGATGAGTATAGTCTCATGAGGGTTTCCAGAAATATTACCTACGACATTCAAAATTTATGTTTAAACATTAAAAAAGAAGAAGATTATAATATATAGTTACAAACTTGCATTCAAGAATAATTTCAAACTTCTAAATTCCATAATTTAAAGCAATGGTCCCCTTCCATAATTCACATCAATATATCTCAAAGTAACCAACTCAAGTTCCCTCGTGAAAAGTGAACTAGCAGTCATCTCATTTGGCATAACCCAGCTCCGAATATATTAAGTCACATACCCCTTCAACTCACTAGCTCCCCTTATTAAACTCATACTTCCAAACATGAATACATGACCTTTTCCCTTCTCTTTTTTCTCATTATTTTTTTTCATTGCTTTATTCGTTGTGCAATGTCTTAGTCTATTAAGCTCTCTAAAAGATCCAAGTAGCAAATTTCAGTCAATGACTCCCAAACCAGATGGCTTTAGGGAACTAGGTGTCAAGACACCCTGAAAAACCTAATAACTCGAATCAGTCAGTCTACAAATCAAGACAACCAATGCTCATTGATTCGTGTGTGAGTGTGACTCAAAAAGTATACCAATTAAAATTTTCCACACTTCGCAATAGAACGAATTCTTTGCAGAATAGGGCTATCGAAAGGAATGGGTATCGTACCTCAGGGATTATGTTCTGACGAGTTGGAACACAGAACTAATTCTAATTAAATTTATAAGAAAAGAATTCTGATTTTTAACTAATTAAAAAGATAAAATAAAATAAATCAAAGGTAAACAGATAATGAAGATAATAAGAGAGAAACCTAGGGTGTTTGACTTCACCACTAACTCCACAATCAATGGTCAATTGAATCAACTATAGGGGAATTACATCATGCATAAGTGGTGTCGGTGGCTACAAGCACACCTTCATCCGTCAAGAAGATAACATATGATTAAGGCTAAGCCATGGACTATCTTCGATTGGCATGGGCCATCTGCCTAACTACTCTAATCTAGGGTGCAGTATGGTTCATCTTCTCTAGGCATAATCCATCAAAGCTCATAATAATATATTCAGTGATTACCATTATGTAATAATCTCTCTCATGATCACAGAAAACAAAAGAGATTGAGTTCAATAACAACAACTAAATATCTAAGACAAGATAAGAAATCATTGAGATTGAATTTACAAGACTTTTATTGCTCAATTCATTAATAAGAATCCTCACAATTACACAATCTATGCATGTATATAAAGGTCCCCAATAATTAAAACAATCAAACCATTGATGCTTTGTTAGGGCTACATCAAAACCCTAGTGGATGAACTAGCCGCTCATGGTAGAAGAAGAAGCTTCAACTGTTGAGGAAGAAGACATCATCTTTCTGAATTACGCGTATGACTTCGTTCTCCAATGGCTCTGCAATATGTTTCTGTTCTCTTCAGCCCTCTCAGACTCTCCAATCTCTGTGTAAGCTCTTTCTCTTCAGCCTCCAAGTCTTCCTTTTATTCCCCAAGAGAATTCACCAAAGTCCTAATCCAATTAGGAATTAATTAGGGTTTCCCGCAGCACTAATCAGGTGGGTTTTTCCTGCTGACTTTGGCCCAACTTTTGACCCACTAGAAGTCCGATTTACGGAATTTTCGTGAAATACAAAAGTGTGCAGAATCAAATTTCGTTCAACCCCACGCGGAAATAATGTCGATTTGAGGCTCGGAAATAAGACTTCTGGTCCGTTTTCCAAAACGGGATTAAGACTGCATTATGCGCAGATTTGGGCTTCAGGCCCGAAACCTTCTTAAGCAGTTGTAATTCTCTTGGACCTCTTCCTTGGGCTGATTTGAGTTAAAATAAATGGTTGAGTGAATCTCCTTGATGTAGGCTTCATCTCACCATCTTGGATGTCTTCTTTAAAAGCCCAAAATCACGGTTTTAACTGAAATAATTATTAAGGCCCTGAAAATACAGAAAACACTAAAACAAAGTAAAATCACAAAATAATCTATCACTAAGAGAATAAAATACATAAGTTAAGAGGCCAGAATGCGTAACATTCAACGCCTATCACACCCCCAAACTTACATATTGCTAGTCCCTTAGCAATAGAATAAAACAAAACTAAAATAAAGAAACTACTAAACATTAACTAAACTACCTAACTCCACTTTCGTGGGAGAAACGATTGCATTTAGCATATGCAACAAGCCTTTAAACCCCTAGGTTCCCCCTAGTGGACGAGTATAGTCTCGTGAGGGTTTCCAGAAATGTTACCCACAAACATTCAAAATTCTGTTTCAACATTAATCCAAGAAGAAGATTACCATACATAGTTACAAACTTGTATTCAAGAATAATTTTAAACTTTCAAATTCCACAATTCAAATCAATGGTTCCCATGCATAATTCACATCAACATATATCAAAGTAATCAACTCTAGCTCCCTCGTGTAAAGTGAACTAGCAGTCCTCTCATGTAGCATAACCAAGTTCTGAATCTATTAAGGCACATACCCCTTCAACTCACTAGCTCCCCTTATTGAAATCGTACTTCCCAACATGCATACATGACTTTTTCATTTTTTTTTTCATCATTCTTTTTTTCCATTGCTTTATTGGTTGTGCAATGTCTTGATCTATTAAGCTTTCTGAAAGATCCATGTAGCAAGCTTTCAGTCAGTGACTCCCAAACCAGATGGCTTTAGGGCACTAGGCTTTAAGATACCCTGAAGACCTAATTACTCGAATCAGTCAGGCTACAAATCAAGACAACCAATGCTCCTCTTTTCTCACCCTTTCACTTTTGACGCGAACACTCCGTGCTTCCTGAGGCATAGAGGCCCGGTTACTCATGAAAAGGATCAAATTGATTTGCTTATTCATCACATTCTTTTTTTTTCTTTTTTCTTTTTTTTTCTTTTTCATTGAAGTCAAGTAACACATTATCGGTACTCATTCTCAAGAGATACTAATTAATATCAAGCATATGTAACTCAATAACTCAAAACCAAAGTCTATACCCCATAAGACTATGCTAGTGTGTCTGTGCATGTAAGGAAACTACAATTAATCACTTCAAAACATGTTATTGCAAACCATGATTCAAACCACTTAATTTAAATCACAGTTTTCAAAAATTTCAAACATACTCAAAAATTGCAAGTTAAGCACCTACATAAGGTATTAATCCTTTGAATCATGTCAAAACATTCTATCTAAAAACAAAACAAAATAAAATAAAATAAACAAACTACGAAAATAAAATAAAATCCTAATACAAAAAGAATTTCACACAAATTTCCCCCCATATTCCAATAAAGCACACAAATAGGCATCGCCTCACCCCCAAACTTAAACTGTACATTGTCCTCAATGTACTACCCAATTAAAGCATAGAGAAGAGTAAGAACAATGGTACCAGGACCAAGGAGTAGTGGCAAGAAAATAGAGCACATCACTAGCATGAAGGCAAGGCAAGCACACCCCCAAACTTGGATGATTCAACCTGTCAAAACAAACCACTATACCCCAAAGATCAAGTGAAAATAGTATGGGTGAAAATAAATATGAAAGAGAAAAATCCTAAAAAAAAAATAATAAAATTTTTTCATTTTTCAAAATTTTTTTTTTTTTTTTTTTTTTTTTTTTTTTTTTTTTTTTATAAACATCTAACTAAAAAAAACTAAACAGAAAAACTAAAAATAAAATAATATACAAAAGATGGTTACCTTCCTGTCAAGGATGTGGTGGTGACTGAGCATCCGGGTCTAAGTTTGCTTGGCGCATCAGTGCACGCATCATCCTCCGCATCTCTAGTTGCTCTTGGCGAGTGTCACGAAAGTGATCCGCCATCTCTGCTCTCATTGCACCAAACTGTGCGGAGACCTCTGTCTGTAAGGTGCCAAACTGAGCTGTCAGCCCAGCAATCTGCCCTTCTAAGTATTGATAATCATGGCCACCAGTCTGTGCATGCACTTCCTCTTCCTCTGCCTCCATCTCCTCTGGATCATCTACCGGTGGTGGCACATCTACATGCTCTCCTCCTTGGGCCACCCGAGATACCTCACCAGGCGCTGCTATGACTCTCTGGTGCATATGAGATCGACTCAAGTTCCAGTCATGCGTGCCATAATGAAGATCATGTGGAAAGGCAAGCTCGTCCTCGTGGACTGCATACCCCTGTGTTACAAGCAACTGGTGAATAATAGTGGGGAATGGAAACTCCCAGTCACTTGCACTGTCTGGTACTTTGGCCACAACCTTGGAATAGAATTTCTCCATCTGGCCCCAGACAATCTGTGGGAATGACAGCCAATGCCCAAAATGTATGGCATATAAGGCTCTGAGGAACTCTTGACGTCTTTCGGTTTTATGTCCAATTGGACATACATTCTTGAGTAGCACAGCGTCAAGGAACCATAAATGATTTGGCATTGAAGACTTTGAAGCTGCATTCCTTTTCGGCCCGGAGAATTGGTTGGCACACAATCGTGCAACCACATTGCCCACCGACAACTCGTCGGGTAAAGGAGTGTAGATATGAGATAAATCAGCTGGGCATTCATGAGGACAACCCATGGCAATGGCAATGGATGACATGTCAACTCGAACTATTGTTCCATCTATGGAAGAAGTAAGCACATCCCGCTCATCAGGTTTTGGTATTAAGTTTTGATAAAATACCTTGACAAGCCTCGGGTAAATAGTAGATGAGAGTGGAACAAAAATGGATGCAGACCGACGACGACGGATGTCGGAAACCCCCCATCGTGTCTCGGGAAACATACCATAAAGTTCGGCTATGTCAAACGTTGTTTCATAGTTCAACGCCCTTGGATGCCATCTCTCTTGAATACCGTCTCGGCGAGATCGTGAAGAACCTGTGGTCGGATCATTCCTCGCTCGGCGAGGATTACGTGAACTTGAAGCATCTTGGTGACTTGCTCTCTTTGGTGCCATAGAAGTAGAAAAAGTGTAGTTGAGGAATTAAATCGAACACTTGGTGTGCACAATTCTTTTGTAACCTTCAACCTCCTTTTTCCGGCAATTTTTCCACCCAAATCGAACAAGTAATTGCACCAAATTGATCCCCCAAACTTGGTCTTCAAAAGCCCTCAAAAAGATTTGAACAATTTCTTCAAGGAAAAACTTCACTTACTTTGATGTTGAACTTGAAAAAGTGTGAGCTTCCTTTGAGAACTAGTGATTTTTGATCTTCTTTGATGTTGAAGTTGATGTTGATCAATGTTGAATCCTTGTATAATAATCACTAATTGAAGAAATTAGTTTTCCGGATGATGTAGGACTTGAATTGGAGTTCAAAGAGGCTTAGGATGCATGTAGGAGCAATATAGGAGGAGTGGGTGTCCATATATAAGGAGGACTCTCGGCCAGCCCATGTTTTGGGCTTGGGCGATCGATCCCCCCTAGGATGGGCGATCGATCGCCCACCTGCTGGTGGGTGATTTCTTGAAAAACAATGGGGCGATCGATCCCCCTTAAATGGGGCGATCGATCCCCCTTCTGATGCCCTGTTGGACCCTCCATCGCCCAAGGTCGACCGAGACTTGATATTTTTGAGTCTCCATCGCCCAAGGTCGACCGAGAGCACGATTTTTCACCCGTCTTGAGTCCGAATACCTCGGTACACCTCTTGGCATCCTCCGGAAGCAACTTATACATCAAAAACTCAAAGAAAAAACATTAAAACACAACTAGAATTGAAGAAAAACCTAAGAAAACTAGAATCAAAAATTAAAATTAAAGAAAACTAAACGAAATAAAGTATAGAAATACATACAAAACCTACTATTTAACGTCCGTAGGAGACGATTGACTCTCCGAAGGGATTAAGTCGGATAGATGGGATCCGTCAAGTCGACGGACTCCACGTCTCTTCTTGGCACACATCCTTCCACACAATGCTTCAACCTTTGGCCATTGACTTTCATCAAAGTATTATCTCTAAAGCTTCGAATTTCCACGGCACCATGAGGAAAAACCGAAATCACTTGGAATGGTCCATCCCACCTTGAACGCAATTTTCCGGGGAACAACCGAAGCTTGGAATTGAAGAGCCACACTTTATCACCTGGAGAGAAGGACTTTCGTGAGATGTGTCGATCATGAAATGCTTTCGTCCTCTCCTTGTAAATTCGTGAACTTTCATAAGCATCACGTCTAAACTCTTCTAATTCATTCAATTGCAACTTCCTCTCTTCCCCAGCTCTTTTTGCATCGAAATTGAATTTTCGAATTGCCCAAAGTGCCTTGTGCTCAATCTCGACTGGAAGATGACATGCTTTCCCATACACTAACCGATATGGTGACATACCGATAGGGGTCTTGTAAGCAGTCCGATACGCCCATAGTGCTTCGCTCAGTCGTAACGACCAATCTCTTCTATCTGGTCTCACTGTCTTCTCGAGAACATGCTTAATTTCTCGATTGGACAGCTCTACTTGCCCACTTGTTTGGGGATGATAAGGCGTTGCCACCTTATGTGTCACTGAATATTTAGCAAGCAAACCTCTCAAGAATTTATTGCAAAAGTGAGTACCACCATCACTGATCAAGGCTCGAGGAATTCCAAATCGACTCAGAATATTCTCATGCATGAATTTGATTACCACCTTGTGATCATTGGTTCGAGTTGCAATGGCCTCCACCCACTTGGAGACATAATCCACTCCAACCAGAATATATTCGTAGCCAAAAGAAGGTGGAAAGGGTCCCATAAAATCAATTCCCCAAACATCAAAAATCTCCACCACCAGAATGGGGCTCATTGGCATCATATCACGTCTTGACATTGAACCCAATCTTTGACAACGATCACAAGTCTTACAGAAAACATATGCATCGTGAAATAGAGAAGGCCAAAAGAATCCGCATTGAAGTACTTTTGCCGCTGTTTTCCTTGCACTGAAGTGGCCTCCACATGCCAATGAGTGGCAGAACTTGAGAATATCTTGAAACTCATGGTCTGGGACACATCGCCGAATGATCTGATCTGGACAATATTTAAATAACTCTGGATCCTCCCAAAAGTAATGATGCACTTTAGAGAAAAATCGATCACGTTCTCGCTTGGTCCAGTCTTTTGGCACCTTTCCCGTGGCTAAATAGTTCACAATATCAGCATACCATGGTGTGGAGTTGTCGGACACTCCAAACAATTGCTCCCTCTGCAGTGTTTTGGAAAGTGTAGTGCATACAGAAGTTACCACCATGGTAGAAATTTGATCTTCAAACACCTTCTTCTCCTTCTGTTTTTCTTGCACTCTTACTTCATCTACAGATTCAATCACCTCTTCAGAGTCCATGAAGAAAACATCAGTCTGGTCTGGAGGATTCTCAACAGCATTGAAAATATTAAGTTTAACCTTCATGTTGCCAAAGGAAATATCCATGATCCCTGACCTACAATTTATGCAAGCATCAGCAGTAGCTAAGAAAGGTCGACCAAGGATCACAGGAATGTGCCTCTTCGGATTGTGAACCGGCTCAGTGTCAAGTACAATGAAATCAACAGGAAAGTAGAACTTGTCCACTTTAATGAGCACATCTTCTATGATTCCTCGGGGTTGCTTTGTTGATCTGTCTGCAAATTGTAATACCACCGAGGTAGGCTTCAATTCTCCCAAGCCTAATTGTAAGTAAACTGAATAGGGTAGCAAATTCACACTTGCACCCAAATCAAGAAGAGCTTTATCCACATGGTGCTCCCCAATAATGCATGAGATAGTTGGAGCACCAGGATCTTTGTACTTGGGAGGAGTACACTGCTGAATTATTGAACTTACTTGTTGTGGCAGCATTACTTTCTTTGGCACATGGCTTTTAGAACGCCTTTTCTGAGTGCACAAGTCCTTCAAAAATTTTGCATAAGGAGGAATTTGCTTGATGGCATCAAGGAGTGGCAAATTAATCTTCACTTGGCGAAACACCTCCATCATGTCATGCAGCTTGTCCCCTTGCTTCCCCAATTTAGATGCTTCAAGAAAACGTTGTGGGAAAGGAGCCTTGGGCTCATAAGGAATTTCAGCACTTGGACTTGTGATCACTTTTTCTTCTTCTTTCTTCTCACCCACCTTATTGTCAATTATTTTCCCACTTCTCAAAGTGGTAATGGCTTGAACTTGCTCATGGTGTGGGTTGCTTGTGGAAGCTTGCATCCCTCTTGGATTAGCAATTGGTTGACTAGGGAGCTTCCCTTCTTCTCTTCTACTCAATGAAGTAGCAAGCTGTCCAAACTGAGATTCCAATTTGGCAATGGATTGAGAATGCGAGTGCACTAGCTGAACTGTAGATTGTACTGTTGCTGCAGTAGCTTGCACTGTTTCTATAAGAGAATCAAGCTTGTCAAATTTAGACAAGGTAAGAGTCAGCTTGTCTTCAATAGCAGAAATTCTTTGGGCCATAGGACTTTGTGTTTGATATTGTTGTTGAGGCACAAAAGTCCTAGGTTGATATGATGGTTGCATTGCTGCCCCTTGGTTACTGTAAGAAAAACCAGGATGATTCCTCCATGTGGGATTGTAAGTATTACCTCGTGGAGGATTCATTGGTCCAGTGAAAGTAGCTTGAACTTGCTCATGTTGAATATCAGAAAATTGCCCCATTGAAGGACAATTGCTCACATTATGCATAGGACTAGAGCAGAATTCACAAGGGCCTAGCAATGAAGAATTTGAAGCAGAAGGAGTTTGATTGGCAGCCATAATTGCTGCTACCTTCTGTGCAATTAAATCAATATCAGTTGGCATAGCTTCTGAAGCACCAACCTCAAAAATCCCATCAGTCTTCCTGGTAGTGGCAGGTCTGCTAGAACGAGTAGAGGACACATGTTGTAGAGAGTTGTCACTAAGATTTTCAAATAAGGTCCATGCCTCTTCTTCACTCTTCAACATAAAAGTACCTCCACATGACGCATCAACCATCTGTCTGTTGGCTTCTGTGAGCCCTTCATGAAAACTCTGCACTAGTTGCCACTTAGGAACTTGATGATGGGGACACTTCCTAAGAAGGTCCTTGAATCTTTCCCATGTCTCATAAAATTGTTCCCCCTCATGTTGGGAGAAACCAGTGATAGCACGTCTGAACTGATTGGTCTTCCCTATCGGAAAATACTTCTTGAGAAACTCATGTTGCATCTGAGTCCAAGTCGTGATAGAACCAGCCGGTAGGGAGTTGAACCAATACTTTGCTTTGTCTTTCAAAGAGAATGGAAAAAGTCTCATTCTGAAAGCATCTTCAGAGAAGTTGTGAATTTTTGTAGTTGAGCACACTTCAATGAAGTCATCCAGATGCTTGTAAGGGTCTTCTTGAGTCAGCCCAAAATAAGATGGTAGCATCTGAATAATGCTGGACTTGATCTCATAATTCTGTGCTGTGACATTGGGCAGTTGAAAACCTGCTGGCGAGGTATATGTCTCAGGAACATAGTAGTCCCTAAGCAATCTAGCTCTTTCTCCATCAGCATTAGGAACAAGGTTATTATTCCTCTCTTCTGCCATGTCTTCAATTATTTCTTCCTCTTGCACACTGGTGTCAACAGGGATGTTCCTCTGTTGTCTAAGAGTACGTTCAGGCTCAGGATCAAGAGGTATCAAAGGATCAGCCACAGAACGACGACCTTGCATATATTACCAAAAGCACCTGAAAAGAAAACAAAAACAAGAATAAAAATAAAATATAAAAATTTCCTAAACTAAAAATCCAATTAAAACTAATTCTGTAAAATCCAATCAATCAAATAGATAATCCCCGGCAACGGCGCCAAAAATTGATTCGTGTGTGAGTGTGACTCAAAAAGTATACCAATTAAAATTTTCCACACTTCGCAATAGAACGAATTCTTTGCAGAATAGGGCTATCGAAAGGAATGGGTATCGTACCTCAGGGATTATGTTCTGACGAGTTGGAACACAGAACTAATTCTAATTAAATTTATAAGAAAAGAATTCTGATTTTTAACTAATTAAAAAGATAAAATAAAATAAATCAAAGGTAAACAGATAATGAAGATAATAAGAGAGAAACCTAGGGTGTTTGACTTCACCACTAACTCCACAATCAATGGTCAATTGAATCAACTATAGGGGAATTACATCATGCATAAGTGGTGTCGGTGGCTACAAGCACACCTTCATCCGTCAAGAAGATAACATATGATTAAGGCTAAGCCATGGACTATCTTCGATTGGCATGGGCCATCTGCCTAACTACTCTAATCTAGGGTGCAGTATGGTTCATCTTCTCTAGGCATAATCCATCAAAGCTCATAATAATATATTCAGTGATTACCATTATGTAATAATCTCTCTCATGATCACAGAAAACAAAAGAGATTGAGTTCAATAACAACAACTAAATATCTAAGACAAGATAAGAAATCATTGAGATTGAATTTACAAGACTTTTATTGCTCAATTCATTAATAAGAATCCTCACAATTACACAATCTATGCATGTATATAAAGGTCCCCAATAATTAAAACAATCAAACCATTGATGCTTTGTTAGGGCTACATCAAAACCCTAGTGGATGAACTAGCCGCTCATGGTAGAAGAAGAAGCTTCAACTGTTGAGGAAGAAGACATCATCTTTCTGAATTACGCGTATGACTTCGTTCTCCAATGGCTCTGCAATATGTTTCTGTTCTCTTCAGCCCTCTCAGACTCTCCAATCTCTGTGTAAGCTCTTTCTCTTCAGCCTCCAAGTCTTCCTTTTATTCCCCAAGAGAATTCACCAAAGTCCTAATCCAATTAGGAATTAATTAGGGTTTCCCGCAGCACTAATCAGGTGGGTTTTTCCTGCTGACTTTGGCCCAACTTTTGACCCACTAGAAGTCCGAGTTACGGAATTTTCGTGAAATACAAAAGTGTGCAGAATCAAATTTCGTTCAACCCCACGCGGAAATAATGTCGATTTGAGGCTCGGAAATAAGACTTCTGGTCCGTTTTCCAAAACGGGATTAAGACTGCATTATGCGCAGATTTGGGCTTCAGGCCCGAAACCTTCTTAAGCAGTTGTAATTCTCTTGGACCTCTTCCTTGGGCTGATTTGAGTTAAAATAAATGGTTGAGTGAATCTCCTTGATGTAGGCTTCATCTCACCATCTTGGATGTCTTCTTTAAAAGCCCAAAATCACGGTTTTAACTGAAATAATTATTAAGGCCCTGAAAATACAGAAAACACTAAAACAAAGTAAAATCACAAAATAATCTATCACTAAGAGAATAAAATACATAAGTTAAGAGGCCAGAATGCGTAACATTCAACGCCTATCACTCATCTTCTCTCACCCTTTCACTTTTGACGTGAACACTCTATGCTTCCTGAGGCATAGAGGGCCGGTTACTCATGAAAATAATTAAATTGATTTGTTATTCATCACATACTTTCCTTTTTTTTCTCCCTTTTTTCTCATTGAAGTCAAGTAAAACACATCATCGGTACTCATTCTCAAGGGATAACAATTAATATCATGCATATGTAACCTAATAACTCAGAGCCAAAGTTTATACCCCACAAGATTATACTAGTGTGTTTGTGCAGGTGAGGAAACTAAAACCAATAACCCCAAGACATGTCAATGCAAACCATGATTAAAACCACTTAATTCAAATCACAGTGTCCAAAATTTTAAAACATACCCAAAAATTACAAGCTAAGCACCTACATAAAGTACTAATCCCTTGAAAAATGTAAAAACATCCTAACTAAAAATAAAACAAAAGAAAATAAACAAATAAAAACTCAGAAAATAAAATAACCAAAAATCCTAAAACAAGAAGATTTTCATAAAAAATTTCCCCCATTGCAATAAAACATATAAAAAGGCATCGTCTCACCCCCAAACTTAAACTGTACATTGTCCTCAATGTACATCCAATAGTAGCATAGAGAATGGTTAGAACGATGTTACCATGATCATAGAGTAGTGACAAGAAAATAACACAAACCAGTAGCATGAAGGCAATGCAGGCATTCCCCCGAACTTGGATGCTTTAACCTGTCAAAACAAACCACTATACCCCACTGATCAAATGAAATAATATGGGTGAAAATAAATATGAAACAGAAAAATAAAAACAATAATTTTTTTTAAACTGAATAAAAAAACAATAACAAAATTAAAATAAATAAAAATCAAAATAAAACTAAAAATACAAAAGATTGTTACCTCCGAAAAATCAAGGAGAAGGTGGTGTCGGAGCATCAGGGTTAAGTCCAGAATGGAGAGTCAAATCAACCAAAGAGTCCACAATTGATGTGGCTAAACTCGGATTATATTGTAAGCTTAATTTTGCCCCTTTTTTATCAAAATATAATTTAACCACTCACAAGAGCACGAATCTTTGTAGATAAGGTTCTATATAGAGGGTATCGATCCCACGAGGACTAGTAGCAATTGTCTTAAAGAAATATTAATTCCACTTTAATCTTAAAAACAGGTTTTTGAATTTTTGTTTATAAACTATTGCATGAATGAAATGACAATAAAATTAAAGAGTAAAGGATGGGAGAGAGAACTAGGGTTGGTTTCCACTGCTAGCCATTCACATGTTCATAAGTGTAGCAAGCATGGGATTCATTAATTAAATGCCTAACAATGTCATTAGGCTTGTGACCTCAATGACATATCAAAAGATCAATGTGTTTGTCCACCTATCATAATCCATCTTCAATAAGCATAGCTCTTCAACCTAACTAACTATCTAATTACCCTACTCTCTAAGTGAACCTACATGCATCCAAGCTACCTTATCTTGGCATGGTTTATACATACAAACACAACACATTCATTTAAACACCATTATCTAGCCATCATTTGCACTTCTTGTGGAATATGCAAATGTTGTGCACTCAAATAATAAAATCTACTCTAAGACAAGAATAAACTCCAAATCAAATAAATATATAGAAGAAATGTATTAGTGTACATAATCACTAGGCTAAATAATCAACATTTAATTACAAATCCCAAGAGTTACAAAGATGAACAAGTTTACATGGCTAGGGGCTTCAACAACACCCTAGTATGGAAGTTAGTTGCTCATGGTTGCCTTGCACTCTTCCATTGATGGAGAAGATGAAGCTTCTTGGTCTGGTTCAGCTCCTTCTCCTCTCTCCCGAAAGTGTCTGTCTCTCTTCGTCTGATGTGTGTTGAGAGATTTATCTATATGAGATATGTGTGGCTTTTTGGTGCTTTAAGGCTTCCTTTTTCAACCTTGGGGCCCACCATATATATATATATATATATTGATGTCGGTTAAACTATGATTAAAATGTAAGCTTAATTTTGCCCTTTTTATCAAAATATAATTTAACCACTCGCAAGAGCACGAATCTTTGTAGATAAGGTTCTATATAGAGGGTATCGATCCCACGAGGACTAGTCGCAATTGTCTTAAAGGAAGATTAATTCTACTTTAATTCTAAAAATAGATTTTTGAATTTGTGTTTATAAACTATATCATGAATGAAATGACAAGAAAAATAAATAGTTTAAAGTTAGGAGAGAGAACTAGGGTTGGTTTCCACCACTAGCCATTCACATGTTCATAAGTGTAGCACATATGGGATTCATTAATTAAATGCGTAACAATGTCATTAGGCTTGTGACCTCAATGATATATCAAAAGATCAATGTGTGTGCTAACCTATCATAATCCATCTTCAACAAGCATAGCTCTTCAACCTAAATAACTACCTAATTACCCTACTCTCTAAGTGAACACTACATGCATCCAAACTACCTTGTCTTGGCATGGTCTATACAAGCAAACATCACACATTCATTTAAGCACCATTATCTAGCCATCAATTGTACTTCTTGTGGAATATGCAAATGTTGTGCATTCAAGTGACAAAATCTACTCTAAGACAAGAATAAATTCCAAATCAAATGAATATATAAGAGATGTATTTGTGTATATAATCACTAGGCTAAATAATCAACATTTAATTACAAATCCCAAGAGCTACAAAGATGAACAAGTTTACATGGCTAGGGGTTGAAACCAACACCCTAGTATGGAAGTTAGTTGCTCATGGTTGCCTTGCACTCCTCCATTGATAAAGAAAGTGAAGTTTCTTGGTCTGGTTCAGCTTCTCTTCTTCCTCTCCCGAAGGTCTCTCTTTAAGTATTCTGATGTGTGTTGAGAGATATGAGATATGTGTCGCTTTTGGTGCTTTTAGGCTTCTTTTCCAACCTTGGGGCCCACCATATATATATATATATATATATATATCACTATATATATCTATTGCATTAATAAGGCCCCCAAGAGTCTTGTTCAAGTCAGACAATCCCCCTAAGTCGTGCAAAAACGGGAATTTTGTTGCAACTGGGAGAGCAGGTGAGCAAGTGGCCAAGTGGATTCTGCAGAATCTCGATCAATCGAGATTGGATCTCGATTGATCGAGATTTCGATCAATCGAAATGAGATCTCGATTGATCGAGATCAACATCTCGATTGATCGAGATGCCTTTGCTGCATTTTCTAATTTTTCTCTTGAACTGCAATAAGCTTCAAACTTTGCTCCATTTACTCCAATACCTGCAAAACATCAAAAACACAAAAATACCGTAAACGTATCTCGGTAAACGCAAAAACGGAACTAACATATACAATAAAGAGGGTTCAAATGCATAGAATTGAACACTTATCACACCCCGAAACTTACATATTGCTAGTCCCTTAGGAATACGATATTACAAAAATGAAATTAACTATCTTATACAAAAGTTTAATCATGCTCAGTCATCAACTAGATAAAGGGCGATCATCCTTTCATTTCACATTTGGCAAATGCAACAAGTATTACAGAACTATGTGGTCATTAGCAAAAATAGACTTTCACAAGCTATAAATAAACGACAGTCCCCACATAATGGCCAGCCCGAACAAACATAACAATTCCAACCCCAAAATCCTCTTTGAAAAGTGAACATGCATTCTAACGCGTGGCTTTTGTCATATTTGGAGAAAAAATGAACAAATCTGTTCTTAAGGGAAAAACTCATTGAAAATGCTCGACACAGCCGTTCATTATCATAAAACATTCATGATTGCTCATGTGCGGATGACCGTGCAATGCTTAGCTCTTTTTGCTTTCTTGTAAGCCCATGTAGCGGCGTTGGGCCAATGACTCCCAAACCAATTGGTTTTAGGGCACTAGGTGAAGAAGCATGATGTGGTCGGAACTAAATTATATTGTAAGCTTAATTTTGCCCTTTTTATCAAAATATAATTTAACCACTCGCAAGAGCACGAATCTTTGTAGATAAGGTTCTACATAGAGGGTATCGATCCCACGAGGACTAGTCGCAATTGTCTTAAAGGAAGATTAATTCTACTTTAATTCTAAAAACAGGTTTTTGAGTTTTGTTTATACACTATTGCATAAATGAAATAACAAGAAAAGTAAAGAGTTTAAAGTTGGGAGAGAGAACTAGGGTTGGTTTCCACCACTAGCCATTCACATGTTCATAAGTGTAGCAAACATGGGATTCATTAATTAAATGCCTAACAATGTCATTAGGCTTGTGACCTCAATGACATATCAAAAGATCAATGTGTGTGCTAACCTATCATAATCCATCTTCAACAAGCATAGCTCTTCAACCTAAATAACTACCTAATTACCCTACTCTCTAAGTGAACACTACATGCATCCAAACTACCTTGTCTTGGCATGGTCTATACAAACTAACATCACACATTCATTTAAACACCATTATCTAGCCATCATTTGCACTTCTTGTGGAATATGCAAATGTTGTGCATTCAAGTGCAAAATCTACTCTAAGACAAGAATAAATTCCAAATCAAATGAATATATATAAGAGATGTATTTGTGTAGATAATCACTAGGCTAAATAATCAACATTTAATTACAAATCCCAAGAGCTACAAAGATGAACAAGTTTACATGGCTAGGGGTTGAAACCAACACCCTAGTAGAAGAGTTAGTTGTTCATGGTTGCCTTGCACCCTTCCATTGATGAAGAAAGTGAAGCTTCTTGGTCTGGTTCAGCTTCTCCTCTTCCTCTCCCGAAGGTCTCTCTGGTTCTTCTCCTGTGTCTTCAGAGATCTGAGATATGTGTGGCTTTTGGTGCTTTTGGGCTTCTTTTTCTACCTTGGGGCCCACCATATATATATATATATATATCATTATATATATCTCTTGTATCAAGAAGGCCTTCAAAAGTCTTGTTCAAGTCAGACAATCCCCCTAAGTCGTGCAAAAAGGGGGATTTTGTTGCAAGTGGGAGAGCAGGTGAGCAAGTGGCCAAGTGGGCTCTGCAGAATCTCGATTGATCGAGATTTCGATCAATCGAAATGAGATCTCGATCAATCGAAATGAGATCTCGATCAATCGAGATTTTGATTAATCGAGATCAACATCTCGACTGATCGAGATGCCTTGGGCTGCATTTTCTGATTTCTTCTCTTGACTGCAGAAAGCTTCAAACTTTGCTCCATTTACTCCAATACCTGCAAAACATCAAAAACACAAAAATACCGTAAACATATCTCGGTAAATGCAAAAACGGAACTAACGTATGCAATAAAGGGGTTCAAATGCATAGAATTGAACACTTATCACACCCCCAAACTTACATATTGCTAGTCCCTTAGCAATACAATATTACAAAAATGAAATCAACTATCGTATACAAAAGTTTAATCATGCTCAGTCATCAACTAGATAAAGGGCGATCATCCGTTCATTTCACAATTGGCAAATGCAACAAGTATTACAGAACTATGTGGTCATTAGCAAAAATGGACTTTCACAAGCTATAAATGAACGACAGTCCCCACATAATGGCCAGCCCAAACAAACATAACAATTCCAACCCCAAAATCCTCTTTGAAAAGTGAACATGCATTCTAACGTGTGGCTTTTGTCATATTTGGAGAAGAAAATGAACAAATCTGTTTTTAAGAGAAAAACTCATTGAAAATGCTCGACACGGCTGTTCATTATCACAAAACATTCATGATTGCTCATGTGCGGATGACCGTGCAATGCTTAGCTCTTTTTGCTTTCTTGCAAGCCCATGTAGCGGCGTTAGGCCAATGACTCCCAAACCAATTGATTTATTAGGTGAAGAAGCACCCCTCGGACTTAATGACCGAGCTTACAAGGCGATGAGCGTAAGCAAGCCACCCGCTTATTATTGCTCAACCTTACACACTTTTACGCGAATATTCCCTGCTTTGCGGCATAGAAATCCGGTTTATTGAGTGAGAAGGCTTATTGCATATTTTTCTCTTTTTATTTCTTTTTTTTTACAACAACCGGAAGAACTTATTCTTTAAGTTGTTCAGATAAAAACAGAAATTTTCAAAAATTCTCCCTCAGACTTATACCCCACAATTTAAAATGCATGTGTGCGAATTTGTGCGGTTAAGGACAAATTTAGGGTAAGAACTATACGTGCTCGAATTTGGACAAAAATGTAGACCGTTCTAGCCTACTATAAAGCTTGCAAAAGTGCGGGTATTTACAATGTTAAAGTTCTTAACTACCTGCTGCATTTACCTCGGACATTTATTCAAATGACTTCCTTTAAAAAGCAAGACATCATGGCAAGCATGCAAAAATATCAAAAAGAAAAAAAAACTGCTCTACAATGACACTCAATATAATGACCAAACATTGCATGCGTATGCAGGTGGTATAGCATACCGCACCCCCAAACTTATATGCAACATTGTCCTTAATGTTTGGACTAGAAGAACAAGGAAAGAAGTTACCGGGATGGCAGAATGCGAGAAAAATGGTATTCCATAGCAGCGGTCATCTTGTAAATAAGGAAAACCTGCACAGAACACCAACTGGATACTACGAGCATTAAAAGGAACAAAAAATAGATAACGAGAATATAATGAAATAATTATGCACAAACAGATAATGCCAATATCACTGTATATCTAAGGGTCTGAACTAGTGTTTCCCAATTGTCTAAGAGGTCTATGCGATAAGATATTGACTATCCAGGTACGCTAACGTATAGCACGCAAAGGGGCTGCCTTTCTTTATTAACGCCATACTGTGTTGAAGCAATCTCAACAGTATTGGGAATCAAAACCAGGCGGTAATAAACGGAAATCATCAACTAAATCGCATATAACAATTAGACAAGTGGTACTACATACATAGTCAAAGTATAAAGAACTGATATATTGATAGAAAGCGAAAATAAAGACAATAAAGATAACACATAGTGTAAAATAAAATACAAATGTATTCCATATAGATGAAAATGAGTTTCGGTACAAAGTGTACATGTAGGTGGAATACTCAAAAAGACTAAACATGGCCAACATGGCCTATGAGCAATAAAGAAAGAAAAATACAGAAAGTAAAGCATAAAAGATGAATAAAATGCAGCTACTCGAGGGCGGGTGGTGGTGGTGGAGGCTCGGTGGGAGTAGAAGTGGAGGTGGAGGCTCGACCTGCGAACAGGAACTATAGGTCCTGCCGGAAGGCTCGGAACTCGTCTAAGATCGCTCTCTGACCCTGTGCCAGAGAAGAAATGTCCGTCCGAATGCCTGCCAGCTGACTCTGCGTCACCTGGACATGCTCGTCAAAACCCTGCTGGAGCCGCTCTATGTCAGCCGCCAGGCAGGAGTAGCCTATCGCTAAAATATCATACCGCTCTGCAGCCACATCCATCTCCTCCTCCTCCATCTCCTCGTCATCGGACTCACCCTCTACTGGCTCGCCCTCATCCGCCTCCACCGGGGCATCCATATCTACATCGTCTGGTGGATCACCCTGGTGGTCCTGTCGCTCTAAGTGTCGCCTCACCCGCTCCCACTGAGTAGATGTGAAGCGGGTGGGAGGTGCCAACTGGATGTCAGTCTGACTGACCGGTATACTGGCACTGCTGAGAAAAGCGGTGATCAGGAAAGGGAAGGGAAGCCGCCAACTAGCTGCTCGCCTCATCCTCTTGTTGACAAGGCCGTCCTAGACTTTGTACATCTGCCCCCAGATTAGTGATGGGACAGAAAACCAAGTGCCCGTGTGGAAAGCATAGAGGCAATGGAGGAGGTCGCCCCTGCGCTCTGCCACGTACTGCAGCGGACACGCGTTCTTGATGAGAACGGTGTCCAGGAACCAGAATCTGCTCGGGCACATCGATTTGGACGTGCAGTTGTGACTGGGCATGGTAAACGCCCCGCCACACATGTCCATCACGATCGAGAACAGCGTCGTGTCTACTGGGAGTGCGGCACTGTAAAGTGGCTGACCGTCCGGGCCAACCATGTCCAGTGGCTGCTGGTGAGGGATGCCGAGCATATGCGCAATCCGGCTCGGTGTAATCGTAATCGTGATGGTGCCCACGACCGTCTGTAGTGTATCTGGCGCGGTGCAGGAGTAGGTCATGCAATCATAAAAGACCTGCACGAGGCGCTCGTGTGCCACGTCGGTGGGAGGCACACATAGCCGGTCGAGGCGACGCCTCCTGAGCTCGGCAACCATCCACACGGTGTTGGGACACCTCTTGAACTCTGCTAAGTCAAAAATCTGCTCCGGGTGGAACTTTCGAGACCCGAAGACTCGCCCGGGCACGTCTCGAACACAACCGGTGGCGTTCTTCACCCTCGCCATAGTCTCGGAACAGTCTGCACTTGATTCCAAAAATTACGTAAATAAAAGATAAATAAGAAGAAAGCTAAACTACGAATAAACTAAAAGAATAAAAATAAAAATGAAGTCCTAGTCCATGGTACTGACAAGAATGCAAAAAGTCGCTCTCAAAGAGGCAGTGTGAACGGATGCAACCGAAACGAAGGCGTCGTAGTTACACACCGTACACTAAGCATTTTAAACAAAAAGAATGCCAAATCTTACTCCTACATGAATTCCTACCCCCCAAAACCCACAAAATCTCATTACAGATATCGCAATCGCACCCATCCACCCCAACATCAACTAACTATGTTTATTACGCTGTAAAACTATCAAAAATGGTGAGAGAGTACACAAAATGTAGCCATGCATCACTTACCTCGAGAGGGAGAAGTTGAACGGCTCAAACAGAAGAAGATCCACTCGCAGCCGCGAAGAGAAGATCGCGCTAGTGCTAGCGGCGGCTTCGGACTGTGTCGGATGGCAGCGGATGATCGGGAATGGTAGATCGAGTGCTCGGGAGTGCTTGGAGAAGGCCTGGATCGCATAGAGGAAGGGAAGAATTCGGATGGTCTTTTAAACTGGGAGGGAAACCCAACGGTTTAAATAAAATTTTGGCTCACGTGCAGGCCCCGCGTGCATCTCGATTGATCGAGATGTGTATTTCGATCAATCGAGATTTCGATTGATCGAAATCTTGCTTCAATCAATCGAAATCAGCTTCGATCGATCGAGATTGTCTCTTCGATCAATCAAAAATTCCTTCACTAAATTAAGTTTTTACTTCGATCAATCGAACATTTAATTCATTCAATCAAAATTTTATTTCGATCAATCGAAATCCCATTTCGATCAATCAAAATTTTCGATCGATCGAAGACCTATCGAAGTGCAATCGGAGAATACTACCTCTCGGGACTTTGGACTTGGCAAATCTCTGCAATTTTTCGATCAATCGAAATTGAAATCTCGATCAATCGAAATCTCGATTGATCGAGATCCTGGTTTCGATCAATCGAGATGCTCAAAAACAGTCAGCTTGAGTTATGCTTCAAGGACTTGGATATTTGGGAATTAGATACTACATTGCTTAGATACAAACCTACTTTGGATTAAAGGGACATCATGGAAGCATGATAGCTACCATGGCTTCGCCACCTTACACATCTATGGTGCGACGTCCGGATCGACTCATGAGTCAAAATACACGGGATCCGTCAAAGTGACGACATCCACGTATTCGGTGGTGACTTGGTCATCCACGCACACTTTTAAGCGTTGCCCGTTTACTTTGAACAACGAGCCATCTTTCAAGTCCTTCAATTCCACCGTTCCGTGGGGAGCGATGGAATTAGCCAAAAATAGACCATCCCAACGGGAGCAAAGTTTTTCGGGAAACAAATGGAGGCGTGAGTTGTACAACCATACTTTTTGGCCCGGCAAAAATGTTTTGACTCGAATATTATGATCATGAAAGGCTTTGGACTTTGCCTTATAGATTTTCGCATTCTCATACGCGTCATGTCGCAATTCTTCCAATTCATTTAATTGAAGCTTTCGATTAGAGCCGGCCTTTTGCATGTCAAAATTGAAAGTTTTGGTGGCCTACATAGCTTTATGCTCCAATTCAACCGGAAGATGGCACGCTTTGCCATAAACCAACTAATAAGGTGACATTCCGATGGGAGTTTTATATGCGGTTCGGTATGCCCATAATGCATCGTTTAGTCGCAATGACCAATCTTTCCAGTCGGGCCGAACAATTTTCTGAAGAATGTTCTTAATCTCCCTATTGGATACTTCTACTTGGCCACTGGTTTGAGGATGGTATGGGGTGGCTACTTTGTGTGTGACGGAGTATTTGGTAAGCAAGGTTCGAAGGAACCGGTTACAGAAATGTTTACCTCCGTCACTGATGATGGCCCGAGGCGTACCAAACCGGCTAAAAATATTAGCTTGAATGAATTTAACCACGACTGCGTGATCATTGGTTTTGGTAGCAACGGCCTCTATCCACTTAGATACGTAGTCCACCGCCACAAGTATGTACTCATGACCAGTAGAGGGTGGAAATGGTCCCATGAAGTCAATGCCCCACACATCAAATATTTCAATGATAAGAATAGGGTTAAGAGGCATCATGTCCTTCCGAGACATCGCGCCAAGGCGCTGACATCGCTCACAAGAGCGGCAGAATGAATATGCATCTCGATGAAGTGTCGGCCAGAAAAATCCGCATTGGAGAATTTTTGCTACGGTTTTCTTAGCACTAAAGTGCCCCCCACAAGCGAGTGTATGACAAAACTTGAGAATGCTTTGGAATTCACTGTTGGGCACACACCTTCGAATTATTTGATCGGGGCAATATTTGAACAATTGAGGATCGTCCCAATAATATGATCGTGATTGGGAGAGAAAACGATCCTTCTCTTGCTTGGTCCAAGAAGATGGTATTTTACCGGTTGCCAAGTAATTAACCACATCCGCATACCAAGGGATACTCTCTTGAGAGATGACAAAGAGTTGTTCATCCGGGAAGGATTCACAAACTGGAATGGAATTATGGAGGGATTCAACAAGAATTCTAGACAAGTGGTCAGCCACCACATTTTCAGTTCCCTTTTTGTCTCTAATCTCAAAATTGAACTCTTGCAATAAGAGTATCCATCGGATCAACCTAGGCTTGGGGTCCTTTTTGGCCAAAAGATACCGGAGGGCAGCATGATCCGAATAGACAATGACCTTTGAACCTAATAAATAAGCTCAAAATTTGTCTAATGCAAATATTACCGCAAGCAATTCCTTTTCCGTTGTGGTATAATTAATTTGAGCCTCGGAAAGGGTTTTACTTGCGTAGTAGATGACATGTGGCAGTTTGTCTACTCGTTGCCCTAAGACAGCACCCATGTCATAATCGGATGCATCACACATAATCTCAAATGGGAGAGCCCAATTTGGAGGGATTAGAATTGGAGCGGTTGTAAGCATGGTGCGGAGTTTTTCAAAAGTGCTAAGGCACGCTTCATCAAAGGTAAAGCAAGACTCTTTTTCAAGAAGGTGACACAAAGGCTGAGAGATCTTGCTAAAGTCTTTGATGAAACGGCAATAAAAGCCCGCATACCCAAGGAATGAACGAATCTCTCTCACCGTTGATGGTGGAGGAAGTTTGGAAATGAGTTCAACCTTGGCTTTATCAACCTCTATTCCTCTCTTAGACACAATGTGCCCTAGGACAATACCCTCTTGAACCATAAAATGACTCTTTTCCCAACTAAGAATTAGGTTGGTCTTTTGACATCGTTTAAGAACACAAGCTAGATTTTGGAGGCATGATTCAAATGAAGGCCCAAAAATGGAAAAATCATCCATGAATACTTCTAAGAATTTTTCCACCATGTCCGAGAAGATAGACATCATACATTGTTGAAAAGTCGCCAGTGCATTGCACAACCCAAAGGGCATGCGTCTATAAGCAAATGTGCTGAAGGGACATGTAAAGGTGGTTTTCTCTTGGTCCCTCGGGTCTATAGCAACCTGATTATAGCCGGAATATCCATCCAAAAAGCAATAAAAACTTTGCCCGGCTAATCTCTCCAATATTTGATCAATGAATGGGAGGGGGAAGTGATCTTTCTGAGTGGCTGAATTTAATTTCCTATAATCTATGCACACTCTCCAGCTCGTGGTGGTGCGTTGGGGAACTAATTCACCCTTGTCATTTGGTTGCACCGTAATACCTGACTTCTTTGGAACCACTTGAGTGGGACTAACCCACTTGCTATCTGAGATGGGGTAAATGATTCCCGCATCTAGTAACTTCACCACCTCCTTCATTACAACGTCCTTCATGTTTGGATTTAATCAACGTTGTGCCTCCCTTGAGGTCTTTGCATCCTCTTCCAAGTGTATGCGGTGCATACAAATAGAAGGATCTATTCCCTTAAGATCTGCCACACTCCATCCTATTGCTTCTTTGTGCTCTTTGAGCACCTTTATGAGTTCCAACTCTTGGTCATTTATGAGATTGAAAGCGATAATGACTGGAAGGGTCTCATTAGCGCCCAAGAAAACATACTTGAGTGTAGCCGGTAGAGGCTTGAGCTCAAGTTGTGGTGGGGAAATTAGAGAAGGAGTTTGGGAAGTTTTGGACAAAGGGGGTAAGGGTTCTCTCGGAACTCTCCATTTAGGCAAATCCATGACAGTATTAACATCGAGCATGGAATTGACTTCACTTATGGCTTGCTCAATGTCAAAATCATCACAGTTGAAGTGATTTAGGCATGCCTCTAAATGATCCTTGGAAAGAATAGAAGGAAGTGCTTCTTGAACAAGGTCTTCCACAACATCGACACAAAAGCACTCACTTTCGTCATCGGATGTGTGGTGGGAAGCATTGAAGATGTTCAAGCGGACTTTCATATTCCCAAAAGAGATGTCCATCACTCCGGTACGGCAATTAACGCAAGCGTTTGCCGTGGCCAAGAATGGACGACCTAGAATGATAGGAATATGACGATTTGGATTTTGGACCGGTTCCGTGTCAAGGACTATGAAGTCCACCGAAAAATAGAATTTGTCCACTTGAATGATGACATCCTCAATGATGCCACGTGGTTGCTTCACCGAACGGTCGGCAAGTTGCAACACAACCGTGGTATGCTTGAGTTCCCCCAAACCTAGTTGTTGGTAAACTGAGAATGGAAGCAAATTGACACTAGCCCCTAGATCAAGAAGTGCTTTTTTAAAAGATTGATTTCCGATGGTGCACGAAATGGTCGGAGCACCCGGATCTTTGAACTTAGGAGGGGCTTGGTGTTGGAAAATGGAGCTTATGTGCTCAGTTAAGAGGACTTTCTTAGGGACATTATTCCTAGATTTGAGCTTTTGAGTCCACAAGTCCTTCAAGAATTTCGCATAGGAGGGAATTTGTCGAATAGCATCAAGGAGAGGGAGATTAATCTTTACTTGTTTGAAGATCTCCATCATGTCTTGGATTTTCGCTCTTTGCTTCCCGAAATGAGAAGGTTCCTTCAATCTTTGACGAAAAGGAACCGGAGGTTCATAAGAGGTGTCAAGATTTGGAATCGATGACGACACAACTTCACTTGCCTTTCCTTTTGGATTTGAAGGGGTATTTTGCAAATTTTGATTTAACGAAAACAATTTTGGATTTAATTGGGATTCTTTTGGATTTTTAGGTTGCTCTTGGAATTCCTTCCTCTCTTCCTCCCCTACTTTGGAATTGATGATTTTACCACTCCTTAAGGTGGTGATTGATTGAACTTGCTCCGGAGGAGCATTACAAGTTGAAGATGATGGATCCTCTATCATATGAACACCCTTAGGATTTGTCACCGGTTGACTCGGCAACTTACCTTCCTCCCTTCTATTTAAGGCATTAGCTAGTTACCCGATTTGAGCTTCTAACCTAGCCATAGATTGAGCATTGGCTTCAAGCTTAGAGATTGATTGAGAGTGAGTTTGCAATAAGCGGGTATTGGCCTCAAGATTGCTTATCACTCTTTCTTCAAAGCTTTGGCTTCTCGGAGGAGGTGGTGGTTGTTGGTAATTAGATCTTTGATTGTAAGGTTGAGGATTTGGCCTATAATGAGGCAGTTGAGATTGGGAATTGAAAGAATTTTGCCCTTGGAAAGAGGGACTTGATTCTTGAGGTTTCCATGAAAAAGCCGGATGGTTTCTGTAACCAGGATTGTATGTATTTGAATATGGATCATTCGACGGTTTAGAGTACAAGGCATTCGCTTGCTCTTGAGCATAATCGGGAGATTGCCCGGCAATAGGACAATCTCGCACAAAATGCGAAGTACTATAGCAAAACGAACATCCGTCCTGATTTTGGACAGATTGGTTTGGAGTAGGCAGCCCATTTTTCATGATTAAATCCATTTTTCGGGATAGGGCTTCTACTTGCATGGCAACCTCATCTACCCGTGAAATTTCATGCACTCCTCTACAAGGTTAGGTGGCCTTCCCTTTCCTAGTGGAGGAGCGTTGAGCTGAATTGTTGCTTAGGGTTTAAAAAAGTTTCCATGCCTCATCGGGGCTTTTCAAAAGATATCCACCCCCACACGCGGAGTCTATCATTTGTCTATGTTGCTCACTCACCCCATCATAAAAACTTTGCACAAGCTGCCATTTTGGGACAGCGTGATGCGGACAAGATTTTAATAGATCTTTTAACCTCTCCCACATCTCATGGAATTGTTCTTGGTCAATTTGGGTGAATCCGGTGATTGCTCGCCGAATATCACTTGTCTTACCCATTGGGAAGTATTTTTTCAAGAACTCTATTTGCATCTCCGCCCAAGAATGGATTGAGTTAGGTTCTAAGGAGTTGAACCAACTTCTAGCTTTATCTTTTAGGGAGAAGGGGAACATACGCAGCTTTAGATCATCCTCCGTAAAGTGTGGTACACGAATAGTGGAACACACGGAAAGGAAATAATCTAAGTGCCGGTACGGATCCTCATTAGGAAGACCGTGGAAGCTATTAAGAAGATTGATGGTGGAGGACTTTATTTCGAATTGATTTGCCGCTACATCCGGAAATTGAATACATGAAGGTACTTCAAATGTAGTCGGAAGGTAAAATTCCATAAGCAACTCTCCTTGAGGAGGTGGTGGTGGAGGTGGTTGTTCATGATTAAAAGGAGGTAGTCCGGGAGGTTGTCTCTCATTTGGATCCATGTTTTCAGTCCTAGGCAATATAGGGTCCCTAGAGGTTCCTCTACGTTGTCTAAGTGTTCGTTCAAGTTCAATGTTACACGGAAGCAAAGGAAGTGACAATGACCGTCTACCTAGCATGCATTACCAATAGAGCAACACCTCAATACAAAAAATAAACAATAATATATACAAAAGAATATAAATGAACTCAAACCACCAATTTTAGACGTTATACTCACAAAGGGTTCCAACTTCAATCCTTTTCGATGCCCGCTATGTGGTATACCTAAAATCAAGAAGCGTGAGCAATAAGAACAAAATATATACAAAAAGAATGAAAGAATTTCTAGCCTAAGAATTAAACCAGATTTAATCTTCCAATGGCGACAATTAAACCGTAGTCCCCGGCAACGGCGCCAAAATTTTGATGTCGGTTAAACTGTGATTAAAATGTAAGCTTAATTTTGCCCTTTTATCAAAATATAATTTAACCACTCGCAAGAGCACGAATCTTTGTAGATAAGGTTCTATATAGAGGGTATCGATCCCACGAGGACTAGTCGCAATTGTCTTAAAGGAAGATTAATTCTACTTTAATTCGAAAAACAGATTTTTGAATTTATGTTTAGAAACTATTGCATGAATGAAATGACAAGAAAAGTAAAGAGTTTAAAGTTGGGAGAGAGAACTAGGGTTGGTTTCCACCGCTAGCCATTCACATGTTCATAAGTGTAGCAAACATGGGATTCATTAATTAAATGCCTAACAATGTCATTAGGCTTGTGACCTCAATGACATATCAAAAGATCAATGTGTGTGCTAACCTATCATAATCCATCTTCAACAAGCATAGCTCTTCAACCTAACTAACTACCTAATTACCCTACTCTCTAAGTGAACACTACATGCATCCAAACTACCTTGTCTTGGCATGGTCTATACAAGCAAACATCACACATTCATTTAAGCACCATTATCTAGCCATCAATTGCACTTCTTGTGAAATATGCAAATGTTGTGCATTCAAGTGACAAAATCTACTCTAAGACAAGAATAAATTCCAAATCAAATGAATATATAAGAGATGTATTTGTGTATATAATCACTAGGCTAAATAATCAACATTTAATTACAAATCCCAAGAGCTACAAAGATGAACAAGTTTACATGGCTAGGGGTTGAAACCAACACCCTAGTATGGAAGTTAGTTGCTCATGGTTGCCTTGCACTCCTCCATTGATGAAGAAAGTGAAGCTTCTTGGTCTAGTTCAGCTTCTCCTCTTCCTCTCCCGAAGGTCTCTCTTGAAGTATTCTGATGTGTGTTGAGAGATATGAGATATGTGTCGCTTTTGGTGCTTTTAGGCTTCTTTTCCAACCTTGGGGCCCACCATATATATATATATATATATATATATATATATATCACTATATATATCTATTGCATTAATAAGGCCCCCAAGAGTCTTGTTCAAGTCAGACAATCCCCCTAAGTCGTGGAAAAAGGGGGATTTTGTTGCAAGTGGGAGAGCAGGTGAGCAAGTGGCCAAGTGGATTCTGCAGAATCTCGATCAATCGAGATTGGATCTCGATTGATCGAGATTTTGATTAATCGAAATGAGATCTCGATCAATCGAGATCTCGATTGATCGAGATCAACATCTCAATTGATTGAGATGCCTTTGCTGCATTTTCTGATTTTTCTCTTGAACTGCAATAAGCTTCAAACTTTGCTCCATTTACTCCAATACCTGCAAAACATCAAAAACACAAAAATACCGTAAACGTATCTCGGTAAACGCAAAAACGGAACTAACATATACAATAAAGAGGGTTCAAATGCATAGAATTGAACACTTATCACACCCCCAAACTTACATATTGCTAGTCCCTTAGCAATACGATATTACAAAAATGAAATTAACTATCTTATACAAAAGTTTAATCGTGCTCAGTCATCAACTAGATAAAGGGCGATCATCCGTTCATTTCACATTTGGCAAATGCAACAAGTGTTACAGAACTATGTGGTCATTAGCAAAAATGGACTTCCACAAGCTATAAATAAACGACGGTCCCCACATGATGGCCAGTCCGAACAAACATACCAATTCCGACCCCAAAATCCTCTTTGAAAAGTGAACATGCATTCTAGCGCGTGGCTTTTGTCATATTTGGAGAAAAATGAAAACAAGCCTGCTTTTAAAAAAAAAAACTCATTGAAACAGTTCGACACTGTTGTTCATTATCACAAAACATTCATGATTGCTCATGTGCGGATGACCGTGCAATGCTTAGCTCTTTTTGCTTTCGTGTAAGCCCATGTAGCGGCATTGGGCCAATGACTCCCAAACCAATTGGTTTTAGGGCATTAGGTGAAGAAACACCCCTCGGACTTAACAACCGAGCTTACAAGGCGATGAGCTTAAGCAAGCCACCCGCTTATTATTGCTCAACCTTGCACACTTATACGCGAATACTCCCTGTTTTGAGGCATAGAAATCCGGTTTATTGAGTGAGAAGGCTTATTGTAAATTTTTTTTCTTTTTCTCTCTTTTTTTTTTTTTTTTTTTTTTTTACAACAACCGAAAGAACTTTATTCTTTAAGTTGTTCAGATAAAAATAGAAATTTACAAAATTCTCCCTCAAACTTATACCCCATAGTTTAAAATGCATGTGTGCGAATTTGTGCGGTTGAGGACAAATTTAGGGCAAGAACTATACGTGCTTGTATTTGGACAAAAATGTAGACCGTTCTAGCCTACTATATAGCTTGCAAAAGTGCGGGTATTTACAATGTTAAAGTTCTTAACTACCTACTGCATTTACCTCGGACATTTATTCGAATGAACTTCCTTTAAAAAGAAAACAAGACATCATAGCAAGCATGCAAAAATATCAAAAAACTGCTCTACAATGACACTCAATACTAAGACTGAACATTGCATGCATATGCAAGTGGTATAGCATACCGCACCCCCAAACTTATATGCAACATTGTCCTCAATGTTTGGACAAGAAGACAAGGAAAGAAGTTACCGGGATTGTAGAATGCGACAAAAATGGTATTCCACAGTAGCGGTCATCCTACAAATAAGAAAAACCTGCACAGAACACCAACTGGATACCACGAGCATTAAAAGGAACAAAAAGTATATGAAAAGAGCATAATAAAATAAGTATGCACAAATGGACAATGTCAAGATCACTGCATATCTAAGGATCTGAACTGGTGTTTCCCAATTGTCGAAGAGGTCTATGCGATAAGATATTGACTATATAGGCACGCTAACGTATAGCACGCAAAGGGGCTGCCTTTCTTTATTAACGGCATACTGTGTTGAAGCAATCTCAACAGTATTGGGAATTGAAACCAGGCGGTAATAAACGAAAATCATCAACTGAATCGCATATAACAATTAAACAAGTGGTACTACATACATAGTCAAAGTATAGAGAACAGATACATTGACAGAAAGCAAAAATGAAAACAGTAAAGATAAGACATGGTATAAAAGAAAAGATAATTGTATTCCATATATATGAAAATGAGTTTAGTACAAGGTGTACATGCATCTGGAATACTCAAAAAAAAAAAAAAAAAAAAACATGGCCAACATGGCCTATAGAAAAGCAAAGAAAGAAAATAATCGAAAATAAAACATAAAAGACAAATAAAACAGCTACTCGAGGGCGGGTGGTGGTGGTGGTGGCTCGGTGGGAGTAGAGGTGGAGGCGGAAGCTCGTCCGGCAAGCAGGAACTGCAGGTCCTGCCGGAAGGCACGGAACTTGTCTAAAATGGCCCTCTGGCCCTGTGCCAGAGATGAAATGTCTGATCGGATGCCCTCCAGCTGACTCTGCGTCACCTGGACGTTCTCCTCAAAACCTTGCTGGAGCCGCTCAACATCGGCTGCGAGGCAGGAATAGCCAGTCGCCAGGATGTCGTGCCACTCTGCAGCAATATCCATCTCCTCCTCCTCCATCTCCACCAGGGCATCCATATGTACATCATCTGGTGGATCGCCCTGGTGGTCCTGTCGCTCTAAGTGTCACCTCACTCGCTCCCACTGAGTAGATGTGAAGCGGGTGGGCGGTGCCAACTGGATGTCAGTAGCACTGACCGGTATACTGGCACGACTAAGAAAAGCGGCGACCAGGAAAGGAAAGGGTAGCCGCCAGCTCGCTGCTCGCCTCATCCTCTTGTTGATGAGGCCATCCCAGAGCTTGAACATCTGCCCCCATACCAGCGACGGGACAGAAAACCACGTGCCCGTGTGGAAAGCATAGAGGCAACGGAGGAGGTCGCCCCTGCGCTCTGCCACGTGCTGCAGGGGACACGCGTTCTTGATGAGAACGGTGTCCAGGAACCACAGTCTACTCGGGCGCAATTGTGACTGGACGTGGTAAACGCCCCACCACACATGTCCATCACGATGGAAAATAGTGTAGAGTCAACTGGAAGTGCGGCCCTGAAAAGCGGTCGACCGTCCTGGTCAACCATATCTGGCAGCTGCTGGTGAGGGATGCCGAGCATCTGCGCAATCCAGCTCAGAGTAATCGTGATCGTCATGGTGCCCACGATCGTCTCTAATGTGTCCGGCGCTGTGTAGGAGTAAGTCATACGCTCGTAGAAGACGTGCACTAAGCGCTTGTGTGCCACGTCAGTGGGAGGCACACATAGTCGGTTAAGGTGATGCCTTCTGAGCTCGGCGATAGTCCACGCGGTGTCGGGACGCGTCTCAAACTCTGTCAAGTCAAAAATCTGCTCCGGGTGAAACTTTCGAGAACGGAAGGCTCGCCCGGGCACGTCTCGAACAGAACCGGGGGCATTCTTCACCCTCGCCATGATCTCGGAACAGTCTGCACTTTATTCCAAAAATTACGTAAATAAAAAGAAAATAAAAGGAATACTAAACCAAGAGTAAAAGAATAAAAATGAAAATGAGGTCCTAGTCCATGGTGCGGACATGAATTCAAAAAAAAATTCGCTCTCAAAGAGGCAGTGTACACGGATGCAACCAGAACGAAGGTGCCGCAGTTACAAACCGTACATTAAGCATTTGAAGCAAAGAGAAGGCAATATTTTTCCCATACATGCATTCCTACCCCCCAGAAGTCCGCAAAATCCCATTATGACTATCGCAATTGCACTAATCCAACACAACACCATTTGTCTATGTTTATTATGCCGTAAAACTATCAAAAATAGCGAGAAAGTACGCAAAATGTAGCCATGCATCACTTACCTCAAGGTGAAGAAGATGGACGGCACACGAAGGCGAAAACCCAACTCGCAGCCGCGAAGAGAAGAGCGAGTGAGTGCTAGCGGCGATCTCGGACTATGTCGAATGGCGGTGGATGATCGGGGATGGAAGAACATGGGCACGACAGTGCTCGGGGAAACTCTGGATCGCTCGGAGAAGAGAAGGAAGTCGGACGGTTTGAGGAAGAAATGTGGAAATGAGAGGGAAGCCCAACAGTTTAAATAAGACTTCGGCTCGCGTGCAGGCATTGCGTGTATCTCGATTGATCGAGATTTCGATTGATCGAAATCCCACTTCAATCAATCGAAATCACCTTCAATCAATCGAGATCTGCTTCAATCAATCGAGATTCTTCCTTCGATCAATCAAAATTTCTTCACTGAATCAAGCTTTTATTTCGAGTAATCGAAACTTTAATTCGATCAATCGAGATTTTACTTCGATCAATCAAAATCCCATTTCGATCAATCAAAATTTTGATCGATCGAGGACCTATCGAAGTGCTATCGAAGAATACTACCTCTCGAGACTTTGGATTTGGCAACTCTTTGTAATATCTCGATTAATCGAGACTGAGATCTCGATCAATCGAAATCTCGATTGATCGAGATCTTGGTTTCAATCAATCGAGATGCTCAAAAATAGCCAGCTTAAGTTATGCTTCAGGGACTTGGATTTTTGGGATTTAGATACTAAATTGCTTAGATACAAAACCTACTTTGGATTAAAAAGGGACATTATGGAAGCATGATAGCTACCATGGCTTCGCCACCTTACACGTCTATGGCAAGACGTCCGAATCGGCTCACGGGTCAAAATATACGGGGTCCGTCAAAGTGACGACATCCATGTATTCGGTGGTAACTTGGTCATCGATGCATACTTTTAAGCGCTGCCCGTTTACTTTGAGCAACGAGCCGTCTTTCAAGTCCTTCAATTTCACCGCTCCGTGGGGAGCGACAGAATTAATCAACGGAGGAAAGGGTTCTCTAGGAACTCTCCAATTAGGTACATTCATAACAGTATTGACATCGAGCATTGAGTTGACTTCACATATGGATTGCTCAATGTCAAAATCATCATAGTTGAAGTGATTTAGGCATGCCTCTAAAGGATCCTTGGAAAGAATAGAAGGAAACGCTTCTTGAACAAGGTCTTCCATAACATCGACACAAAAGCACTCACTTTCGTCTTCGGATGTGTGGTGGGAAGCATTGAAGATGTTCAAGCGGACTTTCATATTCCCGAAAGAGATGTCCATCACTCCGGTACGGCAATTAATGCAAGCGTTTGCCGTGGCCAAGAATGGACGACCTAGAATGATAGGAATATGTCGATTCAGATTTTGGACTGGTTCCGTGTCAAGGATTATGAAGTCCACCAGAAAGTAGAATTTGTCCACTTGGATGATTACATCCTCAATTATGCCACGTGGTTGCTTCACCGAACGGTCGGCAAGTTGCAACACAACTGTGGTATGCTTGAGTTCCCCCAAACCTAGTTGTTGGTAAACTGAGAATGGAAGCAAATTGACACTATCCCCTAAATCAAGAAGTGCCTTTTCAAAAGATTGATTTCTAATGATGCACGAAATGGTCGGAGCACCCGGATCTTTGAATTTAGGAGGGGCTTGGTGTTGGAAAATGGAGCTTATGTGCTCAGTTAAGAGGACTTTCTTAGGAACATTATTCCTAGATTTGCGCTTTTGGGTGCACAAGTCCTTCAAGAATTTAGCATAGGAGGGAATTTGCCGAATAGCATCAAGGAGAGGGAGATTGATCTTTACTTGTTTGAAGATCTCCATCATGTCTTGGATTTTCTCTCTTTGCTTCCCAAAATGAGAAGGTTCCTTCAATCTTTGAGGAAAAGGAACCGGAGGTTCAAAAGAAGTGTCAAGATTTGGAATTGATGACGACACAACTTCACTTGCCTTTCCTTTTGGATTTAATGGGATGTTATGCACATTTGGATTTAATGGAAACAATTTTGGATTTAATTGGGATTCTTTTGGATTTTTGGGTTGCTCTTGGAATTCCTTTCTCTCTTCCTCCACTACTTTGGAATTGATGACTTTACCACTCCTTAAGGTGGTGATTGATTGAACTTACTCCGGAGGAGCATTACAAGATGAAGATGATGGATCCTCAATCACATGAACACCCTTAGGATTCGCCACCGGTTGACTCTGCAACTTACCTTCCTCCCTTCTATTTAAGGCATTAGCTAGTTGCCCGATTTGAGCTTCTAACCTAGCCATAGATTGAGCATTAGCTTCAAGCTTAGAGATTGATTGAGAGTGAGTTTGCAATAAGCGGGTATTAGCCTCAAGATTACTTATCACTCTTTCTTCAAAGCCTTGGCTTCTCGGAGGAGGTGGTGGTTGTTGGTAATTGGATCTTTGATGGTAAGGTTGAGGATTTGGCCTATATTGAGGCTGTTGAGATTGGGAATTGAAAGAATTTTGCCCTTAAAAAGAGGGACTTAATTCTTGAGGTTTCCATGAAAAAGCCGGATGATTTTTGTAACCAGGATTGTACGTGTTTGAATATGGATCATTCATTTTTTTAGAGTACAAGGCATTCGCTTGCTCTTGAGCATAATCGGGAGATTGCCCGGCAATAGGACAATCTCACACGAAATGTGAAGTACTATAGCAAAACGAACATCCTTCCTGATTTTGAACAGGTTGGCTTGGAGTAGACAGCCCATTTTTCATGATTAGGTCCATTTTTCGGGATAAGGCTTCTACTTGCATGGCAACCTCGTCTACCCGTGAAATTTCATGCACTCCTCTACAAGGTTGGGTGGCCTTCCCTTTCCTAGTGGAGGAGCGTTGAGCTGAATTGTTGCTTAGGGTTTGAAAAAGTTTCCATGCCTCATCGAGGCTTTTCAAAAGGTATCCACCTCCACACGCGGAGTCTATCATTTGTCTATGTTACTCACTCACCCCATCGTAGAAACTTTGCACTAGCTGCCATTTTGGGACCGCATGATGCGGACAAGATTTAAGAAGATCTTTTAATCTCTCCCATGTCTCATGAAATTATTCTTGGTCAATTTGGGTGAATCCGGTGATGGCTCTCCGAATATCACTCGTCTTTCCCATTGGGAAGTATTTTTTTAAGAACTCTATTTGCATCTCCGCCCAAGAATGGATTGAGTTAGGTTCTAAGGAATTGAACCAACTTCTAGCTTTATCTTTTAAGGAGAATGGAAACATACGCAACTTTAGATCATCCTCCGTAAATTGTGGTACACGAATAGTGGAACACACGGAAAGGAAGTAATCTAAGTGCCGGTATGGATCCTCATTAGGGAGACCATGGAAGCTTTTAAGAAGATTGATGGTGGAGGACTTTATTTCGAATTGATCTGCCGCTACATCCGGAAATTGAATACATGAAGGTACTTCAAATGTAGTCGGAAGGTAAAAGTCCATAAGCTACTCTCCTTGAGGAGGTGGAGGTGGAGTTGGTTGTCCATGATTAAAAGGAGGTAGTTCGGGAGATTGTCTCTCATTTGGATCCATGTTTTCAGTCCTAAGCAATATTGTTCCTCTACGTTGTCTAAGTGTTCTTTTAAGTTCAATATTACAAGGAAGCAAAGGAAGTGACAATGACCGTCTACCTAGCATGCATTAATAGTAGAACAACGCCTCAATACAAAAAATAACAATAATATATACAAAAAAAAAAAATGAATGAACTCAAACCCACCAATTTTAGCTTTTATACTCACAAAGGGTTCCAACTTTAATCCTTTTAGATGCCCGCTATGTGGTATACCTAAAATCAAGAAATTTGAGAAATAAGAACAAGATATATACAGAAAGAATGAAAGAATTTCTAGCCTAAGAATTAAACCAGATTTAATCTTCCAAAGGCGACAATTACACCGTAGTCCCCGGCAACGGCGCCAAAATTTTGATGTGGCTAAACTCGGATTATATTGTAAGCTTAATTTTGCTCTTTTTTATCAAAATATAATTTAACCACTCACAAGAGCACGAATATTTGTAGATAAGGTTCTATATAGAGGGTATCGATCCCACGAGGACTAGTAGTAATTGTCTTAAAGAAAGATTAATTCCACTTTAATCCTAAAAATAGGTTTTTGAATTTTTGTTTATAAACTATTGCATAAATGAAATGACAATAAGTGTAGCCACCATGATTCATGGGATTTTTCACGTACCACCATGATATTTTCAAGAAAATACATAAATCAAAAGATAAGAATAATTCATCTCTAGTTAGCATGAATCGTCTACCTAACTACTTAAATAAAAGACATAACATGAAATTAAAAGTGTAGAACGATTCATCTTCCTTAAGCATGAATTATCAAATCTAATGAATTTATGTTCTAATAAAACTATTGTATAACTTTCATACTTTATAAGACAATAGAAGAATGAAGTCAAGATTAAACATAACTTTATACTTCAATTACAAATGTAATCCTCAAAGTTATACAACTTATTATACACATATAACAATCCCAAATAAAAATATTATTATCATACCATTGATGCTTGGCTAGGGCTAGATCAATGCCCTAGGAAGAGTTTTAGCTCCTCATGGCTAACTTACAAGTCTTCATGGTTGAAGAATACTTCATATTTCTCTATGTGTTCAGAATATTTCCACTCACTTTCCTCCTCTACACTACTCAATTTCCCTCCATTTATAGCCAAAGTTAGTGCAATATGAGTGTCCACCATTTCTTCCACTAAAACTCATCCTATGGCCTAAATAGATCCATATGTATTCCATTTTAGAAGAATTGGATCATCTCCCTCCATGTGTATATCACTTTGATGAATTAATTGAGTGGGGTGGTTGCTTGTCATCTCATTGGTCACTTGTCACAAAATTTTCAAAGCAACCAAAGAAAAATCTGCCCAGAATATTTATCCTACTGTTTTGGCCACTTTCAACCACCAAGATGTCATATTTAGAGATTTCTCAAAACTAAACGTATTTAGAAATCTCTTTTATCTTTCCATAGCCGCAAAAATCGCCTTAATTGGAGTTTGGAGCATGAAGTTATGGTCAAAATAGAAACAGTGCGCAGATCAGAATTTTGAACGAATTTTGGGCTTGAGATTAGTCTTGAACTTGTACTTGACCCAATGAATGAACCAATTCAGATTTTTGGCCCCTTTTGCATTAAATATTCAATATAGCTTGGCCCAATCCATGGACTCATCATTGGAATTTGGCCCAAACTAATGGCAATTTCTTCTTCTTATGGAAGCCTCATTGAAAGCCCAAGAACCATGGAATTAACCACTATTTCATCTAAGGATCTGAAAAATGACAAAAACAGAATAAAACTATAAAAATACTAATATAAACATAATTAAAGGATTAACATATATAAATTAGAAGGACCGAATGCACAACATTCTGTGTTTATCAGCTACTACTTGCATCCTTGACCTCTTTGAGCTCCAATTCAAGTCCTACTTCAACCGGAAAGTTATTTTCTTCAATTGGTGAGTATTAAACAAGAATTCAACCTTGATCATCATCAACATCAACATCAAACCGGATCAATAATCACTACTTCTCAAAGGAATCTCTCACTTTTTCAAGTTCAACATCAAAGTAAGTGAAGTTTTTCTTTGGAGAAATTGTGCAAATCTTTTTGAGGGCTTTTGAAGACCAAGTTTGGGGGATCAATTTGGTGCATTTAATTGTTCAATTTGGGTGGAAAAATTTCCAAAAAGAGGAGGTTGAAGGATTCAATTTTATTGTGTATGCCAAGTGTTTGGTTTAATTCCTCAACCACACTTTTTCTATTTCTATGGCACCAAACAAGTCACCAAGGTGCTTCAAGTTCATGCAATCCTTGCCGAGCGAGGCATGATCCAACCACCGGTTCTTCACGATCTCGCCACGAAGGTATTCATGAGAAATGGCATCCAAGGGCCTTGAACTTTGAAACCACATTTGACATCGCCGAACTCTATGGTATGTTTTCTGAGACACGATGGGGGATTTCTGACATCCATCGTCGTCGATCGGCATCAATTTTTGTTCCACTCTCTTCTACTATCTACCCGAGGCTTGTCAAGGTGTTTTATCAGAACTTAATGCTGAAACCTAATGAGCGGGATATGTTTATTTCTTCAATAGATGGAATAGTAGTTTGGGTGGATATGTCATCCATTGCTATGGCCATGGGTTGTCCTCATGAGTGCCCAGATGATTTGACTCATATCTATACTCCTCTACCCGACGATTTGTCAGTGGGTAATTTGGTTGCATGCTTGTGTGCTAATCAATTTTCTGGGCCAAAAAGGAATGTAGCTTCAAAGTCTTCTATGCCAAATCACTTATGGTTCCTTGATGCTATTCTACTCAAGAATATATGTCCCATTGGACATAAAATCGAGAGACGTCAAGAGTTCCTCAAAGCTTTATATGCCATCCATTTTGGGCATTGGCTGTCATTCCCACAGATTGTTTGGGGCCAGATGGAAAAGTTCTATTCCAAGGTTGTGGCCAAGGCACCGGACAGTGCAAGTGACTGGGAGTTTCCATTCCCAACTATTATTCATCAGTTTCTTATTGCACAAGGGTATGCAGTCCATGAGAACGAGCTTGCCTTTTCACGTGATCTTCATTATGGCACGCATGACTGGAATTTGAGCCGATCTCATATGCACCAGAGAGTTATAGCGGCGCATGGTGAAGTATCTCGGTTGGCCCAGGGAGGAGAACATATAGATATACCACCACCGGTGGAAGATCCAGAGGAGATGGAAGCAGAGGAAGAGGAGGTGAATGCACAAGCTGGTGGCCATGATTATCAGTATTTAGAGGGACAGATTGCTTGGTTGATAGCCCAGTTTGGCACCCTACAGACAGAGGTATCCACATAGTTTGGAGTGATGAGGACTGAGATGGCAGATCACTTTCGTGAGACTCACCAAGACCAACTAGAGATGAGGAGGATGCTATGTGCACTGATGCGCCAGGTAAACTTGGATCCGGATGCTCAGCCACCACCACATCCTTGACAGGAAGGTAACTATCTTTTGTATTTTATTTTATTTTTAGTTTTTATTTTTCTTTTTAGTTTTATTTTTCTTTCTGTATTTAGATTTTGATTAAAAATAAAAAAAAAGAATAAAAAAAAGTTTTTTTTTTTAGGATTTTCTCTTTCATATTTATTTTCACCCATACTATTTCACTTGATCTTTGGGGTATAGTGGTTTGTTTTGACAGGTTGTAACATCCAAGTTTGGGGGTGTGCTTGCATTGCCTTCCTACACATTGGTGTGCTCTATTTTTTTGCCACTACTCTCTGGATTTCTGGTAACATCGTTCTTACTCTTCTTTATGCTTTAATTGGGTGTACATTGAGGACAATGTACAGTTTAAGTTTGGGAGTGAGGCGATGCCTTTTTTTTGTGCTTTATTGCATATGGGGGAAATTTTTATGAAAATTCTTCTTGTTTTAGGATTTTTGTTTATTTTATTTTCTTAGTTTGTTTATTTTATTTTTATTTTATTTTGTTTTTAGATAGAATGTTTTGACATTATTCAAGGGATTAATACCTTATGTAGGTGCATAACTTGCAATTTTTGAGTGTGTTTTAAATTTTTGGAAACTATGGTTTAAATTAAGTGGTTTTAATCATGGTTTGCAATAACATGCTTTGGAGTAATTAGTTTTAGTTTCCTTACATGCACAGACACACTAGCATAATCTTATGGGGTATAAACTTTGGTTTTAAGTTATTGAGTTACATATGCTTGATAGTAATTAGTATCTCTTGAGAATGAGTACCGATGATGTGTTTACTTGACTTTAATGAAAAAAAAAGAGATGAAAAAGAGAAAAAGGAAAAAGAAAAAAGTGATGAATAAGCAAATCAATTTGATCCTTTTCATGAGTAACCGGGCCTCTATGCCTCAGGAAGCACGGAGTGTTCACGTCAAAAGTGAAAGGGTGAGAAAAGATGAGCATTGGTTGTCTTGATTTGTAGCCTGACTGATTCGAGTAATTAGGTCTTCGGGGTATCTTAAAGCCTAGTGCCCTAAAGCCATCTGGTTTGGGAATCACTGACTGAAAGCTTGCTACATGGATCTTTCAGAAAGTTTAATAAATCAAGACATTGCACAACCAATAAAGCAATGAAAAAAAGAATGATAAGAGAAAAAATTGATAAGTCATGTATTCATGTTTGGAAGTATGATTTCAATAAGGGGAGCTAGTGAGTTGAAGGGGTATGTGCCTTAATATATTCAGAGCTGAGTTATGTTACATGAGATGACTGCTAGTTCACTTTACACGAGGAAGCTAGAGTTGATTATTTTGAGATATGTTTATGTGAATTATGCATGGGGACCATTGTTTTGAATTATGGAATTTGAAAGTTTAAAATTATTCTTGAATGCAAGTTTGTAACTATGTATTGTAATCTTCTTCTGGAATTAATGTTGAAATAGAATTTTAAATGTTTGTGGGTAACATTTCTGGAAACCCTAACGAGACTATACTCGTCCACTAGGGGGAACCTAGGCATTTAAAGGCTTGTTGCATATGCTAAATGCAATCATTTCTCCCACGAAAGTGGAGTTGGGTAGTTTAGTTAATGTTTAGTAGTTTCTTTGTTTTAGTTTTGTTTTATTCTATTGCTAAGGGACGAGCAATATGTAAGTTTGGGGGTGTGATCGGCGTTGAATGTTACCCATTCTAGCCTCTTAACTTATGTATTTTATTCTCTTAATGATAGATTATTTTATGATTTTACTTTGTTTTAGTATTTTCTGTATTTTCAGGACCTTAATGATTATTTCAGTTAAAACCATGCTTTTGAGCTTTTAAAGAAGACATCCAAGATGGGTAGATGAAGCCTACATCAAGAAGGTTCATTCAACCATTTATTTGAACTCAAATCAGCCCAAGGAAGAGGTCCAAGAGAATTATAGCTGCTTAAGAAGGTTTCGGGCCTGAAGCCCAAATCTGCGCATAATACAGTCTTAATCCCATTTTGGAAAACGGACCAGAAGTATTATTTTTGAGCCTTAAATCGACATAATTCTCGAGTAGGGTTGAACGAAATTTGATTCTGCACACTTTTGTATTTCACAAAAATTTCGTGAATCGGACCTAGTGGGTCAAAAGTCGGGCCGAAGTCAGCAGGAAAAACCCACCTGATTAGTGCTGCGGGAAACCCTAATTTATTCCTAATTGGATTAGGACTTTGGTGTATTCTCTTGGGACAGAAAGTGAAGAATAAGAGGCTGAGTTTGGGGAGAGATTATAGTTTATTGGAAAGTCTGAGAGGGCTGAGAAGAGAATAGAAACATATTTGCAGAGCCATTGGAGAACGAAGTCATACGCATAATTCATGAAGATGATGCCTTCTTCCTCAACAGTTGAAGCTTCTTCTTCTACCATGAGCGGCTAGTTCATCCACTAGGGTTTTGATGTAGCCCTAACAAAGCATCAATGGTTTGATTGTTTTAATTATTGGGGACCTTTATATACATTCATAGATTGTGTAATTGAGAGGATTCTTATTATAGAATTGAGCAATAAAAGTCTTGTAAATTCAATTTGAATGATTTCTTATCTTGTCTTAGATATTTAGTTGTTGTTATTGAAATCAATCTCTCTTATTTTCTGTGATCATGAGAGTGATTATTACACAATGGTAATCACTGAATATATCATTAAAAGCTTTGATGGATTATGCCTAGAGAAGATGAACCATTCTGCACCCTAAATTAGAGTAGTTAGGCAGATGGCCCATGCCAATCGAAGATAGTCCATGGCTTAGCCTTAATCATATGTTATCTTCTTGACGGATGAAGGTGAGCTTGTAGCCACCGACACCACTATATAATACGGACATTCAAGGACTGAGACATGTTTTTTTTTATTATTTTATGCATGTTGTAGAAATGCTGGGGGGACACGAGCCCAGAAGTGTCCATATTGATTGTTAGATATAAATGCCGGGGGGACACGTGCCCAGAAGTGTCCATTTGAATTGTAAAGCAGGTGTAACATGCCAGGAGCTGATTATTTAGAATGGGTCATGCCTGATTTTCATGAAAATCATTTGCAAGGGCCATTGATGATCTTATGTCACCTGAAGGGTGTACATATAGAATGCTTCCGTAATAGAATAGATTTTAATGAGACTAAGGTGTGGGATCTTGAAGTAAAATTACGGATTCACCCCCGTTTCCCTCGCTCCTAACCGGGTGTCGAAAACCGGGGCGTGACAAATAGGTTTCTTCAAACCTTGCTCATCAAATACTCTGTTACTCATAAAATAGCTACACCTTACCATCCTCAGACAAGTGGACAAGTTGACGTATCTAATAGGGAAATAAAGCATATTCTTGAAAAACCGGTTAGGCCGGATAGAAAAGATTGGTATTTAAGACTAAATGATGCACTTTGGGTCTATCGAACTGCCTTCAAAACTCCCATTGGAATGACCCCTTACCGTCTTGTTTATGGGAAAGCTTGCCATCTCCCAATTGAATTAGAACACAAAACTCTTTGGGCCATTAAGAAATTCAATTTTGACATGAAAATGGCTGGCTCAACTCGGAAACTCCAACTAAATGAACTTGAAGAGATGAGAAATGATGCTTATGAAAGTGTCAAATTTTATAAAGCTAAAATGAAGGCATTTCATGATAAAAATATTGTGAATAAAACCTTTGTTCCAGGATAGAAAGTTTGGTTGTTCAATTCTAGATTAAACCTTTTTTCTTGGAAAGCTTCGTTCACGTTGGGATGGTCCTTTCATAATTTCATCTGTTTTTCCCTATGGAGCTGTGGAACTTCAAGATCCTAAGAATAATAATCTTTTCAAGGTCAATGGTCAAAGATTGAAGCTTTATGTAGAAGATACTGTGCAAGCAGAAGATGTTGAATCCGTTAACTTGACGGATCCTATTTATCTTGACTAGAGAGGCATCATCATGTCTACCCTAGACGATAAACTTGGGTCATTCACTCCTTTTGCTTGGCGAGGAGTATAAAGATGAGATTCTATGAATTGGTTGTATATGCGAGCCATTAGGGACCTGAACCCAACTCAGCATTAGGAAATGGCCTACCTAGCTTTATAGGTTTCCCTCTGCACGAGTGGTAGCAAATAACAATCGACGAGCTGGAACGGCATAACCAGCAGCTATCCATTGTTGAAGGAAGCTTGACCAGAAATGGTGTATTCAACATGTCTTGACAATCTGACGTTAAAAGAGTAATTTTTATAAATTTTGCAATTTTTTTTTTTTTTGGTGATAAGATACAATAGTTGTATTATTACTATAGGCAACAGATTGCTTTAGCCCCACAAGTTTTGATTTACAGATTTTTCATGGATCCATCATCCACCAATGATAAAAATGATACTTTGGTTTAGCATCCAAAAATCAAAATGACTTCTTTATGGGATAAACTTCCATTGCACCTTCAAGAAGACATCCTTGCAAGGACGAGTGCATTTAATGGAAAGTCATCATTTGCTCGTAGACATAAAGCCAAGCGTTTGGGATGGTGTAAGAGTTGTCTCTCTGAAACCTGCCCCGGATTGCAACCATTGAGTGATTATGGCCGACCATTCATGGTTTATTACTGTACTCCTCATTCTTACCAGGATCGTGCTCGGTTGTATGGAAAAGATCCACCTCGATAGGAAGACCCTAACTTGAGATGATATGTATTCCTATCATTACTTAGGATCAAGTTTGGGGGTAACTCATTTCCTTTTGTCATTCTTGTTCACCTTTCTTATGCATCTTTCTTTTATTTTAAAATTTTTGATTTTGTGTTAATGTCTGTTTTGAAATTCTTACCTGCTTTTCTATAAAAATAAAAAAAAATTCATAACGGTCTAGCATAGCCACCCATTCTCTGACTATGTATGGAGTACCAATTCTATAATTTGTGATATGATTGATAAAGTTGATGAATTCTTTTTATTAAAGTCTGGTTTCGATACCCAGTACTGTCGAGATTGCTTCAACACAGTATGACTTTAATAAAGAAAGGCAACCCCTTTGTACTCTATACGTTAGCGTGTCTGGATAATCAATATCTTATCACATACACATCTTAAAAAAAATTGGGAACCACCAGTTCAGAGAATGAGAGAAAAGTAATACCCGTGAAGATTAAGTTTAAAAAAAAAAAAAAAAAAAAGAAAGAAAGAATTGAGCATGAAACTTTTCATAAATATTTTAGAAAGCCAGCAATACATGTGCCATTGATTTTAACACTGACTTTCAATAGGCTGACATTAATTTTGGTTTGAATGAGAAAAAGAAGGATTTTCTCGACAATAGCTATGAGTCTCCCATGATTCTCCTGAATCTGATCACCGGAACTCTGTAGGTCATCCAGCTTTGTCTTCATTTCATTAGAATACTCAGTTACAAACTTTCGTAACTGTTTATTCTCTGCTTTCAGTTCTCTATTTTTTTTTTGAGACTCCTTAATTCTTTTCTGAAGAACTTTAACGTTAGTTGATAGCATTTAAACTTCAATTGTTCTTGCTAACAAACGTTGGCCCATATTTGAAATAGACGCAGCCGACCGAATGCTGAGAGTCAAAGAGTCGTCAATGGCCATAATGTCAGACCTATTTGCCAAAACTCTTTTATCTTAAGGAGTCAGCAAATTTTTAGCTGCACTCATAGCCGTTGTATCATTCAGCATCACGGATTCCTCCACTGGGTGAGGATCAATAGAGGATAGGAATGTTGCCTGCCCAACATTGGTTGATGGCACCTTAGGCAACACATTTAAATCGAAGTGACTTTTGGAAAAAAAAAGAGGAAGCCATTTTTGAGAGCTTGTGATGAAGAAGATAGACAAATACAACAATGTTCCAATATTAAAAAAATCTACTCTTCAAATGCATAAAAATTTTGCACACCAATTATGCATCTCGAATTTCAAAATCTGATTTATGCTTTTAGAGCTAGGTTAGGTCATTTTGTCAAACATAGATGGCTTGTTTGTCAACGACATCATTAAGTGTGGCGGCATGTTTGGAATATGTGCAATATAGGTACAATGCATGTGTGAGGCACTCTTTTACCACCAAAGTGAAAAGAATTAGTTTGATTAAAAAAAAAATTGAAAGGGTAAGTGTTAGCAATTTGTGTTTCTTCTTCGTGTTATCCAAAATTTGTAAAACTCCTTGTGGTGTTTGCAAATTCTTGAGAAATAAATGTGATAAGTATTGCATTTGTGATCCTTATTTTTGCCATGAAGATAATATAGACACTTTTGCTGCTATCCATAAAATTTTTGGGTATAGCAAGTTCTCAAAACTCCTTGCTCGTCTCCCTATAGAACATCGAGGTACAACTGTTCTAACTATGGCATATGAAGCTCAAGCTAGGCTTCACGATCCCATTTGTGGTTGCGTTTCATATATTCTTTCTCTTGAATGGCAACTTCTCAATCTACAAGCACAACTGGTTTCTCTCAATCATCTAGCAGCTCAAATCTTTGCTTCTAGCCCCTCCAGTGTAAACCCTAATGATATTTTTGAAGGAAACTTTTTATCACATCCACCAGATAATCATGTTCAAAGCTGGGTTCCATCTGAAAATGTGGACATGGCACCACTATTGAACCAGGACTTATGCAACAATTTTGACACCATGTCTTATTGTCCAAATCAGTTTATGGATCCAAACATCGTACAAGATGATGGTGATGAGCTCCAATCAATTGTTTCATCCTATCTACGTCATTCATAAATTAAGCAACATGTTCATACTTTAGATGAATGATGAAATCTTGATTTTTTGTTCTTAATTTGTGTTTAACTTATTTTGGATGTTCAGATTAATTTTGTTGGCTTGGTTGGTATGTATTGTGTTCTGCATGACAGGTTCTTGTATCCAAGTTTGGGGGGATGGCTAACCCTTATGGATGCTTAACTAGATTTTGATATTTCTACCACCACGGCAATATTGTTCTATCACTTATCATATACTTTATGTTTTTGTTACACATTGAGTACAATGTGTGATTTAAGTTTGGGAGTAAGGAAGAACAATTTTGTGTTGTTATGTTTTATTTGCAAAAAAAAAAAAAATTTGTGTTGTTATGTTTTATTTGAAAAAAAAAAATTTATTGGTAATTTTTACACTATGATTTGATTTTTCTATTTTCAATGTGTAAATAATTTTTGAAAATCTTGAAGCTTTAGTATATTTTATAGATTTTATCCTATCTTTTAATTAGAATAAATTTCATGAATTTTAAAACTCAGAACAATATTATTCACGATAGCCCTTCGATATAATTTGAAATTGATGAGTGACTGCATGTTAGAAATTCGAAGAATAAAAGTGGAGATTTAACCCAGTGAGCTTTTGTGATATTCTTATTATTTTGAGGGTTAAAAGGTTAAATTCTAAAATTTTCATTGAGTTCGCATAATTTGTTGATCGGTCTCATTATTTTTTTTTCTTTTGATCAAATATTGAGAATTTTATGCCACACTATCTTTTGAGTTCACACTTGTTGAAGAATTAGACTAATCCTTGAGAAATGATTTTAAGCCATTTTTGGATATTTTTTAGCCTTTAAATTTCTTTTCTTGGTAATGCAATACCACTAGTGAACCCGTTGAGCTTTAGCTAACCTTCCTTTCATAACCTTTTTATCAAAGTGTTCGGTAAATGGGAATTTGTTTAAGTGTGATTGTTAAATGCCTCATTGGTTGCAAATTATGAATGTACATACATAAATTAGTCGGGTTCATCTTCATTGGTATGGTGAGGGACGCGAGCTCAATGTGAACGGTGGAATCCATTCGGTAAAATGGCAAGGTATTCTGGTAAAGATAACCCTCGTGAGGTATTCCGGTCAAGGTACCCTCATAGATTGATGTGTAGTGAGGTATTCCGATAAAGTTAACCCTCAAGAGGTATTCCGGTAAAGGTAACCCTCTATAGGTGGGATTGGTTGTCCACGGGAATTGGAGATCAATATGTGGGAAGGATGAGGGAGTTGTGCATATCATGTTGCATTCTACCTTATTTATAATATGATTATGTTGTGTGCATAAATTCTCAACATGTTAAATGCAAATGTATGTTTACGTGGTATCCACGGAATTGGTGGAATTATGTTTTAGACGTTTCTACTGAGCGTGTGGTTGCTCATCCCATGAGGATTAACATTTTTTTAGAAAATGGAAAGGAGGTGATTGAGTCTCCCCAATAATACACTGGCGTGGAGCAGTTTTGGCTCCTTTAAAGACTTTATGCTGCTTTATTGGAATGCAAGTCCGGATTATGGACTATATCCATGAAATGAACATGTAAAGACCACTTATGTTCTGAGAACATGTATTGTTCATGTTTTATGGTTTTATGCACTTAAATATGAATTTTTGGTGTATGTGATTCATGACTTATGATTTCAAACATTATAAGTATGGTGTTGAACATGGAAAGTGCTTGATGATATGAATGATGGTTTTAAAGTTCCATTAATGTTCATTTAAGCATGCTTATGATTTAAAGGTTAATTATATGAGATGTATGAGGTTTCGACATTCCATTCATAGTTTAGATGTGGTTGGATGAGTTTTATGTGTTAGAAGTGTTTGGATATAAGTATCGGGGTGAATTTTGGTTAAAAAGGTGTAAAATGGGATTTCCAGGTTGAATTAGTCGACTGACTCCTTTCAATAAGTCGAATATCGTTGACAGAGCGTTTTAGAGCTTTCTAGAGCAGCAAAATAGTTGACTGATTCACTTATAAGTTGATTGACAAGTTGACTAATGCAGATTTTCAAAATCTTGATATAGGCATAACTTGGTAGTTTCAAACCCGAATCAAATGATTCTTTTTTTGAAATTGAGTATTTTGAAATCCTCTTTCCAATGGTTTCATTTCCAGCCTATGATGATGGACATAAAAGAATTTATGTATCCGTGCTTGTGTGAGGAAATCATTTGAAAGGTGTATGGTGGAGGCCCACTGGGATTAATTGATGTTGAGTTGTGTGTATATACATATGTATACATACGTTTATATGTATATATTTATATATATATAGACGCATGACTGTGATTAAGCTCCTGTTGTAATTGTGAGTTAAGATGGTTTATGTGGTTGAGTGAACGGGTTCACACTTGGGATTCGGGTCGATTTGGGGGACTCTCAGCGGTCCGAATTTTGGGTTGTGACAAATCAAATATTACAATTTAATCATATAGCATTTAACATTTAAATAAATTTAAATGCGCAAAACATCTCATCAAGTACAAATAAATACGTACAATTTGTACACATATAATGTCACAAATTAAATGTATCAATTTATCAACATGTACACTTTTAAATGCACAAAATATTAATAAGTACACATATACAAATCAACCAATTGTGAACATAAAATAACACAACAAAAGCACTAAACCATCAACAATCATAAAATAAATAACAGTACAATTACACTTAACATTCACATTCCACATAAAAATTGTCATCCATAAATTTAAATAAATTAATTTAAATTGACATGTTCATAATCACCAATATATATATATATATATATATATATGCATGTTTACAAGTATGTATTTAATAAATATAGGCACATCAAATTTATATATATATAAATTTTATACACAGTCAATCACGTATGCACAGATATATAATCATACGAAAATTAAATATATCAACTTGCCTTGAGCTTTTATCCGAAAGCCCGTACTGGTGTTGTTCGTTCCATTCTGCAACAGTGCAAATGATTTTGGTCCTTTGTCAAAGCCCACCATTTTTTTTAATTGATACTGGGCCTATTTATAAATTTTGGCCCAGTCCAATTCACCAAGCCCCAATCATCACATATTAAATGATATTGGGCCTATTTTTATTTTCTGCCCACACCATTTTAAAAAGTCCATCATTAACTATGCAGACCCAAATTCCAAATTTCAAACCGACCCAATTCTTATCAAAACCAATGTCATGCCCACTTCATTCCACAACTCCAACTAATCAAACAACAACCCATAACATTTGTAATACACCATAAACTCAAAACATGTTATTGAAGCAATGATTTATATAAAGAAAATCAAAATATGGGTAATGTGAGACGTAAATTTGTAATTGGCATATTTCGGTGACCAAAACTTGATTGATCGAGTTGTAATTTCGATTTATTCTTTCTATTGATCGTCGACAACTTCGAGCTGATATTCAAGTGCATGGATGCAGATAAATCAGTAAAAACACCATATAGTACAGGTGAGTATGGTGAGGACACTCTGCACTTTTTATTTGTGAGCCTATTTTGAAAAACTAGGGTTTAAATAAAAAAATGAGGGTTTTTCAAAGTAAAATCGGTCCCCAATATTTTGGACCAGTCTAGCTTTTCTCGGTAGGTTGGTTTCTACAGGTTTTTACAAAGTCCCACTGGTCCTAATTATTTCACACCGGTCCCACTTATCCTGTTACAAATAGGAAATAGATTTTGATGAAAATTCTGATTCCTATTGGGTTTAAAACTTCTAGGAGAGTTATATTTTGGTATTCAACTTCTTTTCCAAGTATAATTAGCATTCCCTTACCTACATATATGCATTTATATTTTCTTTACAAAATAAGCAAGTACCATATGCCTGAAACATATTTTTAGAGAGAGAAAGTATATACAATATAATTAGGTCTATATATATTTTTAAGAACACACATCTATACTTCACGAGTGATATTTAGGATGGTGTTCTACTTCTGATTAGCTGCTTAAAGACTGCATCAATTCTATTTGCTGATCAGAACATTGGATTGATGGTTCTTCACTTGCTTGCTTGTTAAGGAAGAAAGGTGACCAAATCGCACTACGAAGGGAATGAAATACTTGCTGAGTATTTTTGTTTGTCCAACAACCTTTCTGTAAGGATAGTGACGTTAGCAAAGTCTGCAGCAGTTAGACGGGTTGTCACAATCATAAGCCTGAGGTGTTCCACATCAAATTCTTTACAGAGTGAAGAGGGGTGTGAGTCTGAGACAGAGTCTGCTGTACTTTGCTTCATTATAGTGGATTGGTTTCCTAAGGCGTTTCGCCTCTCTCCATGGTTTTTCCCACCTTGGGTTTCCACTTGCACTTTAAGTTATTTCCTTGCTTTAATTGTTTGGTTAATTAGACTTAAAATTGAATTAATTAAAAATTAAACAAACAAGCAAGAGATCCTATTCACCTCTAGATTTTAAAGTTCTTTTCACAACTGCTTCCGCACCGCGCAACTCACAGGTAAAACATATATTGTTAATGATATCAGTTTAACCATCCATGGCAGCCCACAACAAACCAATATTACTAAATTTTCCACCCAACCTACACGCCACCATGTCACTGCCATAGTGAGTACAGATTGTTTGAGGTAATATCACTCCAAACATTAAGATAACATAGAGCCACAAGCTTGTCCAAGAATATGGGAAGAGACTCCATGCAAAGAGACCCATAACTGAAGCCACCACCTCATACCACTAAAACAGACCCAACACCATGGACAACCACCTTGAGTCACCACACACAACCACCTTATTCCTCTTAAAGCCACCATAGCAGACCCACGACAACCTCCTCATCATAGTCTCCACCGTCGGCACCGTGGAACTGAGCCGATAGTTAATCGAAACCCACACTGTGGCACAACACCTCAGCTGCACCGAACAGCCACCACCAACAATTGTTGCCACCACCATGGACAGCCGAATCACCACCCATGAGCAGCCACCTTAAGTTGCCACCGTATGATCCATAACACACTGTCTCCACCATGAGCCCACGTTGGCACCGCCATGCGTGACCAATCCTCATGGTTCTCTCTATCTCTATAGTCCTTTTTCTCTCTAGACAGAACCTTAAACTTGAAGGGAGAGAGCAAACCCCATTTCTCTCTCTATAATTTATATATATATATAAATAAGGAACTAATATAAAACATATATACTAATAGCAACTAATATAAAACATATATATATATATATATATATATATATATATATATATATTAGAAAAATAAATACTAAAAGCAAAATAAAAGTGAATAATAATAATAAATAAATACGTAGCCCAAACCTAAAAAATTATAATAAATCCTAATCCAGCTCAAACTCAGCCCAAACCCAAATAATCCAACTTAAACTCTCCCTAGGCCAATCTGAAAAATAAAAATAAAAATAGAAAATACAAAAGTTTAGTCCAACCTAAAAATAAATAAAATAAAACAACCAAAAGCACTTAGCATTTAAAACACCCAATAACAATTTAAACAAGTAAAATATTTAACATTTAAAACACTCAATCAACAATTTAAACAATTAAAAAAACACTAAAATTAAACTTACATAACCTCAAAATTACGGGGTATTACATTCATCCCCCCTAAAAAGAGAAATTTCATCCTCGGAATTCACCCCATACTTGAAATAAAAAGCTTTGGAAACTTTGCCTTTATTTCATCCTCTCTTTCCCAAGTGGATTCCGTCTCATAAACACGGAACACGATGAAACGGGACTGACTATTGGTCACTACTATTGCCTATTTCTTTTTCATTATTGGACCAACAAATTTCTATCTTTCTTACTCACATTTTCCCAAGTCTAGCTCGACAGAGAATATTACTCTCCTCAGTAATGATCACTCTCACTTCTATACTAGGTGCAATCACATAATCATATCATCACAAAACATATTGCACTTAATCAAATATCTACAGATAAATGTGCAACTCATAAGAATTTAACAACAATCTATAAATATGAAATCCAAAAACATAACTAAAAATAATTAAATGTATAATCAGGTAACTCAAAAACTTTAACCCTCAAAATATATATTTGTAAAATTGGCAATCCCAACCTGCCCGAAAATAAATATTTGTAAATTTTGGAATTCCAAACATGCCTCAAAATAAATATTTGTAAAATTGCAATCCCAACATGCCCAAAAATAAAAATTTGTAAATTAGCAATCCCAACATGCCCGTAAATAAATATTTGTAAAACTGGCAATCCCAACATGCCTAAAAATAAATATTTGTAAAATTGCAATCCTAACATGTCCGAAAATATATATTTGTAAAATTAGCAATCCCAACATGTCCGAAAATAAATATTTGTAAAATTAGCAATCCCCACATGCCCGAAAATAAATATTTGTAAAATTGGCAATCCCAGCATGCCTAAAAATAAATATTTGTAATATTGCAATTTCAACAAGCCCGAAAACTTAAAAAATAAACTACCCTATTAAAACTTGGCAATCCTTACAAGCCTCCTATACGAACCTTAAATACCTTATTAGGTATTGACAATCCTGATATGTACCCTAGAAATCTTTACATGCCTCCCTAACTAACCTTAGATACCTTATTAGGTATTGGTAATCCATACATGTCTCTCTTATAAACCTTATAATACTTTATTAGGTATTGGCAAACCATACATGCTTAGCAATCGTGATATGCCTCCATATTACTTTTAAATAGAGAAAATATAACTCTATATCCAAAATAACATTAAATCATAATTATGAATATTACAGCAGAAAACACAACAGACAACTTGTTTTTGTCTACGAAAGAAAGTTTGCCTGACAAGGTCTTATACATAAACCCATAATTCCAAACTTAATGCGTGTTTGGATACTAACCCATCGTCCTAAGGTTTTCAAACCTAAGTTCCAACCTAACGCGTCATTGAGTATCCACAAGAGCCGGCGTATTGTAAGAGGAATGCTAATCCAAAAAAAATGTCTGATTAGGCCATTTTTCCCAGTTAGCCCAACTCCGGCAACATGCCTTCCTTGCATCCTCTTTCAATCTCAATTGCCATCCTCGGTAATACATTTACCAATATCACAAGTCCCTAAGTATCTCTAAGGACTTAAACACTCGCAAACTTCTTTGCGGTATCTCTTCATTGCTCACTAACAGGACTTAATCACTAAGCCAAAATCTAAACTCAACCAACTCTGGGAGTTTTTCCAACTAAAACCAGTTTCACACACCAACACTTTGATCTTTCATTAGGATTGCTCAAACCGAGCAAATCATTCCACTACCGTCCATAGGTAATTCAAACCAATCGTCTAGACAACTATCAACCATTGCCTGTCTCCAAACCATCACGTGATTTGACCATCCGTCCTTAGGTATTCGAACCTATGACTTTGATACTCTAGGTTTTCAAACCTAATGCCTTAACAGCAATCCAGAGTTCCTCAACCCTTACCCGTCGCCCCTAGGTATTCCAACCTAGTGCTCTCATACCATTCTGGTATTTGGTACATAATCCAACCTTCTCAACCATACACATGGTATGTCCATCACCCGTCGTCCCTAGGTATTCCAACCTAGTGCTCTGATACCATCTTGTCATGCCCCAGTTCCCAAGGCCCAGAAATCGAGGTGTGAACCCCGTGAGATCACCCTCACGCTGTTACCATCACCTGATCATACAACCTCAATTTCCTACTATTTTTATGAAAATCGGACATGACCCATTCTAAATAATCAACTCCTGGCATGTTAAACCTGCTTTACAATTTATATGGACACTTCTGGGCACGTGTCCCCCCAGCATTTATATCTAAACAATAAAAATGGACACTTCTGGGCCCGTGTCCCCCCAATATTTCTACAACATGCATAATATAATCATAAATATACATGCCTCAGTCCTTGAATGTCCGTATTAAATACATACATCACATGAATAAAATACAATTGAAGGAACTGAATCTACACAAACGCTTTATACATTTAATCCAAATGTAAAGCATCTATCTATCCACTATCCTGGACATACATTAGATTCTAAGGAATCTACTTACTACCTCTGCAACTGGTGCTGTCAGTCCCCTAACTAACTCCGCACATCAGCAATACCTGCAAAACCTGGGAGGGGGTGAGCTCAAAGGCCCAACAAGGTATGTAGAACCATACTATCACTGCTGCAGCAGGTCGATCTTCACATATTCCCAAAAAATATACATATGCACTTAAATATATCACAGTATTTAAGACCATGCCCGACCTAGCATGCATGAACCAATGATGTATGTGGCTACTCTAGCACATATGAACATACAAAATCCACAACACATGATTTTAGAAATCATTTTCAACATGCTTGAAAGCAGTAAACATCAGGCATCAATATGTATATAGAACATATATGTCAACACATTTACATAATCGATGTAAATCAACTACCATATCTCCTACTCGTCAAGTAGCACATCTCAAATGCAATATAGATGCATTTAAACAGAAAACATGCTTAACAGATAAACACATAAGCATAAAGGTATTTTTCACCTTCCACAGTCATAATCCGATACATAATACAAGCGTCTAGGCTTGCATATACTCTCACTCTCGGTCCTCATCCGATACCCCACATGATTGGCTCGCTCCGAGGATCATGTGACCTAGGACAACTCCAATAACCAACCTATGACCTGGACCACTCCGAAAGGCCATCCTACTCTGGCAATGTATAGGATTGCCATTATGTGAGGGGACAGCTCCGAGGCTCACATTCATTGGACATACTCCGATTCCCAGGCTTTAAGCCTTAGCATGGCGGGTCCACTCCGAGGGCCATACCTGTTGGACATACTCCGATGGTAATATATTGGTTTGCCAAATTGTGAGGGGGCAACTCTGAAGCTCACAAACGTTGGACATACTCCGATTCTAGGCATAAAGCCTTCGTATGGCGGGTCCACTTCGAGGGCCATACGTAGTGGATGATTATACCACTTCTCGTGACACGGTTGGACCACTCCAAAGTCCCGTGCACCTCTTTTTGCGTTAGTTTTCCCGCAACCTCCCATGTATGCAATATGGATGCATACATAACCAAGCATTCTATTTTATGCTATCCCAATGCACCAGCTAGTATATAAGTACATAGCATGCATTTTCCTCTACATAAACCCACATATAACCACGTATGTGTCATTTCCCTCCTATACATGCAATATGGATGCATATATATACAACATAGTACATTCATGCTTCAACCCATGCTTATGAATACTAAAAAGAAATATTTGGCATGCTTTTCATCACATTCCAACACATATAGCACATATATGTTCAAAACCCGCATAAAACCTCTTATATGCAAACAGCTTCAACTTAGCACATTTTTATCATGTTATAACCAATGCATGCATTCAAAATATATATATATATGAAGCTTGCACGCATCTCACATTCACATTCCCACAAATAAACACATATATGTCCAATCTTGCATATAAGTCCTATATGCACGTACACTAGCATAAGTACAGTTATGCTCTCATTCAATGCATGTATTCACTACAAGTAGCTAACATGCATTCCAATCACAATATATATACACACATATATATATTACATCACCCACATATGTATCAAGAACATATAACGCACTTAGCACATTTCATGCTTTTCAAATACTCGCCAGAAGTTAAATTCATACTTAGCATGCATTTCTACCGCTGCAACCATATATATAATCACCTATATATATATATATATATATACTGAACCTCATGCATAAGAGCCACATATGCATACAATATAACACATAGCTAAACAGATATTATTTAGCAAACTTTTCATAGATTAATCTATACATATATGCATACCACCATGCAAATAGGCGATAAATCTAACATGTTATCGCTTCTCAAACCCGCACATACATATATATACACACACACATATGTATATCCTCTCACATCCCATGTATGTACCACATTCCCTATACACATATATATATAAGCGCCTACATATATATGTATATACACATACCACATATGATTAAATTGAGACATATGTAAATTACTCAACATACATAAAATATCTGTATGAGATAGAGGCAAGAATCAACTTGCCTTAGGTCCAGCTTTCGCCAGGTCTGCGCTTGCAAAGCGATCCTTGTTCCATGTCCGGTCCGGTCCAGTCCTGTGTCAAAACCCACCCGAACAATCCATCGGGCCACTTCGTTTCCTTTTTAATTTTCATGCTTGGCCCATTCCATGTTGTGGCCCAATCCTCTCAATCCTTGATGTCTAAACCCACATCATCAACCGTGAAGGTCCAAACAGCCTCATACAACTGTCCAAACCCACTACCGAAAACACCTCCACAACAGAGTCAAATCACCACGAAAGGCCAACTGAATCCACCATGGCCACACCCGAGTCCACTATCAGAGCTACCGTGGACGAACCCAGCCATTTCCACAACCCAACAACCACTGCCGGAAACCACCACTAACCACCATAGATCAAAACCAAACCGGCCATCATGTATGGCCAACCAAACTCCACCAGCCACGAACAGTCGTGAGCCACTCAATGCCCAAACTAAAATTGTCAACTACATCCAAAACCCAAATTTCGAAACTCCATCGGAACCAACAACTACAAGGACCAAACCCACAGCCAACCACCATCCGGTCACCCAACACGGAAGACCCATAGTCGAACCCAAATCCACTATGAATAACCATCCTCAAGTCAAACCAAACACAACCCATAGCAGCCGAGTACCCAAACAGTCCCTACAAACTTTCGGCAGCCCATTCCAGCCACCCAAAAACCCACTCAAACCGAATCAACCTCACCAGCGAAGAACCCATCTCTGGCCACCACCATGGTCGGAATAACCCCAACCAAGCACCACCACTGCGGGGGTTCACCACCCTCGACACAACCCACTGTGAAACCAGCCCCAGCCGCTGCCGGAGCTCACCAAAATAGACCCACGAGTTCCACCCAAAACCCATCCCGATCCAACCGCTACAGCGGAGCCAAGCCGAACTCAGCCGAGTTCAGCCCAAAACTGAACCAACCGTGGCCTCCTCCAGCCGTCGCAACCGCCGGAGTACCCCCTTCGCGAATGGCTCCATCGCACCGAGCCACCCCGTGTCACCGGCACACCACCTCAACCCCTTCGGCCACCGCAAACCACCGACAGCCAAGCCACCGCCGGCGCCGAGATCGGCGGCCCCTCCTTCCCCGGGTTTCTCTCTCCCCGATCTCACTCGGTCTCTCTTTCCCTCTCTCCCCGACTTCTCCTTCTCTCTCTTTTCTTTTCTTTTTCCTTTTCTTCTTTTCCTTTTCTTTTCTTTTCTTTTTCTTTTCTTTCTTCTCTTCTCAGCCGACCATTCCCTTGGTCTTCTTTCATTTGGTCCACATATCACATATATATATTATATACACATATAATACACCACACCATACACAAAATACATGTATTCTAGGTATTTCCCCACACTTACCTTTAATTGCACATGAGCCCACCCTATATTTATAATTTAATATAAATATAGGCACCATATATATATATATATATACATATATACATATACACACACCTTCCACTTGGATGGAAACATAATTGTCCCTACCCCTTTCCGGAATTTTAATTAATCCAAAAAAATTTAATTCCGGTCAAAATTCACCCGGAACCGGTCAAAATAATTCCGGTCCTTACATGTGGGCTTGCCGAAGATGAGATCGGCTTGTATGCTGGTCCTCTTAACTGGCGTAGCCATGAATAGTATTGATCATTTGGACTGGGTGAGCATTCTACCCCACTCCTCTCTGCTCCTGTATCAATCGGTCATTCTACTTTAACTACTCCTTTGGCATATATTATGCTAATCCTCCTTTGGCATTTATAGCCTCGACCTATCATCTGAGGTTCCTGTATTCATTGGTGCTATAACTGAAGTCTTTGTAAAAGGCATAGTGCTTGTTATGATCCCTTTGCAGCATTGGTACTCTGATTGGAGGGGGGATCCGAAATATCTTTGTTCTCTTGGTGGAGCCTTGTGAGAGACGTCTTTAGAGGTTTCATTTTTTCTTTATACCTCTACTTCTTATATGGTTTGTTGGGAACCAAAGGTGCTCCCATTTGACCTTTTTGTTTTGATACCCTATCACTCATTTGGCTTCTAACATTGATTAAGGTTGTCCTCAGCGATCGCACTACCTCATTCTCTTTTAGATTCAAGTATCCTTGTGCCTTGGCATTTAGAGTCCCTATATTTTTGGGAATCTTTCTTACCAAGGCAACATGGAATTCAGTTCCTGGTATCATTGATACCTTGAAAGCTTCGATCGTGACATTTTGGTCATAACCATCTATCATGGACATCTCCAGGTTAAATTTGGTTAAGAATGCCTTCAGAGTCTCTCCCTTCATTTTTCTCATAGTGAAGAGATAGGAAATTATTTTCTTCTGGCTTCTATTGTCCATGTACTGAGCAATAAAAAACTCGTATAACTTTTGGAAGCTGGGGATTCATCCGGCAAGCTGTTGCTTAAACCAGAGTAAAGCTTCTCTAGTTAAGCTGGTTGGAAAGACCTTATACATAAGGATTTCGTCTTCTGCATCCAACGTCATCTTCTATTGGATGTGGTATATGTGCTCGACTAGATCAGTTGTACCATCAAAAGGTGTGAAGGTTGGCATGATGAACTTCTTTGGTTTTGGGGCTCTTTGAATATCCTCCGTAAATGGGGATTAAACCACCTTGTTGGTAACCTGTGTAACTAGATCAGTTGGTGTTTGAGCCTTCAAATCTTTAATTTGGACCCCAACTTTCTTCTATACTCATTCGACATGATCTTATAGGGGTGTATTCTCCTGAACGCAATTATGCTTAGATTCTGTGTGTAGTTGTTGGTTGATTCTCCATTCAACTTGAGGGGAATCGTAATTGTTGGAACCTTCTCGTTTGTGTGGTGGATCGTCCACCCTTTTGCTTGTGGCACGGGCTAGTCTCTCCTAGAGCTACTCGTTTAGTCATTGAGACTCTTCCAGCTGCTATCGCAGTTGTTGTAGCATATATTATTGGGTTTGGGCTTGCTCCATCGTTTCGCTGTGTGAAGGGATTGTCTTCCCACAATTTTCCCTGAGCATAACTGTACAGGCATAAACTTTTCACTTGTAAAAATGACAAGTTCTCACAGACGGTGCCAAAGTGTAGATGTAAAAACCTACTTATAATAACCACAAGTAAATTAATGCAGGGACACTTAAGATAATAACAAGAATTTTGTGGAAACTTCACTTTGCCCTCTCAAGGAGTCTAGTGAGTGTATTTATATTCCACTCTTAAAAATGATTGCTAATTTTCCTCCCCAAATTGGGGGATTGATTACAAAAATCTATCCCCTAATCATGGCGATAATATATAAATTTGGAATTTGAATTGGTACCAGACAATCTCTTATTTGATTGCTCTGATTTAGTCTTTGATTAACTTCTGCCACGTATACATGCTTCTACTTAGCTACTGCCATGTCATTGCCCATGATGCCTTGCACGTGCCTTCTTCCTATTGGTGGGACTTTTTCCCTCCACAGATATCATCAAAAACTTGTCAGTAATTTCATGTAGGATCCACACCATGTGGATCCCAAATGAAATCGATCATTATATATATATATATGTATGTATATATATATATATATAGGTATGTATATATTTTTTTTATTAACACAGGAGGTATCTCTTTTGGGTGAGACTAGTTCACTTGGGCACACGCAACAGCCCTACAAATTATATGCGTCAGATATGTTCGAATATAATACATGTGTAATTTTAATTATCTCCGATAATGAGAGACTAACCCTCTCCCTTATAATATAGTTGTGGTAAAATCAATCATCATATGGTGGGGGCATATTTTAGGTCTTTCAAATCCACAGCTTGAAAAATCAAGCCTTACGATTTTCTTTGTGGCGGTCCAGGTTTGAGTAGTCTACGATCATAAACATTTCCATGCCAGTTGGGTTGCAAATGAATCGAGCCAAGCTTGAGCCTGCTTGCGCTCAGGCTCGTGACGAGTTCGAAAAGCTGAGCTCGAGTTTAGGCTCGGACTCGTCATTTTTTTGAGAAGCTTGGGCTTGGCTCGGGCTCAGCTCATTTAATAAAAAAATTCATTCGGATTCGTGTTGAAGATCGTTTTAGCTTATTCATAAACATAAATGAGCATACACAATTCTATGTTCATATACATGTTCATGAGTTTACGAGCCCTAAATGACCTATAAAAAACCTTTGTTCATGAACATAAATGAATTCATGTTCATGAACCTACACAAGCCGAGTTTAGCATTATTCGGGTTCCGCTCATTTATTAAACGAGCCTAAAAATTGTGCTTGAACTCGACTTATTTGTTTAAGGAACGAGTCCGAACCGAAACGAACCTGAGCCTAAGCAGCCCGGTTCAATTTGTAGTCCAACATGCCAATCCCTCTGGTCAAGAAAGATGCCTAACAATTTGTCGCCTTCAAAAATTTCCATAGAATTCCCCTTCACGGCGTGCTGGAAATTAATTAAATTTCTCCCATAAAAATATACCTTAAATAATTTTCTGACAGGTCAACCCCAAGTCCACCGTCTACGTACTGTCAATTACTGTATATTGTATTTTACTCTTCTTTAGCCTTGGGTTTGTTGTCGGATGTTATAATTCTCTCTCGTGTGTTGCTCTCTGTGCGCTTCCATTGATCTCTCCTTCCCTCCCGGTGTTACATCTGACGAGCTAGAATGAGAATGCTCTTTACAGGTACATTACCGTCGGTTTCCTTAGACTCTACTTGTCTTTTCGAGTTCTGATTTATATATATATATATATATATATATATATATATTTCAATTGTATAGATGAATGCGTAGGTTATGACTTGATTCAATAGATTTAGAACGAACTTACACCATTATGTATGTAAAATTTGAAATGAATTACAGTTTTTTTTGGTTAATTATGTATTAATTGATCAGTTAATAAATTCCTAAATTGAATTTTTAGTTGGAAGCGCATATATGTATGCGGAGAATAGGCGGCTGATGGAAGTATTCCCAGAAAATGCAAGGAAAGTGTGGAGCGATTGGGAGCTACGGGTAATGATGCTTCTGAGCCTGAGCTTGCAGGTAATACTAGTTGTTCTCGGAAACAAAAGAAAGTATGTTGGCAGGACTTGGATCAGAATCACTCTTTGGTCCGCCTACTTAATGGCGGACTGGGTTGCAACTGTTGCTCTTGGCATCATCTCCAGAATCTATACAAGTACTAGTCAATTACAACAATGCAAATGCCAAACAAGTACGCCTCCTGCTGGAATTGAGAATAATAATAATAATAATGCCACCGATGAGTATGAGCTCATGTCGTTCTGGGCACCGTTCCTTCTGCTGCACCTTGGCGGTCCTGACACCATCACCGCTTACTCTCTGGAAGATAACGAGCTCTGGTTGAGGCACCTGCTGGGGCTGGTGGTTCAGACCGGAGTGGCGCTCTATATCTTTCTCATGGCCTGGCCGGGTTCTTCTTGGCTTCCAATTTTGAGCATTCTCGTGTATAATGCCGGTCTCGTCAAATATGCTGAACGAACTTGGTCCCTCAGATCCGCAAAGAGTGAGCATCTCCGTGACTCCATGCTCACTCCCCCAGATGCAGGCCCCAATTATGCCAAATTTATGGAGGAATTTACTTTGAAGAAGGCTGAGGGCTTCCATGTGAAGGCGGATGAGGTGATTGAAACGCGGCTTCCAACTGACCAATTATATGCTAATTATGGTGATGCTGATAAAGATAAAGTCATGATACTCAAAGCGTTCCATTTGTTCCAGACATTTAAGCGTCTGTTTGTAGATCTCATTCTCAGTTTCCAGGATCGAGACAGCAGTAAATCCTATTTTCAGGGTCTCGAATATGAAGATGCTTTCAATGTGGTTGAAATTGAGCTCGGATTCGCCTTTGACATTCTCTACACCAAGGCACCAGTGGTGTATACTTTTGCAGGCTGTGTGTCTCGCCTTGCCAGCTTTTCTTCCATTTTATTGGTGTTGTTGGGCTTTGTCTTAGTATCTGACAATGATAGTTTCCAACAAATTGATCTAGCAATCACATACCTACTCATGGTGGGTGCACTTGTTCTAGAGATATATGCTTCCATTTCTATGCTCTACTCAGACTGGATCTGTTATTATTTGTTGAGTAGAGATAGGAAATTTCCCAACTTCCCCTGCTTGCCACAACCCAAGAAACAGCAGCGGTGGTCTAATTCAATGGCACAGTACAACTTACTAAGCTTTTCTCTCGGAGATAGGCCCCCAATTTGCCATGGAGTCCAAAGGCTTCTTCCGATCAATAATTGCCTAGAGAAGCACTGTTATAAGACCTATCAGAAGGTTTCCTCCGACTTGAAAAAACTGATCTTCGAACATCTGTTGAATTTTACAACCAGCAGCGCCGGTGATGATCCTAGTGCTTTATGTACCCGGAGAGGAAGTTTTGTTCTTAGGGAATATAATTGTCTCTCATTTCATTGGACAATCAAGATGGAATTCGACCAGAGCATTCTTATTTGGCACATTGCTACTGACCTCTGCTACTATTTGGATGGTGGGCAAAATTCAAAAGATCGTGAAGAAAGCAAGCATATATCTGACTATATGTTATATCTTCTGGTCATGTATCCTTCTTTGTTGCCCATGGGAATTGGGATGATCAGGTTTCGCGACACTTGTGCTGAAGCCAGGGAGTTTTTTAGAGAGAGAAATATTAAACCAACAGATGGTTTAGCTTTAGCTTGTGTCAAGTTAGTTCAAGTGAACACTGAAGTATCGCCGATTAAAGTGAAGGGGGACCGAAGCAAATCTGTGTTGTTCGATGCTTGCCTGCTTGCAAAGTCATTGCAAAAGGAGGCAAAGAAATGGGAAATTGTGAGTCAAATGTGGGTGGAGATTCTAGCATATGCCGCTACTCACTGTAATGGAAATCACCATGCTCAGCATCTCCGAAAAGGTGGAGAACTACTCACCCATGTCTGGCTTCTAATGGCACATCTAGGAATCACAGAACAGTTCCAAATATCTAAAGGCCATGCTAGAGCTAAGTTGATTGTGAAGTAGCTAGCTAGCTAGGAATTAAGCCTGCAAGTTAATGTTGCTAGTGAGAAGTAGCTACTTGATTGCCACAAGATTGCTTGATCTGATATAATTAGCCTCCACACTGAATTTACATAAACTACTACTTTATAGTGAGGAGAAATCATGTTGGGTGTTTACCGGCAATAAACGGCTACAATTCTCTGTTAGGAGTTGCATTCCTTTGCATATATAGCAAGGCAAGTATGTATTTTTACATAAAATTCACAATGTTACTTTTTTATCTTGCAGCAGTTATGGTAACATATTTTGGTGCAGTGTATGGCAATGTGTGGTTTTGCATAATTTTTACGACAAAATTTGAGTATTGTTATACTTGATTAAGAATTTGGGACATCTTCTTTACCTTCAGATTGCCCTAACAGGCCCTATTTATGAGTTAGAGTCATTAGTTGGGTTATCTTTTTTCTTTTTTTTTAAACATAAAATTCACAATGTTACTCAGATAGTTGCTCAGAATGTTGTTTGATATATTACGATTTTATTCCTGAATGATGTTTATGTCTTGAGAACTTGCTAATACACAGACAGCCACTGTGGCAGTCATGGATATGATTATCTAAGTATTTGTATATTATGTGTCCAAAAATGTTTGTATTTAGAAAAATGTGGGCAGATTATTGGTCATGGATTTTCTCGTAGTATAATGCAGCATCGCCTGGAACTTCTACTTGCTCAGATGTGAGTCCTTACAAATTGGTGGGAACTTCAACTGTCATCTGATATTAAAAGCCAAGATTTCCCATTACCTGATGCAGAATCTAGGAAAAGAAATATTTATAGTTGAATAGAATATATGACACCATGCTGACATTGTATTATATTACCAGAGATGGATCTTTTAGGAAGCATATATATATATAGGATGGCACCACCCTTGTAACCGCTTGGCACTGAAATAGCATTAATTCTATGATAATCATAAAACCCAAGTGTTAAGAGAGAGTATGCTCTGCCTCAACAGTCATCGCCAAGCTAAACAGTTCGATTGGTGCTTTGTATCTAGTTCTTGTAAATACAAAATATCTATTTTAAAATCTACTATTTGTCTTGTGTTTTTGTGGGTTTCTCTGTCTCATCTTATATATATAGATACATAAGAAATAGGCATGTAGAAAAAATATTATGTAAGCGAGTTGCAAGACTGCTGTTATTTTTTGAAAAACAAGTTCTTCAGTTTATCGCTGGATTGTTTATTATTATTGTCTTTCATCTTTACCATATGAAATCGTTGCATTGATGTATCCTGATACGAAAAATTGACACAATGAATATATATATTGAGTTTTACTGATAAATAATTCAAACAAAGCAATATTATACAGGTACTTATTTTTTAGCGTCTCAATTAAGTTATTGTGCCTTCATTTGTCATTACATTTATAGAATACAAATTTCAGTCCTCCTTGTAGGCGTGAGCACTGATCAACAAAACATGTGTGTTTTGTATCTAAGAATCATTTTGCTATGAAAAATAACCTCACTATGAAAAATTCATCAATTCGGTTCCTTTGGGGAGTCTGGATGCCGTCCAGTAAGGTGTGGACGTGTAGGACCACGAGAGCTTGAACCACCGTGAGTGGAATGAACATTCGCCCGTTTGGGAGCTATTTAGAAGCAAAATTTTAGTTGAGAACTTGTGTCAAACACTTGGTTTGCACCCTTGTGCAAAGACCTTCAACTTTCCTCTCTTGGATGAAGAACACTCCAAATTCAAACAACCAACCACCAAATAACACACATACCCTTCCTTCAAACTTGAATTATAAAATCCACCAAAGAAATCTTCACACTCTCAAGACTTCTCACACCTCTTGTAAAGGGTTATATAGAAACTAAAGATGGTGTTACAGAAAAGATGGAAGACTAAAAAGAATAGATGGGGCTAATGAGAGAGTAGTATGGTGGCAGTGGAAGTTAATTGAGAATAATGGAAGAGGAATTATAAAAAATTTGTCAAAAAATTATTTGTTCGTGTTATAAGAGACGACTTCTCCGAGGTCCTTTTTTATGCTAAAACTACCATTAACTTAAGGGTAAAATACACTGATATTCTCCGTGATTCGCCCTAATTACACTCAGGTGTTATGTTTATATAAAAATTACACTTACCTCCCTCTTGTTTAAATATTGACTAAAATATCCTCTGATCCATTGAAATAGTAAGAAACAACTATTCTAAATAATGGGGGCATAATGATCATTTCAACGTGTTGAATTGATACACTGACCTTCTCCGTAGTTCGCCCTAATAACACATGTTGTGTTATGTTTGTAAAAAATTATACTCACCTCTTTCTTGTCTAAATATTGATTAAAATGTCCTTTAATCCATTGAAATGGTAAGGAACAACTATTTTCAAATTATGTGGATATAATAATCATTTCAACGTATTAAAAGAAAGTTAGTATAACTATTTTATAAATATAGCACTCGTGTATAATTAGATCAAACTTGAGAAACTTAACTTATGCATAAGAAATTCTGTTTCAAACCATCCTAGTGTCATAAATATATCTTGTTTTGAGGGAAATTCAATCGATCTATTTCACTTTACAGTGGGCTTCACGTTTTGAACCTTAAGATATATAATAAGCCATAAAATTTGCAATTATTATATTACTATTTTTTGTTATTCCTTGAACGGGATGTTACTATAAATTTAACAAATAGAAGTAGAAAGACAGAAGGGGACATACCCCTTTAATACAAAACAAAAATGGAAAATGCCCATTTATAATAGAGCCAAAGTAAACTTAGCACCTAACATCATACATGAAAAATGGCTACCATGTCCAGCAGAGACAAGCTCAATGCATGAAGCAAATCTCAAATAAGAAGTGAAGTCATAATCCTTGTTGGTTCCCAGTAAATGACTCCAAGTAAAAAATGTGAACTTAATTACCACTTGTGGGAAATGGCCTTATATTCTTGGCATTATATATATGGAGCAACCAGCCAATATTGCAGCAGCAGCAGCCGGCGCCTCAACATCGCCAGCAATGGTCAGTCATATCATTAATGCTCTCTTCGATCGAATATCTTTTTCCCACTGCATGCCACGACCACGAATTTAAGAACGTCGATCTCATCAGTTCCATGTAAGTTTTTAGTGTATATATATATATATATTAATTATGGTAGAATGGATAGAGGATATGAAATATTTTTTTCTTCCTTCTCCTTTTCAATTTTGGAGTAGGTCTACAATACTAAATACATGGGATAAATTTGAATTGTACATGCACAACAAGCAAAATAAGTTCTACTGTGCATATACAATACACAACATTCCAATTCTTCCGATGTATTTACATGTATTGTATTCTCCTCTTTTCCCCCACTCATTTAAGTTAAATAAATTAGTAGCTAGGCGGATTAATTAATGTAAAGGGATGGGGTGAGTAAATTAAGAAATGAAAGAAACTCACCGGCAAAGGAGTGAACTTGTAATTGTTGAATGAATTTGTCTGGCATGTTTGTTAAAACCAATTCTTCTAATGTGCCCGATTGCAGGAGTGTCTGGGGTATGTTCTTCAGTTCATGACAACATCTGATGTTTACTTCTTTGAGATTCTGCATTGCCCCTTCCTCCACATCCCACTTCTCCAACTTCTTCAGCATCCAGAGTTTCAACACTTGAAGCTTACTAAATCCAGGGCACCTGAATTCTGTCCCAAGGTAGGAGTCCCCTAAAAGCCTGAGTACCGTCAGGTTTGGCAGCTGCCCCAGGATTGGCATGGGATCTTTCTCCAGTCGTGAGACTGACAATGTGAGCACTTTAACTGCCGGCGGAAATTCATTTTGTTCAGGTAGCTTTTGTAAATTCCCCAGCAAATACAAATGGGAAAGATTCTTTAAACCCGACAGTGGCTTCAAATAGAGTTTCAAAGGACATCCCCTCTCATCCCTGGATCTCAACCTCAGAGATTGAAGACCAGTTAATTTTTCAACCCAGTCCGCTATGTCTTGGCCGGAGGAGCTCAAATGGAATGTAACGCCTAATTCTCGAAGGTCATGCAACTTGTTCAAACCATTCATCACCGGGCTTTTGTCATCTACGAATAATCCCCATAATGTCAGGAGCCGGAAACTGTGTGGTGGCATGTTGAGTCGAATCTCATTGAGATTCAAGTGTCGCAACTGCTTCAATTTCCAAATGGAATTGGGTAGATTGTTGATGTTGGTGTGCTTCAAATCCAATGTTTCAAGGTAGGGCAGGTCGCCCACCGAGGAAGGGAGGTGGTCCAAGAAAGTCCATCTCAACCCCAGATATCTCAAATTAAAGAGATCTCCCAGATTTTTAGGCAAACTCGGTTTGTACACGCCCTCTAGATCAAGAACCCTGAGCAATCCAAACCCAGAGCCTTGTTTGTTTTCAATGATTCTGCTGAGAAATTGCCCTACTTCCCTCGCCGGTGTATCTTTCTCCTGAGTGTTAAATGATAAATAAGAGCGCAAGCTGTGAAGCTGAGGGGGATTGCAATTCTTAATATCTTCGACGTACTCAACGATCCTACGAACAACAAAACTAGTTGATGATGGATCATGTGCTGCACAGTTACAGGTGCTGCGGTGGATATGGAATAGGCTGATAGCTTGGGCTTTGGACAACAACTTATCATATAGATCACCCTGTAGACGACATCTTCTGGCGCTTCCATCGGACCTAAATTTAGTTATGTGTATCATGTTGGTTTTAACCAGATGCTCAAAGTATTCCTGTGCCACATCCTCTGGGATCTTCGAGGTCGATCGCTTCACGAATCCCTCTGCAAGCCACAACCCAAGTAACCTCCTTACTGGGATGTCATATTTTTTGGGGAAAAGTGTTAAATAAAGCAGACACAGCTTTGAGTGAAAGCTTCGGTCATTGTACAAGTTTTCCCAATTTAAATTAAACCGCGGTGTCTCTTGCAGCTGCTGCCGCTGCCACCGCCACAGGCTCAGCGTCCACTCGAGGAAGCTTGGATCAGACTTGATACGTTGTAACCTCAGCACGAAGTCGTTGAAGCTTGGATGAGACTTGATACGTCCTATTGTACTGGCTGGGGTGAGCCCTACATCATAATCATAATCACTCCCTTGAGAAATTGCAAGACCATGATTACTACTACTAGTTTTTCGAAGTATAGGCAAATCAACAGAACCGAGGGAATTGCTTTCCTTCATATCTTCTAGGCACTTGTCATGCTCATCCTCATGCCGCAGCTGAAGGGCCTGAAGCCACTCGTCCAAGCTTGGTGCACGACGATGACCATGACGACTACCACTACTACTTTTTCCAATTCTCGGCAAATCAATAGAACCGTTAGCTTCCTGCTTTTCTTCTTCTTGTTGATACTCATGCTCATGCTCATGCCGCGGCCGCTGCAGGAACTCTGGTTCATGATGACTACTACTATTTTTTCCAAGTCTAGGCAAATCAACAGAACCGAGGGAATTGCTTTCCTTCTTATCTTCTAGGCACTCGTCATGCTCATCCTCATGCCGCAGCTGAAGGGCCTGAAGCCACTCGTCCAAGCTTGGTGCACGACGATGACCATGACGACTACCACTACTACTTTTTCCAATTCTCGGCAAATCAATAGCACCGTTAGCTTCCTGCTTTTCTTCTTCTTGTTGATGCTCATGCTCATGCCGCGGCCGCTGCAGGAACTCTGGTTCATGATGACTACTACTATTTTTTCCAAGTCTCCTCAAATCAGTAGAACCGTTAGGTTCCTTTTCTTCTTGGAGGCACTCATGAGCATGATCATCAGCAGAATAAATACTGCAATGATCACCATTCTGTTGTAAGCGCTGAGCAGATCTAGAAGAAATACTACCAGCTCTAGCCTGACAATCCGGCTTTTGGCAGTTGGGGTTTTTGATTTGGTGTCGGATTTGCTCCATCTTCCGACGGAGGCTTCGGTGGGACCTCAAGTGGTTGTAGAAGCCACTAATTGGCCACAGTGAGCTCCTTCTCCTCCTCCTCTGATCACGGGCTACACGAAAAGTCTCAATGACATCCTCCACTTCATAAAGAATGCCAAGATAGTCACATTCTAGCTTTAAACGATCTTCTTCACCAGCAATAATTCTTATCTCTTTCCCTACTTCATCTATCACTTTCTTCAAGATTAATGATTTCTCAATCGGCTCCGTTAGTTTTTCTCTCACAAATGATGCTAGTACTGCTTCCACCGCCATTTCAATCTCTCTCTCCCTCCCTCCCTCGCAAGCCGGAGGGTAGAGAAAAGGTTGATGGATATATATATATATATATATATATATATATGCTATACGTCTGAAATTAATCCCGTGTTTTAGTGTTGAAGCCCCAATATTAATTTGGAAAGAAGCTAGCTAGAGGGAACTTCTTTCTCTTTCCCCTCCCTCCCAATTACGTACACACAAGCAATGGAAAAGCCAATTATTACAAGTCCAACTTACAAACAATAATTAGAAACAAGTCCAATCGTTACGCTGTATCATGGGTACATTCAAAAAAGTTACTTTCTATCTGTATTCCAATTTCAGAGCCATCAAAGTTGACCAAAGACGAAGACGTGGTGAATACAAAATCAATTTTTATGTCTTAATTTTGCTATCCCATCTCTTTGGCCATAAGGTAGACAAACCATGATAGTTTAATACAAAAGATTAGAGAGAGTTTACTGTCAAAGCGCTTCGTAATATATACTCTTATTCTGAGATAACATGGAGCTCATCACTTGCTACTAGTTGTGAAAGCCTGCCAAAAGTTTAGCGTCCATAACTATTACTCTGCCAAGAGCTGCATAGTGTAGATAAAAAATAGGATAAAATACGTTGACCTCTCTTAAAATTTGGTCTAATTATACCTGGCATCAAACTATTGGATTTTGTTACAATGACCTCCCCTGAGGTTTGCTCCGTTAGACAAAGACACCCCTCCGTCCAAAATTCTGTTAGTTTTGTCAAAAAATTTAGGGTAATTTACACTGACCTCCCCTGAGGTTTGCTCTGTTAGACAAAGACACCCCTCCGTTCAAAATTCTGTTAGTTTTGTCAAAAAATTTAAGGTAATTTACACTGACCTCTCCTAAGATTTGGAGTAAATTACATTGACCTCCCCTGAGGTTTGGTCTAATTAATATTTAATATAATATTTTAATTTTTATAATATAAATATATAAATATATTATATATAATATTTTAATAATATTATATATAATATTTTAATAATATTAAGATGTAATTATTAACATTATATAATATTATATAATGTTAATATAAAAAAATATAGAGGTAAAGGAATTTTTGAATCAGATTTTTCTTGATAATTTAGATTTTCAAAATATCCATTTTGTCCTTGAAGCATATGTAAAGACATTGTTATCCTCTTGAAAATTCTTCTGAAATTACCTAAATACCCTCATTCTAACAAAATACAATGAGCATAAATACCCTCATTAACAATTTAAAAAGTCTCTCCTCATCTTCATCTTGTTGGCCTTTACAGATTTTGATCATGGAATATTTGAATTGGTAAGAGAATATTAGAGAAAGGAGAAGAGAGTTTTAGAGAGGGATTGACATGAAAAAGAAAGCAAGGAATAAAAGATAGGGCATAATGGTCTTTCTACTTTATACGATTTGTTTTTTAAAAAAATTATTAAAAAGCATTAAAATAATAGAAAAATAGAAGAAAAAAAAAATATATATATATATATATTCTTTTTTAAAAAAAGAGTCCAACCTTGTGAACATATATTATTTAAACCTAAGGTGGGTGAAATGTCTATTCTACCCTTAATATTATATTCATATAAAAATTAAAATATTTATATATATAATATTATATAATTAAAATATACTTTTGCCCATCTTAATTATATATATATATATATATATATTATATTAACATTATATAATATTATATAATGTTAATAATTACATCTTAATATTATATATAATAAATATTTAATATTTGTATTATAAAAATTAAAATATTATATTAAATATTAGTTAGGCCAAACCTCAGGGGAGGTCAGTGTAAATTATCCTAAATTTTTTTACAAAACTAATAGAATTTTGGACAGAGGGGAGTGTTTGTCTAACGGAGCAAACCTCAGGGAGGTCATTGTAACAAAATCCAATTGTTTGATGCCAAGTGTAATTAGGCCAAACCTCAGGGGAGGTCAGTATATTTTACCCTAAAAAATAAAAGTAATCGTAACTTGGACCATGAGAAATCTCAAAATTGATCCTACAACATTAGTTTTACCATATTTACAAAAATAATATTACACTTAGTTTTTTTTCCAACAGTAAAAAGAATATTGGTTACTAGATGAATCGGAGATAATTGTATGGGTTGTGGTCTTGTTGACACCCAAAAGTAACGTGACACGTATATGCTACTTTGGTAGTGACATGTGCAAAAATCAGAATATATATGAAAAAATAAACAAATTAGAGAGTTGGACTCTATCAATTAAGAGTTTATAGAAATTATGGTTTTGAAAGCTGATATGAGTGAAATCATTGAGATTTTAGACTCTTGAATCTTTATCATTGACTTTAAATATGTGTGGATATATATATATATATATATATATATATATAGTTGATCAATTTATATTGAAAATGAATTCTTGAAGCTTTACATTGACTTTCGATGTGTAAATTATATATATATTTATATATAGTTGACGAATTTATATTGAAAATAGATTCTTGAAACTTTACCATTGATATATATAATTGATCAATTTACATTAATAATAGACTCTTATCGGAGTATGTTATATTATTGAAAATGTATTGACCAAATTTTCAACTATGTGAACACTAACCAGTTGTCAACAATAGACTGATACGGAGTGAGTGCATAAAAGTTTATTAATATCATGACTCTGACTGACCCGTAAACTCTGACAATCAATCCGGCTGCTTTGTTGATTAATTAAGGTCATCCGGCTGCTTTGTTGATTAATTAAGGTCCTCCCACGTGAAGTTTGAATGAATATATGGTACATCAATGAATACTTAACGAATGTGGGGCCATATCTAGCTGTAATGATATTTACTTGACATAAGAATTTTGTGTGGCTCATAATTCACTCACGTGAAGTTAGAAACAGTACGCCAATCCGGTACATCCATGAATATATATATACACAGAAACTTCTCTGTAATTTAAAAAATGTGCAACAAATTTTCTTATGTTATATTTTAAATCAAATCACACATCATTTTTATAAAAGTGAATAAAGTAATCATTTTTTGCACATATATATATTTTTTTGATCATTTTATCTTTTTTATTATTATAAAAAATAAAAAATAAATAAAAAAAGAGGAGTGTTTTTATATTAAGTTTTTTATTTACCTTAATAGAAAGAAAGATGAGTTTTTTCCGCTAAAAAAATTTCTCCAAAAAAACTAAAAATGTAAAATTACATAATAAAATTTTTTGAATTTTTTTTTGGTTTCCAGAAAATTTTTCATTAGAAAGAAAGGAGGTTTTTTATATTAAGTTTTTCTTTACCTTAATAAAAAAAAAAAAAGAGGAGTTTTTTTCAAGGAAAAAAAATTTCGGAATTAATTTTCAGAGAAAAAAAACTAAATATGCATAGTAATAAAATTTTTTGAATTTTTGTTTTTTTTTTTCAAAAATTGTTTTATTTTCATAATTTTCTCTCTTTCTAATGGAAAAAGTTCCAGAAAACAAAAAAAGTAATTCTGCAGGTTTAATTTTTTTCCCATAAATTATTTTTGGAATTTGTTTTCTCGAAAATAAAGTACTCTTTTTTTTATTAAGGTAAAAAAAAACTTAATATAAAAAACTACTCAATTTCTAATGGAAAATTTTCCAGAAAACAAAAAAAAAATCCAAAATTTTTTATTATGTAATTATGCATTTTTAATTTTTTACCCGGAAAAAAAATTCTCTTTTTTTTATTAAGGTAAAAGAAAACCTCTTTCCTCTCTATTGTTATTTATTTTTTATAATAATGTAAAGGGTAAAATGGTCATAGAAAATGAGAATATGTCCACTTTGCTCACTTTTGCAATGATGAGGATGTAATATGGTTCACAAAATATAGCATAGGGGGATTTATTGCACCTTTTTAAAATCATAAGGGGTTTTGGGCCCTTTGCCATATATATATATTCAATCTTCATTTTTTTTTTCCTGAAAACAAATTTTAAAGAAGGTGATAAATGCACTTCATTTTCTTTAATTACACTATTTTTAATGTGAAATGTTGTTATTGTCGACGTGCATTTATCAATTTTTTTTTTCAAGATATCCATTCTAATATGTAATTAATAATCATTTACTTTAAAAGCTTAAGTTATCATAATAATGTTACTTTCAATTTTAATTATAATTTGACTTGAACACCTTGTGTGTTCTAATATCAAATTAACATATATTCTAAAAACTTACGTTATCAAAGAAGATGTAACTTTAATATTCTAACACAATGAATAGCAATGCCCCAACAATATCATTCAAAAATGGCAAGCAACAAAAGCTATTATGGTACAAAGAAATTCTCAAAAGTTTAACTGATCAGAATTCAGTTTTTTCTTGTTCTCCCCTCAAGTAGATTTTCTTTTTCTTTTCAAACCTTCTAATCAGGGGAAATATGTTGAAAGGAAAACAAAGGCATAGTAAGGGTGGGACAATCTTCTACTAGGATAAGCCTAAGCTCGATCAGTTGCAATAATGCAAACCAAAATTACAGGAAGCACCTCTTAATATCATAAATGAATGCCTTCGAATGTTAGTGTTGGCACCAAAACTTGGCGCCACTTGGCAGCCAAGGGGTAAAAGCTGTTATAAGAAGGCTAACAAATATTCCTTCTGGGAGTAAAACTCTAAAGGGCTGATATTTGAGCAAAGTTGTTTTAACAGAAGTAATCAACGCCTAGGAACATACACACACCTATCTGATCATCTGCACGACATATCTATACACACATCTATACACGTGCGTATATATATATGTACATATATATATGTATATATATATATATACACACGAGTATATATGAGTATCATTTGATCTTACAGGATGGGTGCAAGGAGTTTAAAATTACTTAGACTCCATACTATGGAAAAACTGACGAAGGGACCCTTATGAATTTCGGCTATAATGGAAGACTTGGGCTGAACATGGACTCTAGATTGAATCTAAGTACTGATGGACTCTTCGTGAATAAGGATTCTAATGAGTTTCGACTGCATTAGGAAAAGGGATTGAGCATAGACTCTATGAGAGGAAAGACTCCATGGGACGACTTTGGGCTGAATATGGACTCTTGCATGAGGAAGTTGACGAAGTACCGATAATGTATCTCCTTTATTATTTTATTTCTGTAATTATCATGTAATTTAGGATTAAATGTAAGTGATGTACTTCTTTTTCTTCTATAAATAAATAAACAGAACTCTGTTTTAGGGGTTCTCACAATCACAATTATACAATTGAATCACGTGCAATTTGTCTCTCTCATAATTTGTTTCTTACTCGATTTACATCTCCCTCAATTTTCTTGCTCTCAGCCTCCTCTAATCCGTCCGTCAGTCTACTTCTCCCTCACTTTCTACCTCCATCCTTCTATCTCCCTCTTTCTACCTCCCTTCTTTTACGATTCAGTCTCGCACTTATTTGCGCAAGGTTAAAATTCCTCTTAATTGAGGCAAGGAAAGAACTCAATAGGGAGTTTCGTATTCTCTCTCCCTAGCCAATCGCCTGATCCAAAAAGACTTCCAAAGGAGAAACTTGTGTTCGATTAAATTGTTTACATCGAGCTGACGCTGCGGCTCTGGCACGCCCGCAAACAATCAGTCTTCCTAGCTGATACATTTATAATCAAATATATTTTGGCACACTCGGTGGGACCCAGGAAGTACTAAAGAATTGATAATATGGCACCTAAGCTAAGGTCCACACGGAGCTCAACCACTGGTGATGACGATCGAAAGAAAGAAGTTCCTTAGTCCGTGGGAGATCCTATGACCAGTCCATCAGATCTCACAGTCTTGATAGATGCCATACATGAAATGCGTGTCCAAGTCAGCACCTATTTCAAATGATTGGATGAAAAGATCACCCAAACTAATGATCGAATGAACGAATCCGCAAGGTAGTCGACCACCCACGGTCGATCGACCATTAAGGGCTCTAACGCCCAAGAGTCTCCTCTCCAGCTGAAGGCTTAGAAAGCAGGTCAAAAACTAAAGGGTCCAATCCTACCCCTGCCTCAGCATTCTGTGTAAAGCAACTTAATGTCTAGTAGCTCTCAGCTCGATGAGGTCAAAAATCAGCCATCAGCCTAGACCACAGATAGACGGCTGCCTGAACAACATCAGGTACATACTCGAAATAATCCCACAGGCCCAATCGGCCTTGGGGGTGATCCCCAATAGGGAAGAAGAGAAGACCCCCTGAACACTCCTGCACACGAGGGACAGATGGAAAATAATCGACCACTTAGGTGGCCAGAACATGAACAACTGATAAATCTAAATGTGCTTAAAAATTGATTTGATGACATTTATTGAGCCTTAGAATTAAGAAGGACTAATCGACCCACATTTAGGAAACCTTATCCTGAGGAATATGATTAATTAAAGTATCTTACTGGATACAAGATCCCTAACTTTGTTACATTTAGTGGAGAGGGAAATCTGTAGAAACCATCACTAATTTTGGCCGGTTTGCATTTTTCACATTATAATTGTCATAAATACATTTTGAGTGGTTTTTAACATATTTTAAGTATGGGAAACATGTTTGGAAAGTGGTTTAAGGGTTTTGGTAAGTTTTTGAAAGATTTGAAGAAGTTTGATTTTTTGGTCAAATCGGGGCTTGAGATGCGCTCTAAAGTGGGCCCGGGAATTTGAAATTTTTTTGAAAATATTTATTTTTGAGAATGACTTATATAGAATGTTTAGAGAGTTAAGGAAGTGATTTCAAGACTATAGGAGTTTTTAAAATCAAAAACGAAGCCTAGGAGGGTATGTTAAGTGGTCTGAGGGCATTTTAGTCATTTTATGCACCCTAGATATTTTAAATATTTGTGGTTGAGACTCCCAGCCATTTCTCACACCTCCTTCTCTCTCTAAAACTCTCCATCTTTATAACTCTACCTTCTCTCTACATTTAGGACCCGTTCGGCTTATTTTCAAGGCTCACCAAAGGAGGGAGATTCGTAGGGGACGGTTAGGGCTTCCATTTGAACTGAATATCTTCACAATTTGGAAACATAAGACTCAGCCAGAAATTGGAGAGTGCTTGGGAAGCTTTCAAATTTGAGGTAGGAGTTTCTCTTCTTATTTAATTGTCAATTCTAGGATTTCGGGAGAAACGGTGAGAGCTAGGGATGTGTATTGCATGTTTTTGAATGGTAAGAGGGGTGGGATGTGGTGAATTTCTATCTCCCTTTAGTTCTTTTAATGCAATTGGTATGTATATGTCATATGCATGATGTGAGGAGTGAATGAGTGAGAGAAAATTAGCATGTACACTTATATGCTAGGGTTTTGTGCACTTTTGTAAATTGTGTAAAATGAGCATATTTATCTTATGTGATGTTTATGATTTAAATACATGCTATCCTTGTATAGAAATTGTATACATTGGTGAAGCATGATAAATACGTGTTTATGTGGAATTTTGTCAGCATATGCAATTTATGCTAAGGTTTTCATATATAGGTGATTATATGTGTGAATTGGTGAATGAAAAATGCTTGCTATGTTCCTCTTTAACTAGCATATGTGTTGTAAAGCATGAATTCAAATGCTTGATCTATATATGTCTGAAATGCATGCATAGGACCGTTGTGAGGAGGATGGGAAAGGGTGGTTGTGTAACTTGTTCACTTGGAGCAACAATGCTCGGTGATGGTCATGTTTCCAGAATAATCATCTCGGAGTAGAGAATACTCGATGACTCCGAAGCGGTCTAATCACCTTGGAGTAAAGAATACTCGGTGACTTATTCTGAAATAATCTAATCACCTTGGAGTAGAGAATACTCGGTGATAGATTTTGAAGCGGTTCGATTACCTCAGTGATGGATTCCGTAGTTGTGTGGGAAGTGTCTCGGTCGCATGGTTGGTCAAGAATTATGCTAGGGTATCGGGCTGAGTCCAAGAGGGAGACAAGTGTATGATTATTGCTTACATTGTGTATTGTGAAACATGCTATGTGTTAATGGATTCTTATATATATATATATATATATATATGCATTTTTGTGAACAAACATAATGTATGTTGAGTGATACGTGCAATGCCGTGACATGCATTCATGTAGATCGTGTCGGGTAGGCACTTAGGTGGGTTGGGGTATCTCTACTGAGCTATGAGAGGATAAAGCTCACCCCCTTTCTTCCAAACTCTTTTACAGACAAAGTGCCAATGACGGATGAGACTTGAGTGTCCAAGTGAAACTCTAGTAGCATTTTACTATCTTTTGGATATTGTATACTTTATGGCTATCTTTACCGGCTTGTGGCATGAGACCTTTCCTTTTGAGTTGTAGTTATATTTTAGACAAATGTAACTTTGTGGCATGCTTGGGTTACAAGTTTTTTGTATATGATAAGACTATGGACTTGTTTATATAATGCTTGTTGAGAGCATCTAGTTTAATTTGGATCTTGTATGTATAAAGATGAGGTTGGTTTATGAGAATTTGTGGACATATGTAAAGATATGTACAATCTTGATGGTAATGGATATGGATTGTGAGACCTTTGTGATTCAAATGTGTGATTTTGATAAATAGGTATGATATTATAGCATTTCTAGATGATTTGAATGTTTTTGGGTGAGTTTTATGTGTTGGAAAGGTTTATATATAAGCATTGGGGTAAAATTTGGCTAAAAAGGTGTAAAAAGGGGTTTTTAGGTGGAATCAGTTGACTTACTCTTTTTTATAAGTTGACTATTTTAGACAATATATTTTAGAGCTTTCTAAAGTAACAAAATAGTCGATTGATTCACTTGATAAGTCGATTGTTGCAAAATTTTAAAATCTTGAAATAGGCATAACTTGGTCGTTTTAAACCCGAATCAAGTGATTCTTTTTTTGAAATTGAGTATTTTGAAAATCTCTTTCCAATTATTTCATTTTAAACATATGATGATAGATGTACAAGGAGTTATGTATCCATGTTTATGTTAGGAAATCATTTGAAGGGTTGTATGGTGGAGCCCATTGGGATTAGTTGATGTTGAGTTGTGTGTATATATATATATTTGTACATATATATATATATATAGGCGCATGAATGTGATTAAGATTTCGTGGTAATTAATGGTTAAAATGGTTCATTCGGGGCAAATAGATGGATGTCTCGGGCGATGGCAATCGTGGCGTGACTAAATGGTATCAAAGTTTGATAGTATCTCATGAGTGTGGTTAAGGTGGTTTAGAGGGTTAAGTGAATGGGTTTACACTCAGGATTCGGGTCAGTCCGGGGGAGTCCTGGCTATCCGTATTCATGGGCGTGACAGCATGGTATCAGAGCATTAGGTTCGAACACCTAAGGACGAAGGGTGAAACTTGATTTATTGATCACTTGTGGTTGAGGATCGAAACAGTAAGGGAAAAGGTATGATTCTAATGTAAGCAGCCCAGACAAATGAGGTTTAACTGCCCATAGAGGCAGGGGACACAAAGTGGTTCGGTGTCTCAATAGAGGTCAGCACAGACAGCTACAGTTCAGTCTGGCTTTAGGGCATTACCACTGCCTCAGCCAGCATAATCAGTTCAGGGATCTCGGGTAGCGAGAGGTTCTATGCCTGCTTCTAGTCAGCAGTCGGGCTTATAGGGGACTGGCCAATAGAGTCAGCAGACACGGGGCCATGTGTTCACACTCGCTTTGGTAGAGGACATACTTGGACCGTTAGTGGTCAGAGGTATTTTCCTAGTTTTTAGCTCATGGGCTAGGGTGTTGATAGATTCAGGGGTGTCGCATTCATTCATATCTGTTGCATTTGCTTGTGCCTTAGGGTTAAGGGTGTCATCACTAGAGTCACCATTATCCATTGATACGCCTGTTGGGGGTAAGGTTACCCTGGATAGAGTGTGTCGGTCTTATAAGATCGAGGTTGCTAGCCGCCGATTAGTATTCAACTTTGTGCTACTAGACATAACCACTTTTGATGTCATTCTAGGTATGGACTAGTTATTTACATTTAGAGCCACTGATCGGTGTTGAATTCCTACTTGTATAAATATCTAAGAAATTATCAATGAAAAGGATCCTGGAATCCACCTCTGGCAATATCTCTTCTCTCTTTCTGAAAGTATTCTGTTCATTATTTTTGGGTGTGTGCATTGGGTTGTTTGGCAATTGTAAGTCAAACAATTTTTTGTACCTACACAATCCATTCTCATTTTCATTTCATTCCCAACGGCATTCCATTCCATTCACGCATACCAAATTGACCATAACACTCTTGTTATTGTTACTTTTCTATGTGAAATGTCATTCTTGCCCTTCATTATATATTAATACTTTTGTAGCCACAAAATATCTCAATATAAAAAGACAAAATTGTCCCACATTCAACCCAAACCATTCTTAGCCACACTCTCTCACCACCTATGAAGTATGGATATAGACATAGGTGCAATAAGGTATAAACATGAAGGTACGACAATTCTACAAAAGAATAGGACACGAATACGACAAGGATAAGTCAAATAATAATAATATAATATACTATTATATATATCAAAAATAATAATTTCTACTCATTTTATCCACATGATATGAAATTACTAATTTGAAACTTAGAGCAAGATTTTATTAATTTTGTTTTGTAATGCTTTATGTTATTTTTCTAATTAACCTATAATATATTTTAGAATTGCATTGGAATCACTGTTCTAAGAAAAATAATTACAAAAATGTCCATGTCGTGTCTCAACCATGTCCAACCAAAAAAGAATATATTCAAAATCTAGAGCACAGGACTATAGGCTATATTAATTAGTTATATTATATATTAAAACATATTTAATAAAATTTACAACACAAATAATTTACATTTTGTAAATTTTAAAAATTTTGATAATAATTTACTAATTCAAAATTTTCATGAATTTGTGATTTTTTACAAATTAATTTGCAATTTGGAGAGAGAATATGCAAATTTATGTAAAAGGATATATTTGTCAGTATATGAAAATATTCATCGGTAAATTGGTCAATTCGAGTGTTAAGTAAGGGTACATAGGTCTTTTAGCAAATCAAAGGAAAAAAATAACATTTCACAAGCTGTCAACTAACAGGGGCCAATGGCTAGATGAGAATAGCGGATGATAGACATCACGTGCCAAATCCAAGTAATTAGACTTTAGCTTAGGGGTGTGAGGATAATTTACCAAAATTAATCCCCCATTTAAATACACATGAACTAGCAGTTTTGGGCTGCTCAAGACATAGAAGATGTCAAAGGCTTAAACTCAATTTTGAAGAGATCGGTGATGGCAAACACAGAAAGTCATTACTCATCAAAAGATCTGTCTCAGGTTTTGCAGTCCATAGATAAAAAAAATGGAATATAATGAAAAAAATGAGGCTAGTGATCCCTATTTTACCACCCTGCAAGGCATCCCTAATGTGCTTCATTAGCAAAACATAAATGTGTATAGCCCTACCACCATATCTATTGGGCCTCTTCACAGAGGGACAAAACATCTTCAAGCAATAGAGCTGGTCAAGTTGAGCTACATGAGTGTCTTATTTCAACAAACTGCTATGTTGAAAACTGTAGGTGCACAAAATTGCCCAACATAAAATCAAGCAATTAATAAGCACATAACACTCAATAATTACAGAAATTAAAGTAAACAAACAGGATTTACATGGTTTGGCATAACTTGGCCTACATCCATGGATGAGAGGAGACTTTATTTTCCATCATATATTACAAGGATTGTGCTCATAATCTCCCTGACCTAGCCACGGCCGAATCCTTGCGTGGGTTTTTTATACATATTTATACAAGGAGTGTTTCCATTCTAGTGCTGATTTGGTGACGATTACTCCATGATTCTCCCTTGATTTGGGCTGATTTATATCAACCCTTCTATCAAGAAAAGAATCTAATATTTCCTAGATTGAACCTAATTTGATGATCTCTCTTTGACCGGTTGAATGTAGCTACCACATGTGATGTCCACGTTAGCACAATTACTTTCCACATATCTTTCTCAGTACTGACCCAAATCATGCCATGTGTACCATGTTGACTATTCTCATGTTTAGGTGTCTTCTTCTTGTTGGTGGAAATTTTTTCACTCCCACACTAGCCCCCAATTCCCTTTAGTTGGACGTAAAGGTCTCAACTGGAGGGAATTTATACAAATTTGTGCTTTTAGTCATGAACAGAGGCAGGATGTTATTGCGTAACTAGAAGTTCTGAACCAGTAAATGGTGGAGTTGGTGTGAAACTCGAACCAATTTTTTTCTATCAAAGACTTGTCAGTACTTCAGGATAAGAAATTTCAGAGCTTTTTGATTTGGCTTTGAACTCGCCCTACTTTTCTGAATCCAAAAGAGAGATCGATTTTGAAGAGTTGATATTGCACAATAAAGTTAGGGCTTGAGTGAGAATAATGACCCAAAGTTGTCTGGAGATGAAAGACCATTTTCTCGAAGAAAGTTCCAACATGACCGAGGATGTTCCAGCTTAAGTGCTACCCAACATTCTTGTTCCAGCTTAGCCTTCTTCTGAACTTCATTTTCTTAGGCTCATTAGCCTTGATTCATTTTTGAGCATGTAATGAGGTGGCTTTTTATCACTTTTGTTTTGGCGATCAGCCTTTCTTTGGTCACTTTACTAGTGGACAACCCCCTGTGCTACTAACCCTCAACTCCATGTGGCTTGTTGCTACTTTTTATGTCGTTAGGCTAGTCATACATTTGCCATTTTATTTGCATTTGGCGCTCAGCTAGTCATGCCTCTTTATTGGCGGTCAGCCCCCTTCAGCTTGTTACCACTTTCTATTGGAGTTTGGCTGGCCATACCTTATCCAATTTATCATTTGGCTGTTGGGGTCGTTTGGCTCTTAAGTGATAGGCGTTGAATGTTACGCATTCTAGCCTCTTAACTTATGTATTTTATTCTCTTAGTGATAATTATTTTGTTATTTTACTTCGTTTTAGTGTTTTCTATATTTTCAGGGCCTTAATGATTATTTCAGTTAAAACCATGCTTTTGGGCTTTTAAAGAAGACATCCAAGATGGTTAGATGAAGCCTACATCAAGGAGATTCATTCAACCATTTATTTCAACTCAAATTAGTCCAAGGAAGAGGTCCAAGAGAATTACAGCTGCTTAAGAAGGTTTCGGGCCTGAAGCCCAAATCTGCGGTTAATACAGTCTTAATCCCGTTTTGAAAAATGGACCAAAAGTCTTATTTTTGAGCCTCAAATTGACATAATTTTTGCATTGAGTTGAACGAAATTTGATTCTGCACACTTTTGTATTTCACAGAAATTTCGTAAATCGGACTTCTAGTGGGTCAAAAGTTGGGCCGAAGTCAGCAAGAAAAACCCACTTGATTAGTGCTGCGGGAAACCCTAATTTATTCCTAATTGGATTAGGACTTTGGTGTATTCTCTTGGGAAAAAAAGTGAAGAATAAGAGGCTGAGTTTGGGGGAAAGAGAAAAAAAGAGAGATAGAGATTGGAGAGTCTGAGAGGGCTGAGAAGAGAACAGAAACATATTTGCAGAGCCATTGGAGAACGAAGTCATACGCAGAAGTCATGAAGATGATGCATTCTTCCTCAACAGTTGAAGCTTCTTCTTCTACCATGAGCGGCTAGTTCATCCACTAGGGTTTTGATGTAGCCCTAACAAAGCATCAATGGTTTGATTGTTTTAATTATTGGGGACCTTTATATACATGCATAGATTGTGTAATTTAGAGGATTCTTATTATAGAATTGAGCAATAAAAGTCTTGTAAATTTAATTTCAATGATTTCTTATCTTGTCTTAGATATTTAGTTATTGTTATTGAACTCAATCTCTCTTATTTTCTGTGATCATGAGAGCGATTATTACATAATGGTAATCATTGAATATATTGTTAAGAGCTTTGATGGATTATGCCTAGAGAAGATGAACCATACTGCACCCTAGATTAGAGTAGTTAGGCAGATGGCCCATGCCAATCGAAGATAGTCCATGGCTTAGCCTTAATCATATGTTATCTTCTTGACGGATGAAGGTGAGCTTGTAGCCACCGACACCACTTATGCATGATGTAATTCCCCTATAGTTGATTCAATTGACCATTGATTGTGGAGTTAGTTGTGAAGTCAAACACCCTAGATTTCTCTCATATTATCTTCACTTTTTATCTACTTTGATTTATTTTATTTTATCTTTTTAATTAGTTTAAAAATCAGAATTCTTTTCTTATAAATTTAATTAGAATTAATTCCGTATTCCAACTCGTCAGACCATAATCCCTGAGGTACGATACCCCTTTCGATAGCCCTATTATGCAAGGAATTCGTTCTATTGCGAAGTGTGAAAATTTTTAATTGATATACTTTTTGAGTCACAGTCACACACGAATCAATTTTTGGCGTCGTTGCAGGGGATTATCTTTTTGATTGATTGGATTTTACAGAATTAATTTTAATTGGATTTTTAGTTTAGGAAATTTTTATCTTTTATATTTTATTTTTAATTTTGTTTTTGTTTTCTTTTCAGGTGCTTTTGGTTAATATATGCAAGGTCATCGTTCTGTAGCTGATCCTTTGATACCTCTTGATCCTGAGCCTGAACGTACTCTTAGACAACAGAGGAACATCCCTGTTGATACAATTGTGCAAGAGGAAGAATTAATTGAAGACATGGCAGAAAAGAGGAATAACAACCTTGTTCCTAATGCTGATGGAGAAAGAGCTAGATTGCTTAGGGACTACTATGTTCCTAAGATATATACCTCACCAGCAAGTTTTCAACTGTCCAATGTCACAGCACAGAATTATGAGATCAAGTCCAGCATTATTCAGATGCTACCATCTTATTTTGAGCTGACTCAAGAAGACCTTTACAAGCATCTGGATGACTTCATTGAAGTGTGCTCAACTACCAAAATTCATAACTTCTCAGAAGATGCTTTCAGAATGAGACTTTTTCTATTCTTCTTGAAAGACAAAGCAAAGTATTGGTTCAACTCTCTACCGGCAGTTTCTATCACGACTTGGACTCAGATGCAACATGAGTTTCTCAAGAAGTACTTTCCGATAGGGAAGACCAATCAGTTCAGAGGTGCTATCACTGGTTTCTCCCAACATGAGGGGGAACAATTTTATGAGACATGGGAAAGATTCAAGGACCTTCTGAGGAAGTGTCCCCATCATCAAGTTCCTAAGTGGCAAATAGTGCAGAGTTTCCATAAAGGGCTCACAGAAGCCAACAGATAGATGGTTAATGCATCGTGTGGAGGTACTTTTATGTTGAAGAGTAAAGAAGAGACATGGACCTTATTTGAAAATCTTAGTGACAACTCTCTACAACATGTGTCCTCTACTCATTCTAGTAGACATGCCACTACAAGGAAGACTGATGGAATTTGTGAGGTTTGTGCTTCAGAAGCTATGCCAACTGATATTGATTTAATTGCATAGAAGGTAGCAGCAATTATGGCTGCCAATCAAACTCCTTCTACTTCAAATTCTTCAATGCTAGGCCCTTGTGAATTTTACTCTAGTCCTATGCATAATGTGAGCAATTGTCTTTCAATGGGGCAATTTTTTGTTGTTCAACATGAGCAAGTCCAAGCTACATTCACTGGACCAATGAATCCTCCACGAGGTAATACTTACAATCCAACATGGAGGAATCATCCTAGTTTTTCTTACAGTAACCAAGGGGAAGCAATGCAACCATCATATCAACCTAGGACTTTTGTGCCTCTACAGCAATATCAAACACAAAGTACTATGGCCCAAAGAATTTCTGCTATTGAAGACAAGCTGACACTTACCTTGTCTAAATTTGACAAGCTTGATTCTTTTATAGAGACAGTGCAAGCTACTGCAGCAACAGTACAATCTATAGTTCAGCTAGTGCACTCGCATTCTCAATCCATTGCCAAACTGGAATCTCAGTTTGGACAGTTTGCTACTTCATTGAGTAGAAGAGAAGAAGGGAAGCTCCCTAGTCAACCAATTGCTAATCCTAGAGGGATGCAAGCTTCCACAAGCAACCCACACCATGAGCAAGTTCAAGCCATTACCACTTTGAGGAGTGGGAAAATAATTGATAATAAGGTGGGTGAGAAGAAAGAAGAAGAAAAAGTGACCACAAGTCCAAGTGCTGAAATTCCTTATGAGCCTAAGGCTCCTTTCCCACAACGTTTCCTTGAAGCATCTAGATTGGGGAAGCAAGGGGACAAGCTGCATGATATGATGGAGGTGTTTCGACAAGTAAAAATTAATTTGCCACCCCTTGATGGCATCAAGCAAATTCCTCCTTATGCTAAATTTTTGAAGGATTTGTGCACTCAGAAAAGGCGTTCTAAAAGCCATGTGCCAAAGAAAGTGATGCTACCACAACAAGTAAGTTCTATCATTCAGTAGTGTACTCCTCTCAAGTACAAAGATCCTGGTGCCCTAACTATCTCATGCATCATTGGGGAGCACCATGTGGATAAAGCTCTTCTTGATTTGGGTGCAAGTGTGAATTTGCTACCCTATTCAGTCTACTTATAATTGGGCTTGGGAGAATTGAAGCCTACCTCGATGGTATTGCAATTTGCAGATAGATCAACAAAGTAACCACGAGGAATCATAGAAGACGTGCTCATTAAAGTGGACAAGTTCTACTTTCCTGTTGATTTTATTGTACTTGACACTGAGCCAGTTCATAATCCGAAGAGGCACATTCCAGTGATCCTTGGTCGACCTTTCTTAGCTACCACTGATGCTTGCATAAATTGTAGGTCGGGGATCATGGATATTTCATTTGGCAACATGAATGTCAAGCTTAATGTGTTCAATGCTGTTGAGAATCCTCTAGATCAGACTGATGTTTTCTTCATGGACTCTGAGGATGTGGCTGAATCCACAGATGAAATAAGGGTGCAAGAAAAACAGAAGGAAAAAAAGGTGTTTGAAGATCAATTCTCTACCATGGTGGTAAATTCTGTATGCACTACACTTTCCAAAATATTTTGAAATAAGCAATTGTTTGGAGTATCCGACAACTCCACACCATGGTATGTAGATATTGTGAATTATTTGGTCACGGGAAAAGTGCCAAGAGACTGGACTGAGCGAGAACATGATAGATTCTTCTCTAAAGTTTATCATTACTTTTGGGAGGATCCAGAGTTATTTAAATATTATCCAGATCAGATTATTCGGTGATGTGTCCCAGACCATGAGTTTAAAGATATTCTCAATTTCTGCCATTCATTGGCATGTGGAGGCCACTTCAGTGCAACGAAGACAGCAACAAAGGTACTTCAATGTGGATTCTTTTGGCCTTCTCTGTTTCATGAGGCATATATTTTATGTAAGACTTGTGATCGCTGTCAAAGATTGGGTTCAATGTCGAGGCGGGATATGATGCCAATGAGCCCCATTTTGGTGGTTGAGATTTTTGATGTTTGGGGAATTGATTTTATGGGACCTTTTCCACCTTCTTTTGGCTACGAATACATTCTGGTTGGTGTGGATTATATTTCCAAATGGGTGGAGGCCATTGCAACTCGAACCAATGATCACAAGGTGGTACTCAAGTTCATGCATAAAAATATTCTTAGTCGATTCGGAATTCCTCGAGCCTTGATCAGTGATGGTGGTTCTCACTTTTGCAATAAATTCTTGAGAGGTTTGATTGCTAAATATTCAGTGACACATAAGGTGGCAACACCTTATCATCCTTAGACAAGTGGGCAAGTAGAGCTGTCCAATCGAGAAATTAAGCATGTTCTCGAAAAGACAGTGAGACTGGATAGAAGAGATTGGTCATTGCGACTGAGTGAGGCGCTATGGGCGTATCGGAATGCTTGCAAGACTCCTATCAGTATGTCACCATATCGGTTGGTGTATGGGAAAGCATGTCATCTTCCAGTAGAGATCGAGCATAAGGCACCCTGGGCAATCCAAAAATTCAATTTTGATGCAAAAAGAGTTGGGGAAGAGAGAAAGTTGCAACTGAATGAATTAGAAGAGTTTAGACGTGATGCTTATGAAAGTTCACAAATTTACAAAGAGAGGACGAAGGCATTTCATGATCGACATATCTCACGGAAGTCCTTCTCTCCGGATGATAAAGTGTGGCTCTTCAATTCAAAGCTGCGGTTGTTTCCCAGAAAATTGCGTTCAAGGTGGGATGGACCATTCCAAGTGATTTCAGTTTTTTCTCATGGTGCTGTGGAAATTCGAAGCTTTCGAGATAATACTTTGATGAAAGTTAATGGGCAAAGGTTGAAACATTGTGTGGAAGGATGTGTGCCAAGAAGAGACGTAGAGTCCGTCGACTTGACGGATCCCGTCTATCCGACTTAATCCATTCGAAGAGTTGATCGTCTCCTACGGATGTTAAATTGTAGGTTTTGTATGTATTTCTATCCTTTATTTGCTTTAGTTTTCTTTGATTTTAATTTTTAGTTTTAGTTTTCTCAAGTTTTCTTTCAATTCTAGTTGCGTTTTAATGTTTTTTATCTTTGAGTTTTTGATGTATAAGTTGCTTCCGGAGGAAGCCAAGAGGTGTACCGAGGTATTTGGACTCAAGACAGGTGAAAAATCATGCTCTCGGTCGACCTTGGGCGATGGAGACTCAAAATTTTCAAGTCTCGGTCGAACTTGGGCGATGGAGGGTCAAACAGGCTTCCAGGAGGGGGATCGATCGCCCCAATTGAGGGGGATCGATCGCCCCTTAGTATTTTTCAAGGACGACCACCACCAGCTGGGCGATCGATCGCCCATGGCTGGGGGGATAGATAGCCCAAGCCAAAAACTTGGGCTGGCCGAGAATCCTCCTTATATATAGACACCCACTCCTCCTTTGTTGCTACCACTTGCATCCTTGACCTCTTTGAACTCCAATTCAAGTCCTACTTCAACCGAAAAATTATTTTCTTCAATTGGTGAGTATTAAACAAGAATTCAACATTGATCATCATCAACTTCAACATCAAATTGGATCAAAAATCACTAGTTCTCAAAGGAAGCTCTCACTTTTTCAAGATCAACATCAAAGTAAGTGAAGTTTTTCTTTGGTGAATTTGTGCAATTCTTTGAGAGGGCTTTTGAAGACCAAGTTTGGGGGATCAATTTGGTGCATTTACTTGTTCGATTTGGGTGGAAAAATTATCGAAAAGAGGAGGTTGAAGGTTCCAATTTAATTGTGCAAACCAAATGTTCGATTTAATTCCTCAACCACACTTTTTCTACTTCTATGGCACCCAAGAGAGCAAGCCACCAAGGTGCTTCAAGTTCACGTAATCCTCGCTGAGCGATGCATGATCTAACTACCGGTTCTTCATGATCTCGTCAAGAAGGTATTCAAGAGAGATGACATCTAAGGGCTTTAAACTTTGAAACTACGTTTGACATAGCTGAACTCTATGGTATGTTTCCCGAGACACGATGGGGGATTTCCGACATCCGTCGTCATTGTTCGGCATCCATTTTTGTTCCACTCTCGTCTACTATCTACCCGAGGCTTGTCAAGGTATTTTATCAAAACTTAATGCCGACACCTGATGAGCAGGATGTGCTTACTTCTTTAGTAGATGGAACAATAGTTCGAGTGGATATGTCATCCATTGCTATTGCTATGGGTTGTCCTCACGAGTGCCTAGATGATTTGTCTCATATCTATACTCCTTTACCTGACGATTTATCAGTGGGTAATTTGGTTGCATGTTTGTATGCTAATTAGTTTTTCAGCCCGAAAAGGAATGCAGCTTCCAAGTCTTCCATGCCAATCACTTATGGTTCCTTGACGCTATTCTACTTAAGAATGTATGTCCGATTGGACATAAAACAGAGAGACGTCAAGAGTTCCTCAGAGCTTTATATGCTATACATTTTGGGCATTGGCTATCCTTCCCACAGATTGTCTGGGGCCAGATGGAGAAGTTCTATTCCAAAGTTGTGGCCAAGGCACCAGACAGTGCAAGTGACTGGGAGTTTTCATTCCCAACTATCATTCATCAGTTGTTTGTTGTACAGGGGTATGCAGTCCATGAGGACGAGCTTGCCTTTCCACGTGATCTTCATTATGGCATGCATGACTGGAACCTGAGCAGATCTCATATGCACCAGAGAGTCATAGCGGCGCTAGGAGAAGTGTCTCGGTTGGGCCAGGGAGGAGAACATATAGATATACCACCACCGGTGGAAGATCCTGAGGAGATGGAAGCAGAGGAAGAGGAGGTGCATGCACAGGCTGGTGGCCATGATTATCAGTATTTAGAGGGGCAGATTACTGGGTTGACAGCCCAGTTTGGCACCTTATAGACAGAGGTCTCCACACAGTTTGGAGCGATGAGGACAGAGATGGTGGATCACTTTCGTGATACTCGCTAAGAGCAACTAGAGATGCGGAGGATGTTACGTGCACTGATGCGCCAAGCAAACTTGGATCCGGATGCTCAGTCACCACCACACCCTTGACAGGAAGGTAACCATCTTTTGTATTTTATTTTATTTTTAGTTTTTATTTTTCTTTTTAAATTTTATTTTTCTTTTTGTAGTTAGATTTTTATTTCTTAAAAAAATAATAATAAAAAAAAAAATTTAAAAAATGAAAAAAAATATTTTATTTTTTTTAGGATTCTTCTCTTTCATATGTCTTTTCACCCATACTATTTCACTTGATCTTTGGGGTATAGTGGTTTGTTTTGACAGGTTGAAACATCCAAGTTTGGGGGTGTGCTTTCATTGCCTTCATGCTATTGGTTTGCTATCTTTTCTCACCACTACTCCGAATTTCTGGTAACATCGTTCTTACCCTTCTCTTTGCTTCGATTGGATGTACATTGAGGACAATGTACAATTTAAGTTTGGGGGTGAGGCGATGCCTATTTTTGTGATCAATGCAATATGGGGGGAAATTTGTGTGAAATTCTTTTTGTATTAGGATTTTATTTTATTTTATTTTCTTAGTTTGTTTATTATTTTCTTTTGTTTTATTTTTAGATAGAATGTTTTGACATTATTTAAAGGTTTAATACCTTATGTAGGTGCATAACTTGCAATTTTTTAGTATGTTTTAAAATTTTGAAAACTGTGGTTTAAATTATGTGGTTTTACTCATGGTTTGCAATAACATGTTTGAAGTGATTAATTTTAGTTTCCTTACATGCACAAACACACTAGCATAATCTTGTGAGGTATATGCTTATGCTCTGAGTTATTGAGTTACATACGCTTGATATTAATTAGTATCTCTTGAGAATGAGTACCGATAATGTGTTTTACTTGACTTCAATGAAAAAGAAAAGATGAAAAAAAAAAAGAAAAAAAGTGATGAATAAGCAAATCAATTTGATCCTTTTCATAAGTAACCGGGCCTCTATGCCTCAGGAAGCACGGAGTGTTCGCGTCAAAAGTGAAAGGGTGAGAAAAGATGAGCGTTGGTTGTCTTGATTTGTAGCCTGATTGATTCGAGTAATTAGGTCTTCGGGGTATCTTAAAGCCTAGTGCCCTAAAGCCATCTGGTTTGGGAGCTACTGACTGAAAGCTTGCTACATGGATCTTTCAAAAAGCTTAATAAATCAAGACATTGCACAACCAATAAAGCAATTAGAAAAAAAAAGAATTAGAAAAAAATGAAAAAGTTATGTAGTCATATTTGGAAGTATGACTTCAATAAGGGGAGCTAGTGAGTTGAAGGGGTATGTGCGTTAATATATTCAGAGCTTGGTTATGCTACATGGAAGTATGATTTCAATAAGGGGAGCTAGTGAGTTGAAGGGGTATGTGCCTTGATGTGAATTAGGTGTGGGAACCATTGATTTGAATTGTGGAATTTGAAAGTTTGAAATTATTCTTGAATGCAAGTTTGTAACTATATATTGTAATCTTCTTCTTGAATTAAAGTTGAAGCAGAATTTTGAATGTTTGTGGGTAACATTTCTGGAAACCCTCACGAGACTATACTCGTCCACTAGGGGGAACCTAGGGGTTTAAAGGCTTGTTGCATATGCTAAATGCAATCGTTTCTCCCACGAAAGTGGAGTTGGGTAGTTTAGTTAGTGTTTAGTAGTTTTCTTTGTTTTAGTTTTGTTTTATTCTATTATTAAGGGACTAGCAATATGTAAGTTTGGGGGTGTGATAGGCGTTGAATGTTACACATTCTAGCCTCTTAACTTATGTATTTTATTCTCTTAGTGATAGATTATTTTGTTATTTTACTTCGTTTTAGTGTTTTCTGTATTTTCAGGGCCTTAATGATTATTTCAGTTAAAATCATACTTTTGGGCTTTTAAAGAAGACATCCAAGATGGTTAGATGAAGCCTACATCAAGGAGATTCATTCAACCATTTATTTCAACTCAAATCAGCTCAAGGAATAGGTCCAAGAGAATTACAGCTGCTTAAGAAGGTTTCAGGCCTGAAGCCCAAATCTGCGGTTAATACAGTCTTAATCCCATTTAAAAAAATGGACTAGAAGTCTTATTTTCGAGCGTCAAATCAACATAATTTTTGCGGTAAGTTGAACGAAATTTGATTCTGCACACTTTTGTATTTCACGAAAATTTCGTAAATTAGAATTCTAGTGGGTCAAAAGTTGGGCCGAAGTCAGCAGGAAAAACCCACCTGATTAGTGCTGCTAAAATCCTAATTTATTCCTAATTGGATTAGGACTTTGGTGTATTCTCTTGGGGAAAAAAGTGAAGAATAAAAGGCTGAGTTTGGGGGAAAGAGAAAAAAAGAGAGATAGAGATTGGAGAGTCTGAGAGGGCTGAGAAGAGAACAGAAACATATTTGCAGAGCCATTGGAGAACGAAGTCATACGCAGAAGTCATGAAGATGATGCCTTCTTCCTCAACAGTTGAAGCTTCTTCTTCTACCATGAGCGGCTAGTTCATCCACTAGGATTTTGATGTAGCCCTAACAAAGCATCAATGGTTTGATTGTTTTAATTATTGGGGACCTTTATATACATACATAGATTGTGTAATTTAGAGGATTTTTATTATAGACTTGAGCAATAAAAGTCTTGTAAATTTAGTTTCAATGATTTCTTATCTTGTCTTAGATATTTAGTTGTTGTTATTGAACTTAATCTCTCTTATTTTCTGTGATCATGAGAGCGATTATTACACAATGATAATCACTGAATATATTGTTAATAGCTTTGATGGATTATGCCTAGAGAAGATGAAACATACTGCACCCTAGATTAGAGTAATTAGGCAAATGGCCCATGCCAATCGAAGATAGTCTATGGCTTAGCCTTAATCATATGTTATCTTCTTGACGGATGAAGGTGAGCTTGTAGCCACCAACACCACTTATGCATGATGTAATTCCCCTATAGTTGATTCAATTGACCATTGATTGTGGAGTTAGTGGTGAAGTCAAACACCCTAGATTTCTCTCATATTATCTTCACTTTTTATCTACTTTGATTTGTTTTATTTTATCTTTTTAATTAGTTTAAAAATCAGAATTCTTTTCTTATAAATTTAATTAGAATTAATTCCGTATTCCAACTCGTCAGACCATAATCCCTGAGGTACGATACCCCTTTCGATAGCCCTATTCTGCAAAGAATTCGTTCTATTGCGAAGTGTAGAAATTTTTAATTGATATACTTTTTGAGTCACACTTACACACGAATCAATTTTTAGCATTCGGCTAGTCATGCCATAGCCATTTTTCTTTTCTTTCTCTAGCGTTCGGCTAGTCATACCTTAGCCATTTGTTTGTAGTGCTCGGCTAGCTGTGCTGAGGCTTTTTTGTACAATTCTGGCATTCGGGTGGTCATGTCATAGCCATTTTTCTTTTCTTTCTCTGGCGTTCGGCTGGTCATGCCTTCGCCATTTGTTTGTAGCGCTCGGCTAGCCATGTTGAGGCTTTTTTGTACAATTTTGGCATTCGGCTGGCCATGCCTTAGCCATTTGTTTGTAGTGCTCGACTAGCCATGCTGAGGCTTTTTTGTACAATTCTGGCATTTGGCTGGTCATGCTTTAGCCTTTTATTTGTAACGCTCGACTAGTCATGCCGAGGCTTTCTTGTACATTTCTGGCATTCGGCTATGCCTCAGCCATTTTTCTTATTCCCTTGTTGACATTTTCGTATGTTTTCGAACAATCATTTGCGAATCCAATAGCATGGATTGATGTGTCTTTTCTGTTGGTAATGGCATAATTGTTGTGCTCTTAGATTGTCTCTCTTAGCAAACAAATTGGATTACGAATACGACTTGAATTATTGAGTAGCTTCAAGATTGATGGTCCCTTCCACAAACCTACACTGAAGATTGATGGTCTCTTCCATCATATTTAGCTATGACTATGAGCCATGCTAGTCAATAAAGTAATTAATCCCAAAAATGGTACCAGAAGCTACTAAATGAGCAAGCAATCTATTCAAGTTCATGTCGACTCTTGAAAAAGTAAGATGGTCTGATCACTTACATTTGTATAAATCTGCCAATTATTTAAGCTCTATGTTAATTCTTCTTGCAATGTTTTGATTGTATGATCAACTTAAATAAAATTTGTACAATATGTTTTTCACTAGAACCATAAGTTTTGAGAGGCCCAACAACTATATGTGTATCAATTTCAAACATAACCTTATGTTTTATTAAGCACTTTAGAAAGGTTAGCACCAAAAAGTCTTAAAGATTCAAACAACTCAATTTTGGATTATTGAGGATTCCATGTGAAGTATCGATAGGAAATTTACTATCAGGTTTTCATATGGGTTGTTAAACCCATGGTTTTCAGAGGACTCAAAACTAAGTCAGGTTGGTTCATTTTTTTTCTTACGCTTTTAAAGTAAAACACTGTACTTCAATTTAAATAGGCTTAGTCAATATGGGTTAATCATCATTAGTCTTGAGCAGGTTTAACCCAAATCATGCAATAAAATCACTCCCTGCAATCACTGGCCATCTGAATGCCATGGTTGTGATCTTGATTTCGACAAGTTTTTAATGTCATGAAGTGTATATAAAAGATTAGAAAATGTTCACATTGGCTATTGGCTTTATTGCCTTCTGCCACATATATTTTGAACAAATGAGGCAAGTTTCATATTAGTTAATGGGACATTTAAACGAGCATTGAACGGACACACCTTTATAACATGGTGAGACCCAGGCCATAGTGACGGTTGCCATTTGAATGGCTATCATGCTTTCACACTGCCAGGACCATGTTGGTTCTATAGGCAATTCATTATGTTGTCTAGTATTTTCGATTAAAAAAATGAGAGAAGTGAGAGAGTTTTATGAACGTACCAGGCAATAGATCCATTGTCAAATTTGTTTGATCATCATGCCACCCTTCACCATTGGCTTCTAAATGCCACAACCAACGAGCCTTGGGATAGCTTGTTGAAATATGTTAAACAATTTCTCAGCAAGGCCAGAAATGCTAATGTCTCTACTGACTTCTCTGTTTTCAAGTTTGATTTGATTTGAACTTAGCCGATCGATTAACATAACTGACTACAATATTCTCACCACTGACTATTGCGAGTTTCAACCACCGATTGATGGGTTTGATTGATTGATGTGCAAAACGAGAAAAAATAATATGACATAATGTCGTTGTTGCTTTACACCTCGACAAAAGAAAAAGAATTTATAAAACCCTACAAATACTCTACTAAAATTAGTAAAGTGGTGAGCAGGGGGTCGAACCCACAGAGACTGCGTTAGTTTTGTTGTTAAGTTATCAAGACCTTGTATAATTCAATTGAAAAAGAATTTGTTTTGTTTTAATTGTAAGGTACTGAAATTAAATGAAATGAAATACAACATAAATGAATGATAGACACTGGAGAGAGGTCCCTGGAATTGACTTCATCACTAACCTTCTAACAATGACAATTGTACTAATTTGGGACGTTTAATCTATGCATTCAGAAAAGAATGACTACAAGCCAAATTCAGTTCTATCAAGAGGATTCATTCAACATACAATTAAGCATAACTCGTCTTCGCTTAGCATGACCTATACATCTGACTAACTAATGATATGATAACCCATCTTCGCTTAGTACAAATTATAAAAACTCTAAATTGAATGATATGTAAAAACTATTGTATAACCTGTCTTAACAAAATCACAGAATTTGAAAAGAACTAAAGCCTAATCACTGCAAACTTGCATTCATTCTACAAGAACAAAAGTAAATATGCAATAAAAAAATCCATTCAAATTAAAACTAACAGCACAACTGTTGTTTATGCCCTTGTTATACAATTAATGCACAAAATAAATAATTTCCAAATTAATATACAAACTAAAACATTGAAAGATAGGTTAGGGTTACATCACTTCCCCGGAATGGTGTTTAGCCGCTCATGATCGGAGGTCCAGGCTTGAATGATGATGAAGTCGCCATCGTCTTGCCCATATCGTCACGAATCGCCTCTGTATATCTCTCTCTGCTTCTCCCCTCCAGAATACCCTTGTTTTCTCCTCTTTTTCTCTCTTTTATTCAGCAAAGAAAACACAAACGAGACACCTCACCTCCCAAAGTGGCAAATGTGCATAAGAAAATGGCACATGCGCCTCAAAAGTTGCATTTGCGCCCAAAAAGTGGCAGCTGCGCGGAGTTTGGGTCATTTTAACAATTGTGTACGGAGTTATGGTCTGAATACCAACACGGGTCCAGGACTTTTTAGGCTTGAATTGGCCCAATCTTCAATGTGAATAGGCCTAACACCATCTGTAATCCGATTGCACCATTATTAATTAGAATTACCCTTAATCACCTGAAATCCTGAAAAGATTAAAATTATTAATAAAAACATGAAATAAATATTACTAAGACACTAATTCATATATTTTTAAGGGCATTGAATATGCAATATTCATTATTTATCACACCCCCAAACTTACATATTGCTAGTCTCTTAGCAATACACAACTAAAAATGAAATAAAACAACTAAACTACTTCCTCTTTCATAGGAGATCCGATTGCATTTAGCATATGCAACAAGCCTTTTAAGCCCCTAGGTTACCCCTAGTGGACGAGTGAAGTCTCGTGAGGGTTTCTAGAGATGTTACCCACAAACATGCCAAAATTCCTGTTTTGAACATTAATCAGGACGAAGACTACAAAATGCAGTTAAAAGACTCGCTTTCAAGAATACTTTCAAATCCCTAAATCCCACAATTCAAAACAATGGTTCTTATACAAAATTTACAACAACACAACTCGAAGAAACCAACTCTAGCCCCCTCGTGAAAAGTGAACTAGCATTTATCAATGTGGATTAACACGACCCTGAGTGAGCAATTACAAGTCCCTTCAATTTATTGGATCCCCTTATTGAATTTATCACTCAAAACATGAATACATGCAAATTTTTTATTTACTTTTTTTTTATGGTTGTGCAATGCCCAGGTTTATTAGGCTTTCAAATTGATCCATGTAGCGAGCTTTCAGCCTATGACTCCCAAACCAAATGGCTTTAAGGCACCAGATTTCAAGATACCCCGAATGACCTAATAACTCGAATCAAAACGGCCACAAACCATAGACTAACCAATAACGCAATGCCTAGGTTTATTAGGCTTTTGAATTGGTCCATGTAGCGAGCTTTCAGCCTGTGACTCCCAAATCAAATGGCTTTAGGGCACCAGGTTTCAAGATACCTCGAGGGACCTAATAACTCGAACCAAAACGGCCACAAACCATAGGATTATTAATTTTATTTTTATTTTTATTTATTTATTTATTTTTTTACAAGTGTAGCATGTTTAAAATGTTTATTCTCAAGTGATACCGACTTATATTCAGCACACATAATTGATACTCAAAGCCAAGTACAAACCCCACTAACTCTACTAGTGTGCGTGTAAATTGTGAAAAGAACTAGAGTCAACCACTCCAAGTCATGTCAATGCAAATAACGACTTAAACCACTGCATTCAAACCATAGTTTCTAGAAATTTTACACATTCTCTACAATTTCAAGTCAAGAACCTACATAAAGTATTAAACTCCTGATTGATGTTAAAACATCAAAACTGAAAACAAAACAACCTAAAATAAATAAATAAATAAACAAACAAAAGTGTTTTTCCTTACCTCCAAACTTGAATCACACATTGTCCTTAATGTGTAACAAAAATATAAAGCGTATGGTAAGTGATAGAACAATATTACCATGTTGGTAGAATTGTAAAAATTTGGCAAAGCATTCACATGAATAAGGGTTAGCCATCCTCCCAAACTTGGATGCAAGAACTTGTCATAAAAAACACAACTACACACCACGCATATTAAAAGGAAAAAATATTAAAAAAATAAAAATAAAAAGAATGCAACAAAATGAAAAACAAACACAAATAATAATTAAAATGAAAAAAAATAAATGAAAAGAAAAACACACACTTCCTAACTAATACTTTTGATGGAAGGTTTACCCTATACCACATCTCTTGAGGAGATCTAAGAGTGTCCCCCCTATTTTGTCCTCACTTTCTTGTGCCGAAATCTAAACAATTTTTAGGCACCTCTTATCTATATCAATGTGAGGCTTTAAGAAAAATGAATCAATCGAATAAAATTCGACTAATTCAGGAAAACATGACCCTTTAACTTGTTCTTGACTAATTTTCTCATTGATATCTAATTTGTCACTACTCAAGTCAAAAACAAAGGTAAAAGGTGGACTCTCATTAGGACTTAAGTGATCACACTTAAGTTCTTCATGTAAATTTTTGGAGTCCGGTATGAGTAATAGTTCCACAAAGGGGGCATGGTCTAACTCAATTGGTTGTGTGAGTTCAATATTAGTCATGGGCTGACTTGGAAGTTCCTCTTGATCTTCACAATTCAAAGCATTGGTTATTCCTCGTTTTGAACTTCTAGCCTAGCTATGGATTGTGAATATGAATTTAACAAATTAGTTTGTGAATTTAACAATTCAGTTTGTTCTTCATGCTTGCCAATTCGTTCATCAAGTTTGCCAAGGGCAGCCAAAACTTTGTCCTCAAATCCCGGAGAATAAGTATGGGAAAATGGATCATCACCTGGTATAGAAAAATTTTCATGCGTGTGCTCTTGATAAAAATCATAATATTGTCCCGTAGTATCACAATTTATTACATGATGAAAAGGACTAAAGCAACATGCACATGACTCATATGGTATGGACGAGTGACTAGGAGTAGGAGCATGACTAAAGGCCATTAATTGGTGCAATCTCCATGACAATATATCTAATTTATTGGACACATCCCTTGAATTTTCACTCACATTCTCCATATATGCAAAATTATTAATATCACAACCAAATTAATCTAAACATGCTTCCAAAGGGTCTTCAAACTCAACCAACATGTTTTCAATTTTTTTTTTCAAAATTAAAATAAACTAACAATCCTAAATAAAAGTGCATGAATTAAAATACAAAAACTCACGAGAGGTCCAGAGATTTCAACTTCTTTCCACTTGTGTAAGAGCTCCTGTACCTATATTCAAACACATAAAACACCTAAAACAAAAAACAAAATATATACAACTCCTAAATTATAATTAAACTAGACTTAATCTTTTAACTTAACAACGTAATCATGATCACAGTCCCCGGCAACGGTGCCATTTTGATCGATGTGCAAAACGAGATAAAATAATATGGAATAATGTCGTTGTTGCTTCACACCTCGACAAAAGAAATTTTTTTTATAAAAACCTACAAATACTCTACTAAAATTAGTAAAGTGGCGAGCAGGGGGTCGAACCCACAGAGACTGCGTTGGTTTTGTTGTTAAGTTATCAAGACCTTGTCTAATTTAATTGAAAAAGAATTTATTTTGTTTTAATTCTAAGGTGCTGAAATTAAATGAAATGAAATAAAACATAAATGAATGATAGACACTGGAGAGAGGTCCTGGGAATTGACTTCACCACTAACCTTCTGACAATGACAATTGTACTAATTTGGGACGTTTAATCTATGCATTCAGAAAAGAATGGCTACAAGCCAAATTCAGTTCTATCAAGAGGATTCATTCAACATACAATTAAGCATAACTTGTCTTCGCTTAGCATGGCCTATACATCTGACTAACTAATGATATGATAACCCATCTTCGCTTAGTACGAATTATAAAAACTCTAAATTGAATGATATGTGAAAACTATTGTATAACTTGTCTTAACAAAATCACAGAATTTGAAAAGAATTAAACCCTAATCACTGCAAACTTGCATTCATTCTACAAGAACAAAAATAAATATGCAATAAAAAATCCATTCAAATTAAAACTAACAGCACAACTGTTGTTTATGTCTTGGTTATACAATTAATGTACAAAATAAATAATTTCCAAATTAATATACAAACTAAAACATTGAAAGATAGGTTAGGGTTACATTACTTCCCCGGAATGGTGTTTAGCCGCTCATGATCGGAGGTCCAGGCTTGAATGATGATGAAGTCGCCATCGTCTTGCCCGTATCGTCACGAATCGCCTCTGTATATCTCTCTCTGCTTCCCCCCTCCAGAATACCCTTGTTTTCTCCTCTTTTTCTCTCTTTTATTCAGCAAAGAAAACACAAACGGGATACCTCACCTCCCAAAATGGCAAATGCGCATAAGAAAATGGCACATGCGCCTCAAAAGTGGCATTTGCGCCTAAAAAGTGGCAGCTGCGCGGAGTTTGGGTCATTTTAACAATTATGTACGAAGTTATGGTCTGAATACCAACACGGGTCCAGGACTTTTTAGGCCTGAAGTGGTCCAATCTTCAATGTGAATAGGCCTAACACCATCTGTAATCCGATTGCACCATTATTAATTAGAATTACCCTTAATCACCTGAAATCCAGAAAAGATTAAAATTATTAATAAAAACATGAAATAAATATAAGACACTAATTCATATAATTTTAAGGGCATTGAATGTGCAATATTCATTACTTATCACACCCCCAAACTTACATATTGCTAGTCTCTTAGCAATACATAACTAAAAATGAAATAAAACAACTAAACTACTTCCTCTTTCGTGGGAGATCCGATTGCATTTAGCATATGCAACAAGCCTTTTAAGCCCCTAGGTTACCCCTAGTGGATGAGTGAAGTCTCGTGAGGGTTTCCAGAGATGTTACCAATCTGCATTACCGACTGCAAGCTCTTACCGCTGATAGCTAGATTCACATACCCGATTCATTATGCTCGACTGTCAGATTTTTAGCTTTGGTTGGTTAGACTAGAAACCATTGATTGGTTCAGAGATAGCAGGGTAGATGATCTTTATAGAGGCTACGAATGATAACGTCATTGGGGTTATATCGATCTGTTCATGGTGATTTTTTCTCCCCATTTCTTTGTGTTCTATTTTCCACTTCAGAGTTGCTGGCAAAGTGGTTGAAGAAGATGACGACGATGACAACGACCTCATTGATACAGTTGGTTTTGGTTGGAGTGAAGGAAAATGAGGATGTGTCAGTGAGACATGTCAGATTTTCAAGCACCGATAAACTCCAATGACCACTCATTTCAAAGTACCACAGATTAGTAAATTGACTAAACATCATCGTCTGATCAACAAAAGATCTTCACGACTGCTCTGCAACTGATTTCCCTAACCTTCATCATTGATTGATGCCAGATCATCTCCATTAAACCTCAACCACCGATTGCAAGATTTTTAACTCGATCGAGCCAAATTGATTCTTACCAGCAGTGATAGCCAATGAATCTTTGTCTGAATGCATAATCCATGCTAGTCTGGCTCGATCGTGTTATGATGTATATTGGCTATTATTTATTTAGATGTCCCTTCTATGATAAACCGAACCACCGATCTGCATGGTCTGATCGGATAAAACCGTGATCTACCAAACCATCTGTCAGCAAAGTCCTATCATAAATTTTTGTTGGCTCCGAATAATCAGAATTCTGACTGGCTTAAATTTTTTTCTAAGCATAGCTACATATATATGACTTTATATACACACAATACAAAGAGATACACATGAGTCGGTGTAATTGCATATATATATATATATATATATATATATATATATGTACTGTCACACACAATATTATATGTCTATATACTCCATACTTTGCATATAAAAGAAATGACTTGATTTTGAACAGAAAGACTTATCTTTTGTATTGAAATTCATTGATGAAAGATATGATTGAATGGATTGAATTCCTCATCTATTAGTCATGAGAAGCGCCAGGAGCCTTATTCGGATCATGCCAGATTCTGACATTGCTCCCGTATGATTACTGACGAGGAGGTTTCATTCTAGCAACTAGTTTCTAATTGCAGATTTTTGTAAGAATGACCCTCTTTCTCTCACTAAAAAGAGAGAAATTATTTCATACTCGGTTCCCACAGACGACGCCAAAGTGTAGGTGCACAAAATCGCCCAACATAAAATTAAGCAATTAATAAGCACATAACACTCAATAATTATAGAAATTAAAGTAGACAAACAGGATTTACATGGTTTGGCACAATTTGGCCTACATCCATGGATGAGAGGAGACTTTATTTTCCATCATATATTATAAGGATTGCACTCCTAATCTCCCTGACCTAGCCACGACCGGATCCCTTTTGCGTGGGATTTCCTATACATATTTATACAAGGAGTGTTTCCATTCTAGTGCTGATTTGGTGTCGATTACTCCGTGATTCTCCCTTGATTTGGGCTGATTTATATCAATCCCTTCTGTCAAGGAAAGAATATGATATTTCCTAATTTGAACCTGATCTGATGATCTCTCTTTGACCGGTTGAATGTAGCTCCAACATGTGATGTCCACGTTAGCACAATTAATTTCCACATATCTTTCTCAGTACTTACTGTAACGCCCCGATCCCCCGACTCCCGGGAAACCGGAGGTTAACCCGTCCATTAGTCCCAACTGACCCTCATTACCCTCATTCACCGCGGAAGCTTAACCCAATTCTTGCATATGAATGCACACAAATCCATCTTAACTAATCCCCATGGGCCCTACATCAAATCACACACCTTAATGAACATTTACTTGCCCACACTTTTAAGAATCACTCACTTTCGAGCCTCAAAAATTTCTGTGTTTGGAATCTAAAACTGAGACCTATACCATTGGATATAGAATCCAAAAATACTCAAGTTCAAAAAAAACCACACTCAATTCTGATCTAGAACGAAGAAATTAAGTCGAAATGAAGTTTTGAAAAAAGCTGTGAATAGTAATCTCGATTGATCGAGATGAAATCTCGATTAATAGAAATTCAAGCGAGATTTTCACCCTCTCGGGACCCCAGACCTGCAATATCTCGATTGATCAAGATGGGGGTCTCGATTGATCGAAATTCCACTTTTTTGGACACTAAAAATCACCATAAATCATCACCCTTTCGATCAATCGAAATGGGGACTTCAATTGATCGAAATAGGCATCTCGATTGATCAAGATTAAATCTCGATTGATTGAAATGCACCTCCTGAGACTTCCAACAGCCCTATACATGGTCCACATGAAGCCCAATCAACATTCTATCATCCTAGAACCCCTCAAACAAGATTAACAACATAAATGGAAGGTTCCAACATCAATCTCACAATCAAGATCACATTCATAATTGAATTTATACACCAAAATGAACCATTATCCTCCACAACCACAATTCATTCACAATGAAAGCATCATCAAATGAACAAGATGCCACCATGGACATTACATAATTTAAACCGTTGTCTTTCCACACCCAAAAAGTTTAAAATCTCATACATACATCCAAATTACATTCGTCCAAAGCCCAAACATAACTAAAAGGAAGTCACATGCCACAAGCCGGCATGGATATTCTCCGATAACCATCCAATGACCGGGACAACTCCGAGGGGTTATTAGTATTGGATATACTCCGATCCTAGGCATTAAGCCTTGGTATGGCGGGTCCACTCCGAGGGCCATACATAGTGGATAATTTTACCACATTTCACAACACGGCTGGACTACTCCGAAGCCCCGTGTACCTCTTTTGCGTCATTTTTTATGCAACTTCCCTCATTTGCAATATGAATGCATAAACACATGATATTTTGTTTTCATGCTCAACTCATGCTCATTGATACTAAAAAGAAGTAATAAGCATATTTTCATCACCACACACCACATATAGCACATATATGTATAACACATGCATATATCATCTCATATGCATACCACTTCAAAATTAGCATATTTTACTCATGCTACACTCAATGCATAATTTTAGTACATAGAACTAAACATGCATTCAAAAACCCCATTCTCACATATAATCACATATATGACACTTGGTACACATTTTTTCACATATACACCAAATTGAGCACATAATGCCTATGTATCAATTTCTTACACTCACATACTTCAAACCCACATGCTATCACCAACACAATATACATAATTGTGAAAAGATAGGACTCTAGAGAAGAAGAAAACATAACTTTCTACACCTCTCACCATCCTAAAGCATGTGAAACACAACCTACACCTCTCTTCTTCACCCGAAACCCTAGAATCGACAATTAGAAGAGAAGGAGAACCCCTACCTCGAAAATGAAGGCCTTCCAAGAACTTCACCAATTTTCCAGCAGAGTCTACCTTGCCGAATCACCACTTTGTTCGGTTCAAATGGAAGCCCTAGTCGTCCCCTACGTATCTCCCTCATTTGGCGAGTCTTGAATCTAAGCCGAACGGGTCCGAAATGTAGAGAGAAGGGAGAGCTTTGAAGATGGAGAGCTTTAGAGAGAGAAAGAGGCGTGAGATCTGGTTGAATATCTTTGCCACTGATATTTAAAATATCTAGGGCTTGCAAAAAGACCAAAATACCCCCGGCCACTTAACGTACCTTCCCGGACTCCTTTTTCGATTTCGAAAACTCCTACGGTCTCGAAATCACTTCCTCTACTCTCTAAACATTTCATCTCAGCCATTCTCAAAAATAAATATTTTCGAGAATTTCCTGGATTCCCGGGCCCACTTAAGTCGCATCCCAGGCCCCGGTTTGACCAAAAAGTCAAACTTCTCCAAATCTCCCGAAAACTTCCCAAAACCTTAAAAATACTTCCCAAACATGTTTCCCACACTCAAAACATATTAAACACCACTCAAAATACATTTATGGCAATTATAATGCGAAAAATACAAAATCGGCCAAAATTGGTCACGGTCTCTACAACCTCCCCCCCTTAAGGGAATTTCGTCCCCGAAATTAGAAACATACCTCAAGTAAAAAAAAACTCAGGATATTTTGAGCGGACTCCTTGTTCTCGCTCCCATGTAGCCTCCTCGACTCCGTGATGTCTCCAAAGGACTTTGACCAATGGAATAGTCTTGCCCCGAAGCACTTGCTCCCTAGCATCCAAAACCTGTACCGGTCTTTCCTCGTAAGACACGTCCTCCTCCACCTCAAGATATGTCCAATCTAACACATGTGAAGGATTCGGCTCATACTTTCTCAACATCGAAACGTGGAAAGTATTGTGTACACTTGACATTTGCGGTGGCAATGCCAAGCGGTATGCAACCTCACCCACACGATCCAATAGCTAGAATGGACCGATAAACCATGGGGCTAGCTTTTCGCTAAGCCCAAACCTCATCAAACCCCGTCGTGGCGAGACCTTCAAGAAGACATGGTCCCCCACCTCAAATGCTAAAGGCCTCCGCCTTTTGTCAACATAGCTTTTCTGACGACTCTGAGCCGTAAGCAAACGCTGCCGTATGATCTTAATCTTTTCTGTAGTCTCTCTGACTATATTCGGCCCCAAAGCCACTGTCTCACCGACCTCTGTCCAACAAACTGGTGACCTACAAGGTCTACCATACAAGGCCTCAAATGGAGCCATCTCAATACTAGCTTGGTAGCTATTATTGTATGCAAACTCCACTAATGGAAGGTGATCCTCCCAATTGCCTCAAAAATCAAGTGCACATGCTCTAAGCATATCCTCCAAAATTTGTATAGTGCGCTCCGACTGACCATCTGTTTGAGGATGAAAAGCTGTACTAAAATGGAGGTCCGTATCAAGTGCAGCCTAAAAACTCTGCCAAAATCGTGATGTGAATCTCGGATCTCTATCAGACAAAATAGAAACTGGCACTCCGTGCAGTCTCACCATCTGATCAATATACAACCGACTGAGAGTATCCACATCATCTGTCACTCGAATAGGGAGAAAATGAGCTACCTTGCTCAACCTATCCACAATGACCCAAACTGTATCATGACCCCATCACAAAGTCCATAGTGACGTGTTCCCACTTCCACATAGCTACCGGTAAGGGCTGTAACAAACCTGCCGGTCTCTGATGCTCGGCCTTCACTTGTTGACAAGTGAGGCACCTCGCCACAAACCGTGCGATGTCCTTTTTCATGCCCTTCCACCAATACTGTCTACGAAGGTTGTGGTACATCTTGGTACCACCGGGATATACTGCAAGTCTGGAGCTATGAAACTCCCTCAGGACCTCATCCCCACAAGCCAATGGAACCACCATTCTTCCTCTGAACCTCAGACCTCCGTCTGAATGAATAACCCAATCCTCCACCTCGCCACCCGTAATCCGAGTGCGAATGCTCTCTAACTCTGTGTCATGCCTCTGCTCCTCAACCACCCTACTCACTAGAGTTGGTTGCGCTATGAGTGTGAACAAAGTGGCATGTCCATCACTCTCACTGAAGCAGAATCCCATTTTTGAGATGTCTTCCATCATCTTCCATTCACGAATGGCAATGCTAGCCAAGGTACCATGTGATTTCCTACTCAATGCATCGGCAACCATATTAGCCTTCCCCGGGTGATACTGAAGATCAAAGTTGTAGTCCTCCATGTATTCAACCCATCTCCTCTATCTTATATTCAAGTCCTTTTGCGTAAAAAGGTACTTCAAACTCTTATGATCGGAGAAAACCTCACACTTCTCTCCATAGAGATAATTCCTCCATGTTTTTAAAGCAAAAATTACCGCCGCCAACTCCAAGTCATGAGTCGGGTAATTCTGCTCGTGGATCTTCAACTGTCGGGAACCATATGCAACAACCCTCTCGGTCTGCATTAATACACATTCCAAACCATCCTGTGAAGTATCACAGTAGATGACATAACCCAAACCGCGCTCGGGAATAATCAAGATTGGAGCACTAGTCAATCTACGCTTCAATTTCATAAAAGAATGCTCGCATGCCTCATTCCACTCAAACTTAACTCCTTTACGAGTAAGCTTGGTCATCGGCGTCGCTAATTTCGAAAAGTCTTTCACGAAACGCCGGTAATATCCTGCCAATCCCAAGAAGCTACGTATCTCGAATACGTTCTTAGGCTTCTCCCAATCCATTACCGCTTCAATCTTAGAAGGGTCTACCGATACTCCTCCTTCCGACACCACGTGTCCTAGGAACTTCACCTCCGTTGGTCAAAATTCACATTTTTTGAATTTGGCATACAAACGGTGCTCTCTCAATGTCTGTAACATTGTCCTCAAATGGATCTCATGCTCCTCCATAGAAGAAGAATACACAAGAATGTCGTCCACAAAGACCACCACAAACCTATCCAAGTACACCCTGAATATCCGATTCATGAAATCCATGAACACTGCTGGTGCGTTCGTTAAACCAAATGGCATCACTAGAAACTCATAGTGGCCATATCTAGTTCGAAAAGCTATCTTCGGAATGTCCTCTTCCCTTACCCTCAACTGGTAATACCCCGACCTCAAGTCGATCTTCGAAAAACAAGTCGAACCCTTAAGCTGATCAAACAAGTAATCTATCCTTGGCAAAGGATACTTGTTCTTAATTGTTGCTTGGTTCAACTTACGATAGTCTATGCATAATCGTAAAGATCCGTCCTTCTTTTTAGCAAACAGGACCGGAGCTCCCCAAGGTGATGTACTAGGTCGTACAAATCCTTTATCCAATAATTCCTGCAATTGATCTTTCAACTCCATCAACTCTACTGGTGCCATCCGGTACGGTGCCATAGAGATAGGCACGGTACCAGGAGTAAGATCAATGCTAAATACCACATCTCTCATCAGAGGCAACTCTATCAAGTCCTCCGGAAACACATCCACAAACTCTCTAACCACCGGTGGAAATCCTCCACTAGTCACAATCCCATCCTCCTCGGCTAACAAGCTATCTAGGATATATCCAAACCCGTTCCTCACACAGGAACCAAGTAGAGACGAAACGTAGAAATCAACCCGTTCTCCCACAAAATAAAAACAATCACCCTCGGGTGTGCACACTGTCACTCTCCTACGGAGACAATCAATCGTGGCTCTAAATGTAGATAGCCAGTCCATACCTAGAATGATATCAAAAGTGGTCATGTCTAGTAACACAAAGTTGAACACTAGTCGACGCCCAGTAACCTCGATCTCACAAGACCGACACACTCTATCCAGGGTAACCCTACCCCCAACCGGTGTATCAATGGACAATAGTGACTCCAGCGATGACACCCGCAGCCCCAAGGTACAAGCAAATGCAACAGATATGAATGAATGTGATGCACCTGAATCTATCAACACCCTAGCCTACGAGCTAGAAACCAAGAAAATACCTCTGACCACTGACGGTCCCGATACATCCTCTGTGGGAGCAAGTGTGAACACACGGCCCCGTGACTGCTGACCAGTCCCCTGTAACCCTGACTGCTGACTAGAAGTAGGTGTGGAACCTCTCGCTACCCGAGATCCCTGTACAGAATGCGCTGGATGAAGTGGCGGTAATGTCCTGAAACCAGACTAAACCGTAGCTGTCTGCCCAACCCTCTACTGAGTCCCCATAACACTCGGTGTACTCTGTCTCTGTGGATAGTTGGCCATAACATGGCCGGGTTGCTTGCAATGAAAACACACTCGTTCCCCCACTGAAGCCACAGGCACTGATGCCACTATTTTCCTCTGAGGGCACTCAGAACGAAAATGGCCAGACTACTGGCAATGATAGCACACAACTGTGGATCGTACAGATCCAGTAGGTAAGGACAATGAAGGTACTGGGCGAGTCTGTTGCTGCCCTTGTGAACCTGATTTGCCCTCCCTATTTCTTTTCCTCCCATGACCACTCGAAGAGGTACCCGTACCCTTAGCTTGCTGTCTAGAGTCCCACAACCTCTGAGTGTCTCTGTCATCCTCCTCAGCCACCAAGGCTCTATCAACCACCTCACTTGTAGAGACCGTGCCCAATTTTGGCCGATTTTGCATTTTTTGTACTTTAATTGCCATAAATGCATTTTGAATGGTGTTTAGCATGTTTCGAGTGTGGGGAACATGTTTGGAAAGTTTTTTTAAGGTTTTGGAAAGTTTTCGGGAGAATTGGAGAAGTTTGACTTTTTGGTCAAACCGGGGCCTGGGGTGAGACATAAGTGGGCCCGGGAATCCGAAAAATTCTCAGAAATATTTATTTTTGAGAATGGCTGAGATGAAATGTTTAGAGAGTAGAGGAAGTGATTTTGAGACCGTAAGAGTTTTCAGAATCGAAAAAGGAGTCCGGGAAGGTACGTTAAGTGGCCCGGGGGCATTTTAGTCTTTTTGCGAGCCCTAGATATTTCAAATATCAGTGGCTGAGAGTCCTAGCCATATCTCACGCCTCTTTCTCTCTCTAAAGCTCTTCATCTTCAAAGATCTCCCTTCTCTCTACATTTCGAACCCGTTCGGCTTGGATTCAAGACTCACCGAAGGAGGGAGATACGTAGGGGACGACTAGGGCTTTCATTTGAACCGATCAAAGTGGTGATTCGGCAAGGTAGACTCCGCTGGAAAATTGGTGAAGTGCTTGGAAGACCTTCATTTTTGAGGTAGGGGTTCTTCTTCTCTTCTAATTGTCGATTCTAGGGTTTCGGGTGAAGAAGAGAGGTGTAGGTTGTGTTTCACATGCTTTAGGATGGTGAGAGGTGTGGAAAGTTGTATTTTCTTCTTCTCTAGAGTCCTATCTTTTCACAATTGTGTATATTGTGTTGGTGGTAGCATGTGGGTTTGAAGCATGTGAGTATAAGAAATTGATACATAGGCTTTATGTGTTCAATTTGGTGTATATGTGAAAAAATGTGTGCCAAGTGTCATATATGTGATTATATGTGAAAATGTGGTTGTTGAATGCATGTTAGTTCTATGTGCTAAAATTATGCATTGTGTAGCATGAGTAAAATATGCTAATTTTGAAGTTATATGTATATGAGATGATATATGCATGTGTTATACATATATGTGCTATATGTGGTGTGTGGTGATGGAAAATATGCTTGTTACTTCTTTTTAGTATCAATGAGCATGAAAATAAAAATGCCATGTGTTTATGCATTCATATTGCATATGTGGGAAATTGTGGGAAAATGACGCAAATGAGGTACACAGGGCTTCGGAGTGGTCCAATCGTGTGGTGAAATGTGGTAAAATTATCCACAATGTATGGCCCTCGGAGTGGACCCGCCATACCAAGGCTTAATGCCTAGGATCGGAGTATGTCCAATACTAATGACCCCTCGGAGTTGTCCCGGTCATTGGATGGTTATCAGAGAATGTCCAAGATTTGTGAGCCTCGGAGTTGCCCCCTCACTCTATGGCAATCCCATATATTGCTATGGTAGAATGACCCTTCGGAGTTGTCCCGGTCATTGGATGTTATCGGAGTTATCCAAGGTTACATGATCCTCGGAGTGGGCCAATCATGTAGGGTATCGGATGAGGACCGAGAGAGAGAGCATTTACTTTCTTTAATGCTTTTATGTTTGAACATGTTGTACATGATTCGTGAAATATGCAATCCTCTTTAATTGCATTTGTTGATGTGTTTGTGAGATTGTGGACGTGGCATGTAGTGTATTCATATGCATTCCATGTAGGTCGTGTTGGGTCGGCACTTAGAAGGGTTGGGAAACCTTTACTGAGCCGCAGTGGTGCTCACCCCTTTATTATAAACTCTTTTTACAGATAAAGCGCCAATGACGGATGGGACATGAGTGTCCAAGTGGAATTCTAGTAGAGGTTTTGCTATCTTTTGGATGTTGCACATTTTGTGGCTATCCATGCCGGCTTGTGGCAAGTGACTTCCTTTTTAGTCGTGGTTGTACTTTGGACGAATGTAATTTGGATGTATGTATGGGATTTTAAACTTGTTGGGTGTGGAGAGACAACAGTTTAATATATGTAATGCCCATGGCGGCACTTAATTCATTTTGATGATGTTTCCATTATGAATGAATGGTGTTTGTGGAGGATAATGATTCATTTTGATGTATAATTCAATTATGAATGTGATCTTGATTGTGAGATTGATGTTGAAACCTTCCATTTATGTCGTTAATCATGTTTGAGGAGTTCTAGGATGACAGAGATGCCCATTTCGATCAATCGAAGTCCCCATTTCGATTGATCGAAAGGGTGATGATTTATGGTGATTTTTAGAGTCCAGAAAAGAGGAATTTCGATCAATCGAGATCCCCATCTCGATCAATCGAGATATTGCAGGTCTGGGGTCCCGAGAGGGTGAAAATCTCGCTTGAATTTCGATTAATCGAGATTTCATCTCGATCAATCGAGATTACTATTCACAGCTTTTTCCAAAACTTCATTTCGACGTAATTTCTTCGTTCTAGATCAGAATTGAGTGTAGTTTTTTTTGAACTTGAGTATTTTTGGATTCTCTATCCAATATTATAGGCCTCAATTTTAGATTCCAAACACAGAAAGTTTTGAGGCTTGAAAGTGAGTGATTTTTAAAAGTGTGGGCAAGTAAATGTTCACTAAGGTGTGTGATTTGATGTAGGGCCCATGGGAATTGGTTAAGATGGATTTTTGTGCATTCATATGCAAGAATTAGGTTAAGCTTCCACGGGAAATGAGGGTAATGAGGGTCTATTGGGACTAATGGACGGGTTAACCTCCGGTTTCCCAGGAGTCGGGGGATCGGGGCGTTACATCACTGTAGGTTCTCAAACCCAAGATGGACACCCTCTTTCTGATAGAGATTTTCAGTCCCTTCACAAACTTTTTCACCTTTAGCTCTTCATTAGCTACCATCTCCGGGGCAAAGCGAGCCAAAGATGTAAACTTGGTCTCGTACCCCATCACATCCAAGTCCCCTTGGACTAGATCTATGAACTCTTGCCTCATCCGGTCCTTCACCGAAGCCGGAAAGAACATATCAAAAAATAACCCCTTAAAGGTCTCCCAGTCCATAGTCTCAGTGTTGTGGATATTCCTGATGAATTGCCACCACCGATCCGCTTCTCCTTGTAAGTGAAGCGCCGCTACTCCCACTCTCAAATCCTCATCGATTGCAAGAGCAACCATGAGTTTGTGAGTTTGGTCTATCCAACTCTCAGCCACAAGCGGATCACGCGCACCATCAAAGGTAGGCTGCTTAAATTTCACATATTCCTTTATTGCCACCATTTGTCGGCTCAAGGCAACCCTAGGCAATGCCTGAACCTCCTCTTCCCTGGCTTCCCAAGCCATTCTTCTCATAGTGTGCGCCATATCACGTATAAATTGCGTTCCATCTGTTGGCTCTTGAGGAGCATCAGCGCCAATGTCTCGCGCTCTTCTTGGAGGCATTTCTTTCTATATGCACAACAAGAAAATTTTTAGAACCAAGCATTTATACTTAGTCAAATTCCATCATGCTTACACATGCCATCTCTATTTAATCCACAAAAGCATGTTAAGAAATCGTAAGCATAAATCAAGTTCCACATAAGCAATTTACAATCTCAAGTCAAAATCCTTATGTTCCGATCCTTAACCTCAAGTGATCATTAAATCAAGTCTCACCCTTCGTCCCTAGGTATTCCAACCTAGAGCTCTGATACCACTATGTAACGCCCCGATCCCCCGACTCCCGGGAAACCGGAGGTTAACCCGTCCATTAGTCCCAATTGAACCTCATTACCCTCATTCACTACGGAAGTTTAACTCAATTATTGCATATGAATGCACATAAATCCATCTTAACTAATCCCCATAGGCCCTACATCAAATCACACACCTTAGTGAACATTTACTTGCCCACACTTTTAAGAATCACTCACTTTTGAGCCTCAAAACTTTCTGTGTTTGGAATCTGAAACTGAGGCCTATACCATTAGATAGAGAAACCAAAAATACTCAAGTTCAAAAAAAACCACACTCCATTCTGATCTAGAACGAAGAAATTACGTCGAAATGAAGTTTTGGAAAAAGCTGTGAATAGTAATCTCGATTGATCGAGATGAAATCTCGATTAATCGAAATTCAAGCGAGATTTTCACCCTCTCGGGACCCCAGACCTGCAATATCTCGATTGATCGAGATGGGGGTCTCGATTGATCAAAATTTCTCTTTTCTGGACTCTAAAAATCACCATATATTATCACCCTTTCGATCAATCGAAATGGGGACTTCGATTGATCGAAATAGGCATCTCGATTGATCGAGATTAAATCTCGATTGATTGAAATGCACCTCCTGAGACTTCCAACAGCCCTATACATGGTCCACATGAAGCCCAATAAACATTCTATCATCCTAGAACCCCTCAAACAAGATTAACAACATAAATGGAAGGTTCCAACATCAATCTCACAATCAAGATCACATTCATAATTGAATTTATACACCAAAATGAACCATTATCCTCCACAACTGATTCGTGTGTGAGTGTGACTCAAAAAGTATACCAATTAAAATTTTCCACACTTCGCAATAGAACGAATTCTTTGCAGAATAGGGCTATCGAAAGGAATGGGTATCGTACCTCAGGGATTATGTTCTGACGAGTTGGAACACAGAACTAATTCTAATTAAATTTATAAGAAAAGAATGCTGATTTTTAACTAATTAAAAAGATAAAATAAAATAAATCAAAGGTAAACAGATAATGAAGATAATAAGAGAGAAACCTAGGGTGTTTGACTTCACCACTAACTCCACAATCAATGGTCAATTGAATCAACTATAGGGGAATTACATCATGCATAAGTGGTGTCGGTGGCTACAAGCTCACCTTCATCCGTCAAGAAGATAACATATGATTAAGGCTAAGCCATGGACTATCTTCGATTGGCATGGGCCATCTGCCTAACTACTCTAATCTAGGGTGCAGTATGGTTCATCTTCTCTAGGCATAATCCATCAAAGCTCATAACAATATATTCAGTGATTACCATTGTGTAATAATCTCTCTCATGATCACAGAAAACAAAAGAGATTGAGTTCAATAACAACAACTAAATATCTAAGACAAGATAAGAAATCATTGAGATTGAATTTACAAGACTTTTATTGCTCAATTCATTAATAAGAATCCTCACAATTACACAATCTATGCATGTATATAAAGGTCCCCAATAATTAAAACAATCAAACCATTGATGCTTTGTTAGGGCTACATCAAAACCCTAGTGGATGAACTAGCCGCTCATGGTAGAAGAAGAAGCTTCAACTGTTGAGGAAGAAGACATCATCTTTCTGAATTACGCGTATGACTTCGTTCTCCAATGGCTCTGCAATATGTTCTGTTCTCTTCAGCCCTCTCAGACTCTCCAATCTCTGTGTGTAAGTTCTCCCAATTCAGCCTCCAAGTCTTCCTTTTATTCCCCAAGAGAATTCACCAAAGTCCTAATCCAATTAGAAATTAATTAGGGTTTCCCGCAGCACTAATCAGGTGGGTTTTTCCTGCTGACTTCGGCCCAACTTTTGACCCACTAGAAGTCCGATTCACGGAATTTTCATGAAATACAAAAGTGTGCAGAATCAAATTTCGTTCAACCCTTCGCGGAAATAATGTCGATTTGAGGCTCGGAAATAAGACTTCTGGTCCGTTTTCCAAAACGGGATTAAGACTGCATTATGCGCAGATTTGGGCTTCAGGCCCGAAACCTTCTTAAGCAGCTGTAATTCTCTTGGACCTCTTTCTTGGGCTGATTTGAGTTGAAATAAATGGTTGAGTGAATCTCCTTGATGTAGGTTCATCTCACCATCTTGGATGTCTTCTTTAAAAGCCCAAAAGCTTGGTTTTAACTGAAATACTCATTAAGGCCCTGAAAATACAGAAAACACTAAAACAAAGTAAAATAACAAAATAATCTATCACTAAGAGAATAAAATACATAAGTTAAGAGGCTAGAATGCGTAACATTCAACGCCTATCACACCCCCAAACTTACATATTGCTAGTCCCTTAGCAATAGAATAAAACAAAACTAAAACAAAGGAAACTAACAAATACTAACTAAACTACCAAACTCCACTTTCGTGGGAGAAACGATTGCATTTAGCATATGCAACAAGCCTTTAAACCCCTAGGTTCCCCCTAGTGGACGAGTATAGTCTCGTGAGGGTTTCCAGAAATGTTACCCACAAACATTCAAAATTTTGTTTCAACATTAATTCAAGAAGAAGATTACAATATATAGTTACAAACTTGCATTCAAGAATAATTTCAAACTTTCAAATTCTATAATTCAAAGCAATGGTCCTCATACATAATTCACATCAACATATCTCAAAATAATCAACTCTAGCTCCCTCGTGTAAAGTGAACTAGCAGTCCTCTCATGTAGCATAACTCAGCTCTGAATATATTAAGGCACATACCCCTTCAACTCACTAGCTCCCCTTATTGAAATCATACTTCCAAACATGAATACATGACTTTTCAATTTTTTTTTCATCATTCTTTTTTTTTCCATTGCTTTATTGGTTGTGCAATGTCTTGATCTATTAAGCTTTCTGAAAGATCCATGTAGCAAGCTTTCAGTCAGTGACTCCCAAACCAGATGGCTTTAGGGCACTAGGCTTTAAGATACCCCGAAGACCTAATTACTCGAATCAGTCAGGCTACAAATCAAGACAACCAATGCTAATCTTTTCTCACCCTTTCACTTTTGACGCGAACACTCCGTGCTTCCTGAGGCATAGAGGCCCGGTTACTCATGAAAAGGATCAAATTGATTTGCTTATTCAACTCTTTTTTCTTCTTTCTTTTTTTTTTCATTGAAGTCAAGTATAACACATTATCGGTACTCATTCTCAAGAGATACTACTTAATATCAAACATATGTAACTCAATAACTCAAAACCAAAGTTTATACCCCATAAGACTATGCTAGTGTGTTTGTGCATGTAAGGAAACTAAAATTAATTACTCCAAAACATGTTATTGCAAACCATGATTAAAACCACTTAATTTAAACCACAGTTTTCAAAAATTTAAAACATACTCAAAAATTGCAGGTTAAGCACCTACATAAGGTATTAATCCCTTGAATGATGTCAAAACATTCTATCTAAAAATAAAACAAAATAAAATAAAAAAACAAACTAAGAAAATAAAATAAAATAAAAATCCTAATACAAGAAGAATTTCACACAAATTTCCCCCCATATTGCAATAAAGCACACAAATAGGCATCGCCTCACCCCCAAACTTAAACTGTACATTGTCCTCAATGTACTACCAATCAAAACATAGAGAAGAGTAAGAACGATAATACCAGGATCATGGAATAGTGGAAAGAAAATAGAGGACATCACTAGCATGAAGGCAAGGCAAGCACACCCCCAAACTTGGATGATTCAACCTGTCAAAACAAACCACTATACCCCCAAAGATCAAGTGAAAATAGTATGGGTGAAAATAAATATGAAAGAGAAAAATCCTAAAAAAAAAAAAAAAAAAAATTTTCATTTTTCATTTTTTTTTTTTTTTTTTTTTTTTTTTTTTTTTTTTTTTTTTGAGATTAAAAATCTAACTAAAAAAACTAAATAGAAAAACTAAAAATAAAATAATATACAAAAGATGGTTACCTTCCTGTCAAGGATGTGGTGGTGACTGAGCATCCGGATCTAAGTTTGCTTGGCGCATCAGTGCACGCATCATCCTCCGCATCTCTAGTTGCTCTTGGCGAGTGTCACGAAAGTGATCCGCCATCTCTGCTCTCATTGCACCAAACTGTGTGGAGACCTCTGTCTGTAAGGTGCCAAACTGGGCTGTCAACCCAGCAATCTGCCCTTCTAAGTATTGATAATCATGGCCACCAGCCTGTGCATGCACTTCCTCTTCCTCTGCCTCCATCTCCTCTAGATCGTCCACCGGTGGTGGTACATCTACATGCTCTCCTCCTTGGGCCAACCGAGATACCTCACCAGGCGCTGCTATGACTCTCTGGTGCATATGAGATCGACTCAAGTTCCAGTCATGCGTGCCATAATGAAGGTCATGTGGAAAGACAAGCTCGTCCTCGTGGACTGCATACCCCTGTGTTACAAGCAACTGGTGAATAATAGTAGGGAATGGGAACTCCCAGTCACTTGCACTGTCTGGTACTTTGGCCACAACCTTGGAATAGAATTTCTCCATCTGGCCCCAGACAATCTGTGGGAGTGACAGCCAATGCCCAAAATGTATGGCATATAAGGCTCTGAGGAACTCTTGACGTCTTTCAGTTTTATGTCCAATTGGACATACATTCTTGAGTAGCACAGCGTCAAGGAACCATAAATGATTTGGCATTGAAGACTTTGAAGCTGCATTCCTTTTTGGCCCGGAGAATTGGTTGGCACACAATCGTGCAACCATATTGCCCACCGACAACTCGTCGGGTAAAGGAGTGTAGATATGAGATAAATCAGCTGGGCATTCATGAGGACAACCCATAGCAATGGCAATGGATGACATGTCCACTCGAACTATTGTTCCATCTATGGAAGAAGTAAGCACATCCCGCTCATCAGGTTTCGGCATCAAGTTTTGATAAAATACCTTGACAAGCCTCGGGTAAATGGTAGATGAGAGTGGAACAAAAATGGATGCCGACCGACGACGACGGATGTCGGAAATCCCCCATCGTGTCTCGGGAAACATACCATAAAGTTCGGCTATGTCAAACGTTGTTTCATAGTTCAACGCCCTTGGATGCCATCTCTCTTGAATACCGTCTCGGCGAGATCGTGAAGAACCTGTGGTCGGATCATTCCTCGCTCGGCGAGGATTACGTGAACTTGAAGCATCTTGGTGACTTGCTCTCTTTGGTGCCATAGAAGTAGAAAAAGTGTAGTTGAGGAATTAAATCGAACACTTGGTGTGCACAATTCTTTTGTAACCTTCAACCTCCTTTTTTAGGGCAATTTGTCCACCCAAATCGAACAAGTAATTGCACCAATTTGATCCCCCAAACTTGGTCTTCAAAAGCCCTCAAAAAGATTTGAATAATTTCTTCAAGGAAAAACTTCACTTACTTTGATGTTGAACTTGAAAAAGTGTGAGCTTCCTTTGAGAACTAGTGATTTTTGATCTTCTTTGATGTTGAAGTTGATGTTGATCAATGTTGAATCCTTGTATAATAATCACTAATTGAAGAAATTAGTTTTCCGGATGATGTAGGACTTGAATTGGAGTTCAAAGAGGCTTAGGATGCATGTAGGAGCAATATAGGAGGAGTGGGTGTCCATATATAAGGAGAACTCTCGGCCAGCCCATGTTTTGGGCTTGGGCGATCGATCCCCCCTAGGATGGGCGATCGATCGCCCACCTGAAGGTGCTGGTCCTCATGGAAAATCATGGGGCGATCGATCCCCCTTGACTGGGGCGATCGATCCCCCCCCTGAAGGCCTGTTTGACCCTCCATCGCCCAAGTTCGACCGAGACTTGATATTTTTGAGTCTCCATCGCCCAAGGTCGACCGAGAGCATGATTTTTCACCCGTCTTGAGTCCGAATACCTCGGTACACCTCTTGGCATCCTCCGGAAGCAACTTATACATCAAAAACTCAAAGAAAAAACATTAAAACGCAACTAAAATTAAAGAAAAACCTAAGAAAACTTAGAATCAAAAATTAAAATTAAAGAAAACTAAAAGAAATAAAGTATAGAAATACATACAAAACCTACTATTTAACGTCCGTAGGAGACGATTGACTCTCCGAAGGGATTAAGTCGGATAGATGGGATCCGTCAAGTCGACGGACTCCACGTCTCTTCTTGGCAAACATCCTTCCACACAATGTTTCAACCTTTGGCCCTTAACTTTCATCAACGTGATTCCAAACAATTGCTCATCCGGGAATGAGTCTCGAATTGGTAGTGCATCGATCACCGGCTCAAACTCGATTCGAGATAAATGATCTGCAACCACATTCTCCGTCTCCTTTTTATCTTTTATCTCCAAATCAAATTCTTGCAGCAATAAAATCCACCGAATAAGACGCGGTTTGGTTTCTTTCTTTGCCAATAAATGTCTTAATGCTGCATAATCAGAATAGACAACCACCTTGGATCCTAATAAATAAGAACGAAACTTGTCCAAGGCAAACACTACCGCTAGAAGTTCTTTCTCTGTGGTTGTATAATTGAGTTGAGCATCAGAGAGAGTCTTACTAGCGTAGTAGATGACATGTGGTCGTTTCTCTTCTCTCTGTCCCAACACGGCTCCCACTGCATAATCAGAGGCATCACACATGATTTCAAAAGGTACAGCCCATTTTGGAGACTGCATGATTGGTGCCGAGGATAACAGAGATCGAAGCTTTTCAAAAGCTTTCACGCACTCTTCATCAAAGATAAAGGGAACATCCTTAGATAACAAATGGCACAATGGTCGAGCTACTTTACTGAAATCCTTGATGAATCTTCTATAGAACCCGGCATGGCCTAAGAAAGATCGAACTTGCCTTACCGAAGTTGGATGAGGCAGAGTTGCAATTAGGTCGATCTTTGCTTTATCAACTTCAATGCCCCTCTCTGAAACAATATGGCCCAATACAATACCTTCTTTCACCATAAAATGGCTCTTCTCCCAACTAAGTACCAGATTCCGTTCTCGGCATCTTTGAAGCACAAGTGATAAATTGCTCAAACAATGTTCAAAAGATGATCCAAAAACAGAGAAATCATCCATAAACACCTCCAAGAATTTTTCCACCATGTCAGAAAAGATGGCCATCATACATCTCTGGAATGTAGCCGGAGCATTACATAATCCAAAAGGCATACGACGATACGCAAAAGTACCAAAGGGACAAGTGAAAGTGGTCTTCTCTTGATCTTCTGGATCCATAGCTACTTGGTTATAACCAGAGTAGCCATCCAGAAAGCAATAATAACTCTGACCAGCTAACCTTTCAAGTATTTGGTCAATGAATGGAAGAGGGAAGTGATCTTTCCTTGTCGTAGAGTTGAGCTTTCTGTAATCAATGCAAACACGCCAACCTGTGGCAGTACGTTGTGGGACAAGCTCTCCCATGGAGTTAGGGGCAATGGTAAGACCAGATTTCTTTGGAACCACTTGTGTCGGACTCACCCATGTGCTATCAGGAATTGGATAAATGATTCCTGCATCAAGTAACTTGACAACCTCTTTCTTTACCACCTCCTTCATGTTGGGGTTCAACCGCCTCTGAGCCTCTCTAGTTGGCTTACATCCTTCTTCCAAATGGATTTTGTGCATGCAAATTGAGGGATCAATGCCCTTAAGATCGGCAACACTCCATCCAATTGCTTCCCGATGTTGGTATAAAACCTCTACTAAGCTCTTCTCTTGAATTTCTGTCAGATCAGAGGCAATTATAACAGGAAGAGTTTTCTGTGCCCCCAAGAATACATACTTCAATTTGTCAGGCAAAGGCTTCAACTCTAATTCTGGAGGGGACTCCAATGAAGGCACTAAGGGAGTGCTAGAGAGAAAAGGTAGTGGCTCAATTGGAATTCTCCATGGTTGAGTATTCTGAATAGCATCCACTTCCAGCATAGCATGCACCTCTTCACACAAACCTTCATCATTAGTGTTTTCAAAGTCATAAAATGACTTACATACCTCCAGGGAGTTTCGAGATATAGAGGATGAAACAAATTCCTCCACACATTCATCAATATCATCCATGGAGAACACATCACTCTGATCTGGAGGGTGTTGGATAGCATTGAACACATTAAGCTTGACATTCATGTTGCCAAAAGAAATATCCATGATCCCCGACCTACAATTTATGCAGGCATCAGCAGTAGCTAAGAAAGGTCGACCAAGGATCACAGGAATGTGCCTCTTCGGATTGTGAACCGGCTCAGTGTCAAGTACAATGAAATCAACAGGAAAGTAGAACTTGTCCACTTTAATGAGCACATCTTCTATGATTCCTCGGGGTTGCTTTGTTGATCTGTCTGCAAATTGTAATACCACCGAGGTAGGCTTCAATTCTCCCAAGCCCAATTGTAAGTAAACTGAATAAGGTAGCAAATTCACACTTGCACCCAAATCAAGAAGAGCTTTATCCACATGGTGCTCTCCAATAATACATGAGATAGTTGGAGCACCAGGATCTTTGTACTTGGGAGGAGTACATTGCTGAATTATTGAACTCACTTGTTGTGGCAGCATTACTTTCTTTGGCACATGGCTTTTAGACCGCCTTTTCTGAGTGCACAAGTCCTTCAAAAATTTTGCATAAGGAGGAATTTGCTTGATGGCATCAAGGAGTGGCAAATTAATCTTCACTTGGCGAAACACCTCCATCATGTCATGCAGCTTGTCCCCTTGCTTCCCCAACTTAGATGCTTCAAGAAAACGTTGTGGGAAAGGAGCCTTGGGCTCATAAGGAATTTCAGCACTTGGACTTGTGATCACTTTTTCTTCTTCTTTCTTCTCACCCACCTTATTGTCAATTATTTTCCCACTTCTCAAAGTGGTAATGGCTTGAACTTGCTCATGGTGTGGGTTGCTTGTGGAAGCTTGCATCCCTCTTGGATTAGCAATTGGTTGACTAGGGAGCTTCCCTTCTTCTCTTCTACTCAATGAAGTAGCAAGCTGTCCAAACTGAGATTCCAGTTTGGCAATCGATTGAGAATGCGAATGCACTAGCTGAACTGTAGATTGTACTGTTGCTGCAGTAGCTTGCACTGTCTCTATAAGAGAATCAAGCTTGTCAAATTTAGACAAGGTAAGAGTCAGCTTGTCTTCAATAGCAGAAATTCTTTGGGCCATAGGACTTTGTGTTTGATATTGCTGTTGAGGCACAAAAGTCCTAGGTTGATATGATGGTTGCATTGCTGCCCCTTGGTTACTGTAAGAAAAACCAGAATGATTCCTCCATGTGGGATTGTAAGTATTACCTCGTGGAGGATTCATTGGTCCAGTGAAAGTAGCTTGAACTTGCTCATGTTGAATATCAGAAAATTGCCCCATTGAAGGACAATTGCTCACATTATGCATAGGACTAGAGCAGAATTCACACGGGCCTAGCAATGAAGAATTTGAAGTAGAAGGAGTTTGATTGGCAGCCATAATTGCTGCTACCTTCTGTGCAATTAAATCAATATCAGTTGGCATAGCTTCTGAAGCACCAACCTCAAAAATCCCATCAGTCTTCCTGGTAGTGGCAGGTCTGCTAGAACGAGTAGAGGACACATGTTGTAGAGAGTTGTCACTAAGATTTTCAAATAAGGTCCATGCCTCTTCTTCACTCTTCAACATAAAAGTACCTCCACATGACGCATCAACCATCTGTCTGTTGGCTTCTGTGAGCCCTTCATGAAAACTCTGCACTAGTTGCCACTTAGGAACTTGATGATGGGGACACTTCCTAAGAAGGTCCTTGAATCTTTCCCATGTCTCATAAAATTGTTCCCCCTCATGTTGGGAGAAACCAGTGATAGCACGTCTGAACTGATTGGTCTTCCCTATCGGAAAATACTTCTTGAGAAACTCATGTTGCATCTGAGTCCAAGTCGTGATAGAACCAGCCGGTAGAGAGTTGAACCAATACTTTGCTTTGTCTTTCAAAGAGAATGGAAAAAGTCTCATTCTGAAAGCATCTTCAGAGAAGTTGTGAATTTTTGTAGTTGAGCACACTTCAATGAAGTCATCCAGATGCTTGTAAGGGTCTTCTTGAGTCAGCCCAAAATAAGATGGTAGCATCTGAATAATACTGGACTTGATCTCATAATTCTGTGCTGTGACATTGGGCAATTGAAAACCTGCTGGCGAGGTATATGTCTCAGGAACATAGTAGTCCCTAAGCAATCTAGCTCTTTCTCCATCAGCATTAGGAACAAGGTTATTATTCCTCTCTTCTGCCATGTCTTCAATTATTTCTTCCTCTTGCACACTGGTGTCAACAGGGATGTTCTTCTGTTGTCTAAGAGTACGTTCAGGCTCAGGATCAAGAGATATCAAAGGATCAGCCACAGAACGACGACCTTGCATATATTACCAAAAGCACCTGAAAAGAAAACAAAAACAAGAATAAAAATAAAATATAAAAATTTCCTAAACTAAAAATCCAATTAAAACTAATTCTGTAAAATCCAATCAATCAAATAGATAATCCCCGGCAACGGCGCCAAAAATTGATTCGTGTGTGAGTGTGACTCAAAAAGTATACCAATTAAAATTTTCCACACTTCGCAATAGAACGAATTCTTTGCAGAATAGGGCTATCGAAAGGAATGGGTATCGTACCTCAGGGATTATGTTCTGACGAGTTGGAACACAGAACTAATTCTAATTAAATTTATAAGAAAAGAATGCTGATTTTTAACTAATTAAAAAGATAAAATAAAATAAATCAAAGGTAAACAGATAATGAAGATAATAAGAGAGAAACCTAGGGTGTTTGACTTCACCACTAACTCCACAATCAATGGTCAATTGAATCAACTATAGGGGAATTACATCATGCATAAGTGGTGTCGGTGGCTACAAGCTCACCTTCATCCGTCAAGAAGATAACATATGATTAAGGCTAAGCCATGGACTATCTTCGATTGGCATGGGTCATCTGCCTAACTACTCTAATCTAGGGTGCAGTATGGTTCATCTTCTCTAGGCATAATCCATCAAAGCTCATAACAATATATTCAGTGATTACCATTGTGTAATAATCTCTCTCATGATCACAGAAAACAAAAGAGATTGAGTTCAATAACAACAACTAAATATCTAAGACAAGATAAGAAATCATTGAGATTGAATTTACAAGACTTTTATTGCTCAATTCATTAATAAGAATCCTCACAATTACACAATCTATGCATGTATATAAAGGTCCCCAATAATTAAAACAATCAAACCATTGATGCTTTGTTAGGGCTACATCAAAACCCTAGTGGATGAACTAGCCGCTCATGGTAGAAGAAGAAGCTTCAACTGTTGAGGAAGAAGACATCATCTTTCTGAATTACGCGTATGACTTCGTTCTCCAATGGCTCTGCAATATGTTCTGTTCTCTTCAGCCCTCTCAGACTCTCCAATCTCTGTGTGTAAGTTCTCCCAATTCAGCCTCCAAGTCTTCCTTTTATTCCCCAAGAGAATTCACCAAAGTCCTAATCCAATTAGAAATTAATTAGGGTTTCCCGCAGCACTAATCAGGTGGGTTTTTCCTGCTGACTTCGGCCCAACTTTTGACCCACTAGAAGTCCGATTCACGGAATTTTCATGAAATACAAAAGTGTGCAGAATCAAATTTCGTTCAACCCTTCGCGGAAATAATGTCGATTTGAGGCTCGGAAATAAGACTTCTGGTCCGTTTTCCAAAACGGGATTAAGACTGCATTATGCGCAGATTTGGGCTTCAGGCCCGAAACCTTCTTAAGCAGCTGTAATTCTCTTGGACCTCTTTCTTGGGCTGATTTGAGTTGAAATAAATGGTTGAGTGAATCTCCTTGATGTAGGTTCATCTCACCATCTTGGATGTCTTCTTTAAAAGCCCAAAAGCTTGGTTTTAACTGAAATACTCATTAAGGCCCTGAAAATACAGAAAACACTAAAACAAAGTAAAATAACAAAATAATCTATCACTAAGAGAATAAAATACATAAGTTAAGAGGCTAGAATGCGTAACATTCAACGCCTATCAACAACCACAATTCATTCACAATGAAAGTATCATCAAATGAACAAGATGCCACCATGGACATTACATAATTTAAACCGTTGTCTTTCCACACCCAACAAGTTTAAAATCCCATACATACATCCAAATTACATTCGTCCAAAGCCCAAACATAACTAAAAGGAAGTCACATGCCACAAGCCGGCATGAATAGCCACAAAAATGCTCAAAACTCAAAAGGTAGCAAAACCACCACTAATGTTCCACTTGGACACTCACGTCCCATCCGTCATCGGCGCTTTATCTGTAAAATATTTAGAATAAAGGGGTGAGCACCACTGCGGCTCAGTAAAGGTTTCCCAACCCTTCTAAGTGCCGACCCGACACGACCTACATGGAATGCATATGAATACACTACATGCCACATCCACAATCTCACAAATACATCAATAATTGCAATTAAAGAGGATTGCACATATCACGAATCATGTATAACATGTCCAAACATACAAGCATTAAGGAAAGTAAATGCTCTCTCTCTTGGTCCTCATCCGATACCCCACATGATTGGTCCGCTCTGAGGATCATGTGACTTTGGACAACTCCGATGACCATCCAATGACCAGGACAACTCCGAAAGGTCATTCTACCATGGCAATATATGGGATTACCATAGAGTGAGGGGGCAACTACGAGGCTCACAAATCATGGACATTCTCCGATAACCATCCAATGACCAGGACAACTCCGAGGGGTCATTAGTGTTGGACATACTCCGATCCTAGGCATTAAGCCTTGGTATGGCGGGTCCACTCCGAGGGCCATACATAGTGGATAATTTTACCACATTTCACAACACGGTTGGACTACTCCGAAACCCCGTGTACCTCTTTTGCGTCATTTTTCCCGCAACTTCCCACATATGCAATATGAATGCATAAACACATGATATTTTGTTTTCATGCTCAACTCATGCTCATTGATACTAAAAAGAAGTAATAAGCATATTTTCATTACCACACACCACATATAGCACATATATGTATAACACATGCATATATCATCTCATATGCATACCACTTCAAAATTAGCATATTTTACTCATGCTACACTCAATGCATAATTTTAGTACATAGAACTAAACATGCATTCAACAATCACATTCTCACATATAATCACATATATGACACTTGGTACACATTTTTTCACATATACACCAAATTGAGCACATAATGCCTATGTATCAATTTCTTACACTCACATACTTCAAACCCACATGCTACCACCAACATAATATACACAATTGTGAAAAGATAGGACTCTAGAGAAGAAGAAAACACAACTTTCTACACCTCTCACCATCCTAAAGCATGTGAAACACAACCTACACCTCTCTTCTTCACCTGAAACCCTAGAATCGACAATTAGAAGAGAAGGAGAACCCTACCTCAAAAATGAAGGCCTTCCAAGAACTTCACCAATTTTCCAGCGGAGTCTACCTTGCCGAATCACCACTTTGTTCGGTTCAAATGGAAGCCCTAGCCGTCCCCTACGTATCTCCCTCCTTCGGCGAGTCTTGAATCCAAGCCGAACGGGTCCGAAATGTAGAGAGAATGGAGAGCTTTGAAGATGGAGAGCTTTAGAGAGAGAAAGAGGCATGAGATCTGGTTGAATATCTCTGCCACTGATATTTAAAATATCTAGGGCTTGCAAAAAGACCAAAATGCCCCCGGCCACTTAACGTACCTTCCCGGACTCCTTTTTCGATTTTGAAAACTCCTACGGTCTCGAAATCACTTCCTTTATTCTCTAAACATTTCATCTCATCCATTCTCAAAAATAAATATTTTCAAGAATTTCCCGGATTCCCGAGCCCACTTAAGTCGCATCCCGGGCCCCGGTTTGACCAAAAAGTCAAACTTCTCCAAATCTCCCGAAAATTTTCAAAAACCTTAAAAATACTTTCCAAACATGTTTCCCACACTCAAAACATATTAAAAACCACTCAAAATGCATTTATGGCAATTATAATGCGAAAAATGCAAAACCGGCCAAAATTGGTCACGGTCTCTACACTTACCCAAATCATGCCATGTGTACCATGTTGACTATTCTCATGTTTAGGTGTCTTTTTCTTGTTAGTGAAAATTTTCCCGCTCCTATAAAAACATTTGAGGAAACAAAAAAATGTTGTGCGAGAGCTATGTTGAAGTCGGAACAAGAAGTAAGGAATTGTTTTGAGGCGACAAGGTTACAGCCCAACACCGAAAATGTCAGCCTTGCAGAAGTGATGCTTATTGATGGTTATTTTATAATTGAACTTCTATATATATTTACCCAAACTGAAAATGAATATGATCCCATTTTGTTGAACCCTTTCAAGTACTATGCTGTCAAACGTGACTTGTTGTTGCTCAAAAATCAGATTCCTTTATTTGTTCTTCAAGAATTGTTCAACCTGACGGTGAAAAAGGAATTCATCCAAGAAGCCATTAGTGAATGGGTCCTTTCATTCTTTGGCGAAACGTTGGGCCTCAAAAAAGGTGAAAGAGAGAAGATAAAAAGGTAAGTGGTAGTCCTCATCATATACTCCATCTTGTCCACATTTATTATGTGCCATCTGATAGTGATGAGTTAGTTTCAAGAATAAATCAGAATCCATATACACGCTTATGACACATAATAGACTGAACATACCTGCGGAAGCCATTAATAAACTCAGAAGCAAGCCTTGAAGAAATTCAATCTTTTATTGCACTAGTCTTCCACTCTCTCCATTTGTGCTCACGTCTATGAATAGGGCAAGACTAACCGTATGGGGCATATCTATGAGAGTGGGGACCAAGCTATATATATGAAGATATCTGATCAAATCCCTCCCATCAAGGGAACAATCAGATTATAACCACTTTATGTTACCTCTATCAGATCATGATAACCAACGTTACCATTATTTTCTCCTTTATAGGTATATATATATATATATATATATATATATATATATATATATCTAAACACATGATAACATGTGACTAAGGTACACCGTAATCCAATAAGTATTTATAATCACATCTATATAGGGTATCCGGTAATTCTCTATTTGGTCTCAATCATCAATCCTAATTTTAATTTTATGAAATAATAATCAATAAAAGCCCAAAATTCTTACATCGGTATCAGTTTCATTTACAAAGAGCGAACCAAAATCAAATACTCTACAACAGAACTTTGCTCTGCGAGAGTCAAATTGAAGGCAGGTAAGGAAACAAACATATTCGACGTAAAGTTTACTACTCCTTTTAGGTGCAGTAGCTGTTCTTTTCTGTTTAGAAAAGGTCACCTAGAAATTCCACCTTTCTATATTTCTGATTCAACCGAGTCATTCTTGAAAAACATCATTGCTTTCGAGCTAAGTTGCCCCCATATTGGTAAAAATTACTTCACATCACTTTGTTTCCTCATGGATCTCCTCATTGACACCCCAGAAGATGTTAAATTGTGTGAGGAAGCAGGAATCATACACAACTATTTAGGTTGCAGGGAAGAAGTGGCCCAACTCTTCAATGGTATTTGCAAGAATGCCATTCCACGTCGTTTCCTTTACGGTAAGCAATACCAGGACGCAGTGAAATTCTACAAGCCACGGCGAGTTTCTAGCAGAAGGCTGAGACATGATTATTTTGCTAATCCATGGTCAAGCATACCAGTCATTGCTGCCATCATCCTTTTTGCCCTCACTTTTATATCGACCCTATACGCCATGCTTTCTTATCATTATTAACCACATATATCTGTTGCACGCAGTCCACAATTAATAACGTTGATCATAATTAATCTGTTTCATATGTCTAGTATGAGTATAACTTGTTTGGAATATCATTCTAATTAATCTTGCTAGCTAGCTGACGTCGGACAGAATAGCGATTATTCTGTAGGCTAGTGTCAACAGGCAATTCACAGAGAAGAACGCAAGAGAATCACCCAAAACACAGAGAAAATCCTCTGGTATTCAAATTATTATTCAAAATCAAAGTTGACCTCAAATCAGCCCACAAGCCGGGTTATATAGCTGAAAAATCGTAAATATCGGAATCTTACCAAAAATAGCAAAATCCCAATAATCCCGCCAAAATGAAATACAAAATAAAATAAGTAAGCTGCCAAAAATCTGACCCAAATCGAGTTTAGAATCATTGCTTAAACGACAAAAGAAAATATTACTATAAAAGAAAAGAAAAACTAAAAATGGGGATTCAGAAGGGAAAACAGCAGATTTTGTGGTCGAAAAAATATGCACCCAACTTTTCTTGGTTCCCACAACATGCACGCTGAAGAGAGCTTTCCGAATTGGGTTATAAGAGTGATTCTGATACCCGTTGCCAAAGTTATGGCCAAAATACCGAAACGCACCCAAAACAGCCCCAATTAGGGACAAGATCACAGCTTCTTGTCATCTTTGCACTGATCTGCCAACTCAAGGTATCTCAACGCCATCAACGTGTCATCTAACAACTCAGCGCCATCTGACTCGGATCCTTTTGCATCACTAGCTAACGTTTTGGTTCATTTGTATGTTTATTTTTATTAAAATGTTTGATTTCCCATTCAAGCTATGCTTGCTTTATGAATGTAATAAATTTTGAAAACATGCTCGCTGTGTGTTTCTCTATTTACACGTACATTAAAACTTATTTACTTTAATTTTATTAAATTTTCACCAAAGGTAGCAACAGTTGCGGTAGATATGATTGGACTACTTGCCTGTGCGCGTGCCTGTGTGTTTTTTTTCTTTTCTCTTTTTTCTTACCCATCACCATTACCCAATATCTCTCTCCTCTGTTTTCTCTCTTATATCTCCCTTTTTTTGTTTCTTTCTTTCTCTCTCTCTTCTTTTTCTCTCTCTACGAGAGAGAATTATGAATACAAAATATATTACACACAAAATAAATTTCTCTCTCTCTTTTTTTTTTATCTCACTTATTTCTTTCTCTATCTTCTTTTTTCTCTCTCTAAAAATCCAATCCAACAACTTGAAAAAAAAGAGTGGTGTCTTACAGTCAGAGGCGGAGCCAGGATTTCGATTTAGGGGAGCGCAATGTATTTTGGTGGAAAAAAAAACTACTAAAATGAAAAATATAAATTTTTCACTTCAAAAAACAAACAAAAAATGAAAAAACACAACAAAATTACTATGATGCTTAGTCAATCATAATGAACTAAAAGATGCAAAAACAATTCTTGAATTCACCTAAAAAAGTGAATTTAGTCAATCTTGTTTCTTTGTTTGAGATAATGACTATTAACGAGGAAATGGAAAATCAAAATCATGAAATAGGGGCAGCATAATTTAACTTTCAATCCATCACAAACTTCATTGCCAAAAAGAAATTAAAGAATCATAGATAATAAGTTGATCTTATTGAAAGAAAATTAGAAATAGAATCCTTAGAGAGCTAAAGTATCAAAGCTTGAAAATTTTATTAATGTAAAGAAATATTTACTTGCAAAAGAAACGAATAATCAAGTTTGCAATAAGTTAGTGATAGCGAAAAAGAATTACGGAATGTTGGTTTTCACTCTCCATCTCTCCTTCGCAAACTCAAAGAGGAGGCTGGAGAACAATTGTGAAGAGACTGCTTTAGCTAAATCGGGAATAGAGAGAGAATAAGTTGTTGTTATCTTTAGATTTTTTTTTGAGAAATTAGAAATTATAACTAGGTTATGATACCACATTGTCACACCCCAAATTTTGGAACCAGCCGATTTGTGATAAAAAAAAATTAAATTAAAAGTTAATTTAATTGTCAACGCCCTTGAAACTTGGTTAAATTCTCTTTTTCTTCAAATAAAAGAAATTCGTTTTTTTCAAGATTTAAATAGTTGGACACTTTGCACTTAGAATTTATTCCAGAAACTATTTTCATTGAAAAGGCGACTTCAAGATACTCAATTTTTCCAATGAGTAGTCGATTTTAAAGTTTAAAAAGGAATATAAAACAAATTTAACAAAATATATACACAAATATATGTATGTTTACATTACATACAACACAACTCCTTTTTCACTCTTTCTCAACATATATAATACACACAAGTGAAGCACAAGGTACTTAAATGTATATATATTTTTCTTCCTTCATCTCACTTAAAGTCTCATAACTCCCTAAAATTGAAATAAAATTCATTGAATAGACAATTCCAAGAGTCTCCATTTGAGTATCACTTTCATTATGTTTCGACTTAAAATGGAGACGTTTTGAAATTTTGAAATATAAAAAAAATTCAAGTATTCATATATACCCATGCATCTATGACATGCAAAGAAAATCTCTTACTTTACCTTTTACACATTACATGACCAATAGGTCCTCATAGGTCTTCACTATCGCTAATCTATTGGGGTAAAAGAAAAATATGATGGGGGCATTTTCAAAATTTACAAAACAAATATGCATACACTAATAAAAAAAATTATTTCAAGGGACATGTGCCCCTCTGGGTACACGGTGGCTCCACCACTACTTACAATGATCAATTATTAGTCATGACTTGCAAAATCAAACCTTGTTCTTGGAAAAAAAATTTAGAAGTACTTTTCAAAATTTATTTTGTTAATATATTATTTGTGTTAGATAAAACTTAAATGTGAATGAAGATCAAACATACCTCCAGCTATAGTTTTTAATTTGACGATACCTTCAGAAACACCCAAATGCAAGTGAGTGGTAGTCCTTGCAAATATAAATAGGATGACAGTATGGCAGTGTTACTATAGGATGACAGTACGACAGTATTACTGGAAACCTTGAACTTCAATATCCAGATACTGATGATAGTTATTGAAAACCTTGAAGTTCAATATGCAGATACTGATGATAATATCTTGAAGCCTTCTAATCTCTCCAACCCTTATGTCTCAGAGTGATGGAACATAGGCTCTCAGAAAAACATACAAGACTTTTTTCATTGTTGTGAGATTAGGGACCCAAGTTTTTCACTCACCGTATATACCTCTCCCATCAAGAGGCAGTTAACTAGAAAAAAGGAGTTAAAAAATCACCCATTAACACTACCATATATCGTCTGTGGAGAGAATTACGGTAACTGGATAGTTAATAAACCATCCATTACCATCGTGTAACGGTAACTGATGTGGCACATGGGCCACTAACAAAATAAAACTGTCTAACATTCTCCCACTTGGCACATGGACCACATATGTCTTGCTAGAAGACATTTTCTCCCACTTGGCCCATATCAAAAATAAACTTAATGGGTGTTTAAACTACTTATATATGGCCATAAATAACCCCTTGCAGTTGGTTAACATCACTATGCTCAATCAAGAGTAGTCAATGCACGAATCATGACAGAAAATACTTTATATACAAGTATCCCCTTCCATGTATTACAATGTCATTTTCTATCTCTTAATGAATGCCTTATATAGTATGTAATCCTTATGAATGAGCTACCAAATGCTCATTCAGATCCAATATAATGTCCAAAGGACCATCTGTCACTCTCAAACTTTATGTATACAACCAAATGACGATAGAAAACTATAAATTAATTAAGTGCTGCAATATACAATAGTTCAAAGATGACCAAATGCACATAATAATCAATAACACTTCATCTAAAAGAGACTAGACAGTCCCATATGCATTACGTGATCTTTACACAACTTAGGTGGAAATGCTTTTGTCATAGGATCTACTATGATCATCTCAGTGTTGATGTGCTCAATTATCATCACCTTATTATGTAAGGACCGTGACCATTTTTGGCCGGTTTTCTTGAATTTTTATTTAATTGTCATATTAAGATATTGAATGATTGTATATGTGTTTTAAATATAAAATGCATGTTTAGATAACTTATTTAAGGTTTGGAGAAGTTTTTGGAGCATTTGGCAAAGGTTGACTTTTTCGGGTCTGGTCAACATAGGGGAACAGGTCCCGTGGGCCCAGAAAATCCAAAAGTCTCAGAATGACCTCAAATTTTGAGGATAGCTTAAATAAAATATTTGACGCGCAACGGAATTAATTTCGTGTCAATCAGAGTTACGAAACTCCAAAAATGAGCCCAAAAAGGTTTAGTGAAAAGGTGATGGCATACTTGTAATTATGAGTAAGTCATTTAGGCTATAAATAGCCAAGAGAACTCCGCCATTCTCACTCTCTTCTCCCATCCGTGTAAACATCTATACATATATATACATAGCATCTTCATCTTCTTCCTTTCTTCATAAATTTTGAGGGGCTTCGGGTGAGAGTTTGATTTCGCCGAAGAAGGAAGAAACGATCTACGCATTGAGAGCTTAAGATTGATCGGTCCAAAATCATTTTTGGAGAAGGTTGATCTTTTGGGTGAGATTTGGGAGAATTCAATTGGAAGCTCTTCCAATTTGAGGTAGGGATGTTTAACTCATAAAATCTAGAATTTTTGTGAGTATATTGGTTGTCTATGACAACCAATTGGTTATGTAGAGTAAATAGATGTTCCTCAATGTTCAAGCATGCTATTTTATATCATTAAATGTGCTCATAATGTTGGTTGATATGATTGTATGCTTATAAATGCCTTAGAGAAATTTATGAGCATGTTGGGATTGATTTGTGAAATTATGTTGGTGGACTTATGTATAATTATGAGGGTGACTTCCATGTGTTTGATAAATTGCTCTAAAAATATTGTGAAGGATGTGTGGTTATGTGAAATGTAGAGGTGTGAAGCATGTTCATTGTAAATGCATATGATGCCTAAATGGGAAATTGTTTAAGTGTGATTGTTAGATGCCTTATTGGTTGCAAATTATGAATGTACATTTGATAAAATTGTGGAGTTCATCTTCATTGGTATGGTGAGGGAGGCAAGCAATGTGAACGGTGGAATCCATTCGGTAAAATGGTGAGGTATTCCGGTAAAGATATCCCTCGTGAGGTATTCCGGTCAAGGTACCCTCATGGATTGATGTGTAGTGAGGTATTCCGGTAAAGGTAACCTTCAAGAGGTATTCCGGTAAAGGTGACCCTCTATAGGTGGGATTGGTTGTCCACGGGAATTGGAGACCAATATGTGGGAAGGATGAGGGAGTTGTGCATATCATGTTGCATTCTACCTTGTTTGTGATATGGTTGTGTTGTGTGCATGAATTCTCAATATGTTAAATGCAAATGTATGATTATGTGGTATTCACGGAGTTGGTGAAATTATCTTTTAAATGTTTCTACTGAGCTTGTGGTTGCTCATCCCATGTGGATTAATATTTTTTAGGAAATGGAAAGGAGGTGATGGAGACTCCCCAATAGTACATTGGCGTGGAGTGGTTTTGGTCCTTTTAAAGACTTTATGTTGTTTTGTTGGAATGCATGTCCAGATTGTGGACCATATGCATGATATGAATATGTAAAGACCATTTGTATTCTAAAAACATGTATCATTCATGCTTTACGGTTTCATGCACTTAAATCTAAACTTTTGGTGTATGTGGTTTGTGACTAGTGTTTTTGCACAATATATGTATATGGAAAGAGGATTGTGTTAGCTTCGTTTTGATAGGTCATGCGCCTTGTTTCGATTTATATTGAGAAAGATATCCATGTTTTGGTGCAAGGGTTGGAAATCTGACCTATACCCACTAATTTGAGTATAACTTGAGTTGTGGTTGGTGTTTTTGAATAATTCAAATTGGGTTAGAAACTAGACATCTTGAGGATGATCCATGTCAAATTTCAAGTCAAACGGACTTACGAATTATGAGATATTAGTATTTGAAGTCAGGTTGAGAAGTGTTGCCAAAATTTCGGGACAGGGGCAATTTGAGGCGACTCAAAGTGGACTTTAAGGCGCCTGGAAATCTTTGAGACACCTCAAAATGGACTTTGAGGCACCTCAAAGTCTTAAAAACCTTCAAAATGTGAAATTTTATGATTTTTCATGATTTAGGAATGGAAATGGAATGTCATGGATGCATGGACCGATGCGAGGTCTATTGGGATGGATAGTGATGAGTATACGCATGGATAATTACATGTGTATGATTAGCTTCCGCGGTAATTAAGAAATATGAGGGGGTTCATTGGGGTTTAATGAACGAGTTCACACCCGGGATTTGGGTTGGTCTGGGGGAGTCCCAGTGGTCCGGATTTTAGGGCGTAACATATTATGAGCACGCTCTTTGATAGCGAAGAACGTTATATCGATGTGTTTACTTCGACTGCCACTTTTGTTATTCTTAGAGAAGAATACTGTAGCAGAATTGTCACAGAAAATCCTCATTGGCCTAGAAATAGAGTCAACAACTCTAAGCCCTATAATGAAATTCCGTAACCATATAGCCTATGATGTTGCCTCAAAACATGCTACAAACTCTACCTCTATAGTTGAAAAAGCAGTTAAAGACTGCTTTGTGCTTCTCCAAGATATTGTTCATCCCGCTAGAAGGAACACATAACCTGATGTTGACTTTCTAGAGTCAACACAACCAGCAAAGTCTGAATCTGAATAACCAATCACCTCCAAATGATCAGATCGTCTATAGGTAAGCATGTACTCCTTAGTTCCTTGAAGATAACGTAACACTTTCTTTACATCTCTCCAATGATCCATTCCTAGATTACTTTGATATCTACCTAACATGCCAACTGCAAATGCTATGTCCGGTCTAGTACAGACTTGGGCATACATCAAACTTCCAACTGCAGAGGCATAAGGAATGTTTTTCATCTATTCCCTTTCTAGATCATTTCTTAGGCATTGATTTAGACTGAATTTGTCACCTTTGACAATAGGTGCTACATTCGATGCATAATTTTGTATGCTAAATCTCTCTAATACTTTGTTTATGTAGGCTTTCTGAGACAATCCTAATGTCCCTTGAGATCTGTCTCTATGAATCTCTATGCCAATGACATAAGAGGCTTCACCCATATCCTTCATATCAAAGTTTGAGAGAGAAACTTTTTTTGTTTCTTATAGCAAACCTAAGTCATTACTGGAAAGTAGAATGCCATCCACATATAAGACTAGAAAAATGAATTTGCTCCCACTGATCTTAAGGTATATACAATGATCAACCGTATACTCTTCAAAGCCAAAAGAAGATATCACATTGTGAAACTTTATATACCATTAATGGGAAGCCTGTTTTAGTCCATATATGGATTTATTTAGTCTACAAACCAAGTGACTTTCCTTATCTAAACCAAATCTTTCAGGTTGAGTCATGTAAACCTCTTCCTCTAAATCTCTATTGAGAAATGCCGTTTTCACATCCATTTGTTGTAGCTCTAAATCATAATGAGCTACTAATGCCATGATTATTCTAAATGAGTCCTTCTTTAAAACTGGAGAAAAGGTTTCATGGTAATCTATGCCTTCCTTTTGAGTAAATCCTTTGGCTACAAGTCTAGCTTTATATCTTTCTATATTACCATTTGAGTCCCCTTTGGTCTTATAGACCCATTTACAGCCAATGGCCTTGACTCCTTTAGGTAATTCGACAAGATCCCAAACTTCATTGCTAACCATAGAATTCATATCATCCTTCATAGCATCATACCAAAATGTGGATTTATCGCCACTCATGACTTGTGAAAACGTAATTGGATCATTCTTAATATCAATGTCACAGTCAGATTCTTGTAAGTACACCAAATAATCTGAAGAAATTGCAGTTTTTCTTTCTCTAGAGGATCTTCTTAATGGGATATCGACAACCTCATTTTAAGATTATTGAATATCACCCTCCATGGCAACCGGTTCTTCATTGAGTGGTAAGGTTTGCATTGGTTGTTCTTCCTCAATGAAATTTTGTGAAACATCTTGAAAAACAACAAATTATGATGTAATTACAGGTGTAGGTATTGGATCCTGCATTTCCTCAAAGGTTAAACTTTGAGTTTGTGCACTCCCACTAATGTTGCCATCCTCCAGAAATTTTGCATTTCTTGCTTCAATTATTTTTATATTATGGGTAGGACAATAAATCTTATATCCCTTGGATTGATTTGCATAGTCAATGAAAAAAATCACTAACTGTTCTTGGATCCAATTTTCTCTCTTATGGATTATACAGTCTAACCTCAACTGAATAACCCCAAATGTGTACATACCTTAAACTTGGTTTCCAACCATTCCATAACTTAAAAGGAGTTTTAGGAACTGCTTTAGTGGGAACCCTATTTAAGATGTATACATCAGTTTTTAAGGTTTCACCCCACAAGAATAATGGGAGATTGGAGTTGCTAAGCGTACTCCTTACCATGTCCATTAAAATACGATTCCTTCTTTCAGCTACACCGTTCTGATATGGTGAGTCAGGCATCGTATACTATGCAACAATTCCATGTTCCTCAAGGAATTTTGCAAATGGACCTGGCTTTTGTCCTATTCCCGTGTACCTGACATAGTACTCCCCACCTCTATCTGATCTCATAATTTTAATTACTTTATCTGTTTGTTTCTCTACTTCCACCTTATAGGCCTTAAAGGCATTTAATGCTTCAGCCTTCTCAAATAGAAGATAGAGATACATATATCGTGTGTGATCATCAATAAAGGTGATGAAGTATTTCTGACCATTTAGGCATTGTGTAGGAAAAGGTCCACAAATGTCAGTATGTATGATTTCTAAAGTGTTAGAACTCTTCCTGGCACTCTTCTTGGTCTTGTTGGTCTGTTTGCCCTTAATACAATCCACACAAGTACCAAAGTTAGAGAAATCAAGAGTTTGGAGAACCCCTTCATTCACTAACCTCTTAAGTCTCTCTATAGAGATATGTCCCAATCTCCTATGCCACAACATAGAGGATGTTTCATTCATAATACTCCTCTTTATGCCAATACTTTTAGTTGTAGTAAAAAGATTACAATCATAAAATAGATCTAGACATAGTTTATACAAACCACCATCTAGAAGGCCAGTACCAACAACAACAGAGTTTTTAAACAAGGTTACAGAATAGTCACAAAAACTGAAAGAAAAACCCTAAGGTTCAAGTCTGGAAACAGAAATTAAGTTTTTAGAAAATGATGGAATATAAAAGGTCTTTTCCAAGTCTAAAACAAAGCCAATTTGTAAAACAAGTCTAAAGGTTCTAACAACTTCCACATGTGAACGCATCTGTTTCTTGTATAGATGCAACATTCACTTCCCATTAGATTCCTTTGGTTTAGCAAACTCTGCATAGTATTGGCAACATGGATTATAGAACCAGAATCAATCCACCAAGTATTATTATTAACACAAACCATATTAGATTCATAACATACTAATGAGATGAGATTACCTTTCTTTTCAAGCTAAACTTGAAACTTATTGCATTCTCTTTTAAAATGACCTATCTTTTTGCAGAAAAAGCACCTGATGGAGTCTTTATTGCCAGATTTGATAACTGACAACTTTTTATTCTTCTCATTGTTAGAAGAACTCTCCCCTTTATGCCAATTCTTCACTTTTCCTTTTCCATGAGAGACTATATGGACACTTTCTAGACCCTCATGCTTCAACCTCCCTTCCTCTTAAACACACATGATCAATAACTCATTAATTGACCATTTATCTTTATGTGTGTTATAAGAAATCTTAAATGGTCCAAATTGATGTGGAAGAGAGTTGAGTATGAAATGGACAAGAAAGGACTCTGTAATCTCAATCTCAAGAGACTTTAGTTGTGCTGCAATGTCTCTCATTCCCATAATGTGCTCACACACTCCTGAAGTACCATTGTATTTCATGGATGACAATTCTTTCATTAGGGTACTAGCCAAAGCCTTATCGGAACTTGCAAATTGTTCCTCAATAAATTGAAGGTATTCCTACACTTTAGTACTGTCTGGAATTGATCCTCGAGTACTTTTTTCCATATGAGACTTAATAAGCATCAAACTTAAGCGGTTGGATCGCTCCCACCGTTCATAAAATGCTTTCTCACCTAGTGTACTAGTTTCAGTGGGAAAAGGAGCTTCTTCCACACGGATAGCCAAATCAAGATCCATGCACCCTAACGTAAGGAGAATTTTCTCCTTCCAATCTTTATAATTGTCACCATTCAGAAACAGGATATATGATGATTCCTTCGATAAATAGGTAGATGATATAACTACAAAAATTAATAAAGCATGCTTACTAACGTGTAATGAAAATAATAATATATTGAAAATTCAACCCACGTTAAATATTCCAAAAATAAATCATTGCATCATTGTAACCGTCCTGTGGGTAAAAGTTACAACATACTATTGATTTATAAAAATATCCTTTATAACATAATTATTAAATTTAAGATATTGAAATAGAAAACTCTATACCTGTGGGCATTTAGAATATTTCTAAAATAATATTTATTCCATATATAATTCCATTGCAATTAACCTCGTATATGTGACCACCCTGTGGGCCAAGTCATCGTCCCAATGGTTAATTTTAAACTTTAATGTCATTTACATTTTTCAAGATTCATGATGCTTTGGCTACTCTAGAATCAGGCAAAATGTATAAACTTTATAATGACAGTACTAACAGGCACTAAAAGATAAAATACATTACCTATAACATGTATATATATATATATATATATATATATATATATATATGCAACATATAACATGTATGTTACTACAAATAGTGAACATCTACAGTTAGTTCACTACAATATCATACACAGATCATGAATATCAAAGAATTATGAATATCTATTCTAGAAAGTCATATTCTTATCATATAGAATCAATAATCACATATAATGCACTTAAATGTAATATATTCTGGCATGTCAGTAAAATGACTCTAAATCATGTAAAGAAGCAGCAGAAACTTCATAAGCTCTTCACATTTTAGGCATGCAAATAATTCATAACATCATATCAATTCAAATCAAAAATCAAACTTGAGTATTTTATGCTCTGATACCAAATGATAGATAAAACTTAAATGTGGAAGAATATCGAACATACCTCCAGCCATAGTTTTTAATTTGATGATACCTTCATAAACACCCAAATGCAAGTGAGTGGTAGTCTTTCCAGATATAAATAGGATGACAGTACGGCAGTGTTACTATAGGATGACAGTAGGGCTTGAACTTCAATATGCATATACTTATGATAGTTACTGGAAACCTTGAACTTCAATATGCAGATACTGATAATAATATCTTGAAGCCTTCTAATCTCTCCAACCCTTATGTCTCAGAGTGATGGAACACAAGCTCTCAGAAAAACATACAAGACTTTTTTCATTGTTGTGAGATTAGGGACCCAAGTTTTTCACTCACCGTATATACCTCTCCCATTAAGAGGAAGTTAACCAGAAAAAGGGGAGTTAATAAACCACTCATTAACACCACTATATAACGTCTATGGAGAGAGTTACGGTAACTGGATAGTTAATAAACCATCCATTACCACCATGTAACGGTAACTGATGTGGCACATGGGCCACTAACAAAATAAAACCATCTAACAATTTGTTCATAGTTGTATGTGTGTGAGAGAGAAAGAAAAATAAAGAAGGGAGAGACAGAGAAAGAAGGAAGTGAGAAAAAGAAGAAGAAAATAGAAGAGTTAGAGATATCTCGGTAATCGTGACAAATAAAAAATTGGAAAAAAAATGCGCCCACAAGGCCAGTGGCTCAAACCTCATTTTCACTATTAAAAAATAGAAGCATGTATTGGGTAGTCTAATGAAATCAAACTCTTTATTTATTTTTATTTAAGAGTTTGTATTGACCCGGATACTACATTCTAGGTATCCCTAGAGTATTAATATAATTTCCTTCCAAAAAAAAAAAAAAAAGTAAGTGACGGGAATACTTTGCAAGTTATATGAATATATGTATATACTTTAATGCATATATATTAATAATTTCTTATTTGAATAAAAATATTTAACTTATTGAGGACTTAAATTTCTGGATTCTAATTCTATAGCAAAGTAATTGTATTTAAAAAGATTTTACGAAATTGAATTGAGAGTATAATTTATGTGTAAAGGTCATTTGCACATTCTCACAAAAGGAGTATTGAGATGGCCGTTAATGGTCTGTTCACTAACACGAATATTTTTTAATTTTCTGTTTCTATCTTCTAAAAAGGTAAAAACAAAATTAAGAATTATGTTTAATAAAATGTTTCTGTTCTCTGTCATAAAAATGTTTCTTATTTTTGTAAAAGGAGGAGAAAATAAAAAAATAAAATTGTACTATTTCTTCACGGTAGCAGGAGAATATTTTTTCCACTATAGCGGGATCCACTTAGTTAAATATTATACAATATTAAACATAACTTTCACTATTCATGATTTTTCATTTTCTTATTTACATATTATAATCTTTTTCTTGTCTACTTAGTTAAATAATATATAATAAATTAATATGATAATATATAATGTGCATAAATTATCTATATTCAAATAAAAAATACTTTGAAAATGCTCTTATTCACCGTTTTTTTTTATAAAAAAAATTCACTTATAAATAATAACTCTTTATAATAAACATGTTAGATATATTATTATCTTTTAACTTGTATCATATTTTTTAATTTAATTTTCACATATGATATCATTTTGTATTGTCTAATAGTTACACGTTCAAATATGAAAAAAAAGAAAGAAACGAAAAATTATCCAATTCTTACAGAATGAATTTATCGAGTCTTCCATAAAGTATTTCACCTAAACTTGATATACATGTTAGTTTTTTTATGGGAGCTGATATTAGCACTCCACCAATATCCTCTGGCACTCTAATTTCATGTTTTTTAAAAATAAAATTATAAATATGTTCCTCTACTATACAATATTTGATTCTTATTTTTTTAATACCCTAATTGCCCTTATTTGATAAGATTAGAATTCTTGACTCCAAATTGCACCTTCTCTCTCATGTTCCCTCTTTTTTTTTTTTTTTGTGAAAATACTTTACATTCTCACATTCCCTCTCCCTCAATGTCTGAGTTAGAGAAAGTCATAGAAATTATTAAGACAAGTAGTATTGAAGGGATTTCAGAAATTTATGAATCACTCAACCCTAATTTTCATAGTAATGTGATTTTTTTTTCTACTTTATTCTCCTGACTATATTGTTTGAGTTGATTTTTAAAATATTATTTCTTCTTGTTGAATCAATTTATCAATATTTATTTTATAAGTAGAAATGTTTAAAATTCAATATAATGATTTAGAGAGTATTGATCAAATGCATATGATAAGGATAATAAAAAGTTGGGAAGAAGTTAATAATAGATTACGTAGAGAAATATTAAAAAAGTATTTGAGTTGGAAACAAACATTATATCAATGAATAAAACCTATTTGGACAAAAATTAATTGTATTTAAATCAAAAGAAAGTTTAATTTTACTTAAATAAATATTATGATATAAAGTTCTTTAAGGAAACTAAGGAAATCTTTTTAATTTTAATAGGACACTTTTAGAAATTAAAAGATGAAAAGAGAAAAACATGACTCTATGAAATCATAAATTGATGGTATTTTCTAATTTTTAATTTATGTTATTTTATAAATAAAACACATGGAAAATACATTACACATTTGGTGAGTAAAAAGACAATATTTCAAATTTTGGATTTTTTTGGTTTTATAGGACAGGGACACAAATAACAAATTTTAATTGAAAAATCTCTAAACTATAATATCTGGGTGGCAATAAATGGATTGTTCTATTGTAAACCTAAAACAAAAAGAAAATCAGACACAAATTACTTGAGATACCAATGATGTAGTTGAATTTTTTTTTTAAGAAAGATAAAATAGAATTAGAATTGAGTCCTGATTTAGAAAGGCAATTAGGATACTAAAATTATAAGAATCAAATATTGTATAGTAAAGGGACACATTCATAATTTTATTTTAAAAAAGGATAGGAGTGGAGTGCCAGAAGATATTGGTGGACTGCCAATGTCAGCTCCTTTTTTTATATATAGGAATAAATGATTAATGATTTGTATATTCAAAATACATCAAAAAAAATATGGATTATAACAAAAAGCCTACAAATAGCTAGTCAGATGAATATAATATAGGTAAAGAGTCCAAGTATATGTTGTTAGGACTTTAACCAAATGAGAAAAAAAACTGAATGTTGTGTTTTATGTTCATGTATTGGGTATGTATTGAGTATTGTTAGGATTTATGACTTTAAGTATATAAGGGATGTGTTTCAGACAGAGGTGGTTGAAAATCAAGTTGAGTAATATTTTATTTGGTAAATGTCAAAATTTTTTTTCAAGGCAAACAATAGGAACTATTATTGAACTAGTTGCAAAGTGTATCGTTTACTGTGATTGAATGTTAGTTTTTAATAGATGAATTGAAAATAAATTTGTGAAACAAATGTGTTACTAAACACTGTTTTTTATTTTTTTGTTCAAAAAATATTTAAACAAGTTTTAATAAACGTTATTTCTGCTTTTTGTTTCCACTCAGAAAAATAAGAATATATTTTTATTTGTTTTCGAGTGCAAAAAAAAAACATTTTTGATAGTGAACTGATGCAGGAGGATCCGAGTCAGATGGTGCTGAGTTGTCAGATAACACATTGATGGCACTGAGATACCTTGAGTTGGCAAATCAGCGCAAAGATGGCAGGAAGCCGTGATCTTGTCCCTAATTGGGGCAGTTTTGGGTGCATTTCGGTATTTTGGCCATAACTTTGGCTACGAGTATCAGAATCACTGTTATGACCCTAATTTGGAAAGCTCTCTTCGGCGCGCACATTGTGGGTACAAAGCAAAGCTGGGTGCATATTTTTTTTGACCCCAAAATTTGTTATTTTACCTTCTGAATCCCCATTTTTAGTTTTTCTTTCATTTTATAGTAATATTTTCTTTTATCGTTTAAGCAATAATTTTGAATTCGATTTGGGCTAGATTTTAGCAGCCTACTTATTTTATTTCGTATTTTCTTTTGGCGTGATTATTGGAATTTTGCTATTTTTGGTAAGATTCTGATATTTATGATTTTTCAGCTATATAGCCCGGCTTGTGGGCTGGTTTGAGGTCAACTTTTGATTTTGAATAATAATTTGAATACCAAAGGATTCTCTCTGTGTTTTGGGCGATTCTCTTGCAATCTTCTCTGTTAATTGCCTGCTGTCACTAGCCTACAGAATAATCACTATTCTGTCCGGCGTTAGTTGGTATCAGAGCTTCAGCATCTTCCTACGTGAGATTTCATCAGTTTTCATGGCTGGTGGTCATGGTCGTGGTTGTCGTGGGCTGGTTCCGAACGAGGAAGTCCCACACAGTGATCATAGTGTTCAGGATTTAATGATTGAGGATTTATAGAGGCAAGTTGCAGTATTAACCCAGCGTCTAACGATGCAGGCTTTCAGTGACCTTGAGATGGAAGATCACGAATCCGATTCTAGTTCCGAAAACCCATTTCACAATCGTACTCGATTCTGGGAGTACCGTGGTCGGGGGGATTGTCATGGAGACCTTAATTTCAGAGTGGATCTGCCTGAGTTTTCTGGTACATTACAGGCCAAAGGATTTTTTGATTGGTTGAACGAAGTAATGCGTATCTTTGAGTATAAGGAAGTCCGAAATCGTGTCAAAGTGAGACTGGTCGCCATCAAACTCAAAGGCAGAGCCTTTGCATGGTGGGAGTAGTTAAGGCGATCACGAGACGGGTAGGGCAAGGCCAAGATCACTAATTGGGAGAAGATGAAGAAGAAGATGAAGGGTCACTTCCTTCCTTTCAGCTTCATTCAAACCTTATTTCAGCGACTTCATTCGTTGAGGCATGGCACGAGATCGGTTGATGATTGCACGAAGGAGTTCTATCAATTGATAGCCCGGAATGATTAATCTGAGATGGAAGAGCAGACGGTGGTGCGGTATTTGGGAGGATTGCGGCAGCCCCTGCAAGATGTCCTCAGCCTTCACTCGCTTTGGACTATTTCTGAAGCATACCAACGCGCACTTGCTATGGAAAAACAGCAGAATAGGAAAGCCAGTGATTAGAAGCGATCAAAGCAACTGGCCAGTCCTGTCTTGTCTAGCAGCCACCGTAGGGTAATTCTAAGTTAAACATTAGATGTTTTAGATGTGGTGAACAGGGCCATAGAGCGAATGAGTGCAGGAAGCCTACTAGTCAGAAGAGCAAAAATCTCCTAATTGAGGAAGACGTGGTAGACGAAACTGAGGAGATTAGAGAGCCTGTGTTTGATGATGATGAAGATGAAGATGTGCTGTATGGAGATGGCCGTGTGACTCTGGTCATTCGTAAGAGTCTAGTGACTCCTAAGGGCAATTCAGGAGATGATTGGTTGAGAACCAATATTTTTCACATGACTTGCACAGTTGTAGATAAAGTCTGTAAGATGATCATTGACAGTGGCAGTTGTGAGAACGTAGTGTCTGAAGAGACTGTCTAAAAATTACAGTTGAAGACAGATCGTCATCCCAAGCCGTACAAATTGTCATGGCTGAATAAAGGCAGTGAGGTAACAGTAGATAGGCGATGCTTAGTGTCTTTTTCGATTGGCAGGAAATATTTTGATAATGCTTGGTGTGATGTGGTGTCTATAGATGCTTATCATGTACTGTTAGGTAGACCTTGGCAATATGATCGTAGTGTTATTCATGATGGGCAAACAAATACATATTCCCTTAGCATCAAGGAGAAGAAAATTGTGTTGGCCCCTCGTCGGGAAGGAACCACTCCTACCCCGGTAGCCAATACTACTAACCTACTTTCTATGTCCAGGTTTTTAATTGAGATTAAGCGTGGGGACGTGGTCTATGCTCTGCTGCCTTGTGGGAATAATGCAACAAACGTGAACGTGAATCTAGATTTACCAATATAGGTGCAATAGCTGCTAGCAGAGTTTTCTGACCTGATGCCAGAGGATCTTCCTACTAGGCTGTCACCTATGAGGGATATTCAGCATCAGATCGACCTTGTTCCGAGGTCCAGTTTGCCTAATCGACTGGTGTATCGCCTCAGTCCCAAGGAGTTTGAAGAGTTGCCGTGACAGGTGGTAGAGTTGCTGGAGAGGGGCTACATCCGTGAGAGTATAAGCCCATGTGCAGTTCCTGCTCTGCTAGTGCCGAAGAAATATGGCTCTTGGCGTATGTGTGTTGATAGCCGAGCAATCAACAGGATTACAGTGAAATACAGGTTTCCAATTCCCTATCTGGATGATATGTTAGACCAGCTGTCCGGTTCTAAGGTTTTCTCAAAAATTGAGCTTAAAAGCGGATACCACCAAATCAGAATAAGGCCTGGGGATGAGTGGAAGACAGTGTTTAAGATACGACATGGGTTGTATTAGTGGATGGTCATGCCTTTTGGGCTGTCCAATGCGCCCAGCATATTTATGAGGTTTATGCATTAAGTTCTACGACCTTTCATGGGGAAATTCATCGTAGTTTACTTCGATGACATCCTCATCTATAGCCTGACATGGACGTCACACTTTGATCAGCTCCATGTCATTTTTGATATGATGAGGACAGAGCATCTATTCGCAATCAGAATAAGTGTTCTTTCTTCACTACTTCTGTAACTTTTCTTGGTTTTGTTATGTCTACTAATAGCATTCATGGAGATTTGTCAAAGATAGACGTGGTCTTGGAGTGTCCCAAACCAAAAACCTTGCACGATGTCCGAAGTTTCCATGGATTGGCATCTTTCTACCATCGATTCATCAGAAACTTCAGCACTCTGATTGCTTATGTCATAAAGTGTCTCAAGGGATGTGATTTTCATTGGTCTAAGTAGGTGGAGGCTAGTTTTCATCTGGTCGAGCAGAAGATGACAGAGGCACCAGTTTTAGCACTTCCTGATTTTGAAAAGGTGTTTGAGGTAAACTGTGATACATCTAGGGTTGGCATTGGTGGTGTTCTGAGTCAGGAGAGGCGTCCAATAGCCTTTTTCAGTGAGAAGCTATCAGGATCAAAGAAAAATTATTCCACCTACGATCTGGAGTTTTATGCCATCGTTCAGTCCCTGAAGCATTGGCGTCACTACCTAATACAGAGGGAGTTCATTCTCCTTACTGATCATGAGGCCTTGAAATGCATCAATGGCTAACACAAGCTGAGTAGATGGCATGCCAAGTGGGTGGCGTAGTTACAGGAGTTCACGTTTACGCTGAGGCACCAAACAGAGAGTCTGAACCGTGTTACAGATGCACTGAGCCATCGTACGCTGCTCCTCACCACCATGAGCACCAAAATTATAGGATTTGAGGCCTTCTTTGATATATATGCTACAGATCCTTCCTTCGGGAGGATCATTCAGGAGATAACTGATGGTCAACGACATGATTTTATTTTGCATGATGGTTACCTGTTTCGTGGATGACAGTTGTGCATTCCAGATTGTTCACTAAGGCAATAGATTATTGGTGAACTTCATAACGAGGGTCATTTTGGGCGAGATAAGACGTTGGCTCTGATCTCTCCCAACTATTATTGGCCCAAATTGTCCAGTGACATGGCTCATTATGTGGAGTGTGTTATGTGTGTCAGCGGTCTAAGGGAGTTCTCACTAATGCAGGCCTGTATACACCGTTATCCGTACCTGAAGCCCCTTGGCTTGATGTCAGTATGGACCTTGTGTTGGGTTTACCCTGTACCCAACAAGCCTTGGATTCTATTTTGGTTGTGGTTGACAGGTTTTCCAAGATGGCCCATTTTGTAACTTGTAGGAAAATAATAGATGTTGCCCACGTCGCCCATCTTTACTTCAAGGAGATTGTGCATTTACATGGTGTTCCCCAATCCATTACTTCAAATCATGACATCAAGTTCATGAGTCAATTCTGAAGGAGTCTATGGGAGAAACTGGGGACGAAGTTGAATTTTAGCAGCACCTACCATCCCGACAGATGGTCAGACCGAGGTGGTGAACTAGAGTTTGGAGAACCTTTTGAGGAGTTTGGCAGGAACTAAACTGAAACAATGGGATTGGCATTACCTCAAGCAGAAATTGCCTATAACAGGTCAAAGAACAGAACAACAAGAATGAGCCCATTTGAGATTGTCTATGGTCAGACTCCATTCGGGGTGCTTGACTTAGCCCCTATTCCACGTGTGGGTCGTTTCAATCACAAGGCAAATGAGATGGCAGAACATCTTCGAGGTATCCATGAGCAGGTCAAGCTGGTTATTCACGAGAGTAATGCCAAGTACAAGGTTCAGGCTGACAGCCATCGTCGTCAGGTCCTTTTTGATGTTGGTGATTTTGTTTGGGCAGTATTAACTCATGACCATTTTCCTGTTGGAGAGTATAATAAGCTTAAGGAAAGGAAGATTGGTGCCTCTGAGATCCTGCAGAAAATCAATGATAAGGCTTACAGACTGAGCCTCCCCAGTCATTTGAGGACTTCTGATGTCTTTAATGTAAAACACCTGAGTCCCTATTTTATGAATTCCGATGAAGCGATTGTGAACTCAAGGATGAGTTCTTTCCAACCTGGGGTGACTGATGTAGGAGGATCCGAGTCAGATGGTGCTGAGTTGTTAGATGACACATTGATGGCGCTGAGATACCTTGAGTTGGTAGATCAGCGCAAAGATGGCAAGAAGACGTGATCTTATCCCTAATTGGGGCCGTTATGGGTGCATTTTGATATTTTGGCCATAACTTTGGCTACGAGTATCAGAATCACTCTCATGACCCCAATTCAGAAAGCTCTCTTTGGCGCGTACGTCATGGGCACCAAGCAAAGCTAGGTGCATATATTTTTGACCCCAAAATTCATTGTTTTCCCTTTCAAATCCCCATTTTTAGTTTTCTTTCGTTTTATAGTAATATTTTCTTTTGTCATTTAAGCAATGATTTTGAACTCGATTTGGGCCAAATTTTTGGCAGCTTACTTGTTTTATTTCGTATTTTTTTTGGCATGATTATTGGGATTTTGCTATTTTTGGTAAGATTCCGATATTTACGATTTTTCAGCTATATAGCCCGGCTTGTGGGCTGATTTGAGGTCAAATTTTGATTTTGAATAATAATTTGAATAGCAGAGGATTTTCTCTGTGTTTTGGGCGATTCTCTTGCGTTCTTCTCTGTGAATTGCCTGTTAACACTAGCCTACAAAATAATCACTATTCTGTCCGGCGTCATGAACGCCCTAGATATAGACTATTGGTGATTGAAAATAAGGAAATAATAATTTTTATGATTCCTTAAATGCGCGTGACCGTGGTCTACTTTTCTAATTCTACTGAGCACCTTATTTTGTTTCATGTCATTTTCATAAAAAGCAAGACACTTCTATTATGTATCTGTGTTAAATGACACTTCGTGAACACTTATAAACATGTGCATGATACTTTATTGTCATTGTCATAATTTAAAATTAATTTTTAATTTTTGAACAATTGACAAATATTTTTTTTAACACTTTTTCAACACATCTCGCACATTTGATAAACACAATACATTGACCAACACATCCTGAAACAATATTATAAATGTCCAATCTATTTTTCTTTAAAAAATTGACATTAAACACATGTCACACTATATAACGAACAAAATATAACTATAATGCTAAGATTGAATAGTAATATCATATATAAAATAGTACATTCTTTTTTATATTGGAATACCTTCATCTAATAACTTATGTAACTTTAGTAAAAAAAAAATCATAAATTAATTAAAATTGAAAACTTTTGGAGCCTTAGGAAGCTTTAGGTCTAAAGTTAGAGTCTCTCGGTAAACAACTTCTATTGGGATACCTAATCGAGTATTGTTGTAGTCAGGTTGAATTCTGGACATGTCTAAATTTGCTCGGTACACATGTTTGTGGGAGTATTGCGTATATCCAAAGAAGGATTAGTTTTATCTGTAAAGTGTGAGGATATCTCCTATGATCATTGTTTCAGTCTTAACTGGATGAACTAGTTGCAAGAACATGAAATTAAATTAGAAATAATGTTTATTTATTTTTTAATTTTCTTCATTCCTCACTATTTCACAAGGAGAGAGTTTACAAGTGCTTCCATAAGAAACAACTTAAAATAAGTTGACGAACAATGATACGAACAGTTGATAAAGTCCTGGTATTTGTCTCCTTGCAAATGTTTTTTTGAGAATATCTTTTTATTTTGAATAAAAAATATAACAATTAATTCATTTGATAAAATTTATATATAGTTAAGAAATTAAGTATTTTCTATCTGAAACTCGAAGTTTTTTGAAATTATTTTGAAAGTACAAAATCAAATAATTTAAGCAGACCATTTTCATTTACTTTCATGACTTCTTTTTACCCATTTGTGGACAGAGGTTGAAAGAACTATTTTTTCGCTTCACCTTAATTTTATTAGTGAACTCATAATTCCGGGGCAAAATTTAATTTAAAAAAATACTACATGTCCCGAATAAATATTCCAAAATATATCTCGAATCTATGTGACAGGTGATATACTGGTTAGTTAATCTAAAAATAGACATCAACATATATATTAGACCACCAAAACTCCGTGTATGGGGGAAATCCCACCAATACTAACTCACCATTTAATTTTATCTCCTAAAATAATGCGCTATGTCACCTACCATATAAATTCGAGATATATTTCGGGATATTTATTCAGGACGTGTAGCATTGCTCATTCTAAAAATAGACATCAACATATATATTAGACCACCCAGACTCCGTGTATTGGGGGAATCCCACCAATACTAACTCACCATTGATTTTATCTCCTAAAATAGTGAGCTATGTCACCTGCCACATAGATTCAAGATATATTTTGAGATATTTATTCGGGACATGTAGCATTGCTCTTAATTTAAATGAGGACTCGAACTAAATTACACCATTAAGTAGGAAAAAATGTTATGCCATCACGAAATAATACCAATTATCAAGACTTGAATCAATATGAAAATTATCAAAATAAAGATCTGGTACTCAAAATATATACCAAGTTGAAAAAAGGTCTTTGACTAAATAAATGTATACACACATATATATATCTATAGATAATATGAATGTTGAAATATTTTAGCATCGAATCCCTCTCACCTCTCCTTTGATTTTTTTAGAAATGATATAGGACAATAAAATGAATAATAATTAAAGATTTTGTTTCATCTGAGGCCAAGTAAGGATGTTCCACAACCATTGCCAAAGCTCCGAAACCACCACTACTCATTGCCTCCATACCAGCTGTTGATTTTCCACCACCCAAAACTACTTCGACTAGGAACCTTCCCCCAAAATATCCATCTCACAAACAACTATCACATTTAACACCAAGACCTTCATACTCTGGACCTTCAAATTCCTCAAAACAACCCATTTAGCCCAAAACCACAAAAACTAGACCAAAACCTGCTAGAAAGCCTGATAACCATCACAATACCTTTTCCCCCATGTCACCTATTCTACCTTCACTCAATAAACCCACTAATTCTCAGCGTCAACCAAAGCTACAAGATTAGCCCAAAACCACAAAAACTAGACCAAAACCTGCTAGAAAGCCTGATAACCATCACAATACCTTTTCCCCCATGTCACCTATTCTACCTTCACTCAATAAACCCACTAATTCTCAGCGTCAACCAAAGCTACAAGATTGCACCAAGGTTCTTCCATGTTACTCTAGTTCTTTGGTTACGCCCCGATTTCTGACACCCGATTAAAAGCGAGGGAAATGAGGGTGATTATTGAATGTGGATGAACCATCACTCAAATCCTTAATTAATTCAGAATCTCATAACTGTGGAACCATAGTTATAATCATACATACAACGTATGTATGTGTGTGTGTGTGTGTGTATATATATATATATATATCAACTCATAGAAGTGGGTCTCTCATTAGAGTATATTTGTACTTTAGTCCCATCCTTAAATTCACAAGTCTACTCCTCATTACGCTTAGTTATGATTAATTGTAATGCTGATTATGCGGGATCGTAATTGAGGTTACGATTAATCATATTTACGAGGAATCGTAGATACCTCATACTATCCTCATAAATACACTGGAATTGACCCCAATTTTGGCTTAGAATTATGATCAGTTGTAATGGAGATTACGATCAATCGTAATTCCTCATGGGTGAACTCCCAGATTTTTTGTTTTTACATTTCAAGCCAATCCTCAATCCTTATCATACATGTACTTCCAATGACCATATTTAAGTCCAAAAATACCTATAGCATATATAAATATGATCAATTCATAGTTTTACCATTTTAAGTGTAAGGTAACCGAAATGCATATATCGAGTCCATTATATGATTTTTTCACCACTTAAACATATCATCTCAAAGATCCAAAAGTGAAGAGGTTCATTACAATAATATTTGGAATGACAAATTACGCATGTTCACGATAACGATAATATTAATCCCACAATCAATTTAAAAAACTTCAATAGATGCTCAAACATTGCAGATGTATGCATAACATAGATAATCTCAAATGATAAACCGAGTGCTTTGATCCTAGCATCTCTAAACTCCGTCGACCACCGGTGCCTTATCTGTAAAAATATTGGGGGGAGGGGGTGAACGCCAACATGCCCAATAGAGATACCCAAACTAACTTATGATGCATTGACTCGACGTGACGTATACGAAATACAATCATGACATTCTTATATACTACATAGCATGCTTTCAATGCCCATCTATATGAATATCAATACAATACATGGATAAATCATAAGTTCGACAATGTTTAATTAATGGAGACCCATACAAGCATTAACATCAATATCACAATTTAATAACAAAACTTAAACACCAAGTCATATAAGTTTTGAAATCAATCAAAACAGGAGTATTCGTAGATCCACCGGACAACCAGGCCAATTATCTAAAATATTATACTTTATGAGTTACTAAACCGAGGGTCTAGCCAAAGCCACCTTGGCCAAGTTTTGGGCTTTGCACCCAAGGGCTCAAGGCCCTTGTTGCTTTCTGATCTCCTCCCAAAATTAACAACCAATTACATAGATTTCAAGTTTGTCAACACATACAATTTCAAATGTACCCCGCATTTCAAAGCAAAAAATAAGCCACTTAATTCCATGCTAAAACATATCCTTTATTGTGCATATAACAATGCAATGATTATCCCTTCACAAGACATACCCAAAAAGTGTTCTAAAAGAATAAAACCTTTTTAATGCATTTTATCAAACACGTGGCATGCATAATATGAACAACATGTATCCTTAATTGCTAGCATATATAATATGTATGCACAATTCATATGCGTAGCTCACATTATCACATAGTCTAACACAATTACAATTACTGAATTCATCACGACAAATATACAATATCTATACATATTAATGTTATCATAATTATCATGTGAAGACTCAATTAGCATATAACTAGACAAGGAAAGATGCAAGACTCACAATTCTCACTTCCAACTATTTTTACACATGTTAAACAATCTGAAGCCAACATCAATTCCTAAGGAATTGATGATAAGGTGGAGAGCATACCCCTACCTCAATTCCAAGCTTTAGATTCAAAAAGTCCCAAATTGTCAAATCTTCAAACTCCTCCAAATTTGAATTTTGAATCGTAAAAGTGTAGATCATAGCAAAGAGAACAACTTTATTTTCTTGAACTATCCCCAAATCCAAACTCTAGTATTGCCCATCTTTTCAAACTTCACAAAATCAAACTTTGAACTGATCAAATCGAAGAGAATGATGAGGAGAACAATCTTTTCTCTTAAAACAATATTCAAATCTCACATTAAACCTCACAAAATCTAGAGAGAAGTTGAAGTGATGTTATATATATATATATAGAGAGAGAGAGAGAGAGAAGAAAAAATTAAGTCTTTGGGAAGAATAAATATCATAAATCTATTTATATTTACAATATTTGCAACAAAGTCCCTCTCTTTCTCTTTATTTGCTCCTTGTTACTAGTAACTCTCTACTAATCGCATACTAACATTTTTTTCTCCTAACTTATCTTTTAGACCCCTCACTTATTTATATACGCCTTTACATAAATTTTTCAAAACTCATAAAAGTCTTCTGAGTCACCGACTCATCTCGGACCCCACACCCAAACCCAAAAATTTGAAAAAGTTTAGGTGGAGAGAGACACGAAAGTTTGCTTCTTGCTAAGCCATGAAACCACATTATTTACAAACATATAACAGCATCCTGAGGTGCTTTTTCTATCAATTTATGAACGGCCCCAATCGGCATCGGAGAAGGCCACAAGAGACAGCACTGAAGAGGGGTTATAATGCAATCCAAGTCTAGTGGTGCCTTTAATATATTTAAGGATCCTTTCAGCAGCTTTCAAATGAGAGACTCTAGGATCACTCTAAAATCTAGCAACTAAACCAACTGCATACATGATATCAGGCCTTGATGCAGTTAGGTATAAGAGACTTCCTATCATGGACAGGTAAAGTGTATTATCAATAGGGTCAGTGGGACACTCTTTGGACAATTTTGTGATGACACACATGGGAGTAGACATTGGTTTAGAATCATCCATGTTAAATTTTTTCAAAATTTCTTTTGCATACTTCTCTTGAGATATAAATATACCTTAGCATGTTGAATGATTTGAAGTCCTAAGAAGTATTTCAAAGTACCTAACATGGACATCTCAAACTTAGAAAGCATGAGTGCAGCAAATTGTGTGGTTTAACTCGAGTGTGAACTACAAAACATGATATCATCCACATATATAGAATACCTCACATAGAGTGTGCCATCGAATTTTTCTCTTTGGAAACCTTGTTCAATAAGAAAGGAGTGAAGTTTGTCATGCCATGCCCTTAAACCTTGCCTGAGTCAATAGAGCACTTTTTTGAGCTTGAGAACATGTTGAGGATGCTTTGAATCAACAAATCCTTCAGGTTTCTCAATGTGTACTTCTTTGGATAGATCACCATTTAGAAAAGCAAACTTGACATCCATCTGATAGACCATTACTCTTTTGTAGCATGCAAAGGAGAGGAGCATTCAGATGGACTCCAATCCAGCAACTGGAGCAAAAGTCTCATCAGAGTCCAATCTGGCAATTTGAGCAAATCTTTTACAAACTAATCGAGCTTTATTTTTGATAATTGTCCCTTTCTCATTCATCTTGTTCTGGCAGATACACTTGGAGCCAATAACATTCTTATTGTTTGGCTTGGGCATAAGGATCCAGGTATCATTCTTCTAAATTTGACGTAGTTCTTCTTGCATCGCAATTATCCAATCAGGGTCATCTTTTGCTTCGAAGTAATTCTTTGGTTCAATGGAGGATAACATAGCAAAATGACTATGCTTATCCTAAGCTACAAGTGGTAATGCCTTCTTCTTAACTCTTGCGAGAGCCCTTCCTTCATTATTATCGAGAATGTTTTCTTGTTGGACTTCTTTTTATAGATTTAGATATCAATGTTCTCTTCTTTCTTCTTCAATAGTAGTGGATGAGCTAGGTTGCTCATTTTCTATTTCAACTTCTGAAGGAAGGTCTTCTTCTAAGTCTTCCCTTAGAGTGGTGCCTTCTTCATCAATCTTCACATGGATGGATTCCACCATTTTCTTGGTCCTCAAATTGCAACATATGTAGACTTTGCTCTTTGTAGAATATCCCAAAAAGATTCCTTGATTAGCTCTTGAGTCAAACTTTCTCAGATTATCTTAGTTGTTGTAGATGAAGCATTTACTTCCAAAGATTTTGAAGTAATGCATAGTTGCAGGCCTTCCAAACCACAATTCAAAAGGTGTTTTATTGAATTTGATCTCAGAAGAGCTCTGTTGATAATGTAGACCGCTGTGTTTACTGCTTCTACCCAAAAACCATTGGATAGACTCTTCTCAAATAGAAGTGTTCTGCCCATTTCTTGAACTGTTCTATTACTTCTTTCAACTACCCCATTTTGTTGAGGTGTTCTGACTGTTGAGAATTCTTTCTTGATTCTCTTTGAGTCACAGTAGTCACTGAATTCTTTCATAATGAACTCAGTTCCAAAATCAGATCTAAGTCTCTTAACCCTGCAACTTTTCTCATTTTCAACATGGTTAACAATCTTTTTAAAATGAATTATAGCTTCATATTTTTCTTTCAAAAAAAAAATCCAAGTCATTCTACTATAATCATTAATTAGAAGCATAAAGTACTTGCTACCACCAATACGTGTGGTCTTCATGGGTCCACACAAATCCATATGCACAATATCAAGTGGTTGAGAGGTATTTACTTCCTTTATTTTAAAAGAGATTTTTGTCTGCTTAGCTTGTTGGCAAGCATTGCATACTTGATTTTCACTTAGAGAAAATTTTGGAAGACCTCTAACAGACATATGCTTGATAAGATTTTTTATGTTCTTGGAATGCACATACCCTAACCTTTTGTGCCAAAGTGTTGAATTTTTCATGTTAGTGAAATTGCAAACAGTATGTGAGGAGTCTTCATGAATAATGTAGACATTTTTTAGAGCTCTACATGTAGCAAAAAGAGTTTTACCAGATTGTTTATCAATAACATTGCAGTTTTCTTTGTCAAAATTTACTAAGCTAAAGGTGTCACATAATTGACTCACACTCAACAAGTTATGCTTTAAACCCACTACATAGAGCACATCACTTAGCATAGGCATTTTTTTGGTTTCAGGTATTGTGCCTTTTCTTACAATTTTGTCCTTTTTATTATCTCCAAAAATAACAGAACCATCATCAAAATTTTCCATGTTAGCAAGTTTGGTCTTATCTCCTGTCATGTGTCTAAAACAACCACTATCAACATACCACTTGGTATTGATATTACAAGCTTTCAAAGTAGTGTAGAGAAGCATGCTTACAGAGTTCAGTTTCTTAGGAATGCACATCATTTTAGTTTTAATCAACCCTTTTGAAGTTACAGATGTTTTGTGCAAGTGTAGATCTGTCTTTCTAACATACATGGGTTTTAACTTCACATAATTGGACATGCAATTCTAGCAAAAACATTCTTAATCTTAGATTGATGATAAGCATTATACAGAATTTCATATTTTGGTCTACTAGATGTATCAATAACAGGATATGAGTGGGTTTTGTTTGATATCACCTGAGTGTCTTTGTCGTCAAAGCCAATACCTGTTTTGCCCAATTGCTTTGTAGACTTTTTCCAAATCTCATGCATCTTTTGAGATCTCTCCTTAAGAAATGAACTAAGTTCTAGTTTGCACCTTTTGGTGCTCCAATTTGATTCTCGAGTCCTGTATTTCGTTAAATAGTACAAAGTAAGTGAAATAGCACATAAGGTAGACAACTTTACCCTTAAGTGCTTGACAAGCAATTCATTGATTTCTTTAGCTCTGAGTTGGATGTTTTCAATTGCTTCTTTTGTTCACTACACTTCTGTGCTAGCCTTTCACATTCAGCAAGGACTTCATCAACATTGGGTTCTTCTTCACTTTCAGAACTTGAACTTGCCACATCTGATTTTTGTAAGGCCATAAACAAGCATGCCTCTTCATCATTCTCATAAGATGATTCTTGTTGTTCTTCTTCTGTGCTTGAATCCCAACCCGTGTAGAACGCCTTTTTCTTGCCCTTTCCTTTGTATTGCGAAGCACTGAACTTCTTGTGTTTTTGTTTCTTCGGAGCAGTTGGACAATTAGCTTTGTAGTGACCTTGCTTTCCACACCCAAAACAACCATGTCTTTGTTGTTGCTTTGCTCTTTTCCTCATCTTGAATTTTTTGAACTTTCTTGCTATGTAAGAAATTTAATCCTCAGAGTCGTTAGAATTTGATTCATTTTCAGTTGGAACCTCCACTTCTTTTGCTCTTAGAGCTGACTCCCTCCGTGTTTGAGTAGGAGGTCCAATTCTCATCTCATAAGCTGTGAGAGATGACTCCAGCTCATCAATGCTGAGTCTAGAGATATCTTTGTCTTTTAGAATGGTGACTTTGGGATTGAATCTATCAGTCATAGTGCACAGTATCTTTTTGCACATCACTTTGTCTTCTGTCTATTCACCCAAAACTCTCATGTCATTTACAATCTCTTTGACTTTGAAGGAGTAATCCATCACATTTTCTCTTTCATACATCTTAAAACCATCGAACATGACTTGATGAAGTTGAATCTTATTTTTCTTGATGGTGTTGCTTCCTTCATGTGCAGTTACTAGAGAATCCAAAATTTCTTTTGTAGTTTTGCAATTTTTGACAATTGTAAATTCTTTCTTTTGCAATGCTTTGTATAAAGCATTTCTAGCCTTCCCATCGACTGATTTGGCAATCTTGTCAACTGCTAAGGGGTTAATAGGATCAAGGATGACAACCACCCCTTCCAATGTAGTGTGCCAAACATCATAGGAGATGGATAGTAAGAAAGCCTCCATTTTAATCCTCCAAGTGTCAAAGCTAGTGCCATAAAAAATAGGAGCCTTGTGAGTAGAATTGTCTTCAGCCATACTTAGGATCTTTGTTGCAAGTGGTTAAACCAAGAAATGCAGACTTGTGCTCTGATACCAATTGATGAACTTAGTGGGGGAGGGGGTGAATAGGTTCTTCGATTTTCTTCCTAATATTACAACTTTGGTTGGTACATGCAATCACACAATTTGATGGACACACAGATTTATAGAGGAAACCCCAAGGCGGGAAAAAAACCTCTTCGAACTAAGCTCCACTATGTCTGAAAGGGTAGTACAATAATTCTCTCAATCACTCTCTCACTTACCCAACTCACAATATAGTTCGCTCGAGCACTCACCCAGTTCCCTAGGCCTGAACCACTCTCACCAAATCTCACAACAGCTTTTCTGCTCTCATTCCCAACATAGGCTTCCCAAAGCTCAAGCAATCTCACCACAATCACTCACACTCCCCCTATCCAAAGTATCCTAATACTTGGAATATACAAAGTGATAGTGCAGTCAGTTCGATGTCTTGTGCAATGACAAAGTCTCCAAGCTTTGTTTGTTGGTCTTCAAAATCAGTCTTCAAATCTAATATTGGTCTTCAAAATTGATCTTCAAATCTTCAACCTCTGATAGTTAGTCTTCAAGGTCCGGCACGACAATGACACGGTCACTTGTCTTCTTGGTAGATCATGACTCTTGAACTGCTTCAATGATAATCTTCAATAACTATGCCTTTGAAGGTGTAGCTACAACGGACTTGTAAAAGGCACTCTTTCAATGAGTCCTGCGTTTAGCTTCTTGAACAGTAATTCTTCTTGGATTACACTTTAAACAACTGTCCTTGTATTCCTTTGTCTTTATACCTATTCTTCAAATAACTGCAACTCAAATAGACTTTAGTAGCACAGTTAAAAGCTCACAGATTACTAATGAAAGTTTAGCAATTTAGCATTTCAGTCAAGTAAAAAAGCATCTCTTAAGCCTCAAAACTGCAAATTAACAATTCCAAAACATCCACATACATTTTTGGACATCAGATGTTTCTTTTTAAAAATTAGCATTATAAAATTCTCACAAATCAACAATATAGAAATAGAATTCTAGAAACATAGCACCTTAACAATTTGTAGCAACTTAGAAATTATGCACTCAACAAATGTAGACTCAGAAATTAGGCACTCACCAAATGTAAACTCAGCAACTCAGCAATTCCAAAACAATAAGAACAAATCCAAATCAATATATATATATATATATCAATTTTAGGATAATTTTGTAGATCATAAAAAAGAAATTCAGCGAGATCAAATTCCTACTCAGCACAAATAGGCTTCAAAGACAGCAAAAATTGATTCATGAAGATAGCCATAAGTACTTTCAGATCTTGGAAATCTAATGTAATAATTCAAAATTTGTAACAACTCAGCAATTTAGACATCAACGTAGACTAGTATCAATCCCAAATTAAACTTAGGAAACTACCATCTTAAGCACACACCAGAAACACATACATATTTGTATATATATGATGAAGATGAAAAATACCAAACCAATAAATCAAATTAGAGCAACCTTTTCAATGAGATGTTGAGCTTAAGTTAAAGTCTCATGAGAATGATGAAACCTGAGATGATGAATCACCCGATGGAAAGCCAAATCTGATGAATAACACGTTGATGGATGCCGGGGCTACTGAATCACACGTTGGGTACACTACAGCTACAGAATCATAGCGAGGAGAACGCAGGAGCTGCTGAAACTAGATGATGATGATGCCGAACCATATTTTCTCAGCTCAAACTCTCTTTCTCTCTCTATTCCTTGCACCGAAGCCGTCGAGAGCTATTATTTCTCTCTGTATGTCACTGTTGCTCACCTTTCAGCTGTTAACCCTCACTTTCAATTGATGTCTGCATATCAACTAAGAGCATTTCTTTTCCTTTTTTTTATATCAACCCCATGTACTGTAGAACCGAGCTTATCCCCTCTATCTCATGTATCTTTATATACCATCTAAAATAGAAATGTGCATCCTCTTCAGCCGTCGAATCACCCTTTAACCATCTGAGCCACACATTTTTTGAAAAGATCGAAACCCTAGCTCCACTTATTTATAAAATTACCCCTACACTTTGTTGCCTTAGAGAGAATTCTCAAAACGCCATTCTTTTAGACTTTTACCAAATTACCCCTACAACTAAGTTACTGCATAATATATAGAAAAATATAATAGAGCAATGCAATTAATTAAATGATAAAATGAAAGCTAGTACATGCATTTATTGTAAAATGACACTAAAGCCCCTACAAATCCTTTTGACATTAAAACCAGGGCAAACATACTCATGGGCTTTCGGACCATCAATCTCCCACTTTGGACTCAAAAACCACAAAAATCACCTAACTTTTTTCTCCCCCTTTTTGATAATGAAAGTCAAAAGAGTAGGAAGATAGAGAGCTAGTGGGGAGGAAGGGGACCTAACTTGTTTCTCCCCCTTTTTGACAATGAAAGTCAAAAGGTTAGGAAGATAGAGAGCTAGTGGAGAGGAAGGGTGAGACCTAAGTCAGTGCGAAGAGTCTCGAACCAAGTCAGAGGCAAGGGTTTGGTCATAATATCTGCTAATTGTGCCTCAGTATTGATATACTATATGAGAATGTTTCCTTTTTGCACATTGTCCCTCAGAAAATGATACTTGATGTCTATGTGTTTGCTTCGATTATGTAAAGTGTGATTCTTGCAAATGGCAATTGCAGTTTGATTATCACAGAAAATGGTAGTTGGAGTAGAAATTCAATGCCTAGATCTGTGAGTGTGGTTCTCATCCATAATGCTTGAGAGCAAGCTTGTGCAGCTGAAATGTATTCAGCTTCTGAGGTGGAGAGAGACACGGAAGTTTGCTTCTTGCTAACCCATGAAACCACAGTATTTACAAACATATAACAGCATCCTGAGGTGCTTATTCTATCAATTTGTGAATGGCCCTAATCGGCATCGGAGAAGGCCACAAGAGACAACACTGAAGAGGGGGTATAATGCAATCCAAGTCTAGTGGTGCCTTTAGTATATCTAAGGATCCTTTTGACAGCTTTCAAATGTGAGACTCTAGGATCACTTTGAAATCTAGCAACTAAACCAACTGCAAACATGATGTCAAACCTTGATGCAGTTAGGTATAAGAGACTTCCTATCATGGACCGATAAAGTGTATTGTCAATAGGGTCAGTGGGACACTCTTTGGACAATTTTTTGGTGACACACATGGGAGAAGACATTGGTTTAGAATCATCCATGTTAATTTTTTTCAGAATTTCTTTTGCATACTTCTCTTGAGATATAAATATACCTTTAACATGTGACGGGTGTAGAATAGTGGATGTTTGTCGTTGCTTCTCTACAATTTATATAAAAATAAAACCTGTAAAAACTCTACTAAAATTGTATAGCAATAAGTAGGGTCGAACCACTCTCAAGTGAGATTCCGAATGAGCTCAAATTCACACACTAATTTATAGTATGAAAATGATTTTTTTAAAAAAATATTTTTTATTTTGCAATTATACTAATAAAATAAATCTCAAGGGAAGGGAATCCACCACCATGAATCCACATAAATAAATTTTCTATTATTCTTATATAATTTTTCCTCCAATAAACAATACATTTCACCAATCCAATTACAACTTGAAAAGATGAAATAAAATATGACATAAAAAGTAAACTTGATTATATATGAGAGTATCTTTTTTACTTAATTTGTTGCACATTTGCTAGGTAAATATGTGAGATATAAATTTGTAATTGGCATATTTCGATGATCAAAACCTGATTGATCGAGTTGTAATTTTTGATTTATTCTTTGTATCGATCATCGACATCTTCAAGTTGACACTCAAGTGCGTGGAAGCCGACAAATCAGTAAGAACACCATATAGTACAGGTAAGTATGGTGAGGACACTCTGCACTTTTTAGTTCCGAGCTTATTTTGAAAAACCAGGGTCCCCAATATTTAGGACCGGTCCAAATTTTCTCGGTAGTTTAGTTTCTGCAGGTTTTCAAAAAGTTCCATCGGTCCTATTTATTTGGCACCGGTCCAACTTAGCCTGTTCCAAATAGGAAATAGATTTTGACGGAAATTCTGATTCCTATTAGGTTTGAAACTTCTAGGAAAGTTCTATTTTGGTATTCAACTTCTTTTTCAAGTAGAATTAGGACTTCCTTACCTATATATATGTATTCATATTTTCTCTACAGATAAGCCTGAAAAATTAATATTTTAGAGAGAGAAAGTATATACAGTATAATTAGGGTTATATATTTATAAGAACACACATCCATACTACACGAGTGATTTTTAGGATAGTGTTCTACTTCTGATTAGCTGCTCAGAGACTGCATCAAATCTATTTGTTGATCAGAACATTGGATTGAAGGTTCTTCGCTTGCTTGCTTGCTGAGGAAGAAAGGTGACCAGATTGCACTACGAAGGGAACAAAATACTTGCTGAGTATTTTGGTTCTTCCAGCAACCTTTCTGTAATGGTGGTGACGTTAGCCGGAAGTCTGCAGTAGTTGGACATATTGTCGCAATCATAAGCCTGAGGTGTTCTACATCAGATCCTTGACAGAGTGAAGAGGGGTGTGAGACTGAGACAGAGTCTGTTGTACTTTGCTTCATCATAGTGAATTGGTTTCCTGAGGCGTGCCGCCTCCCTCCGTGGTTTTTTCTGCCTTAGGTTTTCACGTATATCTGGTGCATTCTTTTCTTTACTTGCACTTTATTTATTTGCTTGCCTTAATTGAAGGCTTAAATGATCAATGAAAAAAAAATGATGAAAAAAAATATGTTTTTATTCAGCATGAAAAGAAAAAGAAAATAAAAATTTGCTGAATATCTAAGACAAAAGGAAAAGGCTACCTTCGGGATGTGTTCGTAGCTTCCACTACAATGTAAATCTCCAATGAGATATCTTTAAAAATTAAAGAGTTGTTTTGAGGAAAATAGCTGGTTGCCCGTAAGAGTGAAAGCCACCGTCTTAGAAATAAAAAAAATGATAAAATTCAATGAAAAAAAAAATGTTTGATCATGAGTAGTTATATTTGCTTATTATCCAATATATTTTAGAAGATGGATTAAAGAAATTTGATTAATTTTTTATGAAGTTGGATTGCACACACACACATGGATTTATTAGATGAATTTTTAAATTTTTATAAATATTTGTGTGTTGGAAGTTGTGTCATGATTATGGATTTGAGAATGAATTTTATGGATAAATTATGGGTTTTAAAATTCTGCATTTATAAATGTTTGAAAATTTTCAAAAATTTTAGAACTCATGTTATTCTCTAAAAAATGTGCTTTGATTATTCTCATGAGATTATTAATGTTTTATTTTTTTTTTTATGAAAAATTTGCAAAAATCCAAAAATATGTTTATTTTGATTTTGTGTTTATTTTTCTTAATTTGTGTGCTTAATTGCTAAATCAAGTTTAGATGAGGTGTGTTTGGTGAATTAGAGGTCCAAAGTGTAATTTTTCATAATTCACAAAGTTGGACCGGTCCCCATTATTGAGCACCGGTCGCACTTCTGCAAGTTCTGAGGAACCGAGAGAAGTTGGACCGGTCCCCAAATATGAGGACCGGTCGCACTTAGCGGATGCCCAGTGTCTCTGAAATCCGCACGCGCACATAAGTGTCTTAAGCCCCTCATTCTCACACACACTCATATCTCACTCTCTCAAACACTCTAACTCTCTATACACTCTCACCATCTCACATATATTCTCTTCTTCTATTTTTCTCTTGAATTGTGATTGATTGGTGGATTGGGATTGAATTTTTGGAGTTGTGTTGATTGATTATTGATTTGGGAGAAATTGTGCAAATAAATAGTGTTGAAAATTGAGGATTTTTTAGTTGCACACTAGGTGTTCGATAAAAAGCCCTAATGAAACTTTTGACTCTATTTTTCTTCAAATTGCATCAATCTTCAACCTATTTTGTGCTACATAATCTACATCATTTTGGTTTATATTTGTGATTAATTTTGGATTAAAATTGGTGGAAGGGATTATCTTTGGAGGATTTGAGTTGATTTTGAGGTAATTGATCAAACAAGTTGTGCTCATTTTTTTTAAATCTTGCTCTCCAAGTGTTTTATATAATTCTTTAATGGAGATTGTGATCTTGTTTATGCTTCCATTCGGTGTAGCTCTAATGGATAAATCTAAAAGAGCTAGAGGAGTATTTTTAAAAGCGAAAGGAATTTTGATTTGAAATATCTTGGTTGAGAGTCCTTATGTGATTTGGGTAACATATTTGGATGTTTTATAATCAAAGTGTTTGTCATTATCATTGAGGTGAATACAACTGTTATGACTCAATTGTTGGTATTCTTGATCTTAACAGGTGGTATTATTTTGTAATATTTGAGGGCAAATCTTGATAAGATCATTTATAGAGGATAATGATTCGAGCCTTATGAGAACCTAATGCATCTTTGCTAATGGACATCGTTCATTCTCCGACATCGCTAATGATAGCTAGTTTTTAGGCTTTGATGTGTTGATAATTCAGACTAGTTCATCAATTTGCTAGGTTTATGATTTAGACTTGGTTATTTTTGGATACACATGGTGTCTTTGATTAGATTGAATGTCTATTTTATAGATACCATACTTGTGACTGGATTATACTTTTGTGGACTTTGATGCAAATTTCAAGAGATGGAGTTATATGTTCAAGGATATTTTTTTTATAGAGGTTGATATCTAGTTTTTGGAGCTCATGATGATGATGAGGATTAGGTCTTGATGATAGGCTTAGTTATGTTTTGCTAGGCTTTGAGTAGTTAATTCTATTTTGTCTAGGTTTGATGCTTGATCTTGTTATGTTTTGTTTATTCCATCAACTGATATATTTTGGATATTTAATTGATTAGTGATAATGATTATTTTTGTTTCATTATTGTCTTAATCTCTCTATATGCTTCATGATTTATCTGATTATAAAAATCTATTGGATATTTCTTTGTCAATTTGTTCCAAAAAGGGAGAGATGATATTGTTATGTGATATGAGGTTCTTTGACAAAGGGGGAGATATATTTTTAAGAGATTAAGGGGGAGATATTTTTTTTGAGATATTCATGATTATATTTCTTTATTAAGCTTTTCACAGGTTGTGTTGTTTAAGTGATGTGCAGATACAAGTTTTATTTCCAAAACAATCTTGAACACACATGTGAAGCTTCATTGGTTCAGCTATGTTTCTATGTATTTTTGGGCAATATTGTAATCTAATTTTTTCAATGGGTTAGGTTATAATTGTCTAGGTGATTTTGTCACGAAATTGCCAAAGGGGGAGATTGTGAGATATAAATTTGTAATTGGCATATTTCGATGATCAAAACCTGATTGATCGAGTTGTAATTTTTGATTTATTCTTTGTATTGATCATCGACATCTTCAAGCTGACACTCAAGTGCATGGAAGTCGAAAAATCAGTAAGAACACCATATAGTACAGGTAAGTATGGTGAGGACACTCTGCACTTTTTAGTTCCGAGCCTATTTTGAAAAACCAAAGTCCCCAATATTTAGGACCGATCCAAATTTTCTCGGCAGTTTAGTTTCTGAAAGTTTTCAAAAAGTCCCACCGGTCCTATTTATTTAACACCGGTCCAACTTAGCCTGTTCCAAATAGGAAATAGATTTTGACGGAAATTCTGATTCCTATTGGGTTTGAAACTTCTAGGAAAGTTCTATTTTGGTATTCAACTTCTTTTCCAAGTAGAATTAGGACTTCCTTGCCTATATATATATATTCATATTTTCTCTACAGATAAGCCTGAAAAATTAATATTTTAGAGAGAGAAAGTATATATAGTATAATTAGGGTTATATATTTTTAAGAACACACATCCATACTACACGAGTGATTTTTAGGATAGTGTTCTACTTCTGATTAGCTGCTCAGAGACTGCATCAAATCTATTTGCTGATCAGAACATTGGATTGAAGGTTCGTCGGTTGCTTGCTTGCTGAGGAAGAAAGGTGACCAGATTGTACTACGAAGGGAACAAAATACTTGCTGAGTATTTTGGTTCTTTCAGCAATCTTTCTGTAAGGGTGGTGACGTTAGCCGGAAGTCTGCAGCAGTTGGACGTGTTGTCGCAATCATAAGCCTGAGGTGTTCCGCATCAGATCCTTGACAAAGTGAAGAGAGGTGTGAGACTGAGACAGAGTCTGTTGTACTTTGCTTCATCATAGTGAATTGGTTTCCTGAGGTGTGCCGCCTCCCTCCATGATTTTTCCCGCCTTGGGTTTCCACGTATATCTGGTGCATTCTTTTCTTTACTTGCACTTTATTTATTTGCTTGTTTTAATTGTTTGATTAATTGGACTTAAAATTGAATTAATTAAAAATTAAGCAAACGAGCAAGTGATCCTATTCACCCCCCCTCTAGGTTCTAAAATACTTTTCGCAACCGCTTCCGCACCGTTCAACTCACAAAATAGAGGTAGACATTCTTCGAACAGCCATTATTTGGCAAACACGAAGAATCCTCCCTCTAAATTTCTTTTGAAAATAAAAACTCGGAATAGAAGAATAAAAGAATACTTTTGGGAGGAAAAAATATATAAGAATGTAAAAGAACTTACTTATATTTCACCATGGTGGCTTTATCACTCCCTTGAGAGGTGTGTTTACAAGAAAATAAAAGAAAATATTTTTTTAGAAATACAAGAAAATATTTCTAACTACACTTTATTTCTTTCTATAATTTTTAACTCCCTTCACCATCCCCTAAGACCCCCATATTTATTGAGTTGGAGTGGAATGGTTTAGGTGCGATAAAAATTTAAAAAAAAATTCAAAATTCAAAATAAAAAATTTAAAATACAAAATTCAAAATATAAAAATAAAAATTCAAAATTTTGAATTTAAATATCTAATATTTGATCTCCATATCTTTAATTTGAATTCTAGACTGCAGACGTGGTCATGTAAAAAATATTTTGCAAAGTTTCAAACTTGAAACCTCTTGTGAAGTAGATTGTACAGAATACCATCTCTCCTACAATTCTTCTGATGTTTATCTTTGGCTATATATATCCTTTTTGACAATTTTTGCTGCTTTCTTCTTATTTGGAAATCAACCTCTATAAAACATAAAATGCAAAGATAAGAATATTTAAATAAAGCAAAAGAGTAATTAAAGACTTATTTTGAGATATAAAATAACATGTTTTATGAACTTATCAAATTACCCCCAAACGAGCTTTTGCTAGTCCTCTAGCAAATACAAGCAAAAGATATTAGAGTACAAAACTGCTACTTTTATTTAACTTCTAACTAAAGATGTGCCACTTTCGCAGGCTGTTTTGATTGCATTTACCATATGCAATAAGGTCTTAAACCCCTAGGTTACCCCTAGTGGACGAGCTATAGCCTCGTGAGGGTTTCAATGATGATACCCACAAACATAAAAAAAAATGGTAATTAACACTCAAAGATTTTTGTTGCTTTTCCTGCTATTAATGTGTACAAATCAAGAATAACTCAATCATTCCACTTTAGTGCGTAATAAAAATTAAAAGAAATAATTAAACACTATCCAAAAGTTAAAACGTTTATTTACTATTCTTGTCTCAGAGTGTGTGTGTGAATATCCACCAATAATATAATTCTCAATTTTAAAGCAATATCATTTCAGATTTTCTTAGAAAATTAGCTTTGATTTCAAATCTCACTTATGATATTTCACTCAAAATTGAACACTAAGAAATTGGCTAATTTTGCACTCAAGTATATGTGAGTAGAATAATGTAGAACAAATGCAAATTTTCTCACATATTTTTCAATGAAGAACGAAATTTTCAAGAAAATGCATAGGGTCTCGTGAAAGGAATGTCAAATATTAAGAATTTATACCACACAACAATATAGCTCAGTCATGTCTGTATCCAAACTATACTATCCTTCGGATCAAAAAGGACTTTTATTAGGATGTAACTTTAGGTAGAAGGAAGATAAAAAACTGATATCGATAATGAAAAAGTGTATTCGAGAATGCTTGGGAAGAACTAACTCACTTAGAGTACTTTTAACTTTTTCTTCCAAAATTTTGCCAATTGAATGCTTTCTACTTCACTTCTTTTATATACACTTCTCAAAATCTCATCAATAATTATACTCCCTCTTTTTTTCTTTTTTCTTTTTCACCCGCTTGTACATTGATCACATCCATTCTCGAAAAACCTAAAAATGGTTATAAAAGAAAAGCTGGACCAAAAAGCTTAACTGATTATCACATCCATTCTCGAAAAACCTTAAAAAATGTAGTTATAAAAGAAAGGATGGGAAAAAAGCTCAACTAATTAACAAGTGGTAATTCATAACTAAGAAAGAAAATCTTTTTTGAAAGACTCAAACAATGAAAGATGGCATAAAATCATTTCTAAAGGATAGGTATAGTTCTTCAACATACATGAGCTCAAAAAATTATGTGGCATAACATGATGAATTCTTAATATTTGACCAAAAGAACAAAATAATGAGACTAATTAACAAAATTATACGGATTTCAAGAAAAATCAGAGTAATTAGAATATAACCCTCAAAAAATAAAAAGAATAGTACAATACCTCACTGGGTTAAATCTCCACTTTTATTCGTCGGATCTTTAACATGCAGTCACTTATCAATTTCAAATTGTATTATGGGGCCTTAGTGAATTTTATTTTTTCTGAGTTTTAGAAATTCATGAAATTGTTCTAACTGATGTTGTTTTAAAAGTGTAAAATAACTCACAAGTGTACGAATCTATTAAAGTATAGATCTGCAAGAATGAGGTCGAACCCAAGGGAATGCTTTGAGAAGAAAAACTAACACAAATTCAAATTAATTTAAAACTAATCTAGTTTAAACAAAGTTTGGTTGATTTGAGAAAAATTAAACTAACATGAAAATAAAATATTACTATTGAAATCAAACAGAGAAAATAACTAAAGTTTCGGATTCCACCACCATTAAATTCATGAAGCTTCTAATATTCATTTATTAATTCCCAAATTTGGAGTAGCAATCAAGAAATCAATCTATTGCTTACTCAAGATTTAACAATAAAGCACTATAAAAAATATATTAAAAAGGTAGATTTTCCTTCGCTTCACTAGTGTAAAATTCTAAGCATCCTATGTATCCAATTTAATGAAAAGCATAAGATCAAAGATTATCACTTTTAAGAAATACAAACCCAAGCTTAGATTAATTATAATACTTTCTAACTACCACATATATATGATATAGATGGTGAAAGAATTATAAAATAATTAATCACAAGAAGCAAAAATCATAAGCAATTAAATCACACACATGAGAATTAATTAATGAACAAAAGAACTTCACTTCATTAATGGAGGTTTCCTCCTCAACCCTAGTTGAGGAGTTTAGTTACACATGATAGAAGAAGAAGATAACAAAATAATAAAAGACATAATGAATAAATAAAATTTGGAGTGTCTCTGTCTTCTCTGCCTTGGCCTCCACTTGTTTTCTCCTCCCTCAAAATAGCCTCCAATTCACCTCTTTATACCCCAAGAGAATACATAAAGTCCTAATCCAATTAGGAGATAAAATTCTAATCCAATTAGGAGATAATTAGGGTTTCCCGCAGCCCTAAATAAGTAAATTTTTCTGCTGACTTTCGGCCCAAGTTTTGACCTAGTAGAAGTCCGATTCACAAAATTTTTGTGAAATACGAAAGTGTCCAGAATCGAATTTTGTTCAACCTATATGAGAATTAAGTTGAATTGATGCTTAGAAATAAGACTTTAGGTCCACTTTCCAAAATGGGATTAAAACTGGATTAAGTGCAGAATTGAGCTTCAGGCCCGTAATCTTCTTAAGCAGTTGTAATTCTCTTGAACCTCTTCCCTGGGCTGATTTGAGTTGAAATATAGAGTTGAATGGACCCATTAGATGTAGGCTTCATATAACCTTCTTGGATATCATCTTTAAAAGCCCAAAATCATGGTTTTATCTGAAATAATCATTAAGGCCCTGAAAAAGACATAATATACACAAAACAGAGTAAAATCACATATAACCTATCACTAAGAGAATAAAATATGCAAATTAAGAGGCTAGAATGCGTAACATTCAATACCGATCACACCCCCAAACTTACATATTGCTAGTTCCTTAGCAATAAAATAAAATAAAACTAAAACAAAGGAAACTAACTAAACACAAACTAAACTACCCAACTCCTCTTTCGTGGGAGAAACGATTGCATTTAGCATATGCAATAAGCCTTTGAACCCCTAGGTTCCCCCTAGTGGACTAGTTATAGTCTCGTGAGGGTTTCCAGAAATGTTACCCACAAACATTCAAAATTTCTGTTTAAACATTAATCAAAAAGAAGATTACAATATATAGTTACAAACTTGCATTCAAGAATAATTTCAAAATTTCAAATTCCATAATTCAAAGTAATGGTCCCCACACATAATTCACATCAACATATCTCAAAGTAACCAATTCTAGCTTCCTCGTGAAAAGTGAACTAGCAATCCTCTCATGTGGCATTATCTAGCTCCGAATATATTAAGACACATATCCCTTCAACTCACTAGCTCCCCTTATTGAAATCATACTTCCAGACATGAATACATGACTTTTTCATATATATTTTTTCATTTTTTTTATTGCTTTATTGGTTGTGCAATGTCTTGATCTATTAAGCTTTCTGAAAGACCCATGTAGCAAGCCTTCAGTCAGTGACTCCCAAACCAGATGGCCTTAGGGCACTAGGCATTAAGACACCCCGAAGAACCTAATTACTCGAATCAGTCAGGCTACAAATCAAGACAACCAATGCTCATCTTTTCTCACCCTTTCACTTTTGATGCGAACACTCCGTGCTTCCTGAGGCATAGAGGCCCGGTTACTCATGAAAAGGATCAAATTGATTTTCTATTCATCACATATTTTTTTTTCTTTTTTTTCTTTTTTTTTTCTTTTTTTTTTATTAAAGTCATGTAAATCACATCATCGGTACTCATTCTCAAGGGATACTAATTAATATCAAGTATATGTAACCCAACAACTCAAAGCCAAAGTTTATACCCCATAAGATTTTGCTAGTGTGCCTGTGCATGTGAGGAAACTAAAACCAATCACCCCAAGGCATGTCAATGCAAATAATGATTTAAACCACTAATTCAAACCATAGTTTCTAAAAATTTAAAACATACTCAAAAATTGCAAGTTAAGCACCTACATAGAGTATTAATCTCTTGAAAAATGTCAAAACATCCTATCTAAAAATAAAACAAAAGAAAATAAATAAAAAACTAAGAAAATCAAATAACCAAAAGTCCTAGAACAAGAAAATTTTCATAAAAATTTTCCCCACTTCAATAAAGCACATAAAAGGCATCGCCTTACCCCCAAACTTAAACTATACATTGTCCTCAATGTACATCCAATCGAAGCATAGAGAAGGGTTAGAACAATATTACCAGAAAACGGGAGTAGTGGCAAGAAAATAGAGCAAACTAATAGCATGAAGGTAATGAGGTCACTCCCCCAAACTTGGATGCTACATGCTGTCAAAACAACGACTATAGTCCAACGACCAAGTAAAATAACATGGGTGAAAATAAATATGAAATAGAAAGTAAATATTTTTTTTTAAACCTAATCTTTACGTGAAAACCACGGGTACTACTTTGCTCCCCATTCTCTGAACTGGTGGGTCCCAATTTTTCAAGATGTATATGTGATAAGATATTGATTATCCAGATACGCTAACCTATAGAGTATAAAGGAGTTGCCTTTCTTTATTAAATTCATACTGTGTTGAACCAATCTCGACAGTATTGGGTATCGAAACCAGACTTTAATAAACAGAAATCATCAACTTTATCAATCATATCACAAATTGTAGAATTGGTACTACATACATAGTCAGAGAATGGGCGGCTATACCGGATCATGATGAATTTTTTTTCTATTTTTCTTTTTAAATAAAAAATAAAAAAAAGTTAAATACACAAAATGAAAGAATTTTTTTTTTTTTTGACACAAACTAAAAAATAAAAAGATACAAGTCCTAGAAATCCTAAAATGAATAATGTATAATGATGATAAAAATGGACTATAACTCAACCTATACCTAGGCTTTCCATCTTGACTTTCCACTTTTTGGTGTTGATAAAATGGACTGAATTCAATGAAACATTCACATCTAATAAAGCATTCACATCTTTACAAGCACTATCAATATCAAAATTACAGCCAAAATTAGTTAGGTTTGCTTCTAAAGGGTCCTTATAACTAGCATGAATAAAAGTATCGTGATCTAGACTCTCTATTAAATTTACCTCACAAATATCCTCAGAGTCTGGTGGTTGTCAGTTTACATTAAAAACATTAAGCTCAACCGACATATTTCCAAAAGAGAGTTTCACACCACCATTCCTACAGTTGATTAAAGTATTTGAAGTGGCTAGGAATGGATGACCTAAGATGACAGGAATCTGGTTAGTAGGATTAGCTACAGGTTGAGTGTCTAAGACAATAAAGTCTACAGGAAAGAAGAATTTATCAACTTGAAGGAGCACATCCTCAATAACACCACGAGGTACCTTAACTGAACGATCTGCTACTTGGAGTAGCACCTTCGTGGGTTTCAACTCACCAAGACCTAGTTGCTCGTAAACAGAGTAAGGCAACAAGTTGACACTCGCACCCAAGTCAAGCAAAGCTTGCTCAATTTTTTTTATCACCTATGGTACATGAAATCGTAGGACATCCAGGATCCTTAAATTTAGGTGGAGTGCGATGTTGGATGATTGAACTAACTTGCTCAGTGAGGAAGGCTTTCTTGTGCACATTGAAGCCATGTTTGACCATACACAAGTCCTTTAAAAATTTTGCATAAGAGGGGATCTGTTGAATTGCATCAAGAAATGGAATATTAATTTTGACTTGTATAAACACTTCCATAATCTCATTATAGTGATTCCCCTTCTTAGGCTTTTGAAGTCTTTGAGGATATGGTGCAGTAGGAACAAAGTTTCTAACTGGTGGACTTATTTGAGATGGTGGGTCAAGACTAGGGACTTGAATTTCTGACTTAACTTCAGATGTAGTTTTGTCCTCTCTTCCTAAACTGCTAACATGGTTCTTTTCAATTTTCTCATTATGTATAGACATTTGGACTCCATTATCAACTTGTTTGCCCGATCTTAGGGTTGTGATAGAATGAACCTGCTCATGTGAACCATAAGTGGATTGGTTACTAATATGAAACTGGCTCTTTGGGTTAGGCACAGGTTGACTAGGAAACTTCCCTTCTCCCTCTCTCCTACAACAGTGACTAATTGACCTATTTGCATTTCTAACTTAGAAATTGATTGACTGGTCTGTTGCATGAACTGTTGGAGAGTATCCTCTAAAGTTGGTTTTTGTTGAGGTGGGGGAACATACGGAAGGGCATTTTGGGACATGGAAGGATATAAAAATTATGGTTGCCCTTGGGGTTGCGTAGGTTGCACCCCTTGGTTGTTCCGAGGTTGGTCTTGCCTCCAAGAAAAATTAGGGTGGTTCCTCCAATTAGGATTATATGTGTCAGAATATGGGCTGTCAAATGCTTTCTTATAGGAATTGAGTGCATTGGCTTGTTCGGCTATACACTCATGAAAAGATGCAATAGAATGACAAGTTTGTGTTGTATGAGAAGAACTCTCACACAATTGACACACCTCACTAACTGCACGAATAGAAAAATTACTTCCTTTACTCATCTCTATAGCCTCTACTTTCCTAGTTAGACTAGCTATCCTCGCACTCAAATCGGTATCCTCTCGGACCTCATAAATTCCTCCCTTTTTGGGTTCTGAGAGCATTGATAGACTACTCCTTTCAACCCTCCCTGAGTACTCCCATTATTGAGAGTTCTCTGACAACGCATCAAAAAATTTCCATGCTTCATCCTTATTCTTAGACATAAATTCTACCCCACCTCGTGACTCAATTAGTTGACGATTATAGGGTGACAACCCCTCATAAAAGAATTGAACTAATTGTCACTTGGCAAAACCATGATGTAGACACTTAAAGAGAATATCATTAAATTTCTCCCAACATATGTAAAACTCTTCACCCTCTTTTTGAGTAAATTGCATGATATTTCGACGAAGAGAGTTAGTTTTGTGCATGGGAAAGAACTTGGTAAGGAATTTGGTGCATAACCCATTCCATGAATTGACAGACGCGAGTTCGAGTGAGTATAACCAAGATTTTGCTTTCTCTTTCAAAGAGAATGAAAATAACCGCAATTTAATTGACTCCTCAGAAATATTTTGAAATTGTAGTGTGGAGCAAATCTCTAAAAAATTCTTGACATGGAGGTATGGATCATCAGAGCTAAGACCTCTAAAAGTGGGCAGTAAATTAATTACTGCCGCCCGTATCTCAAAATGTCCCTGTTGGGTAGCAGGTAACACAATGCAAGACGGGTTTGTAATATGCACGGGAGTGTAATAGTCCTTAAGGGATTTAGTTTCAAAAGGATCTGCCATCTTGGGCAAAGAAGAATCTTTAATACTAGAACTTTTCACACCCTTTTGAAAGGTTCTCTCAATCTCAAAATCTAATGGAAACAACTCTAGATTCAGTGATTGACGACCTAACATACACTAAAAAGACTCAATGAAATAGATCACTAAAAATAATGTAATCTAAGATGACCTAATGCAAAATAAAATTAAAAAAATTAAAAAATGGACTCCTAAAATAACTCACAAAAACACCAACCAAATAAACAAGAAATTTTTTTTTTTTAATTTTTAATTTAAGGTTAGTGATTTCTATTTTAGTTTTTTTATTTTTATTATTTTTTTCCTAATGAATTATCTGGACTAGTTCCAAAATAATTCTTACCTAGTTAGACAGCTTCTACTCCCTTTCAGAGGAACTAGAGGATTACCAGTTAAGCCCCACCAACAATACAACCAGGAAAGTTTCTAAGATAGATTGGAGGGGTCACAAATGGTCCCACTTAAAAACCAATCTCCTCAGAACTTTCCTAGACATTGTGAAGTTGGAAGGTGCTCACTGGAGTTACCAAAAGTTAATTCTGTCCAAGAGGGTCCTATAAGCTATGTGAATTCCTATAGCCAATGTCTACTTGATTTTAAATTTAAACTAAATTTGGCTTGGGATAGACAAATGCAAGGAGATTTTTAACCTAGTTGGACAAGGAATTGGTGATGAAATCGAATCCTTATCTTGTTGGGGGTTCGTGCCCTTACTAAAATTTTAATGCAAGAATTAAAATGCACAAACAAAACACACCATAGAAACAAAAATAAAATAAAAAGTGAGTGAGTGTGTTGTCTTTCTTCTTTTCTTTTTTTTTTAAAATAGAGAAAAAATAAATAAATAAATAAAATAAAATAAAATATAAAATAAACTTGAAGAAAGTGTGACCCTAAGGCTATTTCTAAATTATTCTACCCTAAAGTTCTCATGCAAAAGTTATCAACCTAAAACAAGAATCTATGTTTTCCTAATCTAAGAAAAGAAAAATATAAATAAACGAAAAAAAAAATGTACTTACTTGGATTCCAAAGTAGTGCCCAAGAACATGTGAAAAAGGCAATTTTCAACAATACCACCTATAGAATTCAAGAAGTATCAGGTAAAACAATAACAATAAAACAAAACTAAAACTAAAACTAAAAAAAATAATAATAAAAATAAGATTAAAAAAACTAAAACTACACTATAATAATAAAGAAAAAGTTTTTTTTTTTTTTAAACCTAGAACAAATAAATAAAATTGGAAAGATTTTTTTTTTTTTTTGATAATAACAAAAAACAAAAAAAAAACAAAAAAAACTAAATTATAACTAGTAGAAGAATTAAATCAATCAAAATTTGATTAGTTTTCTTGTGTGCAATTCCCCGGCAACGGCGCCAAAAACTTGATGTTGTTTTAAAAATGTAAAATAACTCGCAAGTGTACGAATCTATTAAAGTATAGCTCGGCAAGAACGAGGTCGAACCCAAGGGAATGCTTTGAGAAGAAAAACTAACACAAATTCAAATTAATTTAAAACTAATCTAGTTTAAACAAAGTTTGGTTGATTTGAGAAAAATTAAACTAACATGAAAATAAAATATTACTATTGAAATCAAACAGAGAAAATAACTAAGGTTTCGGATTCCACCACCATTAAATTCATGAAGCTTCTAATATTCATTTATTAATTCCCAAATTTGGAGTAGCAATCAAGAAATAAATTTATTGCTTACTCAAGATTTAACAATAAAGCACTATAAAAAATATATTAAAAAGGTAGATTTTCCTTCGCTTCACTAGTGTAAAATTCTAAGCATCCTATATATCTAATTTAATGAAAAGCATAAGATCAAAGATTATCACTTTTAAGAAATACAAATCCAAGCTTAGATTAATTATAATACTTTCTAACTACCACATATATATGATATAGATGGTGAAAGAATTATAAAATAATTAATCACAAGAAGCAAAAATCATAAGCAATTAAATCACACACATGAGAATCAATTAATGAACAAAAGAACTTCACTTCATTAATGGAGGTTTCCTCCTCAACCCTAGTTGAGGAGTTTAGTTACACATGATAGAAGAAGAAGATAACAAAATAATAAAAGACATAATGAATAAATAAAACCCGGATTGTCTCTGTCTTCTCTGCCTTGGCCTCCACTTGTTTTCTCCTCCCTCAAAACAGCCTCCAATTCACCTCTTTATACCCCAAGAGAATACATAAAGTCCTAATCCAATTAGGAGATAAAATTCTAATTCAATTAGGAGATAATTAGGGTTTTCCCGCAGCCCTAAATAGGTAGATTTTTCTGCTGACTTTCGGCCCAAGTTTTGACCCAGTAAAAGTTCGATTCACAAAATTTTTGTGAAATACAAAAGTGTCCAGAATCGAATTTCATTCAACCTGTGCGAGAATTAAGTTGACTTGACGCTTAGAAATAAGACTTTAGGTCCAATTTCCAAAACGGGATTAAAATTGGATTAAGTGCAGAATTGGGCTTCAGGCCCGTAATCTTCTTAAGCAGTTGTAATTCTCTTGAACCTCTTCCTTGGGCTGATTTGAGTTGAAATATGGAGTTGAATGGACCCATTAGATGTAGGCTTCATATAACCTTCTTGGATATCATCTTTAAAAGCCCAAAATCATGGTTTTATCTGAAATAATCATTAAGGCTCTGAAAAAGACAGAATATACACAAAACAGAGTAAAATCACATATAACCTATCACTAAGAGAATAAAATATGCAAATTAAGAGGCTAGAATGCGTAACATTTAACGCCGATCACTAACTGAAGGATAGGATAAAATCTTAACTTTTATGAACTTATTAATGCACTAAAGCTTAAAGATTTTATTTTAAAATTTTATACACATTTAATACTAAAAAAAGAAAATCATAGTGTGAAAATTACCATTATCACAAAACATTTTTCAAAAAATTGAAAATTCAACGCTTTTTTGAAAATTTAGAAATTTAATGTCATATCCCCAAACCTAAACTCAACATCATCCTCAATGTTAGACAAAATAACAATTAAGCACAAATAGAATGGTGGAAGAATATTACCCTAATCAGAATGAATTGATTTGGTTTAATTTTTCATCAAACAAAAATGAAGCGTTAGTAATCACATGAAAAGTTCAAGATAATGTACGAAAAAATGTAATTTTTTTTATTTTTTATTTTTCAACAAATAAATATAACTCCTACTATAATTTTTTTGTTAGAGTAACTCAAGAATTACTAGTTAAGATGTGCCAACAACACAACCAGGAAAGTGTGGAGAGGCACTTGGCCTTTTTAATGACGATACGTTCACACTCCTTAGATAGAACTTTCCTAGACATTGTGAAGTTGGAAGTGCTCACTGGAGTTACCAAGAGTTAGCTCTACTTTGATAAATATTTCTAAACAACAAAAAGAGCATTACTGCAAAAATACTAAATTAAAATTCACAAAAAAAAATGTTAATTAAAAGATGCACAAACAAAAGAAGCAATAAAAATAAAAGTAAAAAAAATGAGTGAGCGTATGGTCTTTCTTCTTCTTTTTTTTTAACAAAAAAAATAAAAAATAAAAGAAAAAAATGAAGAAAGTGTGACCTTAGGGATATTTCTAAGTTATTCTATCCAAGAGTTTGCATGTGAAAGTTATCAACCTAAAAAAAAAAACTATGTTTTTCTAATCTAAAAAGAAAAGAAAATTGATGTAAAAGAATTAGGTACTTACCTGGATGACAGCTATTGTTTCCGTTGTAAGAGCAACTAATGGTGACATCTATAGAAGAAGTGCATCATAAGAACCTGTCATTTTTCTTTCTTTTTTTTTAAAAAAATAATAATAATAAAAGAAACAAAAAATAAATAAATTTAAAAAATAAATATATATAGAAGGGAGGGAAAGAAAGTTTGGGTGGACTCCCAAAAAAATTGTAGTGTTGAATATTTGTGCATTGAATTCTCAAACTTGATTCAGCAACGGTGCCATTTGACGAGTGTAGAATAGTCGATTTTTGTCGTTGCTTCGTATAAAAATAAAATCTGCAAAAACTCTACTAAGAATTGTATAGTAATAAGCAAGGTCCAACCACTCTCACGTGAGATTCCGAATGAGTTCAAATTCACACACTAATTTATAGAATGAAAATGATTTTTTTTTAAAAATATTTTTTATTTTGGAATTATAATGAATAAATAAAACTATACTAATAAAATAAATCTTAAAGGAAGGGGATCCACCACCACGAATCCACATAAATAAATTTTCTATTACTCTTATATGATTTTTCTCCAATAAACAATACACTTCACCAATCCAATTACAACTTGAAAAGATAAAGGAAAATATGACATAAAAAGCAAACTTGATTATATATGAGAGTATTTTTTTACTTAATCTGTTGCACATTTGCTAGGTAAATAGAGGTAGGCATTCTTCGAATTACCATTATTTAGCAAACACGAAGAATCCTCCCTCTAAATTTCTTTTGAAAATAAAAACTCAGAATATAAGAATAAAAAATACTTTTGGGATGAAAAAATATATAAGAATGTAAAAGAACTTACTTATATTTCACCATGGTGGCTTCATCACTCCCTTGAGAGGTGTGTTTACAAGAAAATAAAATAAATACAAGAAAATATTTCTAACTACACTTTATTTTTTTCTACAATTTCTAACTCCCTTCATCATCCCCTAAGACCCCCTATTTATAGAGTTAGAGGGGAATGGTTTAGGTGGGAAAATTTTTATAAAAAAAATTCAAAATAAAAAATTTAAATTACAAAATTCAAAATACAAAAACAAAAATTCAAAATTTTGAATTTAAATATCTAATATTTGATCTCCATATCTTTAATTTGAATTCTGGGTTGCAGACGTGGTCATGTAAAAAATATTTTACAAAGTTTTGAACTTCAGATCTCTTGTGAAGTAGATTGCACAGAATACCATCTCTCATACAATTCTTCTTATGTTTATCTTTGGCTATATATATCATTTTTTGGCCTTTTTTACTGCTTTTCTTCTTATTTGGAAATCAACCCCTATAAAACATAAAATGCAAAGATAAGAATATTTAAATAAAGTAAAAGAGTAATTAAAGACTTATTTTGAGATATAAAATAACATGTTTTATGCACTTATCAGCATGTTGAATGATTTGAATTCCTATTTCAAAGTGCCTAACATAGACATCTCAAACTTAGAACGCATGAGTCCAGCAAATTGTGTGGTTTGACTCGAGTGTGAACCACAAAACATGATATCATCCACACAGATTTGCAGAATTAAAAAGTTTGAGTTGGAATACCTAACATAGAGTGTGCTATCGAATTTTTCTCTTTGAAAACCTTGTTTAATATGAAAGGAGTGAAGTTTGTCATACCATGCCCTTGAAGCTTGCTTGAGTCCATAGAGCGCTTTTTTGAGCTTGAGAACATGTTGAGGATGCTTTGAATCAACAAATCCTTCAAGTTTTTAATTTATACTTCTTCGGATAGATCACCATTTAGAAAAGCAGACTCTCTTGTAGCATGCAAAAGAGAGGAGCATTCAGATGGACTCCAATCGAGCAAATGGAGCAAAAGTCTCAACACAGTCCAATTCGGTAATTTGAGCAAATCATTTACAAACTAATCAAGCTTTATTTATGATAACTGTCCCTTTCTCATCCATCTTGTTCTAGTAGATCCACTTGGAGCCAATAATATTCTTATTGTTTGGCTTAGGTATGAGGATCCAGGTATCATTCTTCTAAATTTGACGTAGTTCTTCTTGCATCGTAGTTATCCAATTAGGGTCATCTTTTGCTTTTGAGTAATTCTTTGGTTTAATGGAGGATAACATAACAAAGTGACTATACTCATCCTCAACTACAAGTGGTAATGTCTTCTTCTTAGCTCTTGTGAGAGCCCTTCCTTCATTATTGTCAAGAATGTTTTCTTGTTGGACTTCTTTTTGTAGATTTGGATATCGAGGTTCTCTTCTTTTTTCTTCAACAGTAGTGGATGATCTAGGTTGCTCATTTTTCTTTTCGGCTTCTGAAGGAAGATCTTCTTTTAAGTCTTCCTTTAGAGTGGTGCCTTTTTCATCAATCTTCACATAGATGGATTTCACCATTTTCTTGGTCCTCAAATTGCAACATCTATAGGTTTTGCTCTTTATAGAATATCCCCAAAAGATTTCTTAATCAGCTCTTGAGTCAAACTTTCTCAGATTATCTTAGTTGTTATAGATGAAGCATTTACTTCCAAAGATTTTGAAGTATTGCACAGTTGCAAGCCTCCTAAACCACAAGTCAAAAGGTGTTTTTGTTGAATTTGATCTCAGAATAGCTCTGTTCATAATGTAGACCGTTGTGTTTACCGCTTCGCCCAAAAATCATTGGATAGACTCTTCTCAAATAGAAGTGTTCTGCCTATTTCTTGAACTGTTCTGTTTCTTCTTTCAACTACCCCATTTTGTTGAGGTGTTCTGACTGCTGAGAATTCTTTCTTGATTTCCTTTGAGTCATAATAATCACTGAATTCTTTCATAATGAACTCAGTTCCAAAATCAGATCTAAGTCTTTTAAGCCTGCAACTTTTCTCATTTTCAACAAGGTTAACAAACTTTTTGAAATGAATTATAGCTTCAAAATTTTCTTTCAGAAAATAAATCCAAGTCATTCTACTATAATCATTAATGAGAAGTATAAAATACTTCCTACCACCAATACTTGTGGTCTTCATGGATCCACATAAATCCATATGCACAATATCAAATGGTTGAGAGGTATTTATGTCCTTTGTTTTAAAAGAGATTTTTGTTTGCTTACCTTGTTAGCAAGCATTGCATACTTGATTTTTACTTAGAGATAAATTTGGAAGACCTCTAACAGACTTATGCTTGATAAGATTCTTTATGTTCTTGGAATGCACATGCCCTAACCTTTTGTGCCAAAGTGTTGAATTTTCCATGTTAGTGAAATTACAAACAGTGTGTGAGGAGTCTTCATGAATAGTGTAGACATTTTCTGGAGCTCTAAATGTAGCAAAAATAGTTTTACCAGATTGTTTATCAATAACATTGCAGTTTTCTTTGTCAAAATTTACTAAGCTACCAGTGTTACATAATTGACTCACACTCAACAAGTTATGCTTTAAACCCACTACACATCACTTAGCATAGGAATTTCTTTGGTTTCAGGTATTGTGCCTTTTCCTACAATTTTGCCTTTTTTATTATCTCCAAAAATAACAGAACCACCATCAAAATTTTCAATGTTAGCAAATTTGGTCTTATCTCCTGTGATGTGTCTAGAATAACCACTATCAACATATCACTTGGTATTGATATTACAAGCTTTCAAAGCATTGTAGAGAAGCATGCTTACAGAGTTTAATTTCTTAGGAATCCACATCATTTTAGTTTTAATCAACCCTTTTGAAGTTACAGATGTTTTGTGCAAGTGTAGATCTGTCTTTCTAACATACATGGGTTTTAACTTCACATAATTAGATTTTGCCCAATTACTTTGTAGACTTTTCCCAAATCTCGTGCATCTTTTGAGATCTCTCCTCAAGAAATGAACTAAGTTCTAGTTTGCACCTTTTGGTGCTCCAATTTGATTCTCGAGTCCTGTATTTCACTAGATAGCACAAACTAAGTGAAATATAACATAAGGTAGACAACTTTACCCTTAAGTGCTTGACAAGCAATTCATTTGATTTCTGTAGCTTTAAGTTGGCTATCTTCAGTTGCTTTTTTTGTTCACTACACTTTTGTGCCAACCTTTCACATTCAGTAAGGACTTCATGAACATCGGGTTCTTCTTCACTTTCAGAACTTGAACTTGCCACATCTAATTTTGTAAGGCCATAAACAAACATGCCTCTTCATCATTCTCATCAGATGATTCTTGTTGTTCTTCTTCTGTGCTTGAATCCCAACCCATGTAAAATGCCATTTTCTTGCCCTTTCCTTTGTATTGTAAAGCACCAAACTTCTTGTATTTTTGTTTCTTGGGAGCAGTTGGACAATTAGCTATGTAGTGACCTTACTTTCCACACCCAAAACAACATTGTCCTTGCTGTTGCTTTGCTCTTCTCCTCATCTTGAATTTTTTAGAGCTGACTCCCTCCATGTTTGAGTAGGAGGTCCAATTCTCATCTCATAAGCTGTGAGAGATGACTCCAGCTCATCAATGCTGAGTCTAGAGATGTCTTTGTCTTCTAGAATGGTGACTTTGGGATTGAACCTATCAGTCCTAGTGCACAGTATCTTTTTGCACACCGCTTTCTCTTCAATTTGTTCACCCAAAGCCCTCATATCATTTACAATCTCTTTGACTCTGAAGGAGTAATCCGCCATATTTTCTCTTTCATATATCTTAAGACCATCGAACTTGATTTGATGAAGTTGAATCTTATTTTCCTTGATGGTGTTACTTCCTTAATGTGCAGTTACTAGAGAATCCCAAATTTCCTTTGCAGTTTTCTAATTTTCAACTCTTGTAAATCTTTGATTTTGTAATATTTTATATAAAACATTTATGGCCTTCCCATCGACTGATTTGGCAATCTTGTCAACTGCTGAGGGGTTATCAGGATCAAGGATGACAACACCTTCCAATGTAGCGAGCCAAACATCATAGGAGATAGATAGTAAGAAAGCCTCCATTTTAATCATCCAAGTGTCAAAGCTAGTGCCATTAAAAATAGGAGTCTTGTGAGTAGAACTGTCTTCAGCCATACTTAGGATCTTTGTTGCAGGTGGTTAAACCAAGAAATGGAGATTTATGCTCTGATACCAATTGATGAACCTAGAGGGGGAGGGGTAAATAGGTTCTTCAATTTTTCTTCCTAATATTATAACTTTGACTAGCACATGCAATCACACAATTTGATGGACACACAGATTTATAGAGGAAACCCCAAGGTGGAGAAAAACCTCTTCAAACTGAGCTCCACTATGTCTGAAAGGGTAGTACAGTAATTCTCTTAATCACTCTCTCACTCACCCAACTCACAATATAGTTCGCTTCAGCACTTACCTAGTTAACAGCCTCCCTAAGCCTGAACCACTCTCACCAAATCTCACAACAGCTTTTCCGTTCTCAATCCCAACTTAGGCTTCCCAAATCCCAAGCTATCTTAGCTCAATCTTACTACAGTCACTCACACTCCCCCTATCCAAAGTATCCCAATACTTGGACTATACATAGTGATAGTGGAGTCATTCGATGTCTTGCACAACGACAAAATTTTCAAGCTTTGTTTGTTGGTCTTCAAAATCAGTCTTAAAATCTGATATTGATCTTCAAATCTTCAATCTCTGATACTTAGTCTTCAATGTCTGGCACGACAATGACATGGTCACTTGTCTTCTTGGCAAATCATTACTCTTTAACTTCTTTAATGATAGTTTTCAACAAGTATGCCTTCGAAGGTGTAGCTGCAACGGACTTGTAGAAGGCACGCTTTCAAGGAGTCCTGCGTTCAACTTCTTGAACATTAATTCTAGTTTGACTTCACTTTAAACAACTGTCCTTTTATTCATTTGTTTTTAAACCTGTTCTTGAAATAACTGCACCTCAAATAGATTTTAGTAGCACAGTTAAAAGCTCACAGATCACTAATGAAAGTTCATCAATTTAGCATTTAAGTTAAGGAACACAGCATCTCTTAAGCCTCAAAACTGTCAATTAACAATTCCAAAACATCCACATACATTTTTGGACATCAGATGTTTTTTTTATTTAAAATCAGCATTATAAAATTCTCACAAATCAGCAATATAGAAACAGAATTCTAGCAATCATAGCAACTCAACAATTTGTAACAACTCAGAAATTATGCACTCAGCAAATGTAGACTCAGAAATTATGCACTCAGCAACTCAGCAATTCCAAAACAATAAGAACAAATCCAAATCAATATATATATATATATATATATATATATATATATATATCAATTTCAGGACAATTTTGTAGATCATAAAAAAGAAATTCAACAAGATCAAATTCCAACTCAGCACAAATAGGCTTTAAAGACAGCAAAAATTGATTCATGAAGACAGCCTCAAGTACTTTCAGATTTTGGAAATCTAATGTAACAATTCAAAATTTGTAGCAACTCAGCAATTTAGACGTCAGCATAGACTAGTATCAAACCCAAACTAAATTTAGGAAACTACCATCTTAAGCACACACTAGAAACACATACATCTTTGTATATGTATAATGAAGATGAAAAATACCAAACCAATAAATCAGAATAGAGCAACTCTTTTGATGAGATGTTGAGCTTATGTTAAAGTCTCATGAGAATGATGAAACTTGAGATGATGAATCACTCGATGGAAAGCCATATCTGATGAATAACACGTTGATGGATGTCGGGGCTGCTGAATCACACGTTGGGTACACTAGAGCTACAGAACTACAGCGAGGAGAATGTTGGAGCGGCTGAAACTAGATGATGATGATGTCGAACCATCTTTTCTCAGCTCAAACTCTCTTTCTCTCTCTGTTCCTTGCACCGAAGCCGTCGAGAGCTATTGTTTCTCTCTGTATTTCACTGTTGCTCGCCTTTCAGCTGCTAACCCCCACTTTCTATTGCTGTTTGCATATCAACTGAGATCATTTCTTTTCCTTTTTTTTATATGAACCCCACCTAGTGTAGCGCCGAGCTTATCCCCTTTATCTCCTGTATCTTTATATACCATCTAAAATATAAACCTACATCCTCTTCAGCCGTGGATCACCCTTTAACCATTTGAGCCACACATATTTTTAAATGATGAAAACCCTAGCTCCACTTATCTACAAAACTACCCCTACACTTTGTTGCCCTAGAGAGAAATCTCAAAACGCCATTCTTTTAGACTTTTACCAAATTACCCCTGCAACTAAGTTAGTGCATAATATATAGAAAAATATAATAGAGCAATAAAATTAATTAAATGATAAAATGAAAGCTAGTATATGCATTTACTATAAAATGACCCTAAATCCCCTACAAATCCTTTTGACATTAAAACCCGGGCAAACATACTCATGGGCTTTCGGGCCATCATTTCTATTTAAGTAACAATTAAACATAGCTTTAGAAAAAGATAAAAAAAAACCAAAAAAGAAGAAGATAGTTTTAGAAAGAAAAAGTAAATAAATATTACGGTTTATTGTAGTGATTGATTTTCTTTCAGTTTAATTTTTTTCCTATAATGAGATAGGTTTTATTTGTTGATATAATTTTAATTCCAACTTAGATATTTTTTTTATGCTAACCGCATACCTTTTTATAAGATAAGCATCCTATGTTATCTAACTACTAATATGTTGAAGAGAAGGGCAATTGTGGTATTAAAAATATAAAAAATAAGTATTATATGGTGTATGGATTCTTTTGTAATTTTATTTTAAGAGTAATGATAGCCACAATGAAAGTTATCACCGAATTGGGAAAGTGAATCACTCTCATCCATTGGATTGTAAAATTGTGGGTCCCACTTACACTAATCTAAGGATGAGAGTGATTCATTTTCCCAATTCGGTGATAACTTTCATTGTGCCTATAATTACTCTTATTTTAAAAGAAGAAGAAATTGAAGTGTCTTACTATATTTGTGGAAAGCGTATATCAACTCCCTACTTTTAACTACATTAAATCGCTTATGTAATTGTAAACATTAAAAAATTACATGATGGACCCAAAATATATTTTGGGTTTATCTTCAGCTTAGCTCACTTTAAAATGTGAATGAGTTAGATAATTCGAAACCCAGACCCACCACAAATAAATGGGTCATGGGCTGATCCAAATTGTCTAAAAGCGTCCAAGCCCACTTGAAAATGAGTCAAATGGATAATTATATATATATATATATATATATATATGTAATTATCATCAAAGATAATTATTATGTATATATTGGATAATTATCACAATTATCATAAAGATAATTATAGGATAATTATGAGAAGAAAAAAAGTTACAAATCTACCCCTCTGATAAGCATATAAATAAAGGTCCTGAGGTGGGGGAGAATGGAGGAGACTCTGATAGAATACTGAAGCTCTGTCAGACTCTGCCTTCAATTAATACTTGAAATTTTGAAGACATACATTCATCCAACTTTCGAAACTTTGAAGAAGAAGAATAACAAGCACATTCAAAGTCGTGCCGTTCTTCTTCCACGATTCAACAAATTCAAAGAATCATCAAGAAGACTATTCGAGGGTCTTGTCCCACATCGAATTCAGATGAAAAAGTGATTGGATATAAATGGGAAGGTAGGCAACACTACTTAATAGTTTAGGCTTTTGGGTCATTAGTAAGCGTCCGACCCGTTACAGTTAGTATCAGAGCTAGACCCAATCCTTGATCCGGTGGCACGCCTAGCGCCCACCCGGGTGTAGTCCATGTCCATTTTGTTACTAGATCCTCCCGTTGTTAAGGGGACGGGTAGGCAGGGTGATCCGACTGCAACGAGGACGGTGCGAGTTCAGGTGGGGAGAACGTTAGAGGGTCTTGCTCCACATCAGATTTGAATGGAAAAGTGATTGAGTGTAAATGGACAGGTATGTAACACTACCCAATAATTTAGACTTTTGGGTTATTGTTAAGCACCGGACCCATCACAGCATCCAAGATAAAGACTAAAATGAGAAAAATGAATTATGGAGATTAAGGGGCTATTTGGTAATGTTGTCGGATTCCATTTTTTTATTTCTAAAAAATAAAATCTGAAAATCTGTTGTGCTGCCATTTCTGTCAAAAGCAGAATACGTTCGGTAACATCACATGCCGTTGAAATTTTGAAAGCACAAATCTGAAAATATGTTTGGTAACCCAAAATTTATATATATATTTTTAAAAATAGTGGTATCTTTGACTAAAAATTGTGTTTGAGTAATATAATTCAAACTCATTTTAACCAACATAAATGAGATATTACATATTTTATGTATATTCTTTCCTCCAAAATTATATTTGCTAGGACTTTATTTTAGGTTATTTTAATTAAAAATTCATTTTAAAGCATTTTTATGTTTTGTAATTGTCATAAATTCTAACTATTTACATGTTTTTGGTAATTGTCATATATTATTATGTATACTTGTTTTATTTCCTTTTATATTATATATAATTCTTATTTTATTGTAATTTCTTCTTATATACATTTATATTTATATATATTTTTTATTTATTGTATTTTTAAATTTTTTTTTATTCAATTGACTTATAATTTTGTATTTATTATATTATATTTTTATATTATATATAATTTTATTTATATATAGCTCTTATTTTTTTGTATTTTCTTCTTATATATATCTTTGTATATATATTATATACTTATTTATTATTATTATAGTTATATATTTTTTATATATCTTTATATTTAGATATATTTTGTATTTATTGTACTTTATAAAAGGTTTTTATTCTTATTGACTTATAATTTTGTATTTATTGTATTTTATTTATATTATATTATTTTTATTTATAATTTTATTTATTTATTGTATTTTATTTTGTTATATTTATATTTTTTGAGTAACCAATATTTTATTTATTGTATTTTCTAATTTTTTTATTTTTGTTTCTTATAAAATTTTAATTTATTGTATTATATTATATTATATTTTTGAGCAAGCAAAGTTTTTAATTATTGTATTTTATAAAAAAATTATAAATAAAAACTTGAACTGTGAAACTGAAAGTTTTGTTAAGAAGTTTTTAAATTATGTTTAAAAATTGTTAAAATTTTGACATTATTTTTATTTGTTTAAAAATAAAAAAATGGCATTACCAATTGAACTTTAAAATATATCTATATATATATATATATATATATATATACAACTGCAATGAATTATTTTCTCGTATTTCAATGTATTATGGCCCGCACTTTTGAATGGCTCCAAGTCCTGCTCTCCAAATGAAAATTACTTTTTTCCAAGTGCAATGAATTATTTTCTCGTATTTCAATGTCTTATGGCCCGCAATTTCGAATGGCTCCGAGTCCTGCTCTCCAAATGAAAATCACTTTTTCCTAAGTGGCAATGATTTATTTTTTCCTATTTCAATGTATTATGGCCCACACTTTTGAATGGCTCCAAGTCACGCTCAACACATGGAAAGTTAAAATAATTTTTTTAAAAGTAATTACAAATACAGTAATTTATTCTATTTGGATCAAAATTGTGCTTAAGCCGTTTAATATCGGTTTACTAAAATTTTAGTTACACAGTATAATAATTTTATTAGATTTATGTAATATTTTGCATGATTTTATTAGTACACTAGATAAAATATTAAACAGTGTATCATGTATATTTATTCAAAAGATTTGATAACAATATAAAAATTTATTGTATAATATAATAATTTTATTATATTTATGTAATACTATAACTACATAATTATAGATTTTACTGTACAAAATATTAAACCGTAGACAATGAATTGCATAGGAGTAATTTAATCTTGTGTATTGAAAAACACTAAAATGTGTCTAATACATAAATACTTTAAGTTACTTTTTTGACCCTATATTATTTGAAACTTGACAAATTTATAATTAGATCATAAAAAATATAAAAAATTAAATTAACTCTTAAAATTTTACGCAACTCCAGTTTGCATAGTTTTAGTTTTGGAATTATCAATGTTGATGCAAAGAGCAGTATCATCTGTTTTCTGGTCATGGTCGTCAACTAAATAAAGATGGGCAGATAAGTTGTAGGACCTTATTGAATATGATATAGGAGTATCTCTTTAGGAGAAAAAAGTTTGACAATGACAGAGATTGAATCCTATCTTGTGATTTTCTCCTAATATTATTATATCTCTAGTTGTACGGGTAATTCACGTGTTTTGCATTCAATTAGGATATTCTTAGACCGTGTTAGGTTTAATTGTAACATCTTGATCATTTTGGTAATAAAATTTTGAGGAGTTCTCGGGAATGCCTTTTTCACACCCACTTCATGAAAACTAATTATAAAAATTTAATGTTATTTAATGTTTTATTGTACTAATTATCTTTTTTTTTTTGTTTTGAAGTAAATTAAGTAATATATACCTTTTCAATTTTAAGATATTTATATTAGTATCATCAACAAACAAATAAAATTACATTAACCATTAAAAAATTTTAATAATCATTTTTTATATTAATATATATACTTATTATAATTATATTTTTTTTATATAATTTTTTAAAATTATTAATTAATTAATATATAAAAATATTTTATGAATCTTGTTTTCTAATTGAATTAAATAACGTATTTTTTTTTATATATAATTGGAGAATCACTTTACGGTCATTATAATTTTATTTGTTTGTTGATGTCACTAATATAAATATCTTAAAATATTTTAAAACTAAAGGGTGATATTGTTTGATGTAAAAAGAAGACATTTATTGGAAGGAAAATATATTCCTATGATTGGTTGTTAAACTAATTTTCTCACGGTCACCAACAACCTTCATGTTATTGCTTTCATACCAGACACCAACAACCTTCATGTACAATCTATGCCCATCAACATGTAATTGCATTCATACTACATACCTACCACCTTCACGTACAGTCTTGAAGGACAGAGGTAGCTATGGTAATAACCTTTCCAATTCAACGCCAAACCAAACTCCAAATAATTCAAAAATCTTGGACAAAAACATAAAACATTGAGAAAAAAAGAAAAAAAAAACTTTTTTCTTCTTAGATATGCAAAATGAAATTTTGTAAAGAATTTTAAACAAACTTGAGTCAATTATTTGGATTTTATCACGTTCAAAAGGGAGGCGTGGCTTGTGGCCTAGTAGATAGGAGCTTGCACATTTGTGCTGCACAACTATGTTTCATTTCCCCAAACCCTAACTAATTGCTAATGCCCTAACCAAACTAACCATTGTCAAGATAAATAAATAAAAAATAAAAAACAAGTCTGCCTCCATTAAAGATAAAAAATTAATTATTATACTATGCAAAACATAAAAGTTAGGAGTTAATAAATAAAGACTATCCACCTATGCACCAGTAGTAATAACATATCCATCTAATTTAATTGTAAAAACTTTTCCAAACATATAAAAACATAATTTTCTTTAAGAAATCGATCATTTTAAGAATATGATCACGAACTGGAGTTCCTTCAGCCATCTTGGTAATCATTAGATTATACATAGCCTGATGTCGGACACTCTTACTAATTTCTTCAAACATCTCTCTGGGGTTCACCATGATATTTCTTACAGAAGTGTAATGAGAATGTTGGGCTTGCAGCACACTAGACATCAAAGCTAGAATATAGTAATGAGTCATGTCATTTGCTTTACTCTACTTCTGATAGATTTCAACAACCTCAGAAAGGTCATCTGCAAAAAGAAGGTCGAAGCATGGTGTAGTGAGAACATAACTGAACCCCTCAGCTGTAAGGATAATGTCCAAGTTTCTTTTCCAATTAATATAATTTGGAACAAAAAGTTTGTTATATTTGAGAATAGAAGCAAGAGGATTGAAGAAATTTGGCATGACGAATCTGAAAAACACATATTTACATAAGAAACATGAATTAACATCATGCAATAATACCTTAACACCCCTTATCAGCATTAGTGTTAATTTTCAGTGAAATGTCATTTTTACACTTTGATAGAGTATTTGACTAGAATTGTGAAACGTGTAACGTGAAGGTTGAGTTCAAGGTGACGTGGATAGGGAGTCTATTTTACCCAGGACTTCTCTATCCCTAGGAGCCAGTCTCCTACTATGACACAGTCGAACTTCTCTATCTCTAGGAGCCAGTCTCCTACTATGACACAATCTCACTTCACCGCTATAAATATAGAGACAATCCATATACCAGGTACGCAATTAATACCCCCCGAGTTCCTTTATAGCTTAAAAAATCTTTTTGATTTCTGACTTGATCGACTGAGCGTAGTTGGTCGGCACCACGTCGGTGCCCTCTTGATTACCCTTCTCTTGTCCTTTTTTACAGGTTGACATTTGACCAGATCGAGGTGAATTTTTGCTTCATCAGTTGGCGCCGTCTGTGGGAAACAATCATAAACATGATTGTTGTACACGAATTATATACGGAGTATGATGCACCTACGATTTGGGTTAGAGACTACCACCATACAAGACCCTCCAGCGCAGGGCCCTCCTGCCGGCCATAATTCCCCAACGTAGGACCTTTCTGTCGATCACAATCCTCCAGCCGCCTAAGATCCTCCTGTCGGCCATTACCTTCCTGGCGGACAAGGCCCTCCAATCAGACTGGACCCGCTTGCTGCCCCTAATCTTCTCGGCAGCAACGTGCTAGCTGCTGGACAGGGAGGCATGCAACCCCCTGGACAAATGGACTTCCCTGGGGTACGCTTCGAAATCCCAAACGACTAGGGACGGATCGCAACGTTGGAATGCCAAGTCTAAAACTTGAATTAAAGTCTGGCCCATATACTCCAACAAAATGCAGCAATTCTGTAGCGCCTCCCTCCTATGGCGCTAGTACCATCGCCGGGTCACCTTGTTGATCCAAAAAGGGATGGTGTGGGCGAGACAGTGAAGTCCTAACGGACGACGCAGATCAGAACCGAGTAAGAGGTGGGACGAACCCCAGTTACCTAGTCCCACTCGAAAAGAACTAACCCCATGGAGACTCAGGGCACCAGGGAAAACTACCTATTATGACATGGAGATGCAGGACCTCAAAGCCAGGGTAGAAAGCAAGGCCCACACCATAAGGGGGAAGGGCCCTGCTATAGTAGAAGAGCTGGGCCAGCAAACCAACCTCCCTTTCTCTGCGGGAATAATGAGTTGTCATTTGCCCAACAAGTTTAAGATGCCCACCTTTGAAAGCTTTGATGGGACCAATGACCCGCTAGATCATCTGGAAACCTACAAGGCTCTGATGCACCTCCAAGGAATACTAGATGAAATCCTATGTAGAACTTTTCCTACTACATTGAAGGGATCTGCCCGGTCATGGTTCAATAACCTGAAGCCGACATCTATACGTTCTTCCAAAAAATGGAGCCAATTGTTCGTAGGCAATTTTATTAGCGCCCGAAGGCACAGAAAGCCCGCCACCTATCTCCTAGACATAAGACAGAATAAGGGGGAGTCATTGCGAGACTACATTAACCGGTTTAACAAGGAGATGTTGCAGGTCGATGCTTTGGACGATAAGGTGGCAGTTACCGCATTCATGGGGGGCCTACTGCCTTCAAAATTCTTATACTCAATTTTCAAGCACCCTCTAGAAAGTATGTCCGAGCTACTCGTGAAAGCCCAAAAGTACATGAACGCAGAGGATGCCTTTGATACAAGAAAGGCAGACAAGAAAAGGTAGGGACATTCTAGTGAGGAAGATAGAGACCCCAAGTATGGCAAAATGTCACAGGGGCAGACCAATAAAGCATCACGTTATAAGTAGGGAGACATGGGGCATATTGACTAGAGACATTAAAAGGGAGGCAGTTGGCCCATCCTTGGATTGCCGACCATTTGTGGAAGTGCCACCAGTAAAACTTTCTTTTAAAAGTTGCATTTACTTTAATTATTCTAACTGAAGCTCAATTTAATATCGAGCCATAAGGCAATAGCTCCGAGGTTTTTGCTCAAATAATTCTCTGCTAGGTACTCAAATATCAATTGCAACCCTTTCTGTTTCAAAATTTGTTATTATAACTAAAATAAAAAGTAAGTACACAACCCTACGGGGGATACACCTCCAAAGAGGGCCTTAAATGAAAAAGGGGGGATGGATGAATTCTGAGAACATTGTTTAACAGCCCTACGGGTCACAGACCTACAAGGGCCCAACCCTACGAGGGCCACCCTACGGGGATACACCTCCAAAGAGGGCCTTTAATGAAAAAGGCGGGATGGATGAATTCTGAGAATATTGTTTAATATCCCTACGGGTCACAGCCCTACAAGGGCCCAGCCTTACGAGGGCCACCCTACGGGGATACACCTCCAAAGAAAGCCTTTAATGAAAAAGATGGGATGGATGAATCCCGAGAACATTGTTTAACAGCCGTACGGGGGCCCAGGCCTATGGGATCACAGCCCTGCAAGGGCTTAGCCCTACAAGGGCCACCCTACCCAGGTACACCTCCAAAGAGGGCCTTTAATGAAAAAGGCGGGATGGATGAATCCCAAGAACATTGTTTAACAGCCTTAAGGGGGACCAGTCCTACGGGGTCACAGCCCTACGAGGGCCACCTTACGCGGGTACACTTCCAAAGAGGACCTTTAATGAAAAAGGCGGAATGGATGAATCCCAAGAACAATGTTTAACAGCCCTATAGGGGCCCAGTCCTACGGGGTCATAGCCCTACAAGGGCCCAGCCCTACGGAGGCACAGCCCTATGAGGGCCACCCAATGGGGATACACCTCCAAAGAGGGCTTTTAATGAAATAAGCGGGATGGATGATTCTGAGAATATTGTTTAATAACCCTACGAGGGCACAAGCCTAGCCTTACGGGGGCACAAGCCCAACCTTATGGGGGCCTAGCCCTACTACGGGGACACGATCACACCACCCAGCCCAGGCCGGGCCCACCATTCCCGGCCTCGGTAAGGCCTATTGCACCCAGCCCAGTCCGGGCGCCGAGGGGTCCATAGTACCCGGCCAAGGTCGGGCACTGCCCTGCCAGGCTAAGCGCTGTTAGGCCCGGCCAGGCGCTGCTGGGCCCAGCCAGGCACTGCTGGGACCAGCCAAGTGCTGCCCAGCCTAGGCCGAGCACTGCCCAGCCAGGCCAAGCGCTGCCGGGCCTCGCCAGGCGCTGCCCAGCCCAAGTCAGGCGCTGTCGGGCCTAGCCAGGCACTGCCTGGCCAGGCCAGGGGCTGCCCGGTCAAGCCAAGCACTACCCAGCCCAAGTTAGGCACCGTCGGGCCCAGCCAGGAGCGGCCCAGCCCAGGCCGGGAGTTGTCGGGCCCAACCAGGTGCTGCCTAGCCAAGCCAAGCGCTGCCGGGCCCAGCCAGGCATTGCCCAGCCCAGGCAGGGCGTTGCCAGGCCTAGCCAGGTGCTGCCTGGGTTGGCCAAGGGCTGCCCGGCCAAGCCAAGCGCTGTCGGGCCTAGCCAGGCATTGCCCACCCCAGGTCGGGCGCTGCCAGGCACCCCATGCCGGGCCTGCTCAAAAAAAATATATATTTACATATACATATATATTATGTTTAAAATTCACAAGCCAAGATAAAGCCTAGCAGACCGGCCAAAGTGTTCATAAGTCCCGATAAGCAACCCTCATGAACAGGGGGTATCTAATAGAGTATTTGACTAGAATTATGAAACATGTAACGTGAAGGTTGAGTTCAAGGTGACGTGGATAGGGAATCTATTTTACCCAGTTCTTCTCTATCCCTAGGAGCCAGTCTCCTACTATGACACAGTCTGACTTCTCTATCTCCAGGAGCCAGTCTCCTACTATGACACACACTAGACATCGAAGCTAGAATATAGTAATGAGTCATGTCATTTGCTTTACTGTACTTCTAATAGATTTCAACGACCTCAGAAAGGTCATCTGCGAAAAGAAGGTCGAAGCATGGTGTAGTGAGAACATAACTGAACCCCTCAGCTGTAAGGATAATGTCCAAGTTTCTTTTCTAATTAATATAATTTGGAACAATAAGTTTATTATATTTGAGAATAGAAGCAAGAGGATTGAAGAAATTTGGCATAATAAATATGAAAAACATATATTTACATAAGAAATATGAATTAACATCATGCAATAATACCTTGACACCCCTTATCAGCATTAGTGTTAATTTTCAGTGAAATGTCATTTTTACATTTTGATAGAGTATTTGACTAGAATTGTGAAACGTGTAACGTGAAGTTTGAGTTCAAGGTGACGTGGATAGGGAGTCTATTTTACCCAGGACTTCTCTATCTCTAGGAGCCAGTCTCCTACTATGACACAGTCGGACTTCTCTATCTCCAGGAGCCAGTCTCCTACTATGACATAGTCTTACTTGATCGCTATAAATACAGAGACTGTCCATATACCAGGTACGCAATTAATACCCCTGAGTTCCTTTATAGCTTAAAAAGCCCTCTTGATTTCTGACTTGATCATCAGAGCGTAGTCGGCCGGCACCACGCCGGTGCCCTCTCGACTACCCTTCTCTTATCATTTTTTACAGGTTGGCATTTGACCAGTTTAGGGTGAATTTTTGCTTCATCACACTTCATTATATAAATATTTTTTAGTCACAAAATATCTCAATATAAAAAAACTAAATAGCTTCCCATTCAAACCAAATCACTATCAGCGATTCTCTCTTACCACCTTTATGAACTACTAATACGGACAAAGGACATGGGCGACACACGATAAGAACCCGATTATGCATCAACTTTCAGAAAAAATAAGACATACATGATAAGTAAAAGAAAATAATGTAATATATTATTAGACATACAACAATAAAAATTTCCACTCAGTTTATCCACAATATCATGAATGAAATTAATAATTTGAAGTTTATAGTTAGTTATTTTTATTTTTATTTCTCTTTCAAATACTTTACATTATTTTTCTAATTAACATATAATACATTTTAGAATTGCATTGGAATCCATTTTTCTAAGAAAAATAATTACAAAACTACCCCTTCATGTTCATGTCGTTGCCAACCAGGAAAGAAAATATTTATACTCCTCGGACATAAAAAAACTATAGACTATATTAGTTATATTACAAATATATTAAAACATATTTAATAAAATTTACAACATATATAATTTAAATTTTGGAATTTTTTAATCTTATTCTTATTAGAATTGTTTTCTTTTACTGTTCTTGCTAATGCCAGTTTCGAAGAGGATTCCAAAAAAATAATAATAATAAAATACAATACTGTACAAATGGTTAGATCGTAAACTATGAACATTAAGAGCATATCTTTACTGTCCCATCTCAAATAGCATGTCTTTATTCAAATAACATGTCTTTATTGTCCCATCTCAAATAGCTTGACCTAGTCTCAGTTGGGCACATCAAGTTGTTCATGAAGCATACTAAGTTCAGACTCAAGTTAGCAGGTTCTTCGGTTTGAGCTATGTTCAAACTTACATGGTTCATCAATTGTCATCATTGTATCAAGCAATCAAATTAAATTAGAAATAATGTTACTTTACTTTTCTTTTTTAAAATTTCTTCCTTGTTTCTTTTTCTTGTTTTCATAAATTAGAGCTTGAAAAATGAAACTCCCAAGACCAGACCAACTAGTTCGATAATTTTTCAATCAGTTGGGAAATTCTGGAAACTAAATTTTCCTTTAAAGCTTATGTTTTATAACTTTTAGACTCTGTTCAAAGTGATGTCTAAATTTGATCCGATTAATGGTTTAGATGTAATTATTGTTCAATTTTCATGATCGAGACTCAAATTGAAGACAAAATTACACTCAATCACACAAGTTTTGATACCAAAATTTGACTCTTAAACTAATTTCCTCAGAGTCACTTGTCCATGAACATGTTTTTTTTTTTTTTTTTCCAGAAGCTAAGATGCACTGCAACATGTTATTGCCAACCTTCACGTACAATCTATGCCCATCAACATTTTTTTACCACCTTCATGTACAATCTTGAAGGACTGCGTAGTTATAGCAATCACCTTTTCAATTCAATGCCAATCCAAACGCCACATAATTCAAAATTATTGGACAAAAACTTAAAACATTGAGGAAAAAATAAAAAAATTTATTTTCTTTAGATATGCAAAATGAAAATTTGTAAAGAATTTTAAGCAAAACTGAGTTAATTATTTGGATGCTATGACATTGCAGAGGGAGGGAGAGAGTGAGAGTCCATGAAGTATGGATACGGATATGAAACACGAGTACGACACGATACATGTACGACGATACGACAAATCTCAAAAAAATAGGATTAAGGTACGGGCATGATTCGGCAATATAAAGATAATAAATTATAGGATAAATATCACTGACACCACTTGAGGTTTGATGTATTGACACGCGACAATAACTTTGTGAATTTTCGTCACCAACATCCCCTATGGTTTGTGCCGTATATCACATACACCATCTCCTCCCAAAAGTACATCATGTTAGAACACTTTTTGACAGTGACATGATCATGTTACCTTTTGACTTCTAACCTAACCCATTTAAATATTAAATTTATCCATTTTATCTTGTCTAATGAACCAAAATACCCCTTTGAATATACTTACCTATATATACTATAATATATGTAATCTATATATAATTATTTATTTTCATAAACAATAATGTTAACATAAAATAAAAAGTAATTAAATTTCTCTTTCTTTTTCTCTATCTATTTATAAATATATGGTGTATATATATATATAATTATTTATTTTCATAAAGAATAATTTTAACATAAAATAAAAAAGGAATTAAATTTCTCTTTCTTTTTCTCTATTCATATATATATATATATACACTATAATATATATAACCTAATATATATAATTATTTATTTTCATAAATAATAATATTAACATAAAATAAAAAATTAGTTGTCAATGCATATTATCATGAAAGATATTGTGGTTATTTTTCTATTATGATACTTTTATATTAAAATATATTTAAATAATCAGAGGCAATCAAAACATTTCACATATTAAAAAAATAGAAAAGCAGGGGATTTTGGTGACAAAGATTTACAAAGTTGTAGCCACATGTCAATACATTAAACCTTAGGGGGTGTTAGTAATATTTATCCTAAATTATATTTTTATATATGCAAACAATGAGTTATTAACATTTATTTATAAAATATTATCATTACCAAACAAAAAAAGAGTTAAGAGTAATTCTATAATTAGCATAAATAATTTTTTTACTAAATTTTGATATGTATCTCAACACTTCTGTTTTAAATGAATTTTAAAATTTTCTTAACAATTATAATATGATATTATTGTTGGAAAAACTACATTTTCATGTTCAAAAATTATTAAAAATGTGTTTTGAAGTATTTGAGAAGTATCGGATATATGTTAGAAATAAAAAAGATATATTTTAAAATTATGAATACTTTTAGGAAGAATCGGACAAGTATCCGGAAGTGTCCAAAGAGTATCGGTATCGGATACGGACACGATACATGTACATTACTCTTGTAGAAGTATCTGTGTGAGAGTTGTTGAATTACACCGAATAAAGTTTGCGAGAACTTACACTGACACCCCTATTAGCATTTGTGTTACTTTTCCTATGAAATGTCATTTTTGCGCTTCATTATATAAATATTTTTTAGTCATGAAATGCCTCAATATAAAAAGACTAAATAACCTCCCATTCACCCCCAAATCACTCTCAAAGGCACTCTCTTACCACCTATGAGGTACTGATATGGATAGAGGACATGGTTGACACATGATATGAACATGGTGACACATCAACGTTTAGAAAAATAGGATATAGATACGATGAGAATACATAAAAAAATTATAATATATCATTATATATATAACAATTACAATTTCTTCTCAATTTATCCATATTATCATGAATGAAATTATTATTTTTGTTTGTTTTCTAATACTTTATATTATGTTTCTAATTAATCTTGATGCTGGAGAGTGTCCCTTGCCAAAGCCCAAATAACATAAAGTTAACTAATCTAAATAGCGTCCCATGTTGGACAAAAATGACATTTTCCAAGTGTTCAACACTAAATTGGCTCCGATTAGAATCAGTATGTGTGCGGGCGTGCAAGAGTTGTTCAATTGACTTAAAGAGTTGTAGTAATTGGTCAAACACAATCTCTTTTGAGTATTGTGTAGGATTAGGCGACTGTGTGGGAAGTAAGAATATCAAACTTCCCAAAAAGTTATTTCTTGATTCAATAAAAGGGACTTTAATATGCACAAAAGAATTGCGAGACTGAATCGTACATAGAAAGGAGAGAGGTAGAAAGAGGGATATAGCAAGGAGGGAGATAGAAATTGAGGAAGTTGTAGATAGATGGACTAATAATAAAAGATAGGGAGAAAGAAAGTATGAGAGAGAAGTAGACTTACAGCGAGACATAGAGCAATATTCTAGAGAATATTGTGAAAAAGAGATATTGCAGTAGATGCAACATTTGTAAAGTAGTTGTGAAGCCCTTAATACAGAGTTCTTTACATTTATTTATAGGAGTTACAAGCAACTAACTTCCTAAAACTAAGTTACACAACAAAAATGAAATAAATAAAATATAGAAAAAGAAATACACTAAAGATATCAATGCTCATCTATAATAAATACGTCTTCAAGCTCTCCATTACTTTAGCGTATTATCTCACGCTTGCATGGAGTCCAAATCCCACAAAAAGTCTTTTAATGTATACAGGGCCAGCCCCGAGATTCCAAATATTTTGAGAGGCCCTAGGCAGACTTTCAAATTGGGGCCTTTTATACATAAAGTTTTTCATGCATAAATTTTATAGGAGTGCAAAATTTTTAATTAAGCATCTCGTCTCACTAGAAATATATAAACAAGAACATATTGATTTGTTTAGTAAGAAGTGATGCATTAATTAAAAATTACTCCAAATACTAAGGTAACTTGTCCATTTAACAGATGAGAAAAGAAATAAAAAAATAAAATAAAATCACACTTTTACTATTTTATAAGGTTTGGGTCAGTATTTTTCTCATTGCTAGCTCCTAATAACTCATAAGCATTTATTATTCATGGCTGAATTAGTTTATTAGATTATAACTAATACCCTATATATGCGGCTATTAATGTACTGAAAATGAATCTATTAATATTATATATATATATATATATATATATATATATATATATATTGTAATACCCCGTAATTTTGAGGTTATTTAATTTAAAATTTTCATTTGTTTAAATTGTTTATTTTGGAGTGTTTTAAATGTTTTAGGTAAATATTGTCAATGTCTTTTCTTTTATGTTTAATGTAGATGATTTATGTGTTACTAAGTGGTTGGTTGCCTTTAATAAGTGTGCAATTTTTGTTTTGAATGTATATTTATATAAGTAAAAATATGTGGGTATTCTATTATTTTTAGGTTGGACAATATTATTGTATTTTCTTTTATTATTATTAATTCTTTTTTAGGTTGGGCTAGGTGGACTTTGGGTTGGATTATTGAGTTTGGGCTGGATTATTGCCATGCATGTTATATTATAATTGTTTAGGTGTTGGGCTAAATATATATATATATTTTTGTTTCTCTTTTATTTCTTTTAGTATTTTATTTGTAATTCTAAAGAAAAAAAGAAAAAAGAAATAAAAAGAAAGGGATTCTGTCGCTTTCACGCATAGAGAGGGAAAGAATAGTAGACTCAAGAAAGGAGGGAGAGAATGAGCGATTTCTTGTTCAGATCAAAAGGCAAGTTCATGCTCTACACTTTTCCTTTGTGCTTATAAACATAGATTAATATTTTTGTTGTTTGATAGTATATATATATATATATATATATATATATACATGTTTCTGTATGAATATATATAGTAGTGTGATTTTGATTGATTATAGAGGTAAAAATTGTGTGGGTAGCTATTGTGGAATTATATGTGTGTGTATATATATATATATATATATATATATATATATGCATGTTGGTTATATATATAAACTTGTATAATCGTATATGAACAGATGATTCGGTGTTTTTGATAGATTCTAATCCGATTAATGTGTTAGTCTTGCTCTTTTGAATAATCCTTGATCATTGGGGTGTGGTTGGTTGTGAAATTTGAGAGAATTTGGGGTTTTAGAGTAAGAACCCTAGAAATTTAGCAATTGGGGATTTTCAAATATAAAATGTTTTTAGTGGAGATTTTTATACCAAAATGAAATTGAAACAAAAAGCAGTTGATTTATATAATTTTTGGGTCGATTTGGGGTGATATGATGGCTGGAAAAAGCTCGAAAAGTGGGCAGAGAGCTGTGCAAGCACTGCTGGGCAGTTACAGGCTGTGCACAAAGGAGGTAGATGAGCAGTACACTGCACATCCCACACACACTGTCAACGCGTGGGGGTGCGTGGGCACTGTTCCGGTGGCCGTCCAGGACTAGAAAAAGGATGGTTCGGTCCCACTCGCTGAGCCCAACCTCTGGGCCCAGTTTTAGCCTAGTCCGGTAAATAAAAATATTTTTATATTTTTTAAAAAAAGTTTTAAAATATAGAAAAAATAGGAAAAATATTTTTTAAAATATCGACAAATGTCAAAAAAATTTTTAAAAATCAAATGGGTCTTTTTAGGGCAAAATATGCATGGAATCATAAGTTAGAGTTATGTTTAGTTATACTTGTTATATAGTTAGCTTTTATATGTTTGGATGTCTTGTATTTATTTTTCTTTGCAATCCTATAGGTACAGAAAATTGTTCGACTGATAATTGCCAAACAACCTAAATGCACGCACCCAAAAATAATGAACAGAATACTTTTAGAAAGAGAAAAGAGATATTGCCAGAGGTGGATTCGGGGATCCTTTTCATTGATAATTTCTTGGATATTTATACAAGTAGGAATTCAAATCCTTTCATGACTTGAATTTTCTTGTTGACAGCTAACTTTTCTCCTAAGGAATTTGGACTCCTTTTTGAGTTATAAGTCTGCTTTTGACTTAGGCCTTTTAGCCTTGGGGAGGGGTGACTAGGCCCTTGATAATTAACGACCCAGCCTGTCTGGGCTTTCTGCTGATACATGGGCTCAAGTCGATGTGGACCTGGTCTATTTTTTGTAGTAGTTTAGGCCATTGGACCGGGTGATAATTTAGCCCCTACACATTGCCCTCAATTATGTAAATCGTCATAATGGAGGGAATTCGATTGGGTTCTATTATGATTCCTTTGTTTGCGTCGAGGCTCGTCATTTAATGCTGGCTGCTAGCGACGACGTAGAGTACGTAAGTTTCTTTTTTCACGTTCCTCTTTTGCATTTTGTGATCATACTTGTTACTTTTCAGCCACAAATCTTTTGTGACTGCTTAACTTGTTTTTTCAGATTCATCTTCCTTGACTTTTTTAGTGTCGATTTGCCTCTTCAGATTAGCTTTCGTCTATTCGTTTTTATCTCTCTTTTCTTCTGAAAATGTCTTCTAGTGACAGCGACCGTACCTTTTCTGACAACTAAGAAATTGCCATGTCTAGTTCTTCTCAACCTATTGCGGGGACTGTCCTACCTACTAGGGATGTGGTCACATCTGATTAGGGTGTGTTCGCTGCTCCGGTGACAAAGCTGTTAGTTTACCTTGATAAGGTCTGAAAAGACTGCAAGATCCCTAGTGAGGTTACCATTGAAGGTTATCCTCTGAATTTTGATTACAGTACTTGGGAAGGAGTTAAGGACGAAGAAGTCCTTTTCTCGATTTCCCATCTAAAAGCTTTTAGATTCCATTTTCTTTCTCTTTTTAGTTTTATTTTGTGCAAACTGAAGCTTGCGCCGCTTTAGATAAACCCTAATTTTTTTAGAATCCTTTCTTGCATGCTCTCTTTGAACCATCTTCATAAGCTTGGTTTGAATATGAACAACCTTTTGTTCTGTTACTTTTTTCATAGGGTCAGATCAGAGACAATCGTTACCACCTGTTCCCTAGCAGTAGGGACAGGAGGTTGTTCTATGGCCTTCCCACTTCTGATAAGTTGTGGAAAGATGAATTAGTTCTCGTAAAGGAGCGTTGGAATGTTAGAGTGGCTTAAAACTTCCCTATTCATAGTGCTTTCAGCCAAGCTATGATTCCTTAATTTTCTCTTTCTAGCAAGTCTTCAATGTTTCTTCTTCTTTTTGCTAAGAGTTTATACATTTTGTAATCCTGCTATGTTCTTCTTTGTTATATAAACGAACAAATTACTTATCTGCAGGTTAAGGTGTGGAGCCTTCGTCCTTTTGCAAACAAATACATGTCTCGCGGGCAACTTTGAGTTAATGCTGGTGTTGCACACATTGATTCTTGCCACCTATATCTAGCAGAAATGGACCTTTCGAAGCCCAAGACTAGGAGGGGTTCTTCTAGTTCTGCCAAGGCAAAAGCTATTGAGGGGCATAAAAGCAAAGTTGTTATTCCTTCTTCTCCTCAGAAGAGGGTGTCTTCTGGTGTTGCTCTAGCTCGTAAGTGCTAGAAACTGATGGTGAGCACCATGAAGGGCAAAGGTTCCTTTGCCCTAGTCTTGCCTGGTGCTGCCAGTGATATGACGGATGAGCAATTCGTTGGCTCTTCTGACCCATGGATCCCGGACTTGAAGAAGTTTGATGAATCTTCTCTAACAATAGAGGACTATGTTGCCCTTAATCATGAAGTGATGGGGGCTCTTGCCCATGGGATTTGGCCTCCTAGGGATGAGCTCAAGAGCTAACAGGGATGAACTTCTTGCCAATGCACCTCTTCATGCTATGGAGGTTTGTTTCATCCAATCCTCCATTCATTCATTTTTTCTGATGTTTTTGTTTTTAATACGAACTATTTTTTGCTGTACAGAGTGTATATATGACCCTCTCCCTCTGCAAAGCTTTGGAGGTTGAGCGTCTGAATAGACGAAAGGCTGAAAGCCTTGAGGGGAAGGTGAAATCCCTGAACAAGTCCCTTGCTGAGAAGCAGAAGTCGTTTGGATATTTTAAACGGAGGGTATTAGAGGCTGAGGAGAAGGCTGCTGGGCTTGAGGCCATGCTTCAAGTTTGCAAGGCTGGGGGCCTTGAGATATTTTAGAGGTTCTTGTAGATCCCAGCCTTAAAGCTTGGTAATGGATTCCGCTATGACTTTTGATGTGGTTGGAACTTGAATTATATTGTAAGCTTATTTTTGCCCCTTTTATCAAAATATAATTTAACCACTCGCAAGAGCATGAATCTTTGTAGATACGGTTCTATATAGAGGGTATCGATCCTACGAGGATTAGTCGTAATTGTCTTAAAAAAAGATTACTTCCACTTTAATCCTAAAAACAAGGTTTTGAATTTTTATTTATAAAACTATTGCATGAATGTAATAACAACAAATTTAAAGAGTAAAAGTTGGGAGAGAGAACTAGGGGTGGTTTCCACCACTAGCCATTCACATGTTCATAAGTGCAGCAAGCTTGGGATTCATAAATTAAATGCCTAACAATGTCATTAGGCTTGTGACCTCAATGACATATCAAAAGATTAATGTGTGTGCCAACCTATCATAATCCATCTTCAACAAGCATAGCTCTTCAACCTAACTAACTACCTAATTACCCTACTCTCTAAGTGAACCTACATGCATCCAAACTACCTTATCTTGGCATGGTTTATACAAGCAAGCACTACACATTCATTTAAAGTACCATTACCTAGCCATCATTTGCATTTCTTGTGGAATATGCAAATGTTGTGCATTCATATGACAAAATCTACTCTAAGACAAGAATAAACTCCACATCAAATGAATATATATAAGAAATGTATAAGTGTACATTGTCACTAGACTAGATAATCAACATTTAATTACAAATCCCAAAATGCTACAAAAATGAACAAGTTTACATGGTTAGGGGTTTCACCAACACCCTAGTAGAGAAGTTAGTTGCCCATGGCTGCCTTGCACTCTTCCATTGATGAAGAAAATGGAGCTTCAAGGTCTGGTTCAGCTCCTTCTTCTCCTCTCCCGAATGTCTCTCTCTGTGTAATCTGATGTGTATGAGAGATATGTGAGAATGGCCTCTTTTTGTGCTTTATGGCTTCCTTTTCAACCTTGGGGCCCACCATAAATATATATATATATCAATATATATACCAACTATATCAAGAAGGTCCCCAAGGGTCTTGTTCAAGTCAGACAATCCCTTTAAGTCGTGCAAAAAGGGGGATTTTGTTGCAAGTGGGAGAGCAGGTGAGCAAGTGGGCAAGTGGCTTTGCAAAATCTCGATCAATCAAGATTGGATCTCGATTGATCGAGATTTCGATCAATCGAAGTAAGATCTCGATCAATCGAGATCTTGATTGATCGAGATCAACATCTCGATTGATCGAGATGCCTTGGTTGTAATTCTGACTTTTCTCTTCAGCTGCAAATAGCCTCAAACTTTTTTCCTTCTACTACAAGACTTGCAATACATCAAAAAATACTGTAAACATATTTCGATAAATGTAAAAACAGGGCTAACATATGCAATAAAGAGGGTTCAAATGCATAGACTTGAACACTTATCACACCCCCAAACCTACATATTGCTAGTCCCTTAGCAATGCAATATTACAAAAATAAAATTAACTATCTTATACAAAAATTTAATCATGCTTAGTCATCAATTAGATAAAGAGCGATCATCCGTTCATTTCACATTTGGCAAATGCAACAAGTATTACAGAACTATGCGGTCATTAGCAAAAATGGACTTTCACAAGTTATAAATAAACGACGGTCCCCACATAATGGCCAGTTTGAACAAACATACCGATTTTGACCCCAAAATCCTCTTTGAACAGTTAACATGCATTCTAATGCGTGGCTTTGTCATATTTGGAGAAGAATAAGAACAAATCTATTTTTAAAAGAAAAACTCCTTGAAATGGCTCGACACTGTTGTTCATTATCACAAAACATTCATGATTACTCATGTGCGGATGACCGTGCAATGCTTAACTCTTTTTGCTTTCTTGCAAGCCCATGTAGCGGCATTGGGCCAATGACTCCCAAACCAATTGGTTTTAGGGCATTAGGTGAAGAAACACCCCTCGGACTTAATAACTGAGCTTACAAGGCGATGAGCTTAAGCAAGCCACCCGCTTATTATTGCTCAACCTTGCACACTTAAACGCGAATACTCCCTGCTTTGAGGCATAGAAATCCGGTTTATTGAGTGAGAAAGCTTATTGCATTTATTTTATAATATATATATTTTTTTAACAACCGGAAGAACTTATTCTTTAAGTTGTTCAGATAAAAATAGAAATTTACAAAATTCTCCATCAGACTTGTACCCCACAATTTAAAATGCATGTGTGCGAATTTGTGCGGTTAAGGACAAATTTAGGGCAAGAACTATACGTGCTCATATTTGGACAAAAATGTAGACCGTTCTAGCCTATTATATAGCTTGCAAAAGTGCGGGTATTTACAATGTTAAAGTTCTTAACTACCTGCTGCATTTACCTCGGATATTTATTCGAATGATCTTCCTTTAAAAAGCAAGACATCATAGCAAGCATGCAAAAATATCAAGAAAAGAAACCTGCTCTACAATGACAATTAATACAAAGACTGAACATTGCATGCATATGCAAGTGGTATAGCATACCGCACCCCCAAACTTAGACGCAACATTGTCCTCAATGTTTGGACAAGAAGAACAAGGAAAGAATTTACCGGGATTACAGAATGAGACAAAAATGGCATTCCAATACCGGCGGTCATGCTGGAAGTGAGAAAAACCTGCACGGAACACCAACTAGATACCACGAGCATTAAATGGAACAAAAAGTAGATAAAAAAGAACATAATCAAAGAATTATGGACAAGCAGATAATGCCAGGATCACTACATATCTAAGGCTCTGAACTGGTGTTTCCCAATTGACTAAGAGGTCTATGCGATAAGATATTGACTATCCAGGCACGCTAACATATAGCATGCAAAGGGGCTGCCTTTCTTTATTAACGCCATACTGCATTGAAGCAATCTTAACAGTATTGGGAATTAAAATCAGGCGGTAATAAACGGAAATCATCAACTGAATCGCTTATAACAATTAGGTAAGTGGTACTACATACATAGTCAAAGTAGAGAGAGAGCATTGATATTGGCAGAAAGTAAAAATAAAGACAGAAAACATAACACATGGTATAAAAGAAAGGAGAACTGTATTCCATATATGTGAACATAAGTTGCAGTACAAAGGGTACATGGATGTGGAATACACAAAAACTAAGATGGCCAACATGGCCTATCAAAAAGTAAAGAAAGAAAAATAACAGGAAGTAAAACAGAATGTGCAAATAGATAGATCTTCTCGAGGGCGGGTGGTGGTGGTGGTGGCTCGGTGGGAGTAGAGGTGGAGGTGGAAGCTCGTCCTGCAAACAGGAACTGCAGGTCCTGCCGGAAGGCCCGGAACTCGTCTAAAATCACCCTCTGACCCTGTGCCAGAGATGAAATGTCTGATCTAATGCCCTCCAGCTGACTTTGCGTCACCTAGACGTGCTCCTCAAAACCCTGTTGGAGCCGCTCAACGTCAACTGCCAGACAGGAATAGCCAGTCGCTAGGATGTCATGCCTCTCTGCAGCAATATCCATCTCATCTCATCCTCCTCCTTTAGCCTAAGAATTAAACCAGATTTAATCTTCCAATGGCGACAATTAAACCGTAGTCCCCGGCAACGGCGCCAAAATTTTGATGTGGTTGGAACTTGAATTATATTGTAAGCTTATTTTTGCTCCTTTTATCAAAATATAATTTAACCACTGGCAAGAGCACGAATCTTTCTAGATACGATTCTATATAGAGGGTATCGATCCCCAAGGGTCTTGTTCAAGTCAGATAATCCCTTTAAGTCATGCAAAAAGGGGGATTTTGTTGCAAGTGGGAGAGCAGGTGAGCAAGTGGGCAAGTGGCTCTGCAGAATCTCGATCGATCGAGATTGGATCTCGATTGATCGAGATTTTGATCAATTGAAGTATGATCTCGATCAATCGAGATCTTGATTGATTGAGATTAACATCTTGATTGATCGAGATGCCTTGGCTGCAAATCTAACTTTTCTCTTCAGCTGCAAAAAGCCTCAATTTTTTCTCCTTTTACTACAAGACCTACAATTCATCAAAAATACAAAAATACCGTAAACATATCTCGGTAAACGTAGAAACGGGACTAACATATGCAATAAAGAGGGTTCAAATGAATAGAATTTAACACTTATCAATGGGTCAGCGGTTGCAAACCGTATATCAAGCATTCAAAACAAAAATAATGCAACATCTCACCCATACATGCACTCCTAGCCCCGAAACCTGCAAAATCCCATTATGAACATAGCGAATGCACCATTCCACCCAACATTACCGGTCTATGCTTATTACATCGAGAAACTAACAAAAATAGCGGGAAAGTAAGCAAAATATAGCCATGCATCACTTACCTCAAGGTGAAGATGATGATCGGCACAAAAGATGAAGACCTAACTCGCAGCAGCGAAGAGATGAGCGTGCGCGTGCTCGCGGAGATCTCGGACTACGGCGAACGGCGCTGGATGGTTGGGAATGGTAGATCAGGTGTGGGACGGTGCTTGGGGAAGCTTTGGCTCGCTCAGAGAAGAGAAGGAAGTCGGATGGTCTTGGAAAGAATTGTGAAAATGAGAGGGAGCCTAAAGGTTTAAATAAATAATCGGCTTACGTGCAGGCATCGCGTCAATCTCGATTGATCGAGATGCACATCTCGATCAATTGAGATTTCGATCAATCGAAATCCTACTTCGATCAATCGAGATCAACTTCGATCAATCGAGATTTCACTTCGATCAATCGAGATTTTGATTCGATCAATCGAGATTTTGATTGATCGAGGACCTATCGAGGTGCTATCGAAGAATACTACCTCTCGGGACTTTGCACTTAGCAACTCTCTGCATTATTTTGATTAATCGAAACCAAAATCTCGATCAATCGAAATCTCAATTGATCGAGATCTATGCTTCGATCAATCAAGATGCTCAAAAACAGCCAGCTTGAGTTATACTTCATGGACTTGGACTTATGGGACTTAGATCCTAAATTGCTTAGATATAAAATTTACCTTGGATTAAAGGGACATCATAGAAGCATGATAGCTACCATGGCCTCGCCACCTTACACGTCTATGGCATGACGTCCGAATCGGCTCACGAGTCAAAATATACGGGATCCGTCAAAGTGACGACATCCACGTATTCCGTGGTAACTTGGTCATCCACGCACAATTTTAAAAATTGCCTGTTTACTTTGAACAACGATCCGTCTTTCAAGTCCTTTAATTCCACCGCTCCGTGGGGAGCAACGGAATTAACCAAAAATGGACCATCCCAACTGGAGCAAAGTTTTCTGGGAAACAAATGGAGGCGTGAATTGTACAACCATACTTTTTGGCCCGGGAAAAATGTTTTGACTCGAATATTGCGATCATGAAAGGCTTTTGCCTTTGCCTTATAGATTTTAGCGTTTTCAAATGCATCATGTCGTAATTTTTCCAATTCATTTAATTGACGCTTTCGATTAGATCCGACCATTTGCATGTTAAAATTGAATGTTTTGGTGACCCACATAGCTTTGTGCTCCAATTCAACCGAAAGATGGCACGCTTTACCATAAACCAACCGGTAAGGTGACATTCCAATGGGAGTCTTATAAGCAGTTTGGTAAGCCCATAATGCATCATTTAGTCGCAATGACCACTCTTTCCGGTTAGGCTGAATGGTTTTCTCAAGAATATTCTTAATCTCCTTATTGGATACCTCTACTTGGCCACTAGTTTGAGGATGGTATGGGGTGGCTACTTTGTGTGTGACAGAGTATTTGGTAAGCAAGGTTCGAAGGAACCGATTACAGAAATGTTTACCTCCGTCACTGATGAGGGCCCGAGGCGTACCAAACCGGCTAAAGATATTAGCTTGAATGAACTTAACCACGACTGCATGGTCATTGGTTTTGGTAGCAACGACCTCTATCCATTTAGATACGTAGTCCACCGCCACAAGTATGTACTCATGACCAGTAGAGGGTGGAAAAGGTCCCATGAAGTCAATGCCCCATACATCAAATATCTCAATAATAAGAATAAGGTTAAGAGGCATCATGTCCTTCCGAGACATCGTGCCAAGGCGCTGACATCGCTCACAAGAGCGGCAGAATGAATATGCATCCCGATGAAGTGTTGGCCAAAAAAACCCGCATTGAAGAATTTTGGCTGCGATTTTCTTAGCACTAAAGTGTCCCCCACAAGCGAGTGTATGACAAAATTTGAGAATACTTTGGAATTCATTGTTGGGTACACACTTTCAGATTATTTGATCGGGGCAATATTTGAACAGTTGAGGATCATCCCAATAATATGATCGTGATTAGGCGAAAAAATGATCCTTCTCTTGCTTGGTCCAAGAAGACGGTATTTTACCGGTGGCCAAGTAATTGACAATATTTGCATACCAAGGGATACTCTCTTGAGAAATGACAAAGAGTTGTTCATCCGGGAAGGATTCACAAACTGGAATGGAGTCATGGAGGGATTCAACAAGAATTCTAGATAGGTGGTCAGCTACCACATTTTCGATTCCCTTTTTGTCTCTAATCTCAAAATTGAACTCTTGCAACAAGAGTATCTATCGGATCAACCTAGGTTTGGTGTCCTTTCTGGCCAAAAGATGCCAGAGGGCAGCATGGTCCGAATAGACAATGACCTTAGAACCTATTAAATAAGATCGAAATTTGTCCAAGGCAAATACTACCGCAAGTAACTCCTTTTCTGTTGTGGTATAATTGATTTGAGCCTCGGAAAGGGTTTTACTTGCGTAGTAGATGACATGTGGCAATTTGTCTACTCGTTGCCCTAAAATCGCACCCATGGTGTAATCGGATGCATCACACATGATCTCAAATGGGAGAGCCCAATTTGGAGGCATTAGAATTGGAGCAGTTGTAAGCATGGTGCGGAGTTTTTCAAAAGCGTTAAGGCACGCTTCATCAAAGGTAAAGCAAGACTCTTTTTAAAGAAGGTGACACAAAGGCCGGGAGATCTTGCTAAAGTCTTTGATGAAACAGCGATAAAAGCCCGTATGCCCACGGAATGAACGAATCTCTCTCACCGTTAATGGTGGAGGAAGTTTGGAAATGAGTTCAACCTTGACTTTGTCAACCTCGATTCCTCTCTTAGACACAATGTGCCCTAGGACAATACCCTCTTGAACCATAAAATGACTTTTTTCCCAACTAAGAATTAGGTTGGTCTCTTGACATCGTTTGAAAACATGGGATAGATTTTTGAGACATGATTCAAATGAAGGCCCAAACATGGAAAAATCATCCATGAAAACTTCCAAGAATTTTTCCACCATGTCCGAAAAGATAGACATCATACACCGTTGAAAAGTCACCGGTGCGTTGCACAACCCAAAGGGCATGCGTCTATAAGCAAATGTGCCGAAAGGACATGTAAAAGTGCTTTTCTCTTGATCCCTCAGGTCTATAGTAACCTGATTATAGTCGGAATATCCATCTAAGAAACAATAAAAACTTTGACTGGCTAGTCTCTCTAAGATTTGATCAATAAAGGGAAGAGGGAAGTGATCTTTTCGAGTGGCTAAATTTAATTTTCGATAATCTATGCACGCTCTCCATCCCGTGGTGGTGCGTTGGGGAACTAATTCACCCTTATCATTTGGTTGCACCGTAATACCGGACTTCTTTGGAACCACTTGAGTGGGACTAACCCACTTACTATCTAAGATGGGGTAAATGATTCCCGCATCTAGCAACTTCACCACCTCCTTCATTACAACGTCCTTCATATTTGGATTTAATCGACGTTGCACCTCTCTTGAGGTTTTTGCATCCTCTTCTAAGTGTATGCGGTGCATACAAATAGAAGGATCTATTCCCTTAAGATCTGCCACACTCCATCCTATTGCTTCCTTGTGCTCTTTTATCACTTTTAGGAGTTCCTCTCTTGATCATTGGTGAGATTGGAAGCAATAATGACTGGAAGGGTCTCATTAGCACCCAAGAAAACATACTTGAGTGTAGCCGGTAGAGGCTTGAGCTCAAGTTGTGGTGGGGAAATTAGAGAAGGAGTTTGGGAAGTTTTGGACAAAGGAGGCAAGGGTTCTCTCGGAACTCTCCATTTAGGCAAATCCATGACAGTAGTGACATCGAGCATTGAATTGACTTCACAAATGGATCGCTCAATGTCAAAATCGTCACAGTTGAAATGATTTAGGCATGCCTCTAAAGGATCTTTAGAAAGAATAGAAGGAAGTGCTTCTTGAACAAGGTCTTCTACTACATCAACACAAAAGCACTCACTTTCGTCGTCGGATGTGTGGTGAGAAGCATTAAAGATGTTCAAACAGACTTTCATATTCCCAAAAGAGATGTCCATCACTCCTGTACGGCAATTAACGCAAGCGTTTGCCGTGGCCAATAATGGACGACCTAGAATGATAGGAATATATCAATTTGGATTTTGAACCGGTTCCGTGTCAAGGACTATGAAGTCCACCAAAAAGTAGAATTTGTTCACTTGAATGATTACATCCTCAATGATGTCACGTGGTTGCTTCACCGAGCGATCGGCAAGTTGCAACACAACTGTGGTAGGCTTAAGTTCCCCCAAACCTAATTGTTGGTAAACTGAGAATGGAAGCAAATTGACACTAGCCCCTAAATCAAGAAGTGCCTTTTCAAAAGATTAATTTCCGATGGTGCAAGAAATGGTCGGAGCACCCGGATCTTTGAATTTATGAGGGGCTTGGTGTTGGAAAATGGAGCTTATGTGCTCAGTTAGGAGGACTTTCTTAGGAGCATTATTCCTAGATTTGCGCTTTTGAGTGCACAAGTCCTTCAAGAATTTAGCATAGGAGGGAATTTGCCGGATAGTATCAAGGAGAGGGAGATTGATCTTTACTTGTTCGAAGATATCCATCATGTCTTGAATTTTCTCTCCTTGCTTCCCAAAATGAGAAGGTTCCTTCAATCTTTGAGGAAAAGGAACCGGAGGTTCAAAAGAGGTGTCAAGATTTGGACTTGATGATGACACAACTTCACTTGCCTTTCCTTTTGGATTTTGTGGGTTTTTGGTCACACTTGGATTTAAAGGAAAAACATTTGGATTTGATTGGGAATCTTTTAGATTTTTGGATTGCTCATTGAATTCCTTTTTTTCTTTTTCTTCCCCAACTTTAGAATTTTTGATTCTACCACTCCTTAAGGTGGTGATTGATTGAACTTGCTCCAAAGGAGCATTACAAGATGAAGATGATGGATCCTCAATCACATGAACACCCTTAGGATTCGCCACCGGTTGACTCGGCAACTTACATTCCTCCCTTCTATTCAAGGCATTAGCTAGTTGCCCGATTTGAGCTTCTAACCTAGCCATAGATTGAGCATTAGCTTCAACCTTAGAGATTGATTGAGAGTGAGTTTGCAATAAGCGGGTATTAGCCTCAAGATTGCTTATCACTCTTTCTTCAAAGCCTTGGCTTCTCGGAGGAGGTGGTGGTTGTTGGTAATTGGACCTTTGATGGTAAGGTTGAGGATTTAGCCTATATTGAGGCTGTTGAGATTGAAAAGTAAAGGAATTTTGCCCTTAAAAAGAGGGACTTGATTCTTGAGGTTTCCATGAAAAAGCCAGATGATTTTTGTAACCAGGATTGTACGTATTTGAATATGGATCATTCAGCTGTTTAGAGTACAAGACATTCGCTTGCTCTTGAGCATAATCGGGAGATTGCCCAACAATAGGACAATCTCGCACAAAATGTGAAGTGCTATAGCAAAACGAACACACTTCCTGATTTTGAACAAGTTGGCTTGGAGTAGGCAGCCCATTTTTCATGATTAGGTCCATTTTTCGGGATAAGGCTTCTACTTGCATGGCAACCTCATCTACCCGTGAAATTTCATGCACTCCTCTACAAGGTTGGGTGGCCTTCCTTTTTCTAGTGGAGGAGCGTTGAGCTGAATTATTGCTTAGGGTTTGAAAAAGTTTCCATGCCTCATCGGGGTTTTTCAAAAGGTATCCACCTCCACAAGCGAAATCTATCATTTGCCTATGTTGCTCACTCACCCCATCATAAAAACTTTGCACTTGCTGCCATTTTGGGACAGCATGATGCAAACAAGATTTAAGAAGATCTTTGAATCTCTCCCACATCTCATAAAATTGTTCTTGATCAGTTTGAGTGAATCTGGTGATTGCTCTCCGAATATCACTTGTCTTTCCCATTGGTAAGTATTTTTTTAAGAACTCTATTTGCATCTCCGCCCAAGAATGGATTGAGTTAGGTTCTAAGGAATTGAACAAACTTCTAGCTTTATCTTTTAAGGAGAATGGAAACATACGCAGCTTTAGATCATCCTCCGTAAAGTGTGGTACACGAATAGTGGAACACACAGAAAGGAAGTAATCTAAATGCCGGTATGGATCCTCATTAGGGAGACCATGGAAGCTATTAAGAAGATTGATGGTGGAGGACTTTATTTCGAATTGATTTGCCGCTACATCCGAAAATTGAATACATGAAGGTACTTCAAATGTAGTCAGAAGATAAATGTCTATAAGCAACTCTCCTTGAGAAGGAGGAGGTGGAGGTTGTTGTTCATGATTGAAAGGAGGTAGACCGGGAGGTTGTCTCTCATTTGGGTCCATGTTTTCAGTCCTAGGCAATATAGGGTCCCTAGAGGTTCCTCTACGTTGTCTAAGTGTTCTTTCAAGTTCAAAATTACACGGAAGCAACGGAAGTGACAAGGACCGTCTACCTAGCATGCATTAATAGTAGAACAACACCTCAATACGCAAAATAAACAATAATATATACAAAAAAAATGAATGAACTCAAACCCATAATTTTAGACTTTATACTCACAAAGGGTTCCAAATTTAATCCTTTTAGATGCCCGCTATGTGGTATACCTAAAATCAAGAAATTTGAGAAATAAGAACAAGATATATACAAGAAAGAATGAAAGAATTTCTACCCTAAGAATTAAACCAGATTTAATCTTCCAATGGTGACAATTAAACCGTAGTCCCCGGCAATGGCGCCAAAATTTTGATGTGGTTGGAACTTGAATTATATTGTAAGCTTACTTTTGCTCCTTTTATCAAAATATAATTTAAGCACTTGCAAGAGCACGAATCTTTGTAGTTACGGTTCTATATAGAGGGTATCGATCCCAGGAGGACTAGTCGTAATTGTCTTAAAGAACGATTACTTCCACTTTAATCCTAAAAACAAGGTTTTAAATTTTTGTTTATAAAACTATTGCATGAATGTAATAACAATAAATTTAAAGAGTAAAAGTTGGGAGAGAGAACTAGGGGTGGTTTCTACCACTAGCCATTCACATGTTCATAAGTGCAGCAAGCTTGGGATTCATAAATTAAATGCCTAACAATGTCATTAGGCTTGTGACCTCAATGACATATCAAAATATTAATGTGTGTGCCAACATATCATAATCCATCTTCAACAAGCATAGCTCTTCAACCTAACTAACTACCTAATTACCCTACTCTCTAAGTGAACCTACATGCATCCAAACTACCTTATCTTGGCATGGTTTATACAAGCAAGCACTACACATTCATTTAAGTACCATTACCTAGCCATCATTTGCATTTCTTGTGGAATATGCAAATGTTGTGCATTCATATGACAAAATCTACTCTAAGACAAGAATAAACTCCACATCAAATGAATATATATAAGAAATGTATAAATGTACATTGTTACTAGACTAGATAATCAACATTTAATTACAAATCCCAAAATGCTACAAAAATGAACAAGTTTACATGGTTAGGGGTTTCACCAACACCCTAGTAGAGAAGTTAGTTGCTCATGGCTGCCTTGCACTCTTCCATTGATGAAGAAATTGGAGCTTCAAGGTCTGGTTTAGCTCCTTCTTCTCCTCTCCCGAATGTCTCTCTCTGTGTAATCTGATGTGTATGAGAGATATGTGAGAATGGCCTCTTTTTGTGCTTTATGGCTTCCTTTTCAACCTTGGGGCCCACTATAAATATATATATATATATATATATCAATATATATACCAACTATATCAAGAAAGTCCCCAAGGGTCTTGTTCAAGTCAGATAATCCCTCTAAGTCGTACAAAAAGGGGGATTTTGTTGCAAGTGGGAGAGTAGGTGAGCAAGTGGACAAGTGGCTTTGCAGAATCTCAATCAATCGAGATTGGATCTCGATTGATCGAGATTTCAATCAATCGAAGTAAGATCTCGATCAATCGAGATCTCGATTGATCGAGATCAACATCTCGACTAATCGAGATGTCTTGGCTGCAATTCTGACTTTTCTCTTCAGCTGCAAATAGCCTCAAACTTTTCTCCTTTTTCTACAAGACCTGTAATACATCAAAAATACAAAAATATCGTAAACATATCTCGGTAAACGTAGAAACGGGACTAACATATGCAATAAAGAGGGTTCAAATGCATAGAATTGAACACTTATCAGCTTTGAACAAGGAGAAAATCCTAAAGCTGAACGGAATTATGCTGATTCGGATGAGTTTGATGTTGAATAAGCTATCGACTTATTTGGGGACTACAGCATTCCCCCAGTTGGTGAGGCTGAATGTTTATGTTCACATATTATTTGAAGAGCTCCAGCTCTGCTTCTCATTTAGCCGTCACTCCTCCAGCCTCTCCCTCTACCTTTATGGCTGCTGTCCCTGATGCCTCCATCTCTGCTGAACAACCTCTTGTGGAAGTGGTGCCCCCACCTAAGTAGAGGTACTTTGATTGTGGACTTCTTTGGCTGGGAGGATGGGGCAGCTCTTCAAGATTGATTTTATTTTCTCTTTTGTAATGAACATTTATTTTTTTATGAATAATACAACTTTTCTTTTTGCTGCAAATCTTGAGATGTTGATTGACGTATTTGACAAATGCTTGTGTTGACAACTGTTTTAGCTAGATGAGTATGATTTTCTTCATTGAATTGGACCATCAGTCACATTGACCTTGGCATTGATAAATGATAGGTCATTTAAGACCTTATATGAATTTGGGCCAAGTGCCTCTTTTTATTTTAAGCGATCAATTATTCAGACCTTAGCCTTGATAAGCGATCAGTCGTTTAAGACTTTAGCTTTGATAAGTGATTGGTCATTTAAGACTTTAGCTTTGATAAATGATTGGTCATTTAAGACCTTAGCTTGATAAGCGATCGGTCGTTTAAAACCTTAGCTTGATTAGCAATCGGTCATTTAAGACCTTAGCTTGATCTGGGTTAATGGGTCTGTTTAAGAGATCGGTTGTTTAAACCTTAGCTTGGATAAGTGATCGATCATTTAAGACCTTAGCTTGGATAAGCGATCGGTCGTTTAAGACCTTAGCTTGGTTTGGGCCAATGAGCCTATTTAGGTGATCGATCGTTTAAGACCTTAGCTTGATTTGGGCCAATGGGCCTGTTTAAGCGATTGGTTGTTTAAGACCTTAGCTTGGATAAGCGATTAGTCATTTAAAACCTTAGCTTGATAAACAATCGGTCGTTTAAGACCTTAGCTTGATTAGCGATCTTTCGTTTAAGACCGTAGTTTGGTTTGGGCCAATGAGCCTATTTAAGTGATCAGTCATTTAAGACTTTAGCTTGGATAAGCGATCAGTCATTTAAGACCTTAGCTTGGATAAGCGATCGGTCGTTTAAGACCTTAGGTTGACTTGGGAAGTTGGTCACTGTCGTTGGCATAAAAGTAGGCGTGGACATATAACGACGCATCTTAACTCTTTTGCATCATTCCATGCCCACACCATGCCCCTAAGGGTTTTGTTTCCTTTTTAGTACAGTAGATGACAAGGACTTCTATCCGATGTGGGATTTTGTATGCACATATTTTCATAATGACCAACTAAAGAAAAGAGCTCTTATTAGATTTGAGGCCAATCATAAGAAAAGTGAATCCATTCTTGGAAAGGTAGTGGGGCCAAATTGCCCGGATTTAAATTCTAAATTTTCTTTATATGATAAATTTCCCTTTATTCCTCAAAGAAAACTGGGAAACATATTTTGCAAAATATGCCATGGTGGCCTTAAAGGCTAAAAGGCTTTCAAAATAACGACAAAAAAAAAAGGGCAAGGCATTATCGCTATGTATTTCAAGCTTACACACCATGCCTTGCCATGACTGTAGGACTTCCATTCTATACTTTATTTAGCATGAAGTATGAAGTCTTTTGTTCGATGTGGGACCATGTCCTATTTCTTTTTGACAGTGATGTACATTCTTTAATTTTTTTTTGAAAAGATGTATTCTTTATTGATTCCTTCCTTATCTCTTTGAGAATCAGAGGATAGTCTGTCAAAAATGAAAAACATAACTAAAATATGCTGGAATTTATACATAGTACCATTTTAAATGGGTTGCATTCCAGGGTTTGCGAATCACTTCTGCATCGCTAACTCTATAAAGCCTGTATGCGCCCTTCCCGATCACCTCAGTGACTTCGTACAGGCCCTCCCATATTTCTGTGAATTTTCTGGCATTTCGTTCCTTTATGTTGTTGGTGACTCTTTGTAGCACCCAGTCCCAAAGGCTGAATGCTCGATGTTTCACCTTTTTGTCATAGTTGTTCTTGACCATCTTTTGGTAGGAAACGAGTCTTATTTGGGCTGCCTCTCTTTTCTCTTCTAGGAAGTCCAAGTTTCTTTCTAGCAAATGATCATTCTACCCCCTTTTTAGTACCTCCATTCGGATGGTCAGAGTTGACAGTTCGGTTGGTATTATTGCAGCTAAACCATATACTAGGTAGAACAGACTCTCGCCAGTTGGACGCATCGGAGTCATTCGGTATGCCTAGAGGACTTTGGGTAGCTCTTTCAACCACCTGCCTTTACATTTCTCTAGCTTCTTCAGGGCGCATTCAAAGATGGTCCAATTAGGTATTTCTGCCTAGCTATTGCCCTGTGGGTAGGATCTAGCAAAGAACTGTTGGTTAATCCCATACTTACTAAGGAACTTATCTAACGGCTGGTTGTCAAAGTTTGATCGGTGTTGAATGTTATGCATTCTAACCTCTTAACTTGCATATATTATTCTCTTGGTGATAGATTATTTTGTGATTTTACTTCGTTTTAGTGTTTTTTGTATTTTTAGGGCCTTAATGACTATTTCAGTTAAAACCATGATTTTAGGCTTTTTAAAGATGACATGCAAGAGGGTTAGATGAAGCCTACATCAAATGGATTCATTTAACTCTTTATTTCAACTGAAATCAGCCCAAGGAAGAGATCCAAGAGAATTATTGCTGCTTAAGAAGGTTACGGGCCTAAAGCCCAATTCTGCGCTTAATACAATTTTAATCTCATTTTGGGAAATGGACTAAAAGTGTTATTTTCGAGTCTCAAATCAACTTAATTTTGGCTTAAATTAAATGAAATTTGATTCTGGACACATTTGTATTTCACGAAAATTCCGTGAATTAGACTTCTAGTGGGTCAAAAGTTGCGCCGAACGTCAACAGAAAAACCCACCTATTTAGTGCTGCGGGAAAACCTAATTAATTCCTAATTGGATTAGGACTTTGTTGTATTCTCTTAAGGCATAAAGTGACGAATTGAAGGCTGTTGGGGGAGAGTCTTAGAGAGCTTTTGGACAAAATTGAAGACATACTTTGTAGAGCTTTGGAGTGGAGAACCATTGGAGAACGAAGTCTTGCGCATAATTCATGAAGAAGATGCTTTCTTCCTCAACTGTTGAAGCTTCTTCTTCTACCATGAGTGGCTAGTTCATTGATTCATGTGTGAGTGTGACTCAAAAAGTATATCAATTAAAAATTTCCACACTTCGCAATAGAACGAATTCCTTGTAGAATAGGGCTATCGAAAGGGGTATCGTACCTCAGGGATTATGGTCTGATGAGTTGGAATACGGAATTAATTCTAATTAAATTTAGAAGAAAAGAATTCTAATTTTTAAACTAAACTAATTAAAAAGATAGAATAAAATAAATCAAAGTAAACAGATAGTGAAGATAATATGAGAGAAATCTAGGGTATTTGACTTCACCACTAACTCCACAATCAATGGTCAATTGAATCAACTATGGGAAATTACATCATGCATAAGTGGTGTCGGTGGCTACAAGCTCACCTTCATCTATCAAGAAGATAACATATGATTAAGGCTAAGCGATGGACTATCTTCGATTGGCATGGGCCATCTGCCTAACTACTCTAATCTAGAGTGCAGTATGGTTCATCTTCTCTAGGCATAATTCATCAAAGCTCTTAACAATATATTCAGTGATTACCATTGTGTAATAATCGCTCTCATAATAACAGAAAACAAGAGAGATTGAGTTCAATAACAACAACTAAATATCTAAGACAAGATAAGAAATCATTGAGATTGAATTTACAAGACTTTTATTGCTCAATTCTATAATAAGAATCCTCTGAATTACATAATCTATGCATGTATATAAAGGTCCCCAATAATTAAAACTATCAAACCATTGATACTTTGTTAGGGCTACATCAAAACCCTAGTGGATGAACTAGCCGCCCATGGTAGAAGAAGAAGCTTCAACTGTTGAGGAAGAAGGCATCATCTTCATGACTTCTGCGTATGACTACGTTCTCCAATGGCTCTGCAAATATGTTTCTGTTCTCTTCTCAGCCCTCTCAGACTCTCCAAGCTCTGTGTTCTCTCTCGCCAAACTCACCCTCTTATTCTTCACTTTATTCCCTAAGAGAATACACCAAAGTCCTAATCCAATTAGGAATAAATTAGGGTTTCCCGCAGCACAAATCAGGTGGGTTTTTCCTGCTGACTTCGGCCCAACTTTTGAACCACTAGAAGTTCGATTTACGGAATTTTCATGAAATACAAAAGTGTGCAGAATCAAATTTCGTTCAACCCTATGTGTAAATAATGTCGATTTAAGGCTGGGAAATAAGACTTCTGGTCTGTTTTCCAAAACGGGATTAAGACTGTATTATGTTCAGATTTTGGCTTCAGGCCCGAAATCTTCTTAAGCAGCTGTAATTCTCTTGGACCTCTTTCTTGGGCTAATTTGAGTTAAAATAAATGGTTGAATGGTTCCCTTTGATGTAGGTTTCATCTAACCATCTTGGATGTCTTCTTTAAATGCCCAAAATCATGGTTTTAACTGAAATAATTATTAAGGCCCTAAAAATACAGAAAATACTAAAACAAAGTAAAATCACAAAATAATCTACCACTAAGAGAATAAAATACATAAGTTAAGAGGCTAGAATGCGTAACATTCAACGCCTATCACACCCCCAAACTTACATATTGCTTGTCCCTTAGCAATAGAATAAAATAAAACTAAAACAAAGAAACTAACAAACTAAACTACCCAACTCCACTTTCGTAGGAGAAATGATTGCATTTAGCATATGCAACAAGCCTTTAAACTCCTAGGTTCCCCCTAATGGACGAGTATAGTCTCGTGAGAGTTTCCAGAAATGTTACCCACAAACATTCAAAATTCTGTTTCAACATTAATTCAAGAAGAAGATTACAATACATAGTTACAAACTTGCATTCAAGAATAATTTCAAACTTTTGAATTCTATAATTCAAATCAATGGCTCCCATGCATAATTCACATCAACATATCTCAAAATAATCAACTATAGCTTCCTCGTGTAAAGTGAACTAGCAATCATCTCATGTAGCATAACCAAACTTTGAATATATTAAGGCACATACCCTTTCAACTCACTAGCTCCCCTTATTGAAATCATACTTCCAAACATGAATACATGACTTTTCATTTTTTTTCATCATTCCTTTTTTTTTCATTGTTTTATTGGTTGTGCAATGTCTTGATCTATTAAGCTTTCTGAAAGATCCATGTAGCAAGCTTTCAGTCAGTGACTCCCAAACCAAATGGCTTTAGGACACTAGGCTTTAAGATACCCCGAAGACCTAATTACTCGAATCAGTTAGGCTACAAATCAAGACAACCAATGCTCATCTTTTCTCACCCTTTTACTTTTGACGCGAACACTCCGTACTTCCTGAGGCATAGAGGCCCGATTACTCATGAAAAGGATCAAATTGATTTGCTTATTCATCACTTTTTTTTTTCTTTCTCTTTTTTTTTTATTGAAGTCAAGTAAAACATATTATCGGTACTCATTCTCAAGAGATACTAATTAATATCAAGCATATGTAACTCAATAACTCAAAACCAAAGTATATATCCCATAAGACTATGCTAGTGTGCATGTGTGTGTAAGGAAATTAAAATTAATCACTCCAAAACATGTTATTGCAAATCATGATTAAAACCACATAATTTAAACCATAGTTTTCAAGAATTTAAAACATACTCAAAATTTGCATGTTATGCACCTACATAAGGTATTAATCCTTTGAATAATGTCAAAACATTCTATCTAAAAACAAAACAAAATAAAATAAAATAAACAAACTAAGAAAATAAAATAAAATAAAATCCTAATACAAGAAGAATTTCACACAAATTTCCCCCCATATAGCAATAAAGCACATAAATAGGCATCGCCTCACCCCCAAACTTAAACTGTACATTGTCCTCAATGTACACCCAATTAAAGCATAGAGAAGAATAAGAACGATGTTACCAGGACCAAGGAGTAGTGGCAAGAAAATAGAGCACACCAAGTTGTAAGAAGGCAATGAAAGCACACCCCCAAACTTGGATGTTACAACCTGTCAAAACAACCACTAAACGCCAAGACCAAGTGAAAATAGGGGAAAGAAGAATAAAAAGAAATAAATAAAATAAAATATAATAAAATGATCAAAGTCGTTGAATACAAAGGAGAGGGGAAAAAAGAGGAATCGATCCCCTAGAATGTGGGCGATCGATCGCCCACCTAGGAGCAAATTTTTAAAATTTTTTTTTTCTGGGCGATCGATCCCCCTACAGGGGGGCGATCGATCGCCCCTACTGGTCCAACCTGGGCTGTCCATCACCCAAGGTCGATCGGGAAGGGTATTTTTGAAGTCTCTATCGCCCAAGGTCGACCGAGAGGGCCTTTTTTTGCCTGTTTTGGGTCTGAATACCCCGACACACCTCCCGGCATCCCTTGGAAGCAACTAACACATCAAAAAATCAGAGAAAATACATTAAAACACCCCTAATATTGAAAGAAAAATTAAAAAAACATGAACTAAAAATTTAAAGAAAGAAAAATAAAGAAATTAAAGGATAGAAATACATACAACCCCTACAATTTAACGTCCGTAGGCGACAGTCATCGACTTCAATTGAAAGTTTACCCAATGCCACATCGCTTGGGAAGATTTAACATCATCCTCTCTATATGATCCTCACTTCTTTGTGCCGAACTCAAAGTGACCAGAATGGTCTCATTGGCTTCGAAAAACACATCTCTTCGCCTTAACAGAAGATGTTTCAATTTTACCCATAGAGAAGACTCTAATAATGGCACCGAAGGAGTGTTTGAAATAGGGAGAAGTGGCTCAATCAGAATCCTCCAAGGTGGCTTATCTTTCATGGTGACTACATCAAATATAACATTCACCCCCTCAATGGACTTCTCAATATCTTGAGATGGAGCACATGGAGTAATTTCTTTCGAACAATCATCAATGTCATCTATGAAGAAACACTCACTCTCATCTGAAGGATGTTCAATGGCATTAAAAATATTCAATTTTACCTTTATGTTACCAAATGATATATCCATGATCCCCGCTCTACAATTAACACGAGCATTAGCAGTAGCTAGAAACGGATGACCAAGGATGACTGGAATGTGCCTCTTCGGATTATGCACTGGCTTGGTATCTAGAACAATGAAGTCCACTGAGAAATAGAATTTATCCACCTTGATGATGACATCTTCAATGATCCCACAAGGTCGTTTGGTTGATCTATCTGCAAACTGTAAAACCACCGTGGTAGGCTTCAATTCTCCCAAACCCAACTGTAGGTAAACCGAGTAAGGCAATAAATTCACACTTGCACCTAAATCCAGAAGAGCTTTATCAACATGGTGCTCCCCAATGATGCATGAGATAGTTGGAGCACCAGGATCTTTGTACTTGGGAGGAGCGCAATGCTGGATAATAAAGCTCACTTGTTGTGGAAGCATGACTCTCTTTGGAACATGGCTAATTGATCTCCTTTTCTGAGTGCACAAGTCCTTCAAGAATTTGGCATAAGGAAGAATCTATTTGATGGCATTAAGGAGTGGTATATTAATCTTCACTTGTCGAAACACCTCCATCATGTCATGTAACTTGTCCCCTTGTTTCCCCAACTTGGATGTTTCTTGTAAATGTTGTGGGAAAGGAGCCTTGGGCTCATATAAATTTTCAGCAATTGGACTCATAAGCACCTCTTCTTGATCATTCTTCTTCTCCCCCACCTTGTTGTCAATTACTTTTCCACTTCTCAAAGTGGTGATGGCTTGAACCTCCTCAAGATGTGGGTTGCTCAAAGAATCATGCATCCCTCTAGGATTGGCAATGGGTTGACTTGGTAGCTTTTCCTCTTCTCTTTTACTTAAGGCATTGGCAAGTTGTCCAAACTGAGATTCCAGTTTGGCAATTGATTAAGAGTGAGAATGTACCAATTGAGCAGTGGATTGAAGTACTTCAGCAATAGAGTCAAGCTTATCAGGTTTTGCTAGGGCAAGCATCATCTTATCTTCAAGAGTCGAACTCTTTGGTGGCATAGGAACTTGTGCTTCATATGGTTATGGAGGCACATAGTTTTGAGGTTGAAAAGTGGGCTGAATTACTGAAGATGGATTAGAAACTTGACCAGTTGCCATGAGTTGCACCATTCTTTGTGCCATAGCATCCACAATACTAGACATAGCATCTGTAGAATCAATATAAAAAATATCAGCTATCCTCCTTGTATTGGATGGTCTGCTCGAACGAGATGAAGACACACGTTGTAAAGAATTGTCACTAAGGTTCTCAAACAAAGTCCATGCTTCATCTTCGCTTTTTAACATGAAAGTACCCCCACATGATGCATCCACCATCTGTCTGTTACTCTCTGTTAGCCTCTCATAGAAACACTGCACTAACTGCCACTTTAGAACTTGGTGATGAGGACACTTCCTAAGAAGGTCCTTGAATCTCTCCCATGTCTCATAAAATTGTTCCCCCTCAAATTGAGAGAAACCAGTGATAGCATGTCTGAATTGATTGGTCCTCCTTATCGGAAAATATTTCTTCAAGAACTCACTTTGCATTTGAGTCCATGTAGTGATAGAGCATGCCGGTAGAGATCTGAACCAATACTTGGCCTTCTCCTTTAGAGAGAATGGAAAGAGTCGCATCCGAAAAACATTTTCAGAGAAGTTATGAATTTTTGTTGTTGAACAAACTTCTATAAAATCATCTAAGTGCTTGTATGGATCTTCATCAGTCAACCCAAAGTAGGATGGCAACATCTAAATGATACTGGGCTTGATCTCATAGCTCTGTGCAGTCACATTAGGTAATTGAAATTTAGCTGGCGAATTGTATGTCTCTGGAACATAGTAATTTCTGAGTAAACGTGCCCTCTCCACAACAGCATTAGGCACAATATTGTTGTCCTCATTGTTATCACGCACACCAGCCATGACATCAATAATTTCTTCCTCTTGCTCAATGGTATGGTGATTGAAGTCCCTCAAAAGAAAACAAAAATAAAATAATACAAATTAGTAACAAATATAAAAATTATAAAAAAAATAAAAATTAAACAAGTTAGTATCTAAAAATAAAACAAAAACAAAATTAAAAGAAATATATAAAAATTAAAAAAAAAATTCCCTAAACTAAAAATTCAATTAAAATTAATTTTGTACAATCCAATCAATCAAATAGATAATCCCCGGCAACGGCGCCAAAAATTGATTTGTGTGTAAGTATGACTCAAAAAGTATATCAATTAAAAATTTCCACACTTTGCAATAGAACGAATTCCTTGCAGAATAGGGCTATCGAAAGGGGTATTGTACCTCAGGGATTATGGTCTGACGAGTTGGAATACGGAATTAATTCTAATTAAATTTAGAAGAAAAGAATTCTAATTTTTAAACTAAACTAATTAAAAAGATAGAATAAAATAAATCAAAGTAAACAGATAGTGAAGATAATATGAGAGAAATCTAGGGTATTTGACTTCACCACTAACTCCACAATCAATGGTCAATTGAATCAACTATGGGGAATTACATCATCCATAAGTGGTGTCGGTGGCTACAAGCTCACCTTCATCCGTCAAGAAGATAACATATGATTAAGGCTAAGCCATGGACTATCTTCGATTGGCATGAGCCATCTGCCTAACTACTCTAATCTAGGGTGCAGTATGGTTCATCTTCTCTAGGCATAATTCATCAAAGCTCTTAACAATATATTCAGTGATTACCATTGTGTAATAATCGCTCTCATAATCACAGAAAACAAGAGAGATTGAGTTCAATAACAACAACTAAATATCTAAGACAAGATAAGAAATCATTGAGATTGAATTTACAAGACTTTTATTGCTCAATTCTATAATAAGAATCCTCTGAATTACATAATCTATGCATGTATATAAAGGTCCCCAATAATTAAAACTATCAAACCATTGATACTTTGTTAGGGCTACATCAAAACCCTAGTGGATGAACTAGCTGCTCATGGTAAAAGAAGAAGCTTCAACTATTGAGAAAGAAGGCATCATCTTCATGACTTCTGCGTATGACTACGTTCTCCAATGGCTCTGCAAATATGTTTCTGTTCTCTTCTCAGCCCTCTCAGACTCTCCAAGCTCTATGTTCTCTCTCCCCAAACTCAGCCTCTTATTCTTCACTTTATTCCCCAAGAGAATACACCAAAGTCCTAATCCAATTAGGAATAAATTAGGGTTTCCCGCAGCACAAATTAGGTGGGTTTTTCCTGTTGACTTCGGCCCAACTTTTGAACCACTAGAAGTCCGATTTACGAAATTTTCGTGGAATACAAAAGTGTGCAGAATCAAAGTGTGTCGATTTGAGGCTGGGAAATCAGACTTTTGGTTCATTTTCCAAAATGGGATTAAGACTGTATTATGCGCAGATTTGGGCTTCAGGCCCGAAACCTTCTTAAACAGCTGTAATTCTCTTGGACCTCTTTCTTGGGCTGATTTGAGTTAAAATAAACAGTTGAATGGTTTCCTTTGATGTAGGCTTCATGTAACCATCTTGGATGTCTTCTTTAAAAGCCCAAAATCATGGTTTTATCTGAAATAATCCTTAAGGCCCTGAAAATACAGAAAATACTAAAACAAAGTAAAATCACAAAATAGTCTACCACTAAGAGAATAAAATACATATGTTAAGAGGCTAGAATGCGTAAAATTCAACGCCTATCATTCATCCACTAGGGTTTTGATATAGCCCCAACTAAGCATCAGTGGTTTGATTATTTTAATTATTGGGAACCCTTATATACATACATAGATTGTGTAATTTAGAAGATTCTTATTATAGAATTGAGCTATAAAAGTCTTATAAATTCAATTTCAATGATTTCTTATCTTATCTTAGATATTTAGTTGTTGTTATTGAACTCAATCTCTCTTATTTTCTGTGATTATGAGAGTGATTATTACACAATGATAATCACTGAATATATCATTATACACTTTAATGGAGTATGCCTAGAGAAGATAGACCATACTTCACCCTAAAGTAGAGTAGTTAGGCTGATGGTCCATGGCAATCGAAGATAGTCCATGACTTAGCTTTAATCATATGTTATCTTCTTGATGGATGAAGGTGAGCTTGTAGCCACCGACACCACTTATGCATGATATAATTTTCCATCGTTAATTCAATTAACCATTAATTGTGGAGTTAGTGGTGAAGTCAATTACCCTAGATTTATCTCATATTATCTACACTCTCTATTTCGTTTGTTCTTTTTAATTAGTTTAAATATTAAAATCAGGATTCTTTTCTTTTTAAATTTAATTAGTATTAATTCCGTATTCCAACTCATTCAAACCATAATCCTTGAGGTTCGACACCCCTTTCGATAACCCTATTCTGTAAGGAATTCATTCTATTAGGAAATGTGGTAATTTAATTGATACACTCACAACAGATGATCAATTTTTGGCACTGTTGCCGGGGATTATCTTTTTGTTTGATTGGATTTTACAGATTTAATTTTAATTGATTTTTAGTTTAGGAAATTTTTATATTTTGTTTTTGTTTTCTTTTCAGGTACTTTTTATTAATATATGCAAGGTCGTCGTTCTGTGGCTAATCCTTTGATACCTCTTGATCTTGAGCCTGAACGTACTCTTAGACAACAGAGGAACATCCCTGTTGAAACCATAGTGCAAGAGGAAGAATTCATTGAAGACATGACGGAAGATATGAATAACAACCTTGTTCCTAATGCTGCTAGGGAAAGGGTTAGACTACTCAAGGACTACTATGTTCCTGAGACATATACTTCACTAGCCGGTTTTCAATTGCCTAATGTCATAGCACAAAATTATGAGATCAAGTGCAACATTATTCAGATGCTACCATCTTATTTTGGGTTGACTCAAGAGGACCCTTACAAGTATTTAGATGAATTCATTGAAGTGTGCTCAACTACCAAAATTTACAACTTCTCTGAAGATGCTTTTAGAATGAGAGTTTTTCCATTCTCCCTGAAGGATAAAGCAAAGTATTGATTCAATTCTCTACCGGCAGGTTCTATCACGACTTGGACTCAAATGCAACATGAGTTCCTTATGAAGTATTTTTCGATAGGGAAGACCAATCAGTTCAGACGTGCTATCACTGGTTTTTCCAACATGAGGGGGAACAATTTTATGAAACATGGGAAAGATTCAAGGACCTTCTTAGAAAGTGTCCTCATCATCAAGTTCCTAAGTGACAACTAGTGCAGAGTTTTCATGAGGGGCTGACAGAAGCCAACACACAGATGGTTGATGTGTCTTGTGGAGATAGTTTTATGTTAAAGATTAAAGAAGAGGCATGGACCTTATTTGAAAATCTAAGTGACAAATTTCTACAACATGTATCCTCTACTCATTCTAGCAGACCTGCCACTACAAGGAAGACTGATGGGATTTTTAAGGTTGGTGCTTCAAAAGCTATGCCAACTGACATTGATTTAATTGCACAGAAGGTAACAGCTATTATGGCTGCCAATCAAGCTCCTTCTACTTCAAATCCTTCATTACTAGGCCCTTGTGAATGTTGCTCTAGTCTTATGTATAATGTGAATAATTGTCCTTCAATTGGGCTATTTTCTGATATTCAACATAAGTAACTCCAAGCTGCATTCACTGGACTAATGAATCCTCCATAAGGTAATATTTACAATCCAACATGGAGGAATCATCTTGATTTTTCTTACAGTAACCAAGGGGCAGCAATGCAACCTACATATCAGCCTAGGAATTAATCTACCTCAACAGTAGTTCTAAACAGAAGTTCCTATGGAATAAAAAATTTTTACTATTGAAGACAAGCTGACACTTGCCCTAGTAAAGTTTGAGAAGCTTGATTCCATTATAGAGACAATGTAAGCTACTGCAGCAACAGTGCAATCTACAGCTCAGCTAGTACACTCTCATTCTCAATCTATTGCCAAACTAGAATCTCAGTTTGGGCAGTTTGCTAATTCATTGAGTAGAAGAGAAGAAGAGAAGCTCCCTAGTCAACTAATTGCTAATCCAAGAGGAATGCAAGCTTCCACAAGCAATCCACACCATGAGCAGGTTCAAGCCAATATCACTTTGAGGAGTGGAAAAATAATTGATAACAAGGTGGGGGAAATAAAGAAGAAGAAAAAGTGATCACAAGTCCAAGTGCTGAAAATTCTTATGAGCCCAAGACTCCTTTCCCATAACGTTTCCTTAAAGCATTCAAGTTGGGGAGCAAGGGGACAAGTTGCATGACATGATGGAGGTGTTTCGATAAGTGAAGATTAATTTGCCACTCCTTAATGCCATCAAGCAAATTCCTCCTTATGCCAAAATTTGGAAGGACTTGTGTACTTTGAAGAGGCGTTCTAAAAGTCATATGACAAAGAAGGTGATGCTGCTATAACAAGTGAGTTCTATAATTCAGTAATGCACTTCTCCTAAGTTCAAAGATCTTGGTGCTCCAACTATCTCATGCATCATTGGGGAGCACCATGTTGATAAAGCTCCTCTTGATTTGGGTGTAAGTGTGAATTTGCTGCCCTATTTAGTTTACTTACAATTGGGCTTGGGAGAATTGAAGCCTACCTCGGTGGTGTTGCAATTTGTAGATAGATCAACAAAGCAACCCCATGCGATCATTGAAGATTTGCTCATTAAAGTGGACAAGTTCTACTTTTCAGTTGATTTTATTGTACTTGACACTGAGCTAGTTCATAACCCAAGGAGGCACATTCCAGTCATCATTGGTCGACCTTTCGTAACTACTACAGATGCTCGAATTAATTGTAGATCAGGGATCATGGATATATCATTTGGTAACATGAAGGTAAAATTGAATAATTTTAATGCCAGTGAACATTCTCCAGATGAGAGTGAGTGTTTCTTCATGGATGAAATTGATGATTGTGTGGAAGAAATTGGTCCATTTGCTCTATCTCGAGATGATGTGAAGTCCATCACGGGGGTGAATGATATGTTTAATTTAGTGGCCATAAAAGATAAGGCACCTTGGGGGATTTTGATTGACCCATTTTCTTCTCTTTCTAGCACACCTCTAGTGCCATCATTGGAATCTCTTCCATGGTTTCAATTGAATTCAAGATTGGGGTATGTATTTTTAGAAGCTAGTGGGACCCTTCTGATTACTTTGAGTTTGACACAAGGAGGTGAGGATCATATAAAATGGGCGAAGTTAAATCTCTTCGAGCAATGTGGCATTGGGTAAACCTTGAGTTGAAATCATTGATCGTTGCCTACGGACATTAAATTGTAGGATTTGTATGTATTTCTATCCTTTAATATTTTTAGTTTTCTTTGATTTCAATTTTTAGTTTATATTTTCTTAATTTTTCTTTCAATTTTAGTTGCGTTTTAATATGTTTTCTTTGACTTTTTGATGTATAAGTTGCTCTCGGAGGATGCCAAGAGGTGTACCAAGATATTTTGATTCAAGATGGGTGAAAAAATAAGGTCTCGGTAGACCTTGGGTGATCACTAGGCCAAAAATACACATCCCGGTCGACCTTTGGCGATAGAAACAATACAGGCATCAGCAGGGGAGATCGATCCCCCCTTTGGAGGGGGATCGATCGCCCCCATTTTTTCTCAATTTGGGGACACCACCAGTTGGGCGATTGATCACCCATTGCTGGGGGGATCGATTGCCCAAGGGTATTTATGGGGTTGGCCGAAATTTCTTGATATATATGACCCCCCTATCTCCTTAGTTGCTTATACTTGCTTCCTTGAAGATTTTGAGATCTAATTTGACTCCTACATCAACCGGGACTATAATATCTTCAATTGGTGATTCTCATACAAGTATTTATCATTAATCATCATCATCAACAACATCGAAACTGGATTGATCATCATTAGTTCTCAAGAAAACTTACTTTCTCAAGTTCTTCATCGAAGTAAGTAGAGTTTTTATTTTACAAAATTGTGCAATCTTTTTAAGCGATTTTGAAGACCAAGTTTGGGGGACATTATTGGTGAATTGAATTGTTCAAATTGGGGTGAAAAAGTTGCCAAAAGAATAGGTTGAAGGAGGTATTCTAAATTGTGCACGCCAAGTGTTTGTTTAAATTCCTCAACCAAAATTTTTCTATTTCTATGGCACCAAAGAGAGCAAGTAACCATGGTGCTTCAAGCTCGCGCAATCCTCGCCGAGCATGACATGATCCATCACCCGTTTCCTCAAGATCTCGTCGAGATGGAATACTTGAGAGATGGCTTCCAAGAGCTTTGAATTTTGAAGTGACATTTGATATCACCGAACTATACCCTATGTTTCCTGAGACACGATGGGGGATTTCTGACATCCGTCGTCATTGGTCAGCTTTGATTTTTGTTTCATCATCTACTACTATATGCCTAGGGCTCGTCAAAGTCTTTTATCAGAACTTAATGCCAAAGCCTGACGAGTCTGGCGTGCTTATTTCTTTGGTGGATGGAACACAAGTTCAGGTAGATATGTCATCCATTACTATTGCCATGGGCTGTCCTCATGAATGCCAGGATGATTTAACCAATATCTACACTCCTTTACCTGATGATTTGTCGGTAGATAATTTGGTTGTACAGTTGTGTGCTAACCAATTCTCTGGGCCAAAGCATAATGCAGCTTCCAAGTCCTCTATGCCAAGTCATTTATGGTTCCTTGATGTCGTTTTGTACAAGAATATGTGTCCTATTGGGCACAAAATTGAAAGGCGTCAAGAGTTTCCCACAGATCGTCTAGGGCCAAATTGAGAAGTTTTATTCAAAGGTTATAGCCAAGGCACCAGATAGTGCAAGTGACTGGGAGTTTCCATTCCCTACTATCATTCTTCAGTTACTCATTGCATAGGGATATACAGTCGATGAGGATGAGCTTGTTTTTTCATGAGATATTCACTATGGCACACATGATTGGAACATGAGCTGCTCCCATATGCATCAAAGAGTCATCGCTGCGCCAGGTGAAGTATCGAGATTGGCACAGGGAGGGGAAGCTGTAGACATACCGCCACTAGTGGAGGATCCAAAGGAGATGGAAGCAGAAGAAGAGAATGACCATGCACAAGTTGGCAGACATGATTATAATTATTTAGAGGGGCAGATTGCTGGGTTGATCACCCAGTTTGGCACTTTACAGACTGAGGCCTCTGCGCAGTTTGAAGCTATGCGGACAGAGATGGTGGATCACTTCCGTGAGACTCGCCAGGATCAGAGAGAGATGAGGAGGATGCTGTGTGCTTTGATGCACCAGGCGAACCTAGACCCAGATGCTCAGTTATCACGACATCCTTTATTGGGAGGTAACTATCTTGTGTATTTTATTTTATTCTTAGTTTATTTTATTTTTCTTTCTGTATTTAGTTTTTTTATTTATGTAGTTTTTCTATTTCATATTTATTTCACCCATGCTATTTCACTTGGTTGGTGGGGTATAGTGGATTGTTTTGACATGTTGTAACATCCAAGTTTGGGGGTGTGCTTGCATTGCCTTCATACAACTTAATGTGCTCTATTTTCTTGCCACTACTCTGGATTCATGGTAATTTCATTCTTACTCTTCTCTATGCTTTGATTGGTACTACATTGAGTACAATGTATAGTTTAAGTTTGGGGGTGAGGCGATACCTATTTTTGTGCTTTATTGCATTGTGGGGGGAAATTTTTGTTAAATTTTTTTTTGTTTTAGGATTTTTGTTTCTTTTATTTTCTTAGCATTTTATTTTGTTTTGTTTTTAGATAGAATGTTTTGACGTTATTCAAGGGATTAATACCTTATGTAGGTGCTTAACTTGCAGTTCTTGAGTATGTTTAAATTTTTGGAAACTATGGTTTGAATTAAGTGGTTTTACTCATGGTTTGCATTGATATGCCTTGGGGTGATTGGTTTTAGTTTCCCCACCTGCACAGACACACTAGCATAATCTTGTGGGGATAAACTTTTGCTCTGAGTTATTGAGTTACATATGCTTGATATTAATTAGTATCTTTTCAGAATGAGTACCGATGATGTGTTTTACTTGACTTCAATGAAAGAAGAAAAAAAAAAGAAAAAAAAGGAAAGTATGTGTTGAATAGCAAATCAATTTGATCATTTTCATGAGTAATCGGACCTTTATGCATTAGGAAGCATGGAGTGTTCGCGTCAAAAGTGAAATGGTGAGAAAAGATGAGCGTTGGTTGTCTTGATTTTTAGCCTAACTGATTCAAGTAATTAGGTTCTTTGGGGTGTCTTAACGCCTAGTGCCCTAAAGCCATCCGGTTTGGGAGTCACTAACTGAAAGCTTGCTACAGGGATCTTTCAGAAAGCTTAAAAGATCAAGACATTGCACAACCAATAATAATAATAAAAAAGAATGATGAAAAAAATGAAAAAGTCATGTATTCATGTTTGGAAGTATGATTTCAATAAGGGGAGCTAGTGAGTTGAAGGGGCATGTGCCTTAATATATTTGGAGCTTGGTTATGCTACATGAGAGGACTGTTAGTTCACTTTACATGAGGGAGCTAGAGTTGGTTACTTTGAGAGATGTTGATGTGAATTATGCATGGGGACCATTGCTTTGAATTGTGGAATTTGAAAGTTCAAAATTATTCTTGAATACAAGTTTGTAACTATATATTATAATCTTCTTCTTGATTAATGTTGAAACAGAATTTTGAATGTTTGTAGGTATCATTTCTGGAAACCCTCACGAGACTATACTCGTCCACTAGGGGGAACCTAGGGGTTTAAAGACTTGTTGCATATGCTAAATGCAATTGTTTCTTCCACGAAAGTGGAGTTGAGTAGTTTAGTTAATGTTAGTTAGTTTCCGTTGTTTTAGTTTTGTTTTATTTTATTGCAAAGGGACTAGCAATATGTAAGTTTGGGGGTGTGATCGGCGTTGAATATTACGCATTCTAGCCCCTTAATTTGCATATATTATTCTCTTAGTGATAGATTATTTTGTGATTTTACTTCATTTTAGTGTTTTCTGTATTTTTAGGGCCTTAATGACTATTTTAGTTAAAACTATGATTTTAGGCTTTTTAAAGATGACATGCAAGAGGGTTAGATGAAGCATACATCAAATGGATTCATTTAACTCTTTATTTCAACTCAAATCAGCCCAAGGAAGAGATCCAAGAGAATTATTCTTCTTAAGAAGGTTATGGGCCTAAAATCCAATTCTGCGCTTAATACAATTTTAATCTCATTTTGGAAAATAGACTAAAAGTGTTATTTTTGAGCCTCAAATTGACTTAATTTTTGCATAAATTAAATGAAATTCGATTTGTATTTCACAAAATTTTCGTGAATCGGACTTCTAGAGGGTCAAAAGTTGCGTCGAACCTCAGCAGAAAAACCCACCTGTTTAGTGCTGTGGGAAAACCTAATTAATTCTAATTGGATTAGGACTTTGTTGTATTCTCTTGAGGCATAAAGTGACGAATTGAAGGCTATTGGGGGAGAGTCTTAGAGAGCTTTTGGACAGAATTGAAGACATACTTTGCAAAGCTTTGGAGTGGAGAACCATTAGAGAATGAAGTCTTGCGCATAATTCATGAAGATGATACATTCTTCCTCAATTGTTGAAGCTTCTTCTTCTACCATGAGCGGCTAGTTCATCCACTAGGGTTTTGATGTAGCCCCAACTAAGAATCAGTGGTTCAATTATTTTAATTATTGGGAACCCTTATATACATGCATATATTGTGTAATTTAGAGGATTCTTATTGTAGAATTGAGCTATAAAAGTCTTATAAATTCAGTTTCAATGATTTCTTATCTTGTCTTAGATATTTAGTTGTTGTTATTGAACTCAATCTCTCTTATTTTCTGTGATTATGAGAGCGATTATTACACAATTATAATCACTGAATATATCATTATACGCTTTGATGGAGTATGCCTAGAGAAGATGGACCATACTACACCCTAAAGTAGAGTAGTTAGGCTAATGGTCCATGCCAATCGAAGATAGTCCATGACTTAGCTTTAATCATATGTTATCTTCTTGACGGATGAAGGTGAGCTTGTAGCCACCGACACCACTTATGCATCATATAATTTTCCATCGTTAATTCAATTGACCATTGATTGTGGAGTTAGTGGTGAAGTCAATTACGCTAGATTTATCTCATATTATCTACACTCTCTATTTCTTTTTTATTTTCGTTTATTTATTCTTTTTAATTAGTTTAAATATTAAAATCAAAATTCTTTTCTTTCTAAATTTAATTAGAATTAATTTCGTATTCCAACTCATTCAGACCATAATCCGTAAGGTTTGACACCCCTTTCGATGGCCCTATTTTGTAAGAAATTCGTTCTATTGCGAAATGTGGTAATTTAATTGATACACTCACAACACACGATCAAAGTTCATTGCACTATCGAAGATAATGGACTCTGGTAGCCCAAACTAGCAAATGATATTGTTCTAGATGAAGCTCTTGACTTGAACATGGGTGACTGTTGGATACGCCTCCACCTCAACCCAATTTGTGAAGTAGTCGGTGGCTAAGAGTATGTACTTTTTACTATTGGCCACAGTTAGGCGGGGCCCTACTTGATCCATCCCCATTTTGCGAATGGCCATGGGCTGGCCATAATTATCAATTCTTCTAGGGGCTGGTGTAGTATACTGGCATGCCATTGGCACTTATCACACTTGATGGCGTACTCTTCAGCTTCTTTTACCATGTATGGCCAGAAATATCCCTGTGTGAGGACTTAATGGGCCAGTGAATGTCCCCCTAAGTGATTTCCACATTTCCCTTCATGGATTGTAGAGAGTATCTCCCTTGCTTCCATAGGGTCCACACATCTCAAGTATGGTCCTAAGAACGACCTTCTATAGAGGTGTTCACCGATTATGGAGTATCTAGCAGAGTTCATTCTAACTCTTTGTGCCTCTTCTTTGAAGTCTGATAGCACCCCATCGACGAGATAAGATTTAATATGACCATCACCTCTTATTGGGGATGTATGCTGGGCTCTTCTAAGGACTCTATCGGGGTTATTCTGATTAGATCTGGATAAGCCACCAAGGCTGAACATGCAAGCTTGTTGGTGTTTAGGTTCACATCACTTGATATTTGAGAGATTCTGATTTAACTAAACCCCTTAAGCATCTGTTGCACCAGGTCTTTGTAGGCTTTCATCTGATCATCTTTTGGTTGGTAGTCTTCACTAACCTGTTTTATGATTAGATTTGAATCACTAAAAACTTGTAAGTTTTTTACCTGAAATGTTTGCACCAATCTCAATCTTGCTAAAAGGGCTTCATATTCAGCTTCATTGTTCGATACAGGGAATTCCAGGTGGATTGCCTGTTGCAGGACTAATCCATCTAGGGTCTGGATCTCCACACCGACACCTGAACCTGTTCGTGTTGATGACCTATTGACTAATAGTCTCTATTCAGGATGGCACTAAAGTTCTGTCTCCTCGTCACTTTCAGGCTCGTATTCTAGCAAGAAGTCTACAACTGCCTGTCCCTCTATTGCCCATTTGGCTACCCTTCTTGACTGATCAGGCTTTTGAATGATTGCTCTGATCGAGCGTTTCATTGGGACAATGATTGGGTGAGCCTCGAAGTAATGCCTAGTATAACCTTTTCCATCTTTGAGTACCTTTGTTTTACCTTAGTCATGATTTTTCTTGAGTAGAACACTAGGTACTGCTTTTTGTCAAGTTCTCTAATCAAGACGACACTGGTGGCCGTTCGAGATACTGCGAGATATAGGTATAGGGACTCTCCAGCATCAGGTGCTGAGAGCATTGGTAGCTGGATTAGATAATTTTTTAGCGTTGCCAAGGCTTTACTCTGTTCAGCCCCCCATACTCCTCTTTCTTTCTATTGGATGGCCTCGAAGAGGGGTTTACATTTGTCTGAGACAATGGTGAGATGAACTGACTCAGAGAGGTAATAAGCCCTGTTAAGATCTGAATGTCCCTGTGAGTCTTTGGCTCTTCGTTCTGGAGAAGGGCCTTTACCTGAATGTGGTTTGCCTCTATCCCTGTTCGGTTCATAATGTGCCCTAGGAACTGTCTTAAGGAGACACCAAAGGTACATTTTGATGGGTTCAGTCTCATATTATGGCTTCTCAGCGTGTCGAATACTTCCTGTAGATGTTGCATGTGGTCTTCCCTTTTAGGCTTTTCACCACCATGTCATCTATATATGCCTCAACTGTTCGGCCCATCAAAATTTAAAGACTTTGTTGATCAATCATTGGTAAGTTGCTTATGCATTCTTAAGTCTACAACATCACCTTGTAACAGTAAGTCTCTTTTTGGTAATAAAGGAAGTTTTTTCCTGATCTGCTGGATTCATCGGGATCTGATTGTATCCTAAGTACGTGTTAAGGAATGTCAGCCGCTCGTACCCAATTATGGCATTGGCCATCTGATCAATTTTTGGCAAAGGGAAACTATCCTTGGGGCAGGCTTTATTAAGATTGGTAAAATCTATACAGACCTTCCATTTGCCCTTTTTTTTTCTAAACCACCACTATATTTGAGAGCCAGTTATGGAACTGAAATTCCCTGATAAACCCTGTTTGTAAGAACCAATCTACTTCTGAAGTAATGATCTGATTCCTTTTTGGGGTGAATCATCTCTGCTTTTGGTTGACAGGTGGGAAGCTGTGATTGACGTTGAGTACATGGCATGACATTAAGGGGTCTATGCCAGGTATGTCTTTGTGGTCCTAAGCAAAAATGTCAACATTCTTTCTGAGAAGTTGTATCAACTGCGCTTTGTCTATTTGGCATAAAGAGGTCCCTAAATTTGTGGGATCTTTGCCAAGAATGATCGCCACCTCCTCGAGCTATTCCTCAGTTGGACTTTCCTTTTCTTACTCCTAAGGAATGCCTTTTGGCAGAGAGTTCTGTAACTGCTATTTGGTCGATCTTTCCTATACTGCTTTCCCTTTCAGCGTAAGGGTATAGTACTTCTTGGCAGTAACCTGATCTCCTATGATGTTGACATTGCGTTTCCCGTTCAATGTGATACACCTCATAAGTTGGTGAAGCGTTGAGGGGACTCCTCGCATCCTATCTATCTAGCCTCTTCCCATTATCATGGTATATGAAAAGCTGAAGTTGACAATAATGAAGGCCTTAGTCAATTTTCTTGAGGCTGCGATAACTGGGAGTTCTGCAACCCCTACTAGAGTCACTTGCTTACCATCGAAACTTTGGAGTGGTTCAGTGGTAGGCTTAACGCGTTCTGGTTCTAGACCCATCTGCTAAAAGGCGAAAAAAGTCAGAACATCGGCGCTACTCCCTACGTCAACCAGTACCCTTTTTACTTTATAGTTGGAAACGATGAGGCTAATCACGAGAGGATCTTCGTGGGACATTTACACCATGCTCATGTCTTTGTCTGTGAAGACGATCAGCCCATTAGTTGAGCAATCATGTACTAAATGGACTTCTCTAATTCTCTAAATCTTCTGGGCGCTCCTGAGATTCGACCACCTTTCAAACTCTTGGTCTGAGGCTGATCGGTCGTGAATAGCATTGATAATCTGAACCGAAATGGTATTAAATTATTTGTTTACCTTTTGTTAGGGCTAATCAAAAGTTCTCGCCTATTCTTCCTGAATGATGTACTTCGCCAAATTCCCTTTTGCGATTAGGACTTTGACTTGCTGTCTTAAGCTCCTGCACTCGTTGGTGGTATGGCCGAAGTCATTGTGGAGGGAACAATTTTTATTCTTGTCCCTCTGCTCTATCGGCTGCCTAATAGCCGGAGGGGGTGGAAGATTCCTTTGCCTTTGTTTTTGTAGTTGAGTCTGGCCAGAGTTACTTTTAGAGGTGTGATCTTCTTTTCAATCTTTCATCTTTTTATGACCTGAGAAGCAGATGAGGAAGGCATGCGAGGTGGCCTCACCTTGGCCACTTGGCTTTTGGTTTGCTGTGCCATAGTGATGAAGGTCGATCGTTACATTCTAGCTATCTTATCCTTATCTATTCTCAGGTACTTTTGGGCTCGAAAGTTTAGTTCACCCATATCTTTTGGGGCATTTCTTACCAGGGATTGATGAAACCTTCTTCGGAGAAACTACTATCTTAAATGCTTCAACAGCGACAGTCTGATCACATTGATCTATCATGGACATCTCCAAGTTAAAACGGGTGAGGAAAGATTTCAACGTCTCCCCTTTGGCTTATCTCATAGTGAATAGTGAGGAGATCGTCCTTGTACGTTCCTGATTTATCGCATACTGGGCAATGAATAGGTCGTACAGTTTATCGAAGTTTGGTATCGAATGAGTTGGCTGCTGCTTGAACTAAAGCAGCACTGGCCTGGATAGGTTCGATGGGAAAATCTTACACATAAGTGCATTGTTTTCGATGTCCAGTGTCATCTTTTGTTGGTACTGGTAGATATGCTCCACCGGGTTTGTTTTCCCATCAAAGGTAGCGAATGTCGGTAAAGTGAACCTCCTCGGCCTTTTGGTTCTGAGTATATCTTCGATGAAGGGGGATTCAGTCAACCGGATGGTGGCCAACGATCGATTGGTTGGATAGCCTGCTCTATCGCCCTTTAATGAGTCGATCTCCCGTTGCATTTGGATTCTCCATTCTAGGAGGGCTTGCAGGGGATGGACTTGACCCTCACTGAGCCGATCGGGGTGATCCTATTTGCTATTAGATCGGTTGTGATATGAGGCGCTCAGCTTGGGGTTGCTCGAGCCGACCCCTTCGTTCTATTGTAATTACCCCTCAGACTGCACTTGTTCTACCCCCTCAGACTACAGCTGTTCTAATTACCCCTCAGACTGGAATTGAGTATTTGGTATTTACTGATGCATCATTGTAGGGTTTGGGATGTTTGTTGATGCAAAAGGAGAGACTAATATCATATGTTTCACGTAAGCTTTAGCCTCACAAGCTTAATTACTCTACTCATGATCTAGAGTTAGTAGCTGTGGTTTTGCTTTGAGGATTTGGACACATTGTCTCTTGGGTGAGACGTTCAGATTGTTCAGCGACCACAAAAGTTTGCAGTATCTATTCTCATAAGAGGAGCTAAATACGAGGTAGCGAAGGTGATTGGAATTTATAAAGGATTATCACTTTTCCATCCAGTACCACCTAGGGAAAGTGAATGTAGTAGTTGATGCACTTAGTCACCGACCCTATGTTAGTCTTTTAGTTTTATTTGAAACAGAATGGAATGACTTGAGGAGAATTGATGATTTAACTGATACTTTTGTAGCGTGTGTAGTGGTTAAACCTACTATCATTGGGAGGGTTATTATAGACCAACTTACTGACCCGTAGTGCATAGAGAAAGTGGCTGAGTTAAAATTTGGAGAGGTACGATTTTATATAGTGGGTACGGATGGAGGATTGAGATATAATGGGTGGTTAGTGGTTCCTCCCAGTTGAGGAGGGCAGTGATGGGTGAGGCTCATAGTTCTTAGTTTTTGGTACACCCAGGAGGAGATAAAATGTACCATGACATGAAACGATAGTTTTGGTGTGCAGGCATGAAAAGGGACATTGCTATGTTTGTTTTTTTAGTGTAACACTTGTCAAATGATCAAGATTGATTACTAGAGACTGTCAAGATCTATATAACCACTACCTATACCGGAGTGGAAATGGGAAAGCATTTCTATTGCGGGACTTTCCACCTTATAGCAGAATCATGATGCTATTTGGGTTATAGTGGACAGGCTGACAAAATCAGCCCATTTCTTGCCAGTTCGTTCAGATTACAATTCAGAGTAGTACGCACAGCTTTACATTGCAGGGATAGTAAAGCTTCATGGCGTACCTTTGTCCAATATATCGATAGAGATCCGAACTTTGTCTTAGGATTTTGGGAGAGCTTCTAGCAGGCTATGGGTATAGTGCTACATCTCAATACAGCTTATTACCCTTAGATCGATGGTCAAACTGAGAGGGTTAATCAAATTTTGGAGCATATGTTGAGGGCATTTGTACTTAACTTTAAAGGTAATTAGGAGTGTTATTTGCCATTTGTTGAGTTTACCTATAACAATAGTTGTCAGAAGACTATTGGTATGACACCATTCGAGGCTTTGTAGGGGCACCCATGTAGTTCACCTGTGTACTGGTTGGAGGTTGGAGAGAATAGATTTTTGGGTCCTAAATTCATTAAGGACACATCAGAGAAAGTTTCTTTTATTAGAGATCATATGCAGACTTCCCAAAGTAGACAGAAGAGTTATGCTGATTGAAAAACTCGAGCATTAGAGTTTAAGTTGGGGGATTAGGTTTTACTCAAGGTCTCTCCCATGAAGGGAGTAATGCGGTTTGAGAAAAAGAAAAATTTGTTACCTCATTTTGTGGGTCTTTTCATGATTATTGACAGGATTGGGGCGGTAGTGTACATATTGGTGTTACCAAACACAATGCATAGGCTGCACAATGTCTTTCATGTGTCTATGTTGTGGAAATTCCTTAGGGATGAGGATACTTATCAACAAATTCAAGTTGGAGAGATTGAGTTACAGCTAAATGTAACATATGTGGAACAATCTTATTGTATTCTTGACCGTAGGAACCAAACCCTTTATTCCAACACTATTCCTTTAGTATGTGTCTAGTGGAGTCACCACAACGAGGAAGAATCCACTTGGGAAAGGGAGGACAAAATAAAGGCACAGTATCCAGAGCTTTTTATTTTAGGTATGGGGTGAATTCTGATGACAAAATTCCTTTTAGCTTTTGAGGTTATATAGTTTGGATTTTTCATTTGTTTAAATTGTTTATTTTGTGAGTGTTTTAAATGTTTTAGGTAAATTTTGTCAATGTCCTTTCTTTTATGTTTAATGTAGATGTTTGATTTATGAGATACTAAGTGGTTGGTTGCCTTTAATGCGTGTGTAAATTTTGTTTTAAATGTATTTTTATATAAGTAAAAATATGTGGGTATTTTATTATTTTTAGGTTGGACCATATTATTGTATTTTCTTTTATTATTATTAATTCTTTTTCAAGTTAGGCTAAGGGGAGTTTGGGTTGGATTATTGTTTTGGATTTTGTTAGTCTTTTTCAGATGATTCGGTGTTTTTAACGGATTCTAATCCAAGTAATGTGTTAGTTTGGCTCTTTTGAATAATTCTTGATCATTGGGGTGTGGTTGGTTGTAAAATTTGAGGGAATTTTGGTTTTAGAGTAAGAACCCTAAAAATTTAGCAATTGGGAATTTTCAAATTTAAAAAGTTTTTGGTGGAGATTTGTATACCAAAATGAAATTGAAACTAAAAGGAGTTGATTAATATAAATTTTGGGTCGATTTGGGGTCATATCAATCCGAAAGAGCCTAAAAATTGGGTAAAGGGGCTGTGCACGTGTTGCTGGGCAGTTAGGGGGAAGATGAACAGTGCACTACGCAGCCCACACGCGCGGCTGGCGTGTGGGCACTATTCCAGCTGCCTTTCGGGACCAAAAAAAGGATGGCTCGATCTCACTTGCCGAGCCAACCTCTAAGCCCAGTTTTGGCCTAGTCCGGTAAATAAAAATATTTTTATATATTTTTTAAAACATTTTAAAATGTAGAAAAATAGGAAAAATACTTTTTAAAATACCAACAAATGCCAACAAAATTTTGAAAAATCAAATGAGTCTTTTTAGGGCAAAATATGCATGGAATCATAGGTTAGAGCTACATTTAGTTACACTTGTTGTATAGTTTGCAAGGTAGGCTTTTATATGTTTGGATGTCTTGTATTTATTTTTTTTCACAATCCTATGAGTAAGTGTTTAAATGTTTGTTATTTTATATCAGTATAAAGAATAGTTTTTGATTCGTTTGTTTGTATTATATTTTTGTTTTATTTATTTATCCTCGTGGTTATGGGTGTGTTTTCTTTATACGTTATTACTTCTGTTTTTAAGTATGTGTTATGTTTTAAAGATTATGGGAAGGCATGTGAGGATTGCCTAATACCTAATAAGGTATTTGTAAATTATATGTGGAGGCATATTAGGATTGCCAAATACCTAATAAGGTATCTATAAAATATAGATGTAGGCATGTTAGGATTGCCTCATACCAATAAGGTATTTACTTAGTATGTGTTTAGGCATGTAAGGATTGCCTCTGGGTTGATCTTAGAAAACTTGTTCTATATTCACTGTGATAATGGATAGGTTGGTATAACATGTGGAGTTGTTTTATTTTGGGACAGGAGATTAAATGAGAAAATGTTCTATATATATATATCTATATATTTTTATACAATAGCATTGTCCTCATAGGGAGGGTATGTTTATCAGTTCTCTATTGGGTAGTATGATAGGGAACTTGCTCGTGGGTCTAACCCACTTTTTGACATTTTGGGTTCTAGGTCGTTTCCACCTCGAGGTTAGAGTGTTAGAGTTAGTAGAGCATGACAGCCATCTGTCTTTACAAGACTTCAGTGTAGGATGTGGACTATTTTGGGATGATGTTCTAAAGTATTTTATCTTTATTATTTTTGGTTAAGGGGTTCTTGAGGTACAGGACTTTCAAGTTGTATTGTTTGGCATTTATTATAATTTATTATCTCAGTAACAATTTTCTTTTGGCATTTATTATTCTTCTTTTTTTGTCCATGTATTCTGTGTTCTACGCTATTAAGTGTGAGTATTCTTTATGATTTATGTGTGAGACTAGCCAACTTATGCATGAAAATTAGGGAGTATTTCATGTATGAAGCTAATAGCCTATGTATGTAGCTGATGTCTGTAGTTGTTATAGTACTGAAAATGAATCTATTAATATATATATATATATATATATATATATATATATATATATATATATATATGAATGTCTGTATGCATATTCAATTGCACAATTGCAACAAAATAAAAGGAAAGGTAATTAGATATGAAATCAAGAGCAAAATTAACCATAAAATAACCTTAATAGCTTGAATCACAGCTAACAACTTTTGTGCATTCAATATCCAAAACAAACACATTAATTAAGCCGATAGAGAAAACAAACTAAATCAAAGGATTGAAAATTTCAATCCCTTAATTTTTGAAAAAAAAAATTCAAACCTTATACTTCAAATCAAATTATGATCAAAGCTCCCCCTTCTCAAACCATTCGGGACTCCTCTTTCTTAGGTTGTTCTTGGCCCTTTCTTTGAGTGGCAGTATTCCATACTAGAAGTATAGAACTAGAAATGAGAAAGAAACGTACCTAAGAGATGAATTGGACTTTGGTGGACCACAACCTCCAAATGAAATAGCTATTACTTGCTGGTAGTTGTGAAGAAAGAAGAAGAAAAGGAGAGAAAACAAGTTGTGAGGAAAAAAGACAAAAAAAAAAAAAGAGAAAAAGCGCAAACCTTAGGAGAGTAACTGGACCAATGGTTAGTAATTTTTTTCTTTTTTAAAATAAGGTCTAGTACTATTGGGTTTGGTTACATGGACCATTGTTAATAAATTTTTATTTTTTAAAGTGAGGTCCAGTAGTATTGGGTTTGATTAATAATTTTTTTTAAATGAGACCCAGTAGTATTGGGTTTTGTAAAATGGACCATAGTTAATAAATTTTTTTTTAAATGAGATTGAGTTTTGTCCAGTTTGGGAATCATTGACCTAACGCTACTACATGGGCTTTGCAGAGTCAGTTGTACTCAAGTGTTTGTAAATATTTTTGTAACTAATGTTATGCTTTTGTGATTTGTTTTAAAATTTTGTTTCTTTTAAGAACAGATGTTCTATTTATTCTCCATTTACGACAATAAACCGCGCATTTAATTGTATGTTCACCTTCAAAGAGGATTTCCTATTTTGAACATCAATTGGGTATCGCTCTTGTCGAAATGAGGACTAAGCAAACCACCATTTTTGCATATTTTTGTGAGTTTAACAAGTGGGTTAAACCCAATGAAACTTTACTCATCCACTAGACGTGTCTGGGGGTTTAAAAGGCTTGTTGCATTAGCTAAATGTAGCCGTGTTTCCCATAAAAGGGGAAGTAGAATAGTTATTTTATGTTATTTTTAGTTTTGTATTACTAAGGGACTAGCAATATCTAAGTTTGGGGGTGTGATAAGTATTGAATGTTATACATTCTCGTGCCTTTACTTATCTATTTTAATCCTTGAGATGCACATATTGTATAGTTTTCACTTCTTTTTATGTTTATGATGATTTCAGGTTCAAAGTCTATTTTCGAAGTAATCTGACCCCTTTATCAAGTGAAGAATGCATTCACATTTTCGATCGTACTTCATTAGAGGTTTAGATCAAAGAATGTTGAATGATGTGTCAAGACTAGAGTTGGAAAGCTGAAGATTTGAAGTCCTGTTGAAGTAGCAACTTCGATGGACCAAAGTTAAAGCTTCGATGTATTGAAGTACCCACTTCGATGCATCGTAAATTCCTGCAGAAGATATTTTGTTAAAGATATTTTCTGCACTTGGCCATTTGCCTCATTTCTTCTTGAAGATGCCTTGGACGAAAATTCAGAGATCTTTTGAGCCTCAAATCAGATATATAGCAAAATAATATGTAATAGATAGATATATCACAATTCTTGTAATAGAAAACATATAGTAAATTCTAGAGAGAGAAAGTGAAGTTCTAGAGAGGGAAAGCTTCAATGAGGGCTTTGTAAGGCCTTGAGGACCATCTTGAGCATGGAATCATCTCTATCTTTGGAGTGCTTCCAGCCCACCATGATCAATTAATCATTCTCTAGGGTTTTGACAAACCCTAGTGTTGTAAATATGTTCTAACTTTAGTGAATTGGGATTTTTTTATGTAATATATGTGTATATATACCTTGCTTTAAGCCTTATGAGTAATATAAGTTTACAAATTCTTCATGTTCATGTGAGTAATTTATCTTTCTTATCTTAGAATGCTTAGTTTCCTCACATGATCCTCAAACACTTGTAGTTCCACAAGGACTACACGTGATGACTTGGTACTAGTTTTCACTTTAACATGCATAGCTAGATTTGCATAGTCCATGCTAAGATATAGTAAATTAGCTACACTTAGTTAATTAGGTAAGTAGGTAGGTATGAAATTTACATCTAGCAAAGATGGATTATAGTATTTTAAGGTAGATGTATCCTTTTAACGATAGCATTATAGGCCATAAGCCATTTGCACCACTTAGTACACAATTGCATGAATTCCCCCAATTTATTATAAGTTAGGTGTACTATGACGCTAGTGATGAAGTCTCAACCCTAGTCCTTTACTATTATCTCGACCTCGTATTTCAATTATCATTTATGATTTTAAAGTTGAGTAAGAAAACAACCAACACTTGGTTATGATTTAAATAAGAACCAACCCTCGCCCGTTAGTGAATTATTCCTACGTAGTCTCTGTGGGATCGACAACATCAACTTAATGCCCTATCCTTCAAGGATTCATTCTATTGCGAGTGGTAAATATAAATTATAAAATTTTGCACACAATAGGCGTGCCTCAGTCACTTCGATTTAGACGACTTTGACATTAAGCAATCAATTTCAAGATGTAAACATAGTGCTTGATGTCATTGTTGTAAATGACTTTTTGAAATGGAAGGCTCCAATCGAGCCTCTTCCTCCTCTTTCAAGTACTCCTCTAATTCTATCCCTTGTGTCTCCTCCACCACTTAAGCTCAAGCCTTTACCAGCTACTCTCAAGTATGTGTTCCTTGGTCCAACTGATACCCTTCTGGTCATCATAGCTTTAAATATAACAAATGACCAAAAGTGTTCACTCATAATGGTACTAAAGGAACATAAATGCTCTATAGGATAGAGCGCTGCCGAATTGAAAGGCATAGATCTTTTCATTTGTATGCACCATAAACATTTGAAAGATGATGCAAAGAGCCCGAGAGAGGAGCAGCGTAGGCTAAACCCTAACATAAAAAAGTTGTCATAAAAGAGGTAATTAAATTGCCAGATGCTGGTATCATATACCCCATCTCATATAGCAAGTGGGTCAGCCCCACACAAGTGGTGCTAAAAAGATCCAGCATCACCGTGCTCTTAAATGAACAAGGAGAGTTAGTTCCTCAATACACAACCACTGGATGGAGGGTATGTATTGATTATAGGAAACTAAATTCTTCCACAAGGAAAGATCAATTCCCACTTCCATTCTAGATCAAATCCTAGAGAGACTTGCGGGCCAAAGTTTTTATTGCTTCTTAGACGGATACTCCTACTATAATCAAGCCACAATAGACCCGTAAGACCAAGAGAAGACAACATTCACCTATCCATATAGAGCATTTGCATATAAATGCATGCCCTTTCAGCTATGCAATGCACTGGCAACTTTTCAATGGTATATGATGTCTATTTTTTCAGATATGGTGGAGAAGTTCTTAGAGGTGTTCATGAATAATTTCTCTATCTTTGGACCTTCTTTTGATTCATGCCTTCATAATCTTACACTTGTACTCAAGCGCTATAAGAACACGAACTTAATCATTAGTTGGGAAAATAGTTATTTCATGGTTTAAGAGGGTATTATCCTTGGGCACATCGTATCCAAAAGAGGCGTAGAAGTTGATAGAGCCAAGGTTGAACTCATTGCTAATCTTCCTCCACCTTCATTAGTGAGGGGCATTCATTCATTCCTAGGCCATGCGGGATTCTACTGCTATTTCATCAAATACTTTAGCAAGATTTCCTAACCCTTGTGCTGACTTCTTGAAAAAGACATTCCATTCCACTTTAATCAAGCGTGCTTTGACTCATTTGAAACTTTTCGCACTATTCTATCAACTGCTCCAATTCTAACCACTCCAAACTGGGCTCTCCCATTTGAGGTCATGTGTGATGCATTCGACTTTGCTATGTTATTTCAGTCTTAGGACAATTTGTGGACAAGTTTTCACATGTTATTTACTATGCGAGTAAATTCGTTTTCGAAGCTCAAATGAATTATACAACTACGAAAAATGAGTTATTTACAATTGTCTATGCCTTGGACAAATTTAGATCTTACCTCTTAGGATCCAAAGTCATTGTCTACTTCGCACTCTTAAGCATTTGTTGGCCAAGAAAAACACAAAACCCCAACTGATCCGAGGGATACTCTTATTGCAAGAGTTTAAATTTGAGATCTAGGATAAGAAGGGTACCAAGAATGTGGTAGCTGACCACTTCTCTCAAATTCTCTCCGAATGTCACCATAATCCAATTCTAGTTTGTGAATCCTTTTCAAACGAGTAACTATTCGAAGTCATTCACGAGCAACTTCCTTGGTAATGCTGATGTATTCAACTTCCTAGCTACTGGGAAATTCCTCCATCTTGGTCCAAAAAGTAAAAGAATTGCTTCTTTTCCCAAGTACATATGTACTTTTAGGATGATCCTTAGCTATTTAAGTATTTCCCTGATCAGATCATCCAATGGTGTGTGCCCGATAGTGAGATTCATAGTATTCTTACTTTCTGTCATATGCTTGAATGCATAGGTCATTTCAGTCTCTTCTACAAAGAGCAACTAGTTCATCCACTACGTTTTTGATGTAGCCCTAACTAAGCATCAATGGTTTGATTATTCTAATTATTGGGGATTTTTGTATTCATGCATAGATTATCTAATTTAGAGGATTCTTCTTATATAATTAAGCAATAAAAGTCTTATATATTCAGTTTCAATAATTTCTTATCTTGTCTTAGATATTTAATTATTGTTATTGAACTCAATCTCTCTTGTTTTCTATGATTGTGAGAGTGATTATTACACAATGGTAATTATTGAATATATCATTAAAAGCTTTGATGGATTATGCCTAGAGAAGATGGACCATACTGCACCCTAGAGTAACGTAGTTAGGTAGATGGCCCATGCCAATCGAAGATAGTCCATGACTTAGCCTTAATCATATGTTATCTTCTTAATGGTTGGAGGTGAGCTTGTAGCCACTGACACCACTTATGCATCATATAATGCCCTGTAGTTAGTTCAATTGGACATTGATTTTGAAGTTAGTGGTGAAGTCAATAACCCTAGATTTATCTCATACTTTTTACACTCCTTAGTTTCTCTCGCTTTCGTTTATTTGCTTTATTAGTTAATTTTGTATCAAAATCAGCATCCTATTATTTCTTAATTTAATTAGAATTAACTCCACATATCTAACAAAGTCAGATGATAGTCCCTGAGGTTCAACACCAACTTTTATAGCTCTATTCTACAAAGAATTCATTTTATTGTGAAGTAGCATAATTTAATTGGTACACTTAGCCACGATCAATTTTTCACGCTGTTGTCAGGGACTGTCTATTTGATTGTTTGGATTTTTAGAATTAGCTTTAATTGGATTTTTTTTCTTCTCAGGTACTTTAGTCACCATATGCGCAGTCACTGTTCTGTGGCTAATCCTTTGATACCTCTGGATCGTAAGCCTGAACGTACTCTTAGATAGTAGAGGAACATTCCTATTGATACCATTGTGCAAGAGGAAGAAATTATTGATGCCATGCTTGATGTGCATAATAACAAAGATGGCAACAACAATGTTGTGCCTAATGTTGTGGTGGAAGGGATAAGATTGCTCAGAGACTACTATGTCCTGGAGACGTATACTTCGCCAGCTGGATTCCAACTGCCTAATGCCACTGCTCAGAACTACGAGATCAAGTCTAGTATTATTTAGATATTTCCATTGCATTTTGGGCTGACTCACAAGGACCTTTATAAGCATCTGGATGAGTTCATAGAAGTTATATCAACTACCAAAATTCATAACTTCTCTGAGGATGCTTTCAGAATGCGACTCTTTCCATTCTCTCTGAAGGACAAGGCCAAGTATTGGTTTAATTCTCTACCGGAAGGCTTTATCACGACATGAACTTAAATGTAACATGAGTTCTTGAAGAAATATTTTTTGATAGGGAAAACCAATCAATTTAAACGGGCTATCACTGGTTTCTCTCAGTAAGAAGGGGAACAATTCTATGAGTCATAGGAAAGATTCAAGGACCTTATGAGGAAGTGCCTTCATCATCAGGTTCCTAAGTGGCAGCTTGTGCAAAGTTTTCATGAGGAGCTGACTAAAGCCAACAGATAGATGGTTGATGCATCTTATAGAGGTATCTTCATGTTAAAGAGTGAAGAAGAGGCATGGACTTTATTTGAAAATCTAAGTGGTAATTTTCTACAACATGTGTCCTCTACTCATTCTAACAGACCAGTCACTACAAGGAAGACTGATGGGATTTTTGAGGTTGATGCTACAGATTTTATACCAACCGATATTGACATGATTGCATAGAAGGTAGCATTGATCATGGCAGCCAATCAAGTTCCTATGCCACAGAATAATTCTTCCTTGGAAGATAAGATGATCGGTGCCCTAGCTAGGCTTGAGAAGATTGAGTCTAAACATGAGAAGCTTGACTTTATTGTTGAAGTAGTTCAATCCACTACCCAACTGGTTCATTCTCATTCTTAGTCCATTGCCAAACTAGAATCCTAGTTTGGACAACTTGCTAATGCCTTAAGTAGAAGAGAAGAGGGAAAGCTTCCAAGTCAACTAGTTGTAAATCATAGAGGGATGCATAGTTCTTCAAGCAACCCACATCATAAGCAAGTTCAAGTCATTACTGCTTTTAGAAGTGGGAAAATAATTGATAACAAGGTGGGAGAGAAGAAAGAAGAAGAAGAAGTGATCATAAGTCCAAGTGCTGAAAATTTATATGAGCTCAAGGCTCCCTTCCCATAACCTTTTCTATAAGCATCCAAGTTCGGAAGCAAGGGGACAAGTTGGATGACATGATGGAGGTGTTTCAACAAGTGATAATTAATCTACCACTCTTTGATGCCATCAAACAGATTCCTCTTTATGCAAAATTTTTGAAAGACTTGTGCACTTAAAAAAGGCATTCCAAGAGTCATATGCCAAAGAAGGTAATGCAACCATAACAAGTAAGTTTCCATAATTCAGCATTGCACTCCTCCCAAGTACAAAGATCCTGGTGACCCAACTATCTCATGCATCATTGGGGAGCACTATATGGACAAAGCTCTTCTTGATTTGGGTGCAAATGTAAACTTTTAGCCTTATTCAGTCTACTTACAGTTAGGATTAGGACAATTGAAGCCTACTTTGATGCTATTATAGTTCGCAAATAGATCAATTAAGCAACCATGAGGGATTTTTGAAGAGGTGCTCATCAAAGTGGACAAGTTCTACTTTCTAGTGTTTGTGCTAGACACTAAGCCAGTACACAATCCAAGGAGGCACATTCCAGTCATCCTTGGTCAGCCTTTCTTAGCAGCTATAAATTCTTGTGTAAACTGTAGGTCGAGGATCATGGACATCTCATTTGGCAACATGAAGGCCAAGCTTAATATTTTTAATGCTATTAAAAACTCTCCAAACCAGACCGATGTTTTCTTTACGGATTCTGTGGATAACTGTGAGCCTAAAGCTAAACTAGAGACTCAAGAAAGGAAGAAGGAATAGGATGTGGTAGAGGATCAATTCTCTTAGATCTTAGAAAATTTCTTATTTACTAGATTGCCTATTTATGAGTCCATTCTGGACGAGCAACTATATGGAAGTGTCCGATGACTTCATGCCATGGCATGCAAATATTGTAAACTATTTCTCCACTGTGAAGCTACCATAAGGCTGGACTAAGCAAGAACATGATAGATTCTTCTCTAGAATTCATCATTATTTTTGGGAGGATTCTGAATTGTTCAAATATTATCCAGACCAAATCTTTCATTGATGCATTTCGGACCATGATTTCCAAGATGTTCTTAAATTCTGCCATTCTCTAACATATGGAGGTTATTATAGTGCAAGGAAGATGGTGGCGAAGAGATTAAGTTCCATGTCCAGACGAGAAATGATGCCGATGAGCCCCATTCTGGTGGTAAAGATTTTTGATGTATGGGGGATTGATTTCAGGGGACCTTTTCCACCTTCTTTTGGCTACAAGTATTCTCGTAGGTGTGAATTATGTTTCTGAATGGGTGGAGGCTATGGCAACTTGAACCAATGATCACAAGCTGGTTATCAAATTCATGCACGAGAATGTCTTCAGTCGATTCAGAATTCCCTGGGCTTTGATAAGTGTTGGTGGTTCTCACTTTGTAAAAAATTCTTGATGGGATTTCTTGCTAAATATTCTATGACACATAAGGTGGAAACCCCTTATCATCCTTAGACGAGTGGCCAAGTGGAGTTGTCCAATCAAAACATCAAGCATATCTTAGAAAAGACAGTACGACCAGATAGAAGGGATTGGTCTTCGAGGTTAAGTGAGGCACTGTGGGTGTATCGTACTACTTATAAGACTCCTATTGGTATGTCACCATAACAATTGGTGTATGGAAAAGTATGTCATCTTCTAATAGAGATCGAGCACAATGCACTTTGGGCAATCTGAAAGCTAAACTTTGATGCAGAAAGGGCTAGAGAAGAGAGAAAGTTGCAACTGAATAAATTGGAGCAATTTTGCCAAGAAGCTTATGAGAGCTCGAGCAGTTATAAAGAGATGACAAAGGCACTCCATGACAAGTATATCCCACATAAGTCCTTCTCTCTAGGCGATAAAGTTTGGCTCTTTAATTTGAAGCTTCGGTTGTTTCTCGAGAAGTTACGTTCAAGGTGGGATGGACCATTCCAAGTGATTTTGGTTTTCCCTCACGGTGCTGTGGAGAGTCAAAGCTTGAAGGATAATATTTTAATGAAGGTCAATGAGCAGAGATTGAAGCATTGTGTGGAGGGGATTTTGCCAATTGGAGATATAGAATCCGTCAACTTGACGGATCCCATGTCTCTTACTTGATCCTCTGGGTGATGAACATCGCCTACGGACGTTAACTGTGGGGTATTTCGTATTTCTAACCTTTTGATTTCTTTTAATTTTTATTTCTTTCAATTTTTAGTTCATGTTTTCATTACTTTTCTTTTAATTTTTGGTCTATTTTAATGAGCTTTTGATGTTTTAGTTGCTTCCGAGGAATACTAGGAGGTGTACCAGGGTATTCGGACTCCAAACAGGTGAAAAAGAGAGGTCTCAGTCGACCTTGGGTGTTCACTAGCTCAATTTTATTCCATTCAGTTAACCTTGGATGATTGATGTCCAACGACCGTCAAGATAGATGATCGATCGCCCTTAGGAGAGCGGGATCGCTCGCCCCTTTGATTTTTATAAATCCACCAAGTGGCAGCTAGGCGATTTGTCACCCAGCTATGAGGGGGATCAATCGCCCATGTTAAAAAATGGACTAGGTTGAAACTTATGATGTTATATATTGCCCTCTTCATGCTCCAATGCTTCCACTCAAATTTTACAAGGCCTATAGCTCTCCATTAACTTTCCTACATCAACTGGGATTCTAATTTCTCAATTGGTTATTCTATTACAACAGATCATCATCAACAACATCAATTCCAAGTTGTTAATCCCAATTCCTTAATGAAACCTCCAACTTTTTCGAAGCTCTTCATCAACAAAAGTTGTGTTATAATTTCTTGAAATTGAGTGGATCTCTTTGCGAGCTTTCAAATAATAATTTTGGGGGAGTCAATAGTGGATTGAATTGTTTGCTTTTCGGGCAGATTACACTAAAAAAGAAGAGGTTGAAGGTGGTGATCCATTTTTCGCACACCAAGTGTTTGTTTAATTCCTCAACCAAAATTTTTAAGCTCATATGACACCAAAGAGAGCCAACACCCAAGGCATGTCATGCTCATGTAATCCTAAATGGACACGACATGTTCGGGCATCGACTGCTCCTATGCCATGAAGAGAGCGGGTTCATGAAAGATGGCATCCAAGGGCTTTAAATTTTGAAATAACTTTTGATATAACAGAGCTCTATGCTATGTTCCTTGAGACACATGGAAGTATTGCCAACATCCATCATCACCAGGTCGCTTCAATTTTTGCTCCATCATCCATCATCATTTACCTGAGGCTTGTCAAGGTATTTTATCAAAACTTAATGCCAAAATTGGACGAGTAGGGAGTTCTTATTTCTTCAATAGATGGCATGCAAGTCCGTGTTGCTATGTCAACTATTGCTATTGCCATGGGCTACCCCCATGAATTCCCAGATGATTTGATAGCGATCTACACTCCTATACTCGATGATCTTTCAGTGGGTAACTTGATTACGTGGTTGTGTGCTAACCAATTTTTTGGGCCAAAGCATAATGCTGCTTCTAAATCCTCATGCCCAACCACTTATGATTCCTTCACGTGGTCCTATACATGAATGTGTGCCCAATTGGGCACAATACTGAAAGACATCAAGAGTTCCTCAGAGCTTTATATGTTATACATTTTGGGCATTGGTTATCGTTTCCACATATTGTTTTGGGCCAAATTAAAAAATTCTATTCAAAGGTGGTGGCCAAGACATTAGAGAGTGCAAGTGGCTGGGAATTTCCATTCCCTACTCTTATTTACCAGTTGCTATCTACACAAGGGTATCAGGTCAAGGAGGATGAGCTTGCCTTCTTGAGAAACATCCAGTATGGCACACATGACTCGAACATGAGTCATTCACATTGATTCATGTGTGAGTGTGACTCAAAAAGTATATCAATTAAAAATTTCCACACTTCGCAATAGAACGAATTCCTTGCAGAATAGGGCTATCGAAAGGGGTATCGTACCTCAGGGATTATGGTCTGATGAGTTGGAATACGGAATTAATTCTAATTAAATTTATAAAGAAAAGAATTCTAATTTTTAAACTAAAATAATTAAAAAGGAAAATAAAATAAATCAAAGTAAAATAGATGGTGAAGATAATATGAGAGAAATCTAGGGTATTTGACTTCACCACTAACTCCACAATCAATGGTCAATTGAATCAACTATGGGGAATTACATCATGCATAAGTGGTGTCAGTGGTAGGCTTCAATTCTCCCTAGCCCAATTGTAAGTAAACTGAATAAGGTAGCAAATTCACATTTGCACCCAAATCAATAAGAGCTTTATCCACATGGTGCTCCCCAATGATGCATGAGATACTTGGGGCACCCAGATCTTTGTACTTGGGAGGAGTACACTGCTGAATTATCGAACTTACTTGTTGTGGTAGCATCACTTTCTTTGGCACATGGCTTTTAGAACGCCTTTTTTGAGTACACAAGTCCTTCAAGAATTTAGCATAAGGAGGAATTTACTTGATGGCATCAAGGAGTGGAAAATTAATCTTCACTTGTCGAAACACCTCCATCATGTCATGCAGCTTGTCCCCTTGCTTTCCCAATCTAGATGCTTCAAGAAAACATTGTGGGAAAGGAGCCTTGAGCTCATAAGGAATTTCAGCACTTGGACTTGTGGTCACTTTTTCTTCTTCTTTCTTCTCACCCACCTTATTATCTATTATTTTTCCACTCCTCAAAGTGGTAATGACTTGAACTTGCTCATGGTGTGAGTTGCTTGTGGAAGCTTGCATCCCTCTAGGATTAGCAATTGGTTGACTAGGGAGCTTCCCTTCTTCTCTTCTACTCAATGAAGTAGCAAGCTATCCAAACTGAGATTCCAGTTTGGCAATGGATTGAGAATGCGAGTGCACTAGCTGAACTGTAGATTATACTGTTGCTGCAGTGGCTTGCACTGTCTCTATAAGAGAATCAAGCTTGTTAAATTTAGACAAGGTAAGTGTCAGCTTGTCTTCAATAGCAGAAATACTTTGGGCCATAGGACTTTGTGTTTGAAATTGCTGTTGAGGCCCAAAAGTCCTAGGTTGATATGACGGTTGCACTGCTGCCCCTTGGTTATTGTAAGAAAAACCAGGATGATTCCTCCATGTGGGATTGTAAGTATTATCTCGTGGAGGATTCATTGGTCCAGTGAATGTAGCTTGGACTTGCTCATGTTGATCATCAGAAAATTGCCCCATTGAAGGACAATTGCTCATATTATGCATAGGACTAAAGAAAAATTCACAAGGGCCTAGCAATGAAGAATTTGAAGTAAAAGGAGTTTGATTGGCAGCCATAATTGCTGCTACCTTCTTTGCAATTAAATCAATATCAGTTGGCATAGCTTCTGAAGCACCAACCTCAAAAATTCCATCAGTCTTCCTTGTAGTGGCATGTCTGCTAGAACGAGTGGAGGACACATGTTGTAGAGAGTTGTCACTAAGATTTTCAAATAAAGTTCATGCCTCTTCTTCACTCTTCAACATAAAAGTACCTCCACACGATGCATCAACCATCTATCTGTTGGCTTCTGTGAGCCCTTCATGAAAACTCTGCACTAGTTGCCACTTAGGAACTTGATGATGGGGACACTTTCTAAGAAGGTCCTTGAATCTTTCCTATGTCTCATAAATTTGTTCCCCCTCATGTTGGGAGAAACTAGTGATAGCACGTCTGAACTGATTGGTCTTCCCTATCGGAAAATACTTCTTGAGAAACTCATGTTGCATCTGAGTCCAAGTCGTGATAGAACCTGCTGGTAGAGACTTAAACCAATACTTTGCTTTGTCTTTCAAGGAGAATGGAAAAAGTCTCATTCCGAAAGCATCTTCAGAGAAGTTGTGAATTTTTGTAGTTGAGCACACTTCAATGAATTCATCTAGATGCTTGTAAGGGTCTTCTTGAGTCAGCCCAAAATAAGATGGCAGCATCTGAATAATGCTGGACTTGATCTCATAATTCTGTGCTGTGACATTAGGTAGTTGAAAACCTGCTGGCGAGGTATATGTCTCAGGAACATAGTAGTCCCTAAGCAATCTACCTCTTTCTTCATCAGCATTAGGAACAAGGTTGTTATTCCTCTCTTCTGCCATGTCTTCAATTGTTTCTTCCTCTTGCACAATGGTATCAACAAGGATGTTCCTCTGTTGTCTAAGAGTACGTTCAGGCTCAGGATCAAGAGGTATCAAATGATCAGCTACAAAACGACGACCTTGCATATATTAACCAAAAGCACCTGAAAAGAAAATAAAAACAAAATTAAAAATAAAATTTAAAAATTTTCTAAACTAAAAATCCAATTAAAATTAATTCTGTAAAATCCAATCAATCAAATAGATAATCCCCGGCAACGGTGCCAAAAATTGATTCGTGTGTGAGTGTGACTCAAAAAGTATATCAATTAAAAATTTCCACACTTCGCAATAGAACAAATTCCTTGCAGAATAGGGCTATCGAAAGGGGTATTGTACCTCAGGGATTATGGTCTGATGAGTTGGAATACGGAATTAATTCTAATTAAATTTACAAAGAAAAAAATTCTAATTTTTAAACTAAAACAATTAAAAAGGAAAATAAAATAAATCAAAGTAAAATAGATAGTGAAGATAATATGAGAGAAATCTAGGGTATTTGACTTCACAACTAACTCCACAATCAATGGTCAATTGAATCAACTATGGGGAATTACATCATGCATAAATGGTGTCGATAGCTACAAGCTCGCCTTCATCCATCAAGAAGATAACATATGATTAAGGCTAAGCCGTGGACTATCTTCGATTGGCATGGGCCATCTGCCGAACTACTCTAATCTAGGGTGTAGTATGGTTCATCTTCTCTAGGCATAATCTATCAAAGCTCTTAACAATATATTCAGTGATTACCATTGTGTAATAATCGCTCTCATAATCACAAAAAATAAGAGAGATTGAGTTCAATAATAACAACTAAATATCTAAGACAAGATAAGAAATCATTGTGATTGAATTTACAAGACTTTTATTGCTCAATTCTATAACAAGAATCCTCTGAATTACACAATCTATGCATGTATATAACGGTCCCCAATAATTAAAATAATCAAACCATTGATGCTTTGTTAGGGCTACATCAAAACCCTAGTGGATGAACTAACCGCTCATGGTAGAAGAAGAAGCTTCAACTGTTGAGGAAGAAGGCATCATCTTCATGAATTATGCGTATGTCTTCGTTCTCCAATGGCTCTGCAAATATGTTTCTGTTCTCTTCTTAGCCTTCTCAGACTCTCCAATCTCTCTGTAATCTCCCCCAAACTCAACCTCTTATTCTTCACTTTTTTCCCAAGAGAATACACCAAAGTCCTAATCCAATTAGGAATAAATTAGGGTTTCTCGCAACACTTATCAGGTGGGTTTTTCCTGCTAACTTCGGCCCAACTTTTGACCCAATAGAAGTCCGATTTACGAAATTTTTGTGAAATACAAAAGTGTGCAGAATCAAATTTCATTCAACCCATTGCTAAAATTATGTCAATTTGAGGCTCAAAAATAAGACTTCTAGTCTATTTTCCAAAACGGGATTAAGACTGTATTATGCGCAGATTTGGGCTTCAGGCCTGAAACCTTCTTAAGCAGTTATAATTCTCTTGGACCTCTTTCTTGGGCTGAATTGAGTTAAAATAAATGGTTGAATGATTCTCCTTGGTGTAGGCTTCATCTTACCATCTCGGATGTCTTCTTTAAAAGCCCAAAATCATGGTTTTAACTGAAATAATCATTAAGGCCCTGAAAATATAGAAAACAGTAAAACAAAGTAAAATCACAAAATAGTCTACCACTAAGAGAATAAAATACATAAGTTAAGAGGCTAGAATGCGTAACATTCAATGCCTATCACACATATATATCAGAGAGTCATTGTTGTGCCAAGAGAGGTAGCCCAACGAGGCCAAGGAGGAAAAGCTAGTGCGTGGTGTAAGAGCCCGAGGAGGTAGTAGCTAAGGAAGAGGATGTGCATACACAAGCTGGAGGCCATGATTATAGCCATTTGGAGGAGAAGATTATTAGTTTTACTACCCAGTTTGGAGCCTTACAGATAGAGGTGTTCATGCAGTTTGGAGTTTTACAAACAGAGTTGGCAAATCAATACAGAGAGACTCGTCAGGATTAGAGGGAGATGAGGATGATGTTGTGTGCCTTAACGTGACAAGCCGGCCTTAACCCAGATGCTTCGTCACCATCACATCCTTGATGTTCCGGAGTCATTAGGGTATAGTGTGTTTTTTGACACGTTGTCGCATCCGAGTTTGGGGGAATGTGATAGGCGTTGAATGTTACGCATTCTAGCCTCCTAACTTATGTATTTTATTCTCTTAGTGATAGATTATTTTGTGATTCACTTTGTTTTAGTGTTTTCGGTATTTTCAGGGCCTTAATGATTATTTCAGTTAAAACCAAGCTTTTGGGCTTTTAAAGAAGACATCCAAGATGGTGACATGAAGCCTACATCAAGGAGATTCACTCAACCATTTAATTCAACTCAAATCAGCCCAAGAAAGAGGTCCAAGAGAATTACAACTGTTTAAGAAGGTTTCGAGCCTGAAGCCCAAATCTGCGCATAATACAGTCTTAATCCCATTTTGAAAAACGGACCAAAAGTCTTATTTTTGAGCCTCAAATCGACATTATTTTTGCGAATAATTGAACAAAATTTGATTCTGCACACTTTTGTATTTCATAAAAATTCCGTAAATCGGACTTCTAGTGGGTCAAAAGTTGGGCCGAAGTCAGCAGGAAAAACCCACCTGATTAGTGCTGCGGGAAACCCTAATTTATTGCTAATTGGATTAGGACTTTGGTGTATTCTCTTGGGGAATAAAGTGAAGAATAAGAGGCTGAATTGAGGAGAGAACACAGAGAGAGAGATTGGAGAGTCTGAGAGGGCTGAAGAGAACAGAAACATATTTGCAGAGCCATTGGAGAATGAAGTCATACACATAATTTATGAAGATGATGCCTTCTTCCTCAACAGTTGAAGCTTCTACTTCTACCATGAGCGGCTAGTTCATCCACTAGGGTTTTGATGTAGCCCTAACAAAACATCAATGGTTTGATTGTTTTAATTATTGGGGACCTTTATATACATGCATAGATTGTGTAATCCTAAGAAAACATACTTAAGATTGTCTGGTAAAGGTTTTAGCTCTAGCTCAGGAGGAGACACTAAGGATGGAATCGGCGGAGTACTAGACAATCTAGGCAATGGTTCCTTAGCTGATCTCCAAGGCAAAAAATTAGTACTGGTTGCACTTCCTAACAGAGAATTTACCTCACATATATTCTGATCTACATCAAAATCCTCACAGTCAAAATGGGCTAGACATGCCTCTAAAGGGTCTGTGGTTAAAATTAGGAAAAGTGAATTTTCCACAGCCTCTTCTATAAGGTCTATAACATAGCACTCATTTTCATCTGCCTGATGTTGAGATGCATTAAAGACATTTAACCTCACCTTCATATTTCCAAAAGAAATATCCATAACCCCCGTACGACAATTAATGCAAGCATTAGCCGTGGCTAAGAAAGGACGACCTAGAATCACAGGAATGGATTTCATAGGATCAGGTATAGGTTCTGTGTCTAGGACAATGAAATCGACTGGGAAATAAAATTTGTCCACTTTTATTAACACATCCTCAATAATCCCACGTGGTTGTTTTATTGATCTGTGTGTTAATTGTAAAACAACTGACGTAGGATTAAGCTAACCCAATCCCAATTGCAAGTACACTGAGTAAGGGATAAGATTCACACTCGCCCCTAAATCAAGTAGTGCCCTATCAACACCAACATCCCCTATAACACAAGATATCGTGGGTGCACCTGGATCTTTAAACTTAGGGGGGGTGTTGTGCTGAATAATCGAGCTTACTTGCTCAGTGAGAAAGATTTTCTTTGGGACACTACCCCTTGAATTACGCTTTTGAGTGCATAAATCTTTCAAAAACTTTGTATATGCTGGGATTTGTTTTATAGCATCAAGGAGAGGAAGATTTATTTTTACCTGCTTAAAAACTTCCATCATATCTTGCACTTTCTCCCCTTGTTTCCCAAAAGGTGCCAACTCCTTGAGACGTGTAGGGAATGGAGCTTTGGGCTCAAATGTTGTCTCAAGAGTTAAAGTAGGTGGAGAAAGTGTTGCCTTATTAATTTTAGACTCTAGATTAGGACTCTTTCCCATTTCACTCTCAACCTCTTTCTTCTCTTGCACCTTGTTATCTAACACTCTCCCACTCCTTAAGGTGGTAATAGCCTGAACATGCTCATGATGATGGCCACTGGCAGCGGCATCAACAATTACATATTGCCCTCTAGGATTAGTTACTGGCTGACTTGGCAATTTTCCTTCCTCTCTACGATTCAAAGTGTTAGCTAGTTGCCCCAGTTGAGCCTCTATCTTAGAGATGGATTGAGAGTGGGAATGAAGTAACTGAGTGTTCGATTCAAGTAACTGAGTATGAGTGTCGAGTCTATCTAATGCCGCTAACACTTTATCCTCAAACGCTGAATTGCGAGGTAGATGCTGGGAAGTTTGATGATAATATTGATTCTGGGGCCTATCAGATGAAGGATAAGCAGATTGACGACCCGACTGAAAACCTGACATAGGAACTGGTCCTTGGGACTGAGGGACAGGATTGTTTAGAGATGGACTACGCCATGAAAGATTTGGATGATTCCTCAAACCTGGATTATATGTATTAGAATATGGATTGTTTCCAGGTCTAGAGAAAGCAGCATTAACTTGTTCTGGATTTGATTCAGGAATTTGCCCCGACATGGGACAATCTATGGAATAGTGTGACGGACTAGTGCAGATACCACATCCTTCCTGTAAGATAGGAGAAGGGGTCGAAAATTGACTAGCCACCATGAGTTGATCGACTTTTCTCGATAATTCATCCACTTTGGTGGAGACATCGAGTGATGTGCCTATTTCAAAAACTCCTCCAGTTTTGCGAGAACTATTTGTTCTAACTCGACTGGCAGAATCATGTTGTGTGGAATTTTCACTCAGATTCACAAACAATGTCCATGCCTCATCCTCATTCTTAAGCATGAATGTACCCCCACAAGTTGCATCTACCATTTGCCTATATGACTCAATCAACCCATCATAAAAAAATTGTACAAGTTGCCACTTAGGAATATCATGATGAGGGCACTTTCTAAGCAAATCACCATATCTCTCCCATGTATCATGGAATTGCTCCCCTTCTAATTGAGAAAAACTGGTAATGGATCGCCTCATTTGATTTGTTTTCCCTATTGGAAAGTATTTATTGAGGAACTCTTGTTGCAGTTGTGCCCAAGAGGTGATCGTATTCGGTGTTAATGAATTCCACCAGTTTTTAGCTTTATCTTTTAGAGAGAATGGGAAGAGACACATCCGTAAAGCATCATCAGAAAAATTCTGGATTTTAACAGTTGAACAAACTTCTAAGAAATCATCAAGATGCTTATACGGATCCTCATTATTAAGTCCATAAAAAGATGGGAGCATTTGTATAACGCTAGACTTAATCTCATAATTTACTGCTGTGACATTAGGCAATTGCATGCATGATGGGGATGTATATGCCCCAGGAGCGAAATGCTCCTTAAGGGCTCGAGGATTGTGCTCAGCCATATTTTCAGTCTCACTCTCAGTCTCAGATAAATGTTCTTCCTCTAAGTCTTGGGCCCTAATTTCTCCCCTATGTTGATGTAAGGTTCTTTCAAGTTCAGGGTTATATGGGACTATTGGTGGATCTAGAGACCGACGACCCAACATATACCACAAGGACTAGGAATTAATAAATAAATAAATAAATGAACAACTAACTAAAATAAAATAAATAAGAAAAGAAACTAAAATAAAATATAATTAAATAAATAAAATAAAATAATAACAAATGAAAGCAAAATACTAACTAGAATAAGCAAGCACAAGTAATTGGAATATGAAAAGCTCACAGAGATTTACGATGAATTCCACTCCTCTATTCACGGTTCGTAGCCAAAAGTACCTGTACTCAAAAATTAAAAAAAATGAAATGGATCAGAAAAGAATAAAGAAAAATCCTAACTTAACAATTAAATTAAAACTAATCTTAAGACTAAGCACCAAAATGATTCAAGCAAGTCCCCGGCAACGGCGCCAAAAATTGATGTGATTTCAATTATACTTAACCACTCGCAATAGAACGAGTCCTCGTAGGATAGGGCTATATAGAGGGTGTCGAACCTCAAGGACTTGCAAGGTTGAATTGTTATGTTACTCAGTCTTTGAATTAATTCTAAAATAATTGGAAAACAATTGTTTATGTTTGATCGTGAAATTAATTGAGCAAATTAAAGCTTTTAATTAATTGGTATTATGAAATTTAATCAGGAAGAGAAGGTCCTGGGAGCTGACTTCACCACTAACCCTCTAACAATGATAATTGTACTAATTTGGGACGTTTACTCTATGCATTCAGAAAAGAATGGCTACAAGCCCAATTCAATTCTATCAAGAGAATTCGTTCAACATTCAATTAAGCATAACTCGTCTTCGCTTAGCATGGCCTATACATCTGACTAATTAATGATGTTATAACCCATCTTTGCTTATTACGAATTATCAAAAATCTAAATTGAACGATATGTGAAAACTATTGTATAACCTGTCTTAACAAAATCACAGAAGTTGAAAAGAGCAAACCCTAATCATTGCAAATTTAGATCCATTTTACAAGAACAAGAATAAACATGCAATGAATCAATACATTCAATTTGAAAGCAATAGCACAGCTATTGTTTACGTCTCGGTTATACAATCAATGCATACAGTAAATCATTCCCAAATTAGTATGCAACTTAAAACATTGAAAGATAGGTTAGGGTTACGTCACTTCCCCGGAATGGTGTTTAGCCACTCATGATCGGATGTCCAAGCTTGAATGATGATGAAATTGCCATCGTCTTGTCCGTATCGTCACGAATCGCCTCTTTATTTCTCTCTGTGTTCCTCCCTTCTTCGAATACCCTAGTTTTTCTCTTTTCCTTGTTTTTACTTTGCGAAACCAAACCAATGGGACACCTGGCCTACCCAAAGTGGCAAGTGCGCATAATAAAATGGCACTTGCTCCTCACAAAGTGGCATTTGCGCCCAAAAAGTGGCAGCTGCGTAAATAGGGCAGAAAGTTGATGAAAACGTCCGTTTTAGGAAATTTTCGTGAAATATGAAATTGTGCAGAATTGAATTTCCTTTAACCTACGCTGAGTTTGGATCGTTTTGACAATCTTGTACGGAGTTATGGTCTGAATACCAACACGGGTCCAGGACTTTTTAGGCCTGAATTGGCCCAATCTTCTATGCGAATGGGCCCGTGCTCCATTTCTTCAATTAAATTCATTTACAGCCCATTTCTTTAGTACATTTAGTTTGGATCTTCAATATAAACATATCTCTAATGGGCCAAGCTTCAGTGATAACTAAATGAGCACCATTTGTAGCCCGATTTCACCATTCCTAATCAGAATTACCCTTAATCACCTACAATCATAAAAATATTAAAATTATTAATAAAAATATGAAATAAATATTACTAAGACACTAATTCATATAATTTTAAGGGCATTGAATATGCAATATTCATTACTTATCAGTGAAGAAGAGGCATGGACCTTATTTGAAAATCTTAGTGACAACTCTCTACAACATGTGTCCTCTACTCGTTCTAGCGACATGCCACTACAAGGAAGACTGATGGAATTTATGAGGTTGGTGCTTCAGAAGCTATGCCAACTGACATTGATTTAATTGCACAAAAGGAAGCAGCAATTATGGCTGCCAATCAAACTCCTTCTGCTTTAAATTCTACATTGCTAGGCCCTTGTGAATTTTGCTCTAGTCCTATGCATAATGTGAGCAATTGTCCTTCAATGGGGAAATTTTCTGATGTTCAACAAGAGCAAGTTCAAGCTACTTTCACTGGACCAATGAATCCTCCACGAGGTAATACTTACAATCCCACATGGAGGAATCATCCTGGTTTTTCTTATAGTAATCAAGGGGCAGCAATGCAACCATCATATCAACCTAGGACTTTTGTGCCTCAACAGTAATATCAAACACAAAGTCCTATGGCCCAAAGAATTTCTGCTATTGAAGACAAGCTGACACTTACCTTGTCTAAATTTGACAAACTTGATTCTCTCATAAAGACAGTGCAAGCTACTGCAGTAACAGTACAATCTACAGTTCAGCTAGTGCACTCGCATTCTCAATCCATTGCCAAACTGGAGTCTTAGTTTGGACAGCTTGCTACTTCATTATGCAGAAGAGAAGAAGGGAAGCCCCCTAGTCAACCAATTGCTAATCCAAGGGGGATGCAAGCTTCCACAAGCAACCCACACCTTGAGCAAGTTCAAGCCATTACCACTTTGAGGAGTGGGAAAATAATTGACAATAAGGTGGGTGAGAAGAAAGAAGAAGAAAAAGTGACCACAAGTCCAACTGCTGAAATTCCTTATGAGCCCAAGGCTCCTTTCCCACAACGTTTCCTAGAAGCATCTAAATTGGGGAAGCAAGGGGACAAGTTGCATAACATGATGGAGGTGTTTCGACAAGTGAAGATTAATTTGCCACTCCTTGATGCCATCAAGCATCCTCCTTATACAAAATTTTTGAAGGACTTGTGCACTTAGAAAAGGCGTTTTAAAAGCCATGTGCCAAAGAAAGTGATGCTGCGACAACAAGTAAGTTCAATAATCCAACAGTGTACTCCTCCCAAGTATAAGGATCCTGGTGCTCCAACTATCTCATGTATCATTGGGGAGCACCATATTAATAAAGCTCTTCTTGATTTGGGTGCAAGTGTGAATTTGCTACCCTATTCAGTTTACTTACAGTTGGGCTTGGGAGAATTGAAGCCTACCTCGGTGGTATTACAATTTGTAGACAGATCAACAAAGTAGCCCCGAGGAATCATAAAAGATGTGTTCATTAAAGTGGACAAGTTCTACTTTCCTGTTGATTTCATTGTACTTGACACTGAGCCGGTTCACAATCCGAAGAGGCACATTCCAGTGATCCTTGGTCGACCTTTCTTAGCTACTGCTGATGCTTGCATAAACTGTAGGTCAGGGATCATGGATATTTCATTTGGCAACATGAATGTCAAGCTTAATGTGTTTAATGCTATCCAACACCCTCCAGATCGGAGTGATGTGTTCTACATGGATGATATTGATGAGTGTGTAAAGGAATTTGTTTCATCCTCTATATCTCAAAACTCCCTGGAGGTATGTAAATCGCTTCATGACTTTGAGAACATTAATGATGAAGGGTTGTGTGAAGAAGTGCATGCTATGCTAGAAGTGGATGCTATTCAGAATACTCCACTATGGAGAATTCCAATTGAGCCACTACCTTCTCTCTCTAGCACTCCCCTAGTGCCTTCATTGGAGTTCCCTCCAGAATTAGAATTGAAGCCTTTGCCTGATAAATTAACGTATGTATTCTTGGGGGCACAGAAAACTCTTCCTGTTATAATTGCCTCTGATCTGATAGAAATTCAAGAGAAAAGTTTAGTAGAGGTTTTATCTCAACATCGTGAAGCAATTGGATGGAGTGTTGCTGATCTTAAGGGCATTTATCCCTCAGTTTGCATGCACAAAATCCACTTAGAAGAAGGATGTAAGCCAACTAGAGAAGCACAGAGGCGACTGAACCCCAACGTGAAGGAGGTGGTAAAGAAAGAGGTTGTCAAATTACTGGATGCAGGCATCATTTATCCAATTTCTGACAGCACATGGGTGAGTCCGACACAAGTGATTCCTAAGAAGTCTGGCCTTACCATTGTCCCTAACTCTTTGGGAGAGCTTGTTCCACAACGTACTGCCACAGGTTGGCGTGTTTGCATTGATTACAGAAAGCTCAACTCTATAACAAGGAAGGATCACTTCCCTCTTCCATTCATTGATCAAATACTTGAAAGGTTAGCTGGTCAGAGCTATTATTGCTTTCTGGATGGCTACTCTGGTTATAACCAAGTGGCTATGGATCCAGAAGATCAAGAGAAGACCACTTTCACTTGTCCCTTTGGTAATTTTGCTTATCGTCGTATGCCTTTTGGATTATGTAATGCTCCGGCTACATTCCAGAGGTGTATGATGGCAATCTTTTCTGACATGGTGGAAAAATTTTTGGAGGTGTTCATGGATGACTTCTCTGTTTTTGGATCGTCCTTTGAACACTGTTTGAGCAATTTATCACTTGTACTTCAAAGGTGCCGAGAGCGGAATTTGGTACTTAGTTGGGAGAAGAGCCATTTCATGGTAAAAGAGGGTATTGTATTGGGCCATATTATTTCAGAAAGAGGTATTGAAGTTGATAAAGCGAAGATAGATTTAATTGCAACGCTGCCTCATCCAACTTCGGTAAGGCAAGTTCGATCTTTCTTAGGCCATGCTGGGTTCTATAGAAGATTTATCAAGGATTTCAGTAAAGTTGCTCGACCATTGTGCCAATTGATATCTAAAGATGTTCCCTTTATCTTTGATGAAGATTGTGTGAAAGCTTTTGAAAAGCTTCGATCTCTATTATCCTCTGCACCAATGATGCAATCGCCAAAATGGGCTCTACCTTTTGAAATTATGTGTGATGCCTCTGATTATGCAGTGGGAGCCGTGTTGGGACAAAGAGTAGAGAAACGGCCATATGCCATCTACTACGCTAGTAAGACTCTCTCTGATGCCCAACTCAATTATACAACCACAGAGAAAGAGCTTCTGGCTGTAGTATTTGCCTTGGACAAGTTTCGTTCTTATTTATTGGGGTCCAAGGTGGTTGTCTACTCTGATCATGCAGCATTGAGACGCTTATTGGCAAAGAAAGAAACCAAACCACGTCTTATTCGGTGGATTTTATTGCTGCAAGAATTTGATTTGGAGATAAAAGACAAAAAGGGGACGGAAAATGTGGTTGCGGATCATTTATCTCGGATCGAGTTGGAGCCGGTGATCGATGCATTACCTATTCGAGACTCATTCCCGGATGAGCAATTGTTTGGAATTGGTTTGATGAAAGTAAATGGCCAAAGGTTGAAGCATTGTGTGGAAGGATGTGTGCCAAAAAGAGACGTAGAGTCCGTCGACTTGACGGATCCCGTCTATCTGACTTAATCCCTTCGGAGAGTCAATCGTCTCCTACGGATGATAAATTGTAGGTTCTGTATGTATTTCTATACTTTATTTCCTTTAGTTTTCTTTGATTTTAATTTTTAGTTTTAATTTTCTTAAGTTTTTCTTCAATTCTAGTTGCGTTTTAATGGTTTTTCTTTGAGTTTTTGATGTATAAGTTGCTTCCGGAGGATGCCAAGAGGTGTACCGAGGTATTTGGACTCAAGACGGGTGAAAAATAGTGCTCTCGATCGACCTTGGGCGATGGAGACTCAAAAATATCAAGTCTCGGTCGACCTTGGGCGATGGAGGGTCCAACAGGCATCCAGGGGGGGGATCGATCGCCCCAGCCAAGGGGGATCGATCGCCCCATGTATTTTTCTCAAGGATCCCCACCAGCAGGTGGGCGATTGATCGCCCATGCCTAGGGGGTCGATCGCCCAAGGTGTTTTGTGGGCTGGCCGAGACTATCTTCTATATAAAGACTCCTTCTCCAATTCTAAAGCTACTCCATGCATCCTAAGCCTCTTTGAACTCCAATTCAAGTCCTATATCATCCGAAAGATTATTTTCTTCAATTGGTGATTATTAAACAAGAATTCAACATTGATCATCATCAACTTCAACATCAAATTGGATCAAAAATCACTAGTTCTCAAAGGAAGTTCTCACTTTTTCAAGTTCAACATCAAAGTAAGTGAAGATTTTCTTTGAAGAAATTGTTCAATTCTTTTTGAGGGCTTTTGAAGACCAAGTTTGGGGGATCAATTTGGTGCATTCACTTGTTCAATTTGGGCGGAAAAATTACCGAAAAAAGGAGGTTGAAGGTTACAAATTAATTGTACACACCAAGTGTTCGATTTAATTCCTCAACCATATTTTTTCTACTTTATGGCACCAAAGAGAGCAAGTCACCAAGGTGCTTCAAGTTCACGTAATCCTCGCCGAGCGAGGCATGATCCGACCACAGGTTCTTCACGATCTCGCCGAGAAGGTATTCAAGAGAGATGGCATCCAAGGGCGTTGAACTTTGAAACCACGTTTGACATAGCCAAACTTTATGGTATGTTTCCCGAGACACGATGGGGGATTTCCGACATCCGTCGTCGTCGATCGGCATCCATTTTTGTTCCACTTTTGTCTACTATTTACCCGAGGCTTGTCAAGGTATTTTATCAGAACTTATTGCCAACACCTGATGAGCGGGATGTGCTTACTTCTTTCGTAGATGGAACAATAGTTCGGGTGGACATGTCATCCATTGCCATTGCCATGGGTTGTCCTCATGAGTGCCTAGATGATTTATCTCATATCTATACTCCTCTACCCGACGAGTTGTCAGTGGGCAATGTGGTTGCACGTTTGTGTGCCAACCAATTTTCTGGGCCGAAAAGGAATGCAGCTTCCAAGTCTTCAATGTCAAATCATTTATGGTTCCTTGACGCTGTTCTACTCAAGAATGTATGTCCAATTGGACATAAAACTGAAAGACGTCAAGAGTTCCTCAGAGCCTTATATGCCATACATTTTGGGCATTGGCTGTCATTCCCACAGATTGTCTGGGGCCAAATGGAGAAGTTCTATTCCAAGGTTGTAGCCAAGGCACCAGACAGTGCAAGTGACTAGGAGTTTCCATTCCCTACTATTATTCACTAGTTGCTTGTGGCACAGGGGTATGCAGCCCATGAGGACGAGTTTTCCTTTCCACGTGATCTTCATTATGGCACGCATGACTGGAATTTGAGTCGATCACATATGCATCAGAGAGTTATAGCGACACCTGGTGAGGTATCTCGTTTGGCCCAAGGAGGAGAGAATATAGATATACCACCACCGGTAGAAGATCCAGAGGAGATGGAGGCTGAGGAAGAGGAGGTGCATGCACAGGCTGGTGGCCATGATTATCAATATTTAGAGGGACAGCTTGCTGGGTTGACAGCCCAGTTTGGCACCCTACAGACAGAGGTATCCACACAGTTTGGTGCAATGAGAACTGAGATGGCGGATCACTTTCGTGACACTCGCCAAGAGCAACTAGAGATGAGGAGGATGATGCGTGCACTGATGCGCCAAGCAAACTTGGATCCGGATGCTCAGTCACCACCACATCCTTGACAGGAAGGTAACCATTTTTTGTATTTTATTTTATTTTTAGTTTTTATTTTTATTTTTAATTTTATTTTTCCTTCTGTAGTTAGATTTTTATTATAAAAAAGTAAAAAAAAATAAAAACTTAAAAAATAAAAAAATTTAAAATTAAAATTTTTTTTTCTATTTTTTTTAGGATTTTTCTCTTTCATATTTATTTTCACCCATACTATTTCACTTGATCTTTGGGGTATAGTGGTTTGTTTTGACAGGTTCTAATATCCAAATTTGGGGGAGTGCTTTCATTGCCTTCATGCTCGTGGTGTACTCTATTTTCTTTCCACTACTCCGAATTTCTGGTAACATCGTTCTTACTCTTCTCTATGCTTTAATTGGGTGTTCATTGAGGACAATGTACAGTTTAAGTTTGGGGGTGAGGCGATGCCTATTTTTGTGCTTTATTACATATGGGGGAAATTTGTGTGAAATTCTTCTTGTATTAGGATTTTATTTTATTTTATTTTCTTAGTTTGTTTATTTTATTTTCTTATGTTTTATTTTTAGGTAGAATGTTTTTACATTATTCAAGGAATTAATACCGTATGTAGGTGCATAACTTGCAATTTTTGAGTATGTTTTAAATTTTTGGAAACTGTGGTTTAAATTATGTGATTTTAATCATGGTTTGCAATAACATGTTTTGGAGTGATTAATTTTAGTCTCCTTACATGCACAGACACACTAGCATAGTCTTATGGGGTATAGACTGTGGTTTTGAGTTATTGAGTTACATATGCTTGATATTAATTAGTATCTCTTGAGAATGAGTACCGATGATGTGTTTACTTGACTTCAAAAGAAAAGGAAAAGAAAAAAAACGTGATGAATAAGCAAATCAATTTGATCTTTTTCATGAGTAACCAAGCCTCTATGCCTCAGGAAGCATAGAGTGTTTGCGTCAAAAGATAAAGGGTGAGAAAAGATGAGCATTGGTTGTCTTGATTTGTAGCCTGACTGATTCGAGTAATTAGGTATTCGGGATATCTTAAAGCCTAGTGCCCTAAAGCCATCTGGTTTGGGAGTCACTGACTGAAAGCTTGCTACATGGATCTTTCAGAAAGCTTATTAGATCAAGACATTGCACAACCAATAAAGCAATGAGAAAAAAAAGAATTGAAAAAAAATGATGAAAAAGTCATGTATTCATGTTTGGAAGTATGATTTCAATAAGGGGAGGTAGTGAGTTGAAAGGGTATGTTCCTTTATATATTCAGAGTTGAGTTATGCTACATGAGATGACTGCTAGTTCACTTTTCACGAGGGAGTTAGAGTTGATTATTTTGAGATATGTTGATGTGAATTATGTATGGGGACCATTGATTTGAATTATGGAATTTGAGAGTTGAAATTATTCTTGAATGCAAGTTTGTAACTATGTATTGTAATCTTCTTCTTGAATTAATGTTGAAATAGAATTTTGAATGTTTGTGGGTAACATTTCTGGAAACCCTCACGAGACTATACTCGTCCACTAGGGGGAACCTAGGGGTTTAAAGGCTTGTTGCATATGCTAAATGCAATCGTTTCTCCCACGAAAGTGGAGTTGGGTAGTTTAGTTAGTATTTATTAGTTTCTTTTGTTTTAGTTTTCTTTTATTCTATTGCTAAGGGACTAGCAATATGTAAGTTTGGGGATGTGATAGGCGTTGAATGTTACGCATTCTAGCCTCCTAACTTATGTATTTTATTCTCTTAATGATAGATTATTTCGTGATTTTACTTTGTTTTAGTGTTTTCTGTATTTTCAGGGCCTTAATGATTATTTCAGTTAAAACCAAGCCTTTGGGCTTTCAAAGAAGACATCCAAGATGGTGAGATGAAGCCTACATCAAGGAGATTCACTCAACCATTTAATTCAACTCAAATCAGCCCAAGGAAGAGGTCCAAGAGAATTACAACTGTTTAAGAAGGTTTCGGGCCTGAAGCCCAAATCTGCGCATAATACAGTCTTAATCCCATTTTGGAAAACGGACCAGAAGTCTTATTTATGAGCCTCAAATCGACATTATTTTCACTAAAGGTTGAACAAAATTCGATTCTGCACACTTTTGTATTTCACGAAAATTCCGTAAATCGGACTTCTAGTGGGTCAAAAGTTGGGCCGAAATCAGCAGAAAAAACCCACCTGATTAGTGCTACGGGAAACCCTAATTTATTCCTAATTGGATTAGGACTTTGGTGTATTCTCTTGGGGAATAAAGTGAAGAATAAGAGGCTAAATTGAGGAGAGAACACAGAGAGAGAGATTGGAGAGTCTGAGAGGGCTGAAGAGAACAGAAACATATTTGCAGAGCCATTGGAGAACGAAGTCATACGCATAATTCATGAAGATGATGCCTTCTTCCTCAACAGTTGAAGCTTCTACTTCTACCATGAGCGGCTAGTTCATCCACTAAGGTTTTGATGTAGCCCTAACAAAGCATCAATGGTTTGATTGTTTTAATTATTGGGGACCTTTATATACATGCATAGATTGTGTAATTGAGAGGATTCTTATTATAGAATTGAGCAATAAAAGTCTTGTAAATTCAATCTCAATGATTTCTTATCTTGTCTTAGATATTTAGTTGTTGTTATTGAACTCAATCTCTCTTGTTTTCTGTGATCATGAGAGAGATTATTACACAATGGTAGTCACTGAATATATTGTTATGAACTTTGATGGATTATGCCTAGAGAAGATGAACCATACTGCACCCTAGATTAGAGTAGTTAGGCAGATGGCCCATGCCAATCGAAGATAGTCCATGACTTAGCCTTAATCATATGTTATCTTCTTGACGGATGAAGGTGAGCTTGTAGCCACCGACACCACTTATGCATGATGTAATTCCCCATCGTTGATTCAATTGACCATTGATTGTGGAGTTAGTGGTGAAGTCAATTACCCTAAATTTCTCTCATATTATCTTCACTATCTGTTTACCTTTACTTTATTTTATTTTACTTTTTAATTAATTTAGTTTAAAAATCAGAATTCTTTTCTTATAAATTTAATTAGAATTACTTCCGTATTCCAACTCATCAGACTATAATCCCTGAGGTACGATACCCCTTTCGATAGCCCTATTCTGCAAGGAATTCGTTCTATTGCGAAGTGTGAAAATTTTTAATTGATATACTTTTTGAGTCACACTCACACACGAATCAGAATGCCTACACTGTCTTCATGCTACTAGTTTGTACTAATTTCTTACACCTACTCTGAATCCATGGTACCATCGTTCTAACCCTTCTCTATGCTTCTATTGGATGTACATTGAGGACAATGTACAGTTTAAGTTTAGGGTAAGGCGATACTTTTTTATGTGCTTTATTGCAATAAGGGAAAATTTTCATAACATTTTTCTTGTTTTAGGACTTTTTGTTTATTCTATTTTTATAGTTTTGTTTTTATTTTCTTTTGTTTTCTTTTTAGGTAGGATGTTTTTACATTATTCAAGGATTTAATACTTTATATAGTTGTTTGACTTGTACTTCTTGGGTATGTTTTAAATTTTTGGATAATGTGGTTTAAATCATGGTTTACATTAACATGCTTTGGAGTGATTGGTTTTAGTTTCCTCACATGCACAGACACACTAGCATAATCTTATGAGGTATACACTTTGGCTCTGAGTTATTGGGTTACATATGTTTGATAGTAATTAATATCCCTTCAGAATGAGTACCGATGATATGGTTTACTTGACTTTAGAATGAAGAAAAAGAGTATATATGTGATGAATAACAAATGAATTTGATCCTTTTCACGAAGTAACTAGGACTCTTGCCTTAGTAAGCATTGAGTGTTTACGTCAAAAAGTGAAGGGTGAGAAAAGATGAGCATTGGTTGTCTTGGTTTGTAGCCTGATTGATTTGAGTTATCAGGTTCTTTAGGATATCTTAACACCTAGTGCCCTAAAGCCATCTGGTTTGGGAGTCACTGACTAAACACTTGCTACATGGATCTTCCAGAGAGCTTAATTGGCCAAGTCATTGCACAACCAATAAATCAATGAAAGAAAAATGAATGAGAAAAAAGGTCATATATTCATATTTGTAAGTATAAGTTCAATAAGGGGAGCTAGTGAGTTGAAGGGGTATGTGACTTAATATATTTGTAGTTGGGTTTTGCTACTGAGAGGATTTCTAGTTCACTTTTCAAGAGAGAATTAGGGTTGATTGGTTTGAGATGTGTTCATGTGAGCTATGTATGGTGACCATTTCTTTGAATTATAGATTTTGAAAATTTGAAATTATTTTTGAATGCAAGTCTGAAACTATATATTTCTTTGATTAATGTTTAAACAGAAATTTTGAATGTTTGTGGGTAACATTTCTTGAAACCCTCACAAGACTATAACTCGTCCACTAGGGGAAACCTAGGGGTTCAAAGGCTTGTTGCATATGCTAAATGCAATCGTTTCTCCCACAAAAGAGGATTTGGGTAGTTTAGTTAGTGTCTAGTTAGTTTCCTTTGTTTTAGTTTTATTTTGTTCTATTACTAAGGGACTAACAATATGTAACTTTTGGGTGTGATAGGCGTTGAATGTTACGCATTCTAGCCTCTTAACTTGTATGTTTTACTCTCTTAGTGATAGATTATTTGTGATTTTTACTCTATTATAGTGTTTTCTGTATTTTCAGGGCCTTAATGATTATTTTAGTTAAAACCATGATTTTTGGACTATTAAAGATGACATTCAAGAGGGTTATATGAAGCCTACATCAAGTGGATCAATTCAACTCCATATTTGAACTCAAAACAGCCCAAGGAAGAGGCGCAAGAGAATTATAACTGCTGAAGGGTATTTTGGGCTCAATCCAATTCTGCGCGTAATACAGTTTTAATCACATTTTAGAAAATAGCCCGTAACCCTTATTTACAAGCTTCAAAACGGTCTAATTCCAGAAAAAGTTAAACAAAATTCAATTTCGGATTCTTTTGTATTTAACATAAATTTCATGAATCGGACTTCTGGACCATCAAACGTTGGGCCGAAAGTCAGTTGGAAAACCCACCTGATTAGGCCTGCGGAAAAATCCTAATTGACTCCTAATTAGGTGGGGACACTTCATATTCTCTTAGCCATTAAAAGTGACAAATTGGGGGTTATATTGGAAGGCTTGAATAGCAACTTTGAAGAGCTTTTAGAGTGGAGAAACATTGGAGAACAAGGCGTAACACTACTTCCATGAAGATGACACCATCTTTCTCAACAGTTGAAACAATCTCTTCTACCATGAGCGGCTAGTTCATCCACTAGGGTTTTAATGTATGCCTAACTAAGCATCAATGGTATGATTGTTCCAATTATTGGAAATTTTTGTATTCATGCATAGATTGTGTAAGTTAGAGAATTCTTCTTATAAAACTGAGTAAAAAAAGTCTTATATATTCAGTTTCATCGATTTCTTATCTTGTCTTATATACTTAATTATTATTATTGAAATCAATTTCTCTTACTTTTTGTGATTATAAAAGTGATTATTACACAATGAAAATTATTGAATATATCATTAAAAGTTTTGATGGATTATGCCAAGAAAAGATGGTTTATATTGCACCCTAGAGTAGAGTATTTTGGCAGATGACTCATGCCAATTGAAGATAGTCCATGACTTAGCCTTAATCATATGTTATCCTTTTTACGGTTGGAGGTGAGCTTGTAGCCACTGACACCACTTATGCATGATGAAATGCCCCATAGTTAGTTCAATTGGCCATTGATTGTGAAGTTAGTGGTGAAGTCAATAACTCTAGATTTATCTCATACTTTCTACACTCCTTAGTTTCTATTGCCTTTGTTTATTTGCTTCATTAGTTAATTAAGTCTAAAAATTAGCAACCTATTCTTTCTTAATTTAATTAGAATTAATTCTGCATATCCAACAAAGTTAGACCACAGTCCTTGAGGTTCGACACTGATTCGTTGGTAAGTGTATCAATTAAAATTACCACAGTTCGAAATAGAACGAATTCCTTGCAAAATAAGGCTATCGAAAGGGGTGTCGAACCTCAGGGATTATGGTCTAATTGAGTTGGTATATGAAATTAATTCTAATTAAATTAAAAAGAATAGGTTTCTAATTTTTATATCTAACTAATTAAAGAAACAATTAAAATAAAACAAGAGAAAATAATGAGTGTAGAAAATATGAGATAAATTTAGGGTGTTTGACTTCACCACTAACTTCACAATCAATGGCCAATTGAATTAATATATGGAAAATTATATCATGCATAAGTGGTGTCGGTGGCTACAAGCTCACCTTCATCTGTCAAGAAGATAACATATAATTAAGGCTAAGTCATGGACTATCTTCGATTGGCATGGGCCATCTGCCTAACTACTCTACTCTAGGGTGCAGTATAGTCCATCTTCTCTTAGCATACTCCATCAAAACTTTTGATGATATATTCAGTTAAAACTATTGTGTAATAATCTCTCTCATAATCACAAAAAACAAGAGGGATTAAGTTTAATAACAACTAAATATCTAAGACAAGATAATAAATCATTGAAATTGAATTTATAAGACTTTTATAGCTCAATTATTGATCGGCGTTGAATGTTACGCATTCTAGCCTCTTAACTTATGTATTTTCTTCTCTTAGTGATAGATTATTTTGTGATTTTATTTTGTTTTAGTGTTTTCTGTATTTTCAGGGTCTTAATGATTATTTCAGTTAAAACGAAGTTTTTGGGCTTTTAAAGAAGACATCCAAGATGGTGAGATGAAGCCTACATCAAGGAGATTCACTCAACCATTTATTTCAACTCAAATCAGCCCAAGAAAGAGGTCCAAGAGAATTACAGCAGCTTAAGAAGGTTTCGGGCCTGAAGCCCAAATCTGCGCATAATGCAGTCTTAATCCCATTTTGGAAAATGGACCAGAAGTATTATTTCCGAGCCTCAAATGGACATAATTCTCGCGCAAAGTTGAATGAAATTTGATTCTGCACACTTTTGTATTTCACTAAAATTCCGTAAATCGGACTTCTAGTGGGTCAAAAGTTGGGCCGAAGTCAGCAGGAAAAACCCACCTGATTAGTGCTGCGGGAAACCCTAATTTATTCCTAATTGGATTAGGACTTTGGTGTATTCTCTTGGGAAAAAAGTGAAGAATAAGAGGTTGAGTTTGGGGGAGATTACAGAGAGATTGGAGAGTCTGAGAGGGCTAAGAAGAGAACAGAAATATATTTGCAGATCCATTGGAGAACGAAGTCATACGCATAATTCATGAAGATGATGCCTTCTTCCTCAACAGTTGAAGCTTCTTCTTCTACCATGAGCGGCTAGTTCATCCACTAGGGTTTTGATGTAGCCCTAACAAAGCATCAATGGTTTGATTATTTTAATTATTGGGGACCTTTATATACATGCATAGATTGTGTAATTGTGAGGATTCTTATTAAGGAATTGGGCAATAAAAGTCTTGTAAATTCAATCTCAATGATTTCTTATCTTGTCTTAGATATTTAGTTGTTGTTATTGAACTCAATCTCTCTTATTTTCTGTGATCATGAGAAAGATTATTACACAATGGTAATCACTGAATATATTGTTATGAGCTTTGATGGATTATACCTAGAGAAGATGAACCATACTGCACCCTAGATTAGAGTAGTTAGGCAGATGGCCCATGCCAATTGAAGATAGTCCATGGCTTAGCCTTAATCATATGTTATCTTCTTGACGGATGAAGGTGAGCTTGTAGCCACCGACACCACTTATGCATGATGTAATTCCTCTATAGTTGATTCAATTGACCATTGATTGTGGAGTTAGTGGTGAAGTCAAACACCCTAGGTTTCTCTCCTATTATCTTCACTATCTTGTTTGCTTTGATTTATTTTATTTTATCTTTTTAATTAGTTTAAAAATCAGAATTCTTTTCTTATAAATTTAATTAGAATTAGTTCCGTATTCCAACTCATCAGACTATAATCCCTGAGGTACGATACCCCTTTCGATAGCCCTATTCTGCAAGGAATTCGTTTTATTGCGAAGTGTGGAAATTTTTAATTGATATACTTTTTGAGTCACACTCACACACGAATCAATTATATAAGAAGAATCCTCTAAATTACACAATCTATGCATGTATACAAAATCTCCAATAATTAAAATAATCAAACCATTGATGCTTAGTTAGGGTTACATCAAAACCCTAATGGATGAACTAGTCGCTCATGGTACAAGAAGAAGTTTCAACGTTTGAGGAAGAAGGCATCATCTTCATGAAATACGCACAAGACTTCGTTTTCCAATGGTTCTCCACTCCAAAGTTGAGCAAATTATGTCTTCCAATCTATCCAAAGGCTCTCCAAGCTCTCCCAAAACAGCCTCCAATTTGCCAGTTTATGCACCAAGAGAATACATCAAAGTCTTAATCCAATTAGGAAATAATTAGGGTTTCTCGCAGCGCTAAACAGGTGGATTTTTATACTGATGTTCGGTCCGACTTTTAACCCACTAGAAGTCCGATTCACAGAATTTTCATGAAATACAAAAGTGTCCAGAATCGAATTTTGTTCAACCTTTAGGGCTTGAAAATATGACTTCTAACCATTTTTCAAAATGGGATTAAAACTGCATTAAACGCAAAATTGGGCTTTAGGCTCGTAACCTCCTTAAGTAGTTGTAATTCTCTTAGACCTCTTCCTTGGGCTGATTTGAGTTTAAATATAAAGTTGAATAGATCCATGACTTTAGGCTATAATGCATAACATTCAATGCCGATTAGACACTCCTTTGATAGCCCTATTCTGCAAAGAATTAGTTCTATTGCGAAGTGGTATAATTTAATTGATACACTTAGCCACAATCAAAACGGTTCACCCCGATCGTAAGGATTGGTCACAACGTCTAAATGACTCATTGGGGTGTACCGAACTACTTATAAAACCCCAATAGGCATGTCACCGTATCATCTAGTATATGATAAAATATGTCACTTACCAATAGAGCTTCAGGACAAAGCCCTTTGGGCTATTAAGAAATTCAATTTTGAGCGGTGGAGTTGAAGGATCCCAAGGATGGAATGCTTTTCAAAGTTAACAAGAAAAGAGTGAAACCTTGTGTGAATAGTCAAATGTAAATGGAATACATGGATGTTGTTAACTTGACGGATCCCGTATATTTGGACATATGATCCATTTTCATGTCTCGCCATAGATGGTAAACTTGGTATTCCTGTGATCCAATCATTTTTCGTGAGACCCATCGAATCCAATGGGAATGTATCTAATTATCTTAGTCTTAGTTTTAGGCTTGTACATTAATTGTGGGTTTCTTTGTCTCATCTTATACATATAGATACATATGAAATAGTCATAGTAGAAAAAATATTATGAAAGCCAGTTGCAAGACTGCTATTATTTTTTGAAAAACAAGTTCTTCAGTTTGTCACTAGATTGTTTATTATTATTGTCTTTTATCTTCACCATATGAAATCGTTGCGTTGATGTATCCTAATACGAAAAATTGACACAATGAATATATATATTGAGTTTGACTGATAAATAATTCAAACAAAGCAATATTATATAGGTACTTAGTTTTTAGCATCTTAATTAAGTTATTGTGCCTTCATTTGTCATTACATTTATAGAATACAAATTTCAGTTCTATTTGTAGGCGTGAGCACTGATCAACAAAACATGTGTGTTTTGTATCTAGAATCATTTTGCTACTAAAAAATAACCTCACTATGAAAATTTCATCAATTCGGTTCCTTTGGGGAGTCGGATCAAGCACCGGTCGAGTAAGGTGTGGGGGTGTAGGACCACAAGAACTTGAACCACTGTGAGTGGAATGAACATTCGCCCGTTTGGAAGTCATTTAGAAGCAAAATTTTAGTTGAGAACTTGTGTCAAACACTTGGTGTGTGCCCTTATGCAAAGACCTTCAACTTCCCCTCTCTTGGATGAAAAACACCCCAAATTCAAACAACCAATTGGAGAGAAGTATGGTGGTAGTGGAAGTTAATTGAGATAATAGTAGAGGAATTATAAAAAAATTATTTTTCCGTGCTATAAGAGATGACTTCAGAAGGGATCTAACAATTTGAAGGTTACAGGAATTGGGTTCAATTGGCAGTGTTGTAGCAGAAAATGTTCTATGTTATAGTGTCAGGATAAACACGTATGTGAATCAATACATAACCATTCAAATACTTCCTATTCACACACACATATATATATTATTATTTTTTTATTTTTTTTGAAAATACATTATATTCCTTTTTTCTGCTAAAATTACCATTAACTGCATAGGAGATTCTGTGAAATCAATCAATCTATTTCATTTGACAGTGGCTTTCACTGTTTGAACCTACAGATTTATAATAACCCATCAAATTTACAATTATTATATTACTATTTTTTTTATTCCTTGAACGGGATGTTACTACAGATGTAAAAAAATAGAACTACAAAGGCAGAAAGGGACATACCCCTTTAATACAAAACAAAAATGGAAAATGTCCATTTCTAATGGAGCCAAAAAAAACTTAGCACCTAACAATCATACATGAAAAATGGCCAAACATGTCTAGCAGAGACAAGCTCAATGCATTAAGCAAATCTCAAATAAGAAGTGAAGTGATCATCCTTATTGGTTCCCAGTAAATGACTCCAAGTAAAAAATGACCTATAAAATGAGATATCAACTTTCCCTTTTTCCCAAACCGCATTACTCCTTTATGGGAGAAACTTTGAGTAAAAACTTGATCCCCCACCTTGAATTCTAATGCTCGAGTTTTTCAATCAGCATAAGTCTTTTGGCTACTCTAAGCAGTCCGCATACGGTCTCTAATAATATCAACTCTCTCGGATGTGTTCTTAATGAATTCAAGACCCAAGTATCTATTCTCTCCAACATCCAACTAGCATACTAGCGACCTACATGTGCGCCCATACAGAGCCTCGAATGGTGCCATACCAATAGTCTTCTGATAACTATTGTTATAGGTAAACTCAACTAGTAGCAACTAACCCTCCCCCTTACCCTTGAAGTCGAGTACACATGCTCGTAACATATGCTCCAAAATCTGATTAACCCTCTCAATTTGACCATCGGTCTAAGGGTGATAAACTATACTGAGATGCAGCACTATACCCACAGCCTACTGAAAGCTCTCCCAAAATCCTGAGATAAGATTCGAATCCCTATCCGATATAATGGACAAAAGTACACCATGAAGCTTCACTATCTCTGTAATGTATAGCTTCACATATTACTCAGAGGTGTAATCTAAGCGAATTGGCAAGAAATGTGTTGATTTTGTCAACTGTCCACATCACCCAAATAGCATCATGATTTCGTTGTGAGGTGGGAAGTCCCACAATAAAATCTATAGAGATGCTCTCCCACTTCCACTCCAATATAGGTAGTGGCTGCAAAGATCCCGGCGGTCTCTGGTGATCAATCTTGATCATCTAACATGTGCTACACTTAGAGACAAATATAACAATGTCCCTCTTCATACCTGCCTACCAAAATTGTTGTTTCATGTCTTGGTACATCTTGCCCCCTCTTAAGTATACTGGAAAATGAGAACTGTGGGCCTCACTTATCACTACCCTTCTCAAGTCGTCATTGTGAGGGACCGCTAACCCCCCTTGTACCTCAGTCCTCCATCTGTACCCATTGTGTAGAATGGTACATCTCTAGATTTCAACTCAGCCACATTCTTTACGCACTATGGGTCAGTAAGCTGATCGGTAATTACCATCTGAATGATAGCAGATGTAACCACTACACATGCTACAAAGGCATCAGTTAAGGCATCAACACTGCTCAAGTCATTCCACTCTGCTTCGAATAGAGCAAAAAGATTAGCGTAGGGTCAGTGACTAACTGCATCAGCTACTATGTTCGCTTTCCCTATGTGGTACTGGATGGAAAAATGATAATCTTTAATGAACTCCAACCACCTGCGTTGTCTCATATTCAGCTCCTTTTTTTAAAATAGATACTGCAAACTCTTGTGGTCGCTAAACAATTTGAAGGTCTCACCCAAAAGGTAATGCCTCCAAATCCTCAAGGCAAAAACCACAGCTGCTAACTCCAGATCATGAGTCGGGTAGTTAAGCACATGAGGCTTAAGCTTACGTGAAGCATAAGATATCAGCCTCTCCTCCTACATCAACACATATCCCAAACCCTGCAATGATGCATTAGTGAATAGCAAGTACTCAATATTACTATAAGGAGTAGCTACAATAGGTGCAGTCGTCAACCTGCTCTTCAACTCGTCAAACGCCGCTTGACAAGAGTCATCCCAAACAAAAGTAACACCCTTGTTAGTGAGATGGGTGAGCAGGCCAGCAATCTTAGAGGAGCGGGCCATCAATCTTAGAGAAGCCCTGTATAAACCAACGATAATAACTAGCCAACCCAAGAAAGTTAGGAATCTCCGAAGGTGAGGTAGGTTGTCCCCACTCCAAAACCGCTAACACTTTACTTGGTTCGACTGATGTCCCTTTCTCTAATACTATGTGACCCAAGAACTTCACCTCTCTCTAACAGAAATCACACTTCTCAAAATTTGCATACAGCTGATGATCTCTCAGTGTCTACAAAATGATACGAATATGTCTGGCATAATCCTCCTTCGTCCTAAAATAAACCAGAATGTCATCGATGAAAATAATAACAAACTGATCTAAATATGCCTTGAACACTATGTTCATTAGATCCATGAAGACAACTAGGGCGTTTGTTAACCCAAAAGGCATAACCTGAAACTCATACGACCCATATCTGGTAAGGAAGGCTGTCTACGGTACATCATGCTCCCTAACTCGAAGCTGATGATACCCGGATCTCAAATATATCTTTGAGAAGTGGGTGGCTCCCTTCAGCTGATCGAACAGATCATCAATCCTAGGCAACAGGTATTTGTTGCAGATTGTGACCTTATTCAATTCCCTGTAGTCAATACAAAGGCGAAGAGACCTATCCTTATTTTTCACAAACAACACCGGTGCTCCCCACGGTGAAGTACTCCTGTGAATAAATTTTCGATTGAGAAGTTGCTGAATCTGATCCTTTAGCTCCCTCATTTCCATAGGCGCCATTCTATCTAGGGCCCTAGCAATTGGCCTAATGCTTGGACCTAAATCTATCACGAAGTCTATCTCACAACTCGATGGCAACCCTGGGATCTCCTGAAACACATCCTAAAAGTTTCGTACCACTGGAATGGAATCTAAAGATACTATAGTTCATTCTGAAGACTCCTCGCTGATAAAGAACAAGTGCATACTAGACCCTCCATTTGATTGCGTCATAGTAATCAAATACATCTGCTAACCCGGTATAGCAAAAACAATTGCCTTGTCATGGCAATTAACCTGAGCATGGTAATGTGATAACAAATCCATCCCAAGTATGACATCAAAGGAATGCATATCCAAGATCAATAGGTCTGCCAAGAATCTGAGTCTACCAATGTTTATTGTGACCTGACTACCATGTTCCGTAGAACCATACTAACCCCCAACAGCGTAGCTATAATAAGTGGAGAACTACACGGTTGAGTAAGTATACCCGATATCCTAACAAACAACTAAGACACATAAAATGAGATGCCCCAGTATCAAATAAAAATGCAACCCAAGTTATCATTTATCAAAACCTTACCCTCGATCGCCTGAGGAGCCTGCACATTATATGGTATGACATTGTAGACCCTCCCATAATGCATCTATTGAACAGATTGGCCTACTCTTTCCATTTTTCTTTTACACTGTCTGACTAGCAGAGTATCTATCATTTCATTTCTCCCCTAGTCCTTTCCTGTAATCCCTCCTTATCTGACAGTGCTACAATGTAGCATCAACTACCTGAGCATAAGTGGAATAAGTTAGATTACCCACAATGACCTGTCGAGTAGGTTAAATCAAACCATTCACAAAACAGCTCATCTTCTTCTCTTTAGTGTTCACCTCCTCAAGTGCAAACAAAGATAGGTTGATGAACTCTTGCTCATACCCTACGACAGTCCTATCCCTCTATTGTAAGTCCAGGAACTCCCTCTCGTGAAAGAATTCTGAATCCTCTCCCAACTGTTAGACTACTCCACTGGTCATGGAACATAAGCCATCTGCGGTGGCTATTGATTCTGCAGAACAGTTGCCACCTCTGTAGCTACAGCCTAAGCAATAATAGCTACCAAATCGGGAGAAAGTTCAGCATTTCTACTTTGAACATTATCCTGTCCTTAGTGTTAGTTCACATTCTTCCTCCTACGGGGTGGCATCTGAATAATACCCCAATAATAGACTAAAACGTATGGAGTACTACGAATCCTATACTTCGATTCTATTTATCAGAATATACAACACGAAAGATACCATACGATGGACCCTACAGACCAAAGAATACTAGAACCTGGAATGCTCTAATACCAACTGACATACCCTCTAACAAAACGTATGAGGTGGCCAGTCTCACACATAAAACGTAAGGGATACTTACAACTAATAGCAAACAAGTATAGAATACAAGAATAAAATAGAAAGAAATTATAAATGTTGAAAGGAAAGTCTAACTGGAATAATAGTAAATAATCTTAAATACATAATTCTAGTCTGATTGATACAACTTGGAAGTTCGGTAACTCAAGGACCCCTTAACCAAAAAGATTAAAAGTAAAATACTTTATGAAAAGATTTATGTCTCTACACTAAAGTCTGGTAAGGAGTAGATGACCGCCACGATCTATGAACTCCACACTCTAACCTCGAGGTGAAAACTGCCTAAAACCTGAAATATCAACAAAGTGGGTTAAACCCACGAGAAATTTTTCTTTACTACAACCTAATCAGAGAAATGGTAAACATACCCTCTATATGAGGGACAACCAATATATATGATTATATATAAATCATTTTCTTATTTATCTCATGTTTTCAAAATATAAGTCGTCCTATATACCGTCGCAATTCAACTCCTATCACACAAATTTAGAACATATTTTCTAAGTTCAGACCAAAGGCATAAAATATAATACCCTATTAAACTTAGGCAATCCTGACATGCCTCTTATATTATCCTTGAATACCTTATTAGGTATTGGCAATCCGACATGCCTTCTGGAAATCCTTACATGCCCTCTAACCTTAGATACCTTATTAGGTATTCTCAATCTTGACATAGCCCCTGCAATCCTTACATGCCTCCACAACTAACCTATTGAACCAAAACAAAAGATCTAACCTACTTAGCACATTAATTTAATCTGACAGAAATTCAATCACCACAATAAAGTAACTTATTCACAATAAAACTCATATCAAGCATTTTGTGAACAGTTATCATTTCAAAGAACACAATTAAAGAGAAAAAAATAATATAATCAACGATTAAAGAACAAGCACACAATCAAATCTTCAACGTGCCTAAATCATCGAGAGTTTCTAAACCTAGCTCTAACCTAGGTTTCCAGGCCTATTCTGTTGCTAAGAACCCTATTTTATCATTCTTGAATTTTTTAGAATTTTTGAAAAATTTTAAAATATTTTCAAAATAAAAGAAAATAAAAATATAGTTTAGAGGGATACTTTTTATACTACTTTAACCACAAGGGAATCTAATTTGACTTGATATTTAAAACCCAAGTGCATTCTATCCCCAAAAGATTACCCAAAAGTTTTTAGAATTTTTTGAAATTTTTCAGAAATTTTAAAAATATTTTCAAATTAAAAGAAAATAAAAATCCAATTTTGAGGCATACGTTTAAACCCGATTTAACCACGAGGGAAGCTCATTTCCAATTGAAATTTAAAACTCAAGCTTATTCCGTCCCCAAAAGATTACCCAAATATTTTTTAGAATTTTTGGGAATTTAAAAACAATTTTTAAAATTATTTTTCCTATTTGTTTAATTTAAAAATTAAAAAATATATTTAAAAATACTACGGACTAGGCTCACTTCCCAAAGTGGGCCTAGAGGTGGGCCCCGGCGAGTGGGGCCCTTTGCTGCCATTTCCAGCGCCAGCGGCACGAGCCCCTCTTCTTCTTCCTCCTTTTTCTCTTTTTTTTTTTTTTCTTTTTTTCTTCCTTTTCATGCAACAGCATATCAACAATGGTGCCAAAATTTTTCGGCCACTTACGAGCACCGAATTGCGCATATGAATAGACCATTGAACTCGTCTCGATCTAAGCTACGCATTGGTATCAAATTCACCCTATCTCGCGACCTAAATAAAAAAATGTCCAATTTTAAGATTTAAAAATCTAAAATCTCAAACTCAATTTTTCGTCAATCTACCCAACGGTTCGCAACCAAATTTTCAAGGATTGTTTAGGGAAGTAAGATCTACCTATTAATTGGAACAAAAACCCTCAAAAATGATGAATACAATAAACCCAATTTCATGTTCGCACACACACACACACACACACACACACACACACACACACACATATATATATACACCCGCCTATACAATCAAATATACATGCATATACATATGCAAAAATTCCCTATAGTGGTACCAAAACCCTAGATTCATCATGTTTAATACACAGAATTTCCCTTAGCATGCATAATCATACAATGTCACGCCCCAGAATCCGGACCGCCAGGACTCCCCCGAACTGACCCGAATTTCGAGTGTGAACTCGTTCACTCAACCCCGTGAATGACCTTGACCACACTCATGTGATAGTATCAAGCTATGATACCATCCTATCACACCCTATTTCCTGACTCCCGGAAATCCAGAGGTGAACCCGTTCATTAAACCCCAATGAACCTCCTCATATTTCTTGATTACTGTGGAAGCTAATCATACGCAAGTAATTATCTATGCGTATACTCATCATTATCCATCCCAATGGGCAACACATCGGTCTATGCATCCATGACACTCCATTTTCACTCTTGGATCATGAAAAATCATAAAATTCCACCTTTTTAAGGTTCACAGGACTTTGAGGTGCCTCAAACTTCAGTTTGAGTCGCTTGGAACTTCCAGCAAGTTTGTATTTTCAAAAATAACTCTTTGAGGAGCCTCAAACTACACTTTGAGTCACCTCAAAGATTTTCAGGTGCCTCAAACTGCACTTGACCTGGATTTTTGACAACATTCCTCAACCTGACTTCAAATGCTAATATCTCATAATCCGTAAGTCTGTTTGAATTGAAATTTGACATGGATCATCCTCTAACATGTCTAGTTTCTAACCCAACTTGAATCATTCAAAAATACCAACCAAAACTCAAGTTACACTCAAATTATTGGGTGTAGGTCAGATTACCCACACTTGCACCAAAAACATGCATAACTTTCTGAATTTAAATCCAAACAAGGTCCATGACCTATCAAATCAAACTAACACAATTCTCTTACTATATACATAAATTCCATTCACTCCTTGAACTCAAAATGGATACTTTTGGGCATATGTCCCCCTAATGGCTACTCTAATGCCTCAATGACCATCAAGTATATTCACATAACATGAATTTCATACTTGAAATGTAATTCCATCTATTTTTCTTACCATCCTCACTCCACAACTCATACATACATACTTTCCATACTCCATTTGCTCATGATTAACCATACAAGAAATCATAACTAAAGAGAAAAATGGTCCTATGGTGCCATACATCTCCAACACACACTTTTCTCAAAAGGTACATATCGTTCATTCAAACCACATATCCATACACTAACATCATGTATTATACATACAAGGTCCAAATGAACGTACAAGTTACATATAACGTGAATGTAACTATAACCCAACATAATCCACATGCCACATGCCGGCATGGATAGCCAAATATACAATATCCCAAAATGTAGCAAAATATAACTAGAAATCTTCTTGGACATTCAAATCCCATCCATCGTCGATACCTTATCTGTAAAAGAGTTTAAAATAAAGGGGTGAGCACCACTGCGGCTCAGTAGAGGTTCCCCAACCCTTCTAAGTGCCGACCCGACACGACCTACATGAATGCATGTCATTACATTACATGTATCATCCAACATACACCATGTTCACTCACAACAATGCATATATATATATATATATATATATATATATACACATGCATTAAACACATATCATGCTTTATAATTTAAAATGAAAGCAAATTCATACATTTGTCTTTCTCTCACGAACTCAACCCGGTACCCTGACATGATTTTTGACCAATCATGTGACCGAGACACTTCCCTCACAATTATGGAATCCATCACCTAGTATTCTCTACTCTGAGGTGATTAGATCATTTCCAAATTCTTCACCGAGTATTCTCTACTCCAAGATGATAGAACCATCATCGAGTATTCTCTACTCTGAGGTGATTAGATAATTTCAGAATTTGTCACTGAGTATTCTCTACTCCAAGGTGACTTAACCACTCCAACGCCCTCACCAAGTATTGACCTACTCTAGGCAAATTTAACCACTTTTTCTCGTTTCTTCATAACGGCCCCATATATGCATTTCAAACATATAAATAACAAGCATTTAATATTCATGCTTCACAATACATAAGCCAGTTATATAGGAACATAGCATGCATTTCGTCTCCACAAACCACACATAGCACATATATGTATACACATGTATATAACCTCTCATATCCACACAGCTTCAAAATTAGCATACTTTACTCATGCTACACTCAATGCATAATTTTAGCACATAGAACTAACATGAATTTAACCACCACTTATAATCACATATATGACTCAAGGTTACACATTTGCACATAAATCCCAAATTGAGCACATAAGACCTATATACCCAATTTATTCCATTCACACTGATCGGCGTTGAATGTTACGCATTCTAGCCTCTTAATTTACATATTTTATTCTCTTACTGATAATTTATATGTGATTTTACTATGTTTTTGTATTTTCTGTCTTTTTCAGGGCCTTAATGATTATTTCAGATAAAACCATGATTTTGAGTTTTTAAAGATGATATCCAAGAAGGTTATATGAAGCCTACATCTAATGGGTCCATTCAACTCCATATTTCAACTCAAATCAGCCCAAGGAAGAGGTTCAAGAGAATTATAACTGCTTAAGAAGATTACGGGCCTGAAGCCCAATTCTGCACTTAATTCAGTTTTAATCCCATTTTGGAAAGTGGACCAAAAGTCTTATTTTCGAGCATCAATTCAACTTAATTCTTGCGTAGGTTAAACGAAATTCGATTCTGGACACTTTTGTATTTCACAAAAATTTCGTGAATCGTAACTTCTACTGGGTCAAAACTTGGGCCGAATGTCAGCAGAAAAATATACCTATTTTGGGCTGCGGGAAAACCCTAATTTTCTCCTAATTGGATTAGGACTTTATCTCCTAATTGGATTAGGACTTTATGTATTCTATTGGAGTATAAAGAGGTGAATTGGAGGCTGTTTTGGGAGAAAAAAGAAGTGGAGGTCAGGGCAGAGAAGACAGAGACAATCCGGGTTTTATTTATTCATTATGTCTTTTATTATTTCGTTTTCTTCTTCTTCTTCTACCATGTGTAACTAAACTCCTCAACTAGGGTTGAGGAGGAAACCTCCATTAATAAAGTGAAGTTCTTTTGTTCATTAATTGATTCTCATGTGTGTGATTTAATTGCTTATGATTTTTGCTTCTTGTGATTAATTATTTTATAATTCTTTCACCATCTATATCATGTTTATGTGGTAGTTAGAAAATATTATAGTTAATCTAAGCTTGGGTTTGTATTTCTTAAAAGTGATAATCTTTGATCTTATGTTTTTCATTAAATTGGATACATAGGATGCTTAGAATTTTACACAAGTGAAGCGAAGGAAAATCTACCTTTTAATATATTTTTTGTAGTGCTTTATTGTTAAATCTTGAGTAAGCAATAGATTGATTTCTTGATTGCTACTCTAACTTTGGGAATTAATAAATGAATATTAAAAACTTCATGGATTTAATGGTGGTGGAATCCAAAACCTTAGTTATTTTCTTTGTTTGATTTCAATAGTGTTATTTTATTTACATGTTAGTTTAATTTATCTCAAATCAATCAACTTTTGTTTAAACTAGATTAGTTTTAAATTAATTTGAATTTGTGTTAGTTTTTCTTCTCAAAGCATTCCCTTGGGTTCGACCTCGTTCTTGCCGAACTATACTTCAATAGATTCGTACACTTGCAAGTTATTTAACAATTTTAAAACAACATCAAGTTTTTGGCGCCGTTGCCGGGGAATTACAAACAAGAAAACTAATCAAATTTCGATTGATTTAATTCTTTTACTAGTTATAATTTAGTTTTTTTTTTCTTTCTTTTGTTTTATTATTACCAAAAAGAAAAAAAAATCTTTCCAATTTTAATTATTTGTTCTAGGTTTTTTATAAATAAAAAAAAAAAAAAAACTTTTTCTTTATTATTATAGTTTAGTTTTAGTTTTTGTTTTAGTTTTATTAATTTTATTTTTATTATTATTTTTCTTAGTTTAGTTTTAGTTTTATTTTATTGTTATTGTTTTACCTAATACTTCTTGAATTTTATAGGTGGTATTGTTGAAAATTGTCTTTTCGCATGTTCTTGGGCACTACTTTGGAATCCAAGTAAGTACATTTTTTTTTTCTTTTCGTTTATTTATATTTTTATTTTCTTAGATTAGGAAAACATAGATTTTTGTTTTAGGTTGATAACTTTTCATGAGAACTTTAGGATAGAATAACATAGAAATAACCCTAGGGTCACACTTTCTTCAAGTTTATTTTATATTTTATTTTTTATTTTTTTCTCTATTTAGAAAAAAAAAAAAAAAAAGAAAGACCATACACTCACTCACTTTTTATTTTATTTTTGTTTTTATGGTGTGTTTTGTTTGTGCATTTTAATTTAGCATTCTTGCATTAAAATTTTAGTAAGGGCACAAACCCCCAACAAGATAAGGATTGGATTTCATCACCAATTCCTTTCCCAACTAGGTTAAAAATCTCCTTGCATTTGTCTATCCCAAGCCAAATTTAGTTTAAATTTAAAATCAAGTAGACATTAGCCATATGAATTCATATAGCTTATAGGACCCTCTTGGACAGAGTTAACTTTTGGTAACTCCAGTGAGCACCTTCCAACTTCACAATGTCTAGGAAAGTTCTGAGGAGATTGGTTTTTAAGTGGGACCGTTTGTGACCCCTCCAATCTATCTTAGAAACTTTCCTGGTTGTATTGTTGGTGGGGCTTAACTGGTAATCCTCTAGTTCCTCTGAAAGGGAGTAGAAGCTGTCTAACTAGGAAAGAATTATTTTGGAACTAGTCCAAATAATTCTTTAGGAAAATAAATAAATAAAAAATTAAAATAGAAATCACTAACCTTGAATTAAATTTAAAAAAAAAAAAAAAAATTTTGCTTGTTTATTTGGTTGGTGTTTTTGTGAGTCATTTTAGTGTATGTTAGGTCGTCGATCACTGAATCTAGAGTTGTTTGCTTTAGATCTTGAGATTGAAAGAACCTTTCAAAAGGGTGTGAAAAATTCTAGTGTTAGAGATCCTTCTTTACCCAAGATGGCAGATCCCGTTGAAACTAAATCTCTTAAGGACTATTACACTCCCGTGCAGATTACAAACCCATCTTGCATTGTGTTACCTGCTACCCAATAGGGACATTTTGAGATAGGGGCGGCGGTAATTAATTTACTGCCCACTTTTAGAGGTCTTAGTTCTGATGACCCATACCTCCATGTTAAGGAATTTCTAGAGATTTGCTCCACACTACAATTTCAACATATTTCTGAAGAGTCAATTAAATTGCGGTTATTTCCATTCTCTTTGAAAGAGAAAGCAAAATCTTGGTTATACTCACTGGAACCCGCGTCTGTCAATTCATGGGATGGGTTATGCACTAAATTCCTTACCAAGTTCTTTTTCATGCACAAAACTAACTCCCTTCGTCGAAATATCATGCAATTTACTCAAAAAGAGGGTGAAGAGTTTTACATATGTTGGGAGAAATTTAATGATATTCTCCTTACGTGTCCACATCATGGTTTTGCCAAGTGCCAATTAGTTCAATTCTTTTATGAGGGATTGTCACCCTATAATCGTCAACTAATTGAGTCACGAGGTGGGGTAGAATTCATGTCTAAGAATGAGGATGAAGCATGGAAATTTCTTGATGCGTTGTCAGAGAACTCTCAACAATGGGAGTACTCAGGGAGGGTTGAAAGGAGTGGTCTATCAGTGCTCTCAGAACCCAAAAAGGGAGGAATCTATGAACTTCGAGAGGATACCGATTTGAGTACGAGGATAGCTAGTCTAACTAGGAAAGTAAAGGCTATAGAGATGAGTAAAGGAAAAAACTCTTCTATTCGTACAGTTAGTGAGGTGTGTCAATTGTGTAAAAGTTTTTCTCATAAAGCACAAAATTGTCCATCTATTGCATCTTTTCATGAGTATATAGCCGAACAAGCCAATGCACTCAATTCCTATAAGAAACCATTTGACAGCCCCTATTCTGACACATACAATCATAATTGGAGGAACCATCCTAATTTTTCTTGGAGGCAAGACCAACCTCGGAACAACCAAGGAGTGCAACCTATGCAACCCCAAGGGCAACCACAATTTTCATATCCTTCTATGTCCCAAAAGGCCCCTCTGTATGTTCCCCTACCTCAACAAAGACCAACTTTAGAGGATACTCTCCAACAGTTCATGCAACAGACCAGTCAGTCAATTTCTAAGTTAGAAACTCAAATAGGTCAATTAGTCACTGTTGTAGGAGAGAAAGAGAAGGAAAAGTTTTCTAGTCAACCTGTGCCTAACCCAAGGGGTTAGTTTCATATTAGTGATCAATCCACTTCTAGTTCACATGAGCAGGTTCACTCTATCACAACTCTAAGATCAGGTAAACAAGTTGATAATGGAGTCCAAATGCCTATACATAATGAGAAAATTGAAGAGGACCATGTTAGCGATTTAGGAAGAGAGGACAAAACTACATCTGAAGTTGAGTCAGAATTCAAGTCCCTAGTCTTGACCCACCATCTCCAATAAGTCCACCAGTTAGAAACTTTATTCCTACTGCACCATATCCTCAAAGACTTCAAAAGCCTAAGAAGGGGAATCACTATAATGAGATTATGAAAGTGTTTAAACAAGTCAAAATTAATATTCCATTTCTCGATGCAATTCAACAGATCCCCTCTTATGCAAAATTCTTGAAAGACTTGTGTACGGTCAAACGTGGCTTGAATGTGCATAAGAAAGCCTTCCTAACTGAACAAGTTAGCTCAATCATCCAACATCGCACTCCACCTAAATTTAAGGATCCTGGATGTCCTACAATTTCATGTACCATAGGTGATCAAAAAATTGAGCAAGCTTTGCTTGACTTGGGTGCGAGTGTCAACTTGTTACCTTACTCTATTTACGAGCAACTAGGTCTTGATGAGTTGAAACCCACGAAGGTGGTACTCCAATTAGCAGATCACTCAGTTAAGGTACCTCGTGGTGTTATTGAGGATATGCTCATTCAGGTTGATAAATTCTTCTTTCCTGTAGACTTTATTATCTTAGACACTCAACCTGTAACTAATCCTACTAGCCAGATTCCTGTCATCTTAGGTCGTCCATTCCTAGCCACTTCAAATGCTTTAATCAACTGTAGGAATGGTGTTGTGAAACTCTCTTTTGGAAATATGTCGGTTGAGCTTAATATTTTTAACGTAAACCGACAACCACCAGACTCTGAGGATATTTGTGAGGTAAATTTAATAGAGAGTCTAGATCAGGGTACTTTTATTCATGCTAGTTATAAGGACCCTTTAGAGGTAAGTCTAACTAATTTTGGCTGTAATTTTGATATTGATAGTGCTTGTGAAGATGTGAATGCTTTATTGGATGTGAATGTTTCATTGAATTCAGTCCATTTTATCAACACCAAAAAGTGGAAAGCCAAGATGGAAAGCCTAGGTATAGGTTGAGTTATAAACCTATTTGGTCATCATTGTACATTATTAGTTTTAGGATTTATAGCTCTTGCGTCTTTTTATTTTTAGTTTGTGTATTTTATTTTCATTTTTTCTTTAACAAAAAAAAAAATTTCATCATGATCCGGTATAGCCGCCCATTCTCTGACTATGTATGTAGTACCAATTCTACAATTTGTGATATGATTGATAAAGTTGATGATTTCCGTTTATTAAAGTCTGGTTTCAATATCCAATACTGTCGAGATTGCTTCAATACAGTATGGCTTTAATAAAGAAAGGCAACCCCTTTACACTCTATACGTTAGGGTGTCTGGATAATCAATATCTTATCACATATACATCTTGAAAAATTGGGTCCCACCAGTTCAGAGAATGATTAGGTTTAAAAAAAAAAATTACTTTCTGTTTCATATTTATTTTCACCCATGTTATTTTACTTGGTCATTGGAGTATAGTCGTTGTTTTGACAGGATGTAGCATCCAAGTTTGGGGGAGTGACCTCATTACCTTCATGCTATTAGTTTGCTCTATTTTCTTGCCACTACTCCAGTTTTCTGGTAATATTGTTCTAACCCTTCTCTATGCTTCGATTGGATGTACATTGAGGACAATGTACAGTTTAAGTTAGGGGGTAAGGCGATGCCTTTTATGTGCTTTATTGAAGTGGGGGAAATTTTTATGAAAATTTTCTTGTTCTAGGACTTTTTGGTTATTTGATTTTCTTAGATTTTTTATTTATTTTCTTTTATTTTATTTTTAGATAGAATGTTTTAACATTTTTCAAGAGATTAATACTCTATGTAGGTGCTTAACTTGCAATTTTTGAGTATGTTTTAAATTTTTAGAAATTATGGTTTGAATTAGTGGTTTAAATCATTATTTGCATTGACATGCCTTGGGGTGATTAGTTTTAGTTTCCTTACATGCACATGCACACTAGCATAATCTTATGGGGTATAAACTTTGGCTTTGAGTTGTTGGGTTACATATACTTGACATTAATTGGTATCCCTTGAGAATGAGTACCGATGATGTGATTTACATGACTTCAATGAAAAAAAAAAAGAAAAAAAGAAAAAAAGAGAATATGTGATGAATAGAAAATCAATTTGATCCTTTTCATGAGTAACCGGGCCTCTATGCCTCAGGAAACACGGAGTGTTCGCGTCAAAAGTGAAAGGGTGAGAAAAGATGAGCATTGGTTGTTTTGATTTGTAGCCTGACTGATTCGAGTAATTAGGTTCTTCGGGGTGTCTTAACACCTAGTGCCCTAAAGTCATCTGGTTTGGGAGTCACTGACTGAAAGCTTGCTACATGGGTCTTTCAGAAAGCTTAATAGATCAAGACATTGCACAACCAATAAAGCAATAAAAAAATGAAAAAAAATATATGAAAAAGTCATGTATTCATGTCTGGAAGTATGATTTCAATAAGGGGAGCTAGTGAGTTGAAGGGGTATGTGTCTTAATATATTCAGAGCTGGGTAATGCCACATAAGAGGATTGCTAGTTCACTTTTCACGAGAGAGCTAGAATTGGTTACTTTGAGATATGTTGATGTGAATTATGTGTGGGACCATTACTTTGAATTATGGAATTTGAAAATTTGAAATTATTCTTGAATGCAAGTTTGTAACTATATATTGTAAATCTTCTTTTTGATTAATGTTTAAACAGAAATTTTGAATGTTTGTGGGTAACATTTCTGGAAACCCTCACGAGACTATAACTTGTCCACTAGGGGGAACCTAGGGGTTCAAAGGCTTGTTGCATATGCTAAATGCAATCGTTTCTCCCACGAAAGAGGAGTTGGGTAGTTTAGTTTTGTGTTTAGTTAGTTTCCTTTGTTTTAGTTTCATTTTGTTCTATTGCTAAGGGACTAGCAATATGTAAGTTTGGGGGTGTGATCGGCGTTGAATGTTACGCATTCTAGCCTCTTAATTTACATATTTTCTTCTCTTACTGATAATTTATATGTGATTTTACTATGTTTTTGTATTTTCTGTCTTTTTCAGGGCCTTAATGATTATTTCAGATAAAACCATGATTTTGGGTTTTTAAAGATGATATCCAAGAAGGTTATATGAAGCCTACATCTAATGGGTCCATTCAACTCCATATTTCAACTCAAATTAGCCCAAGGAAGAGGTTCAAGAGAATTATAACTGCTTAAGAAGATTACGGGCCTGAAGCCCAATTCTGCACTTAATTCAGTTTTAATCCCATTTTGGAAAGTAGACCTAAAGTCTTATTTTCGAGCATTAATTCAACTTAATTCCCGCGTAAGTTGAACGAAATTCGATTCTGGACACTTTTGTATTTCACGAAAATTTCGTGAATCGCAACTTCTACTGGGTCAAAACTTGGGCCGAATGTCAGTAGAAAAATATACCTATTTTGGGCTGTGGGAAAACCATAATTTTCTCCTAATTGGATTAGGACTTTATCTCCTAATTGGATTAGGACTTTATGTATTCTATTGGAGTATAAAGAGGTGAATTGGAGGCTGTTTTGGGAGAAAAAAGAAGTGGAGGCCAGGGGAGAGAAGACAGAGACAATCCGGGTTTTATTTATTCATTATGTTTTTTATTATTTCATTTTCTTCTTCTTCTTTTACCATGTGTAACTAAACTCCTCAACTAGGGTTGAGGAGGAAACCTCCATTAATGAAGTGAAGTTCTTTTGTTCATTAATTGATTCTCATGTGTGTGATTTAATTGCTTATGATTTTTGCTTCTTGTGATTAATTATTTTATAATTTTTTCACCATCTATATCATGTATATGTGGTAGTTAGAAAATATTATAGTTAATCTAAGCTTGGGTTTGTATTTCTTAAAAGTGATAATCTTTGATCTTATGTTTTTCATTAAATTGGATACATAGGATGCTTAGAATTTTACACAAGTGAAGCGAAGGAAAATCTACCTTTTAATATATTTTTTATAGTGCTTTATTGTTAAATCTTGAGTAAGCAATAGATTGATTTCTTGATTGCTACTCTAACTTTGGGAATTAATAAATGAATATTAAAAACTTCATGGATTTAATGGTGGTGGAATCCAAAACCTTAGTTATTTTCTTTGTTTGATTTTAATAGTGTTATTTTATTTACATGTTAGTTTAATTTATCTCAAATCAATCAACTTTTGTTTAAACTAGATTAGTTTTAAATTAATTTGAATTTGTGTTAGTTTTTCTTCTCAAAGCATTCCCTTGGGTTCGACCTCGTTCTTGCCGAACTATACTTCAATAGATTCGTACACTTGCGAGTTATTTAACAATTTTAAAACAACATCACACACACTTTAACCCACATACTAAAACCAACACAAGGAATACCAAATGTGCAAAGATGGGATTCAAGAGAAGGAGAAAATATGACTTCCCACCCCTCTCACTCTCTTAAAGCATGTGATACGCAACCTACACCTGTCCTCTTCACCCGAAACCCTATAATCGATAATTAGAAGAGAACCCCCTACCTCGAAAATAAAGGCCTTCCAAGCACTTCTCAAAATTCCAGCAATGTCAACCATGCCAAAATGCGATTTTGTTCGGTTCAAACCGAAGCCCTAGTCATCCCCTACGTATCTCCCTTCTTCGGCAAAACTTGAATCACACCCGAAGACCTCCAAAACCTAGAGAAAAGGAAGAAAGAAGAAGTGGGAGTAATGTAGAGAGAGAAACAGCCATGAGATATGAAATATCTCTGCAGATTTGACCATTTAAGGTCCCTAGGTCATGAAAAGACCAAAATACCCCCGGGGCACTTAACGCACTTTCCCGAACTCCGTTTTCGATTCCGAAAACTCCTACGGTCTCAAAATCACTTCCTTAACTCTCTAAAAATTTTATCTAATCCATTCTCAAAAATAATGGATTCTCGGGCCCACTTGAGTCACATCCTGGGCCCCGATTTGACCAAAAAGTCAAACTTCTCCAAATCTTCTGAAAAGTTTCCAAAACATTTAAAACATTCCCCAAACATGTTCTCCACACTCAAAACATATTAAACAATACTAAAAATGCATTTATGGCGATTATTATGCGAAAAATGCAAAACCAGCCAAAATTGGTCACGATCTCTATATACAATTTCATAATTAAATACATGAATATACGTATACAAGCAACATATATATATAAATAAAAAATATATATAATCTATGTTTACGATTCAAAGGGGAAAGAAAAGTTCGAACTTGCCTTTTTGACGAACAAGAACCCGTCTCGATGAATCGCTCATTCTCTCCATTCTCTCTTGCGTTTACGCTCTTTCAGTCTCTGTATGTGTAAACCACAGAAACCCTAACCCCCTTTTCTTTTTTCTGTTATTTTAATTTTCTTTCTAGAAAACTAAAATAAAAATTCTTAAATAATTATATTAAAAAATATAAAATACTTAGCCCATCTATAAATAAAATGTATATATATATATATAAATATATATATATATATATCTAGCCCGACTCAACAGTCTAGCCCAACCTGAGAAAATTAAAAATTTAAAGAACATGCAGCCCAAAAATCTATATATTTTATTTAAAAGAAAATTTTCATCTAAAACAAAAATTTCACACACAATTAAAATCAATTAACACTTAACAACAATTCAAACATCCACATTAAACAAATAAAACAGGCATTGACAAAATTTAACTAAAACCATTTAAATAATTAAAACTCAACTAAATAATAATAAATAAATAAAAACTCAATTAAAAAATTAGAACTCAATTTAAATATTCTCCAAATTTACGAAGTATTACACTTTGTATCTAGTTCTTTTAAATACAAAATATCTATTTTAAAATCTACTATTTGTCTTTTTTTTTGTGGATTTCTCTGTCTCATCTTATATATATAGGCATCAGAAATAGTCATGTAGAAAAAATATAATGTAAGCCAGTTGCAAGACTACTATTATTTTTTGAAAAACAAGTTCTTCAGTTTTGTCGCTGGATTGTTTATTATTATTGTCTTTCATCTTTTACCATATGAAATCGTTGCATTGATATATCTTGAAACGAAAAATTGACACAATGAATCTATATATTGAGTTTCACTGATAAATAATTCAAACAAAGCAATATTATATAGGTACTATTTTTTTTAGCATCTCAATTAAGTTATTGTGCCTTCATTTGTCATTACATTTATAGAATACAAATTTCAGTCCTCCTTGGAGGCGTGAACACTGATCAACAAAACATGTGTGTTTCGTATCTAGAATGTTACTAAAAAATAACCTCACTATGAAAATTTCATCAATTCGATTCCTTCGGGGAGTCAGATCAAGCACCAGTCAAGTAAGGCGTGGGGGTGAAGGACCATGAGAACTTGAACCACTGTGAGTGGAATGAACATTAGCCCATTTGGGAGTTATTTAGAAGCAACATTTTAGTTGAGAACTGTTGTCAAACAATTGGTGTGCGCCTTTGTGCGAAGACCTTCAACTTCCCCTCTCTTGGATGAGAACACCCCAAATTCAAACAGCCAACCACCAAATAACACACAAACCCTTTCCCCAAACTTGAATTATAAAATCCACCAAAGAAATGTTCACACTCTCAAGACTTCTCACACCTCTTGTAAAGGGTTATATAGAAACTAAACATAGTGTTATAAAAAAGATGGAATACTAAAAGCAATAGATGAGGTAATGGAAGAGAAGTATGGTGGTTGATTCGTGTGTGAGTGTGACTCAAAAAGTATATATCAATTAAAATTTCCACACTTCGTAATAGAATGAATTCCTTGCAGAATAGGGCTATCGAAAGGGGTATCGTACCCCAGGGATTATGGTCTGATGAGTTGGAATACGGAATTAATTCTAATTAAATTTATAAGAAAAGAATTCTGATTTTTAAACTAATCAAAAAGATAAAATAAAACAAATCAAAGATAAATAAGATAATGAAGATAATAGGAGAGAAATCTAGGGTGTTTGACTTCACCACTGACTCCGCAATCAATGGTCAATTGAGTCAACTATAGGGGAATTACATCATACATAAGTGGTGTCGGTGGCTACAAGCTCACCTTCATCCGTCAAGAAGATAACATATGATTAAGGCTAAGCCATGGACTATCTTCGATTGGCATGGGCCATCTACCTAACTACTCTAATCTAGGGTGCAGTATGGTTCATCTTCTCTAGGCATAATCCATCAAAGCTCATAACAATATATTCAGTGATTACCATTGTGTAATAATCTCTCTCATGATCACAGAAAATAAGAGAGATTGAGTTCAACAACAACAACTAAATATCTAAGACAAGATAAAAAAATCATTGAGATTGAATTTACAAGACTTTTATTGCTCCATTCTATAATAAGAATCCTCTCAATTACACAATCTATGCATGTATATAAAGGTCCCCAATAATTAAAACAATCAAACCATTGATGCTTTGTTAGGGCTATATCAAAACCCTAGTGGATGAACTAGCCGCTCATGGTAGAAGAAGAAGCTTCAACTGTTGAGGAAGAAGACATCATCTTTTTGAATTATGCGTATGACTATGTTCTCCAATGGCTCTGCGAATATGTTTCTGTTCTCTTCAGCCGTCTCAGACTCTCCAAGCTCTCTCTGTCTCATCTCTCCTCAATTCAGCCTCCAAGTCTTCACTTTATTCCCCAAGAAAATACACCAAAGTCCTAATCCAATTAGGAATAAATTAGGGTTTCCCGCAGCACTAATCAGGTGGGTTTTTCCTGCTGACTTCGGCCCAACTTTTGACCCACTAGAAGTTCGATTTACGAAATTTTCGTGAAATACAAAAGTGTCGATTTGAGGCTCGAAAATAAGACTTCTGGTCCATTTTCCAAAATGGGATTAAGATTGTATTATGTGCAGATTTGGGCTTCAGGCCCGAAACCTTCTTAAGCAACTGTAATTCTCTTGGACCTCTTCCTTGGGCTGATTTGAGTTGAAATAAATGGTTGAGTGAATCTCCTTGATGTAGGCTTCATCTCACCATCTTGGATGTCTTCTTTAAAAACCCAAAAGCTTGGTTTTAACTGAAATAATCATTAAGGCCTTGAAAATACAAAAACACTAAAACGAAGTAAAATAACAAAATAATCTACCACTAAGAGAATAAAATACATAAGTTAAGAGGCTAGAATGCGTAACATTCAACGCCTATCACACCCCCAAACTTACATATTGCTAGTCCCTTAGCAATAGAATAAAACAAAAGTAAAATAAAGAAACTAACAAATACTAACTAAACTACCCAACTCCACTTTCGTGGGAGAAACGATTGCATTTAGCATATGCAACAAGCCTTTAAACCCCTAGGTTCCCCCTAGTGGACGAGTATAGTCTCATGAGGGTTTCAAGAAATGTTACCCACAAACATTCAAAATTCTGTTTCAACATTAATTCAAGAAGAAGATTACAATATATAGTTACAAACTTGCATTTAAGAATAATTTCAAACTTTCAAATTCCATAATTCAAATCAATGGTCCACATGCATAATTCACATCAACATATCTCAAAATAATCAACTCTAGCTCCCTCGTGTAAAGTGAACTAACAGTCATCTCATGTAGCATAACCAAGCTCTGAATATATTAAGGCACATACCCCTTCAACTCACTAGCTCCCCTTATTGAAATCATACTTCCCAACATGAATACATGACTTTTTCATTTTTTTTCATCATTCTTTTTTTTTTTCAATTGCTTTATTGGTTGTGCAATGTCTTGATCTATTAAGCTTTCTGAAAGATCCATGTAGCAAGCTTTCAGTCAGTGACTCCCAAACCAGATGGCTTTAGGGTACTAGGCTTTAAGATACTCTGAAGACCTAATTACTCGAATCAGTCAGGCTACAAATCAAGACAACCAATGTTCATCTTTTCTCACCCTTTCATTTTTGACGCGAACACTCCGTGCTTCCTGAGGCATAGAGGCCCGGTTACTCATGAAAAAGATCAAATTGATTTGCTTTCAACATATTCTTTTTCTCTTTTTTTTCTTTTTTTTTTCATTGAAGTCAAGTAAAACACATCATCGGTACTCATTCTCAAGAGATACTAATTAATATCAAGCATATGTAACTCAATAACTCAAAACCAAAGTTTATTCCCCATAAGATTATGCTAGTGTGTTTGTGCATGTAAGGAAACTAAAACTAATTATCCCAAAACATGTTATTGCAAACCATGATTAAAACTACTTAATTTAAATCACAGTTTCCAAAATTTTAAAACATACTCAAAAATTGCAAATTAAGCACCTACATAAGGTATTAATCCCTTGAATAATGTCAAAACATTCTATCTAAAAATAAAACAAAAGAAAATAATAAACAAACTAAGAAAATAAAATAAACAAAAATCCTAAAATAAAAAGAATTTCATACAAATTTCTCCCATAATGCAATAAAGCACAAAAATAGGCACCGCCTCACCCCCAAACTTAAACTGTACATTGTCCTCAATGTACTACCAATCAAAGCATAGAGAAGAGTAAGAACGATGTTACCATGATCATGGAGGAGTGGTGAGAAAATATAGCAAACCAATAGCATGAAGGCAATGCAAGCACTCCCCCAAACTTGGATGTTACAACCTGTCAAAACAAACCACTATACCTCAAAGATCAAGTGAAATAGTATGGGAGAAAATCAATATAATTTTTTTTTTTATATAATAAAAATCTAACTACAAAAAGAAAAATAAACTTAAAAAGAAAAATAAAAACTAAAAATAAAATAAAATACAAAAGATGGTTACCTTCTTGTCAAGGGTGTGGTGGTGACTGAGCATCTAGATCCAAGTTTGCTTGGCGCATCAGTGCACGCATCATCCTCCTCATCTCTAGTTGCTCTTGGCGAGTGTCACGAAAGTGATCTGTCATTTCAGTTCTCATTGCTCAAAACTGGGTGGATACCTCTGTCTGTAGGGTGCCAAATTGGGCTGTCAACCCAGCAATCTGCCCCTCTAAATATTGATAATCATGGCCACCAGCCTGTGCATGCACCTCCTCTTCCTCTGCCTCCATCTCCTCTGGATCTTCCACCGGTGGTGGTATATCTATATGCTCTCCTCCCTGGGCCAACCGAGATACTTCACCAGGCGCCGCGATGACTCTCTGGAGCATATGAGATTGGCTCAAGTTCCAGTCATGCGTGCCATAATGAAGATTACGTGGAAAGGCAAGCTCGTCCTCATGGACTGCATACCCCTGTGCCACAAGCAACTGGTGAATAATAGTAGGGAATGGAAACTCCCAGTCACTTGCACTATCTGGTGCCTTGGCCACAACTTTGGAATAGAATTTCTCCATTTGGCCCCAGACAATCTGTGGGAATGACAGCCAATGCCCAAAATGTATAGCATATAAGGCTCTGAGGAACTCTTGACGTCTTTCGGTTTTATGTCCAATTGGACATACATTCTTGAGTATAACAGCGTCAAGGAACCATAAATGATTTGGCATTGAAGACTTTGAAGCTGCATTCCTTTTCGGCCCAGAAAATTGGTTGGCACACAAACGTGCAACCACATTACCCACTGACAACTCGTCGGGTAAAGGAGTATAGATATGAGATAAATCATCGGGGCACTCATGAGGACAACCCATGGCAATGGCAATGGATGACATGTCCACTCGAACTATTGTTCCATCTACGGAAGAAGTAAGCACATCCCGCTCATCAGGTGTCGGCATTAAGTTCTAATAAAATACCTTGACAAGCCTCGGGTAAATAGTAGATGAGAGTGGAACAAAAATGGATGCCGACCGACGACGACGGATGTCAGAAATCCCCCATCGTGTCTCGGGAAATATACCATAAAGTTCGGCTATGTCAAACGTGGTTTCAAAGTTCAATGCCCTTGGATGCCATCTCTCTTGAATACCTTCTTGGTGAGATCATGAAGAACCTGTGGTCGGATCATGCCTCACTCGGCGAGGATTACGTGAACTTGAAGCACCTTGGTGACTTGCTCTCTTTGGTGCCATAGAGTAGAAAAAGTGTGGTTGAGGAATTAAAGCGAACACTTGGCGTGCACAATTAAATTAAAACCTTCAACCTCCTTTTTTTGGTAATTTTTCCACCCAAATCGAACAAGTAAATACACCAAATTGATCCCCCAAACTTGATCTTCAAAAGCCCTCAAAAAGATTTGAACAATTTCTTCAAAGAAAAACTTCACTTACTTTGATGTTGAACTTGAAAAAGTGAGAGCTTCCTTTGAGAACTAGTGATTTTTGATCTAATTTGATGTTGAAGTTGATGATGATCAATGTTGAATTCTTGTTTAATACTCACCAATTGAAGAAATTAATTTTTCGGATGAAGTAGGACTTGAATTGGAGTTCAAAGAGGTCTAGGATGCAAGTAGTAGCAACATAGGAGGATAAGGAGTCTTTATATAGAAGGAAGTCTCGGCCAGCCCACAAAATACCTTGGGCGATCGATCCCCCCTAGGATGGGCGATCGATCGCCCACCTGCTGGTGGTGCTTCTCATGGAAAATCATGGGGCGATCGATCCCCCTCCTCTGGGTCGATCGATCCCCCTTCTTGTAGCCTGCTGGACCCTCCATCGCCCAAGGTTGACCGAGACTTGATATTTTTGAGTCTCCATCGCCCAAGGTCGACCGAGAGCACGATTTTTCACCCATCTTGAGTCCAAACAGCTCAGTACACCTCTTGGCATCCTCCGGAAGCAACTTATACATCAAAAACTCAAAGAAAAAACATTAAAACGCAACTAGAATTGAAGAAAAACTTAAGAAAACTAAAACTAAAAATTAAAAGTAAAGAAAACTAAAGGAAATAAAGTATAGAAATACATACAGAACCTACAATTTAACGTCCGTAGGAGACGATTGACTCTCCGAAGGGACTAAGTCAGATAGACGGGATCCGTCAAGTCGACGGACTCTACGTCTCTTTTTGGCACACATCCTTCCACACAATGTTTCAACCTTCGACCATTTACTTTCATCAAACCAATTCTAAACAATTGCTTATCCAGGAATGAGTCTCGAATAGGTAATGCATCGATCACCGGCTCAAACTCAATTCGAGATAAATGATCCGCAACCACATTCTCCGTCCCCTTTTTGTCTTTTATCTCCAAATCAAATTCTTGCAGCAATAAAATCCATCGAATAAGACGTGGTTTGGTTTCTTTCTTTGCCAATAAGTGTTTCAATGCTGCATGATCAGAGTAGACAACCACCTTGGACCCTAGTAAATAAGAACGAAACTTGTCCAAGGCAAACACTATGGCTAGAAGCTCTTTCTCTGTGGTTGTATAATTGAGTTGGGCATTAGAGAGAGTCTTACTAGCGTAATAGATGACATATGGTCGTTTCTCTACTCTTTGTCCCAACACTGCTCCCACTGCATAATCAGAGGCATCACACATGATTTCAAAAGGTAGAGCCCATTTTGGCGATTGCATAATTGGTGCAGAAGATAACAGAGGCCAAAGTTTTTTAAAAGCTTGCACACAATCTTCATCAAAGATAAAGGGAACATCTTTAGATAACAAATGGCACAATGGTCGAGCCACTTTACTGAAATCCTTGATAAATCTTCTATAGAACCCAGCATGGCCTAAGAAGGATCGAACTTGCGTTACCGAAGTTGGATGAGGCAGAGTTGAAATTAGATCGATCTTTGCTTTATCAACTTCAATGCCCCTCTCTGAAACAATATGGCCCAATACTATACCCTCTTTTACCATGAAATGGCTCTTCTCCCAACTAAGTACCAAATTACGCTCTCGGCACCTTTGAAGCACAAGTGATAAATTGCTCAAACAGTGTTCAAAGGATGATCCAAAAACAGAGAAGTCATCCATGAACACCTCCAAGAATTTTTCCACCATGTCAGAAAAGATGGCCATCATACACCTCTAGAATGTAGCCGGAGTATTACATAATCCAAAAGGCATACGATGATAAGCAAAAGTACCAAAGGGACAAGTGAAAGTGGTCTTTTCTTGATCTTCTGGATCCATAGCTACTTGGTTATAACCAGAGTAGCCATCCAGAAAGCAATAATAGCTCTGACCAGCTAACCTTTCAAGTATTTGATCAATGAATGGAAGAGGGAAGTGATCCTTCCTTGTCATAGAATTGAGCTTTCTGTAATCAATGCAAACACGCCAACCTGTGGCAGTACGTTGTGGAACAAGCTCTCCCATAGAGTTAGGAACAATGGTAAGACCAGACTTCTTTGGAACCACTTGTGTCGGACTCACCCATGTGCTGTCAGAAATTGGATAAATGATTCCTGCATCAAGTAACTTGACAACCTCTTTCTTTACCACCTCTTTCATGTTGGGGTTCAGTCGCCTTTGCGCCTCTCTGGTTGGCTTACATCATTCTTCCAGATGAATTTTGTGCATGCAAATTGAGGGATCAATGCCCTTAAGATCAGCAACACTCCATCCAATTGCTTCACGATGTTGGTATAAAACCACTACTAAGCTCTTCTCTTGAATTTCTGTCAGATCAGAGGCAATTATAACAGGAAGAGTTTTATATGCCCCCAATAATGCATATTTCAATTTGTCAGGCAAAGACTTCAGTTTTAATTCTGGAGGGGACTCCAATGAAGGCACTAGGGGAGTGCTAGAGAGAGAAGGTAGTGGCTCAATTGGAATTCTCCAAGGTGGAGTATTCTGAATAACATCCACTTCCAGCATAGAATGCATTTCTTCGCACGACCCTTCATCATTAATTTTCTCAAAGTCATAAAGAGACTTACATACCTCCAGGGAGTTTCGAGATATAGAGGATGAAACAAATTCCTCTACACATTCATCAATATCATCCATGCAGAACATATCACTCTGATCTGGGGGGTGTTGGATAGCATTGAACACATTAAGCTTGACATTCATGTTGCCAAATGAAATATCCATGATCCCCGACCTACAATTTATGCAAGCATCAGCAGTAGCTAAGAAAAGTCGACCAAGGATCACTGGAATGTGCCTCTTCGGATTGTGAACCGGCTCAATGTCAAGTACAATGAAATCAACAGGAAAGTAGAACTTGTCCACTTTAATGAGCACATCTCCTATAATTCCTCGGGGCTGCTTTGTTGATCTGTCTGCAAATTGCAATACCACCGAGGTAGGCTTCAATTCTACCAAGCCCAATTGTAAATAAACTAAATAGGGTAGCAAATTCACACTTGCACCCAAATCAAGAAGAGCTTTATCCACATGGTGCTCCCCAATAATGCATGAGATAGTTGGAGTACCAGGATCTTTGTACGTGGGAGGAGTACACTGCTGAATTATCGAACTTACTTGTTGTGGCAGCATCACTTTCTTTGGCACATGGCTTTTAGAACGTCTTTTCTGAGTGCACAAGTCCTTCAAGAATTTAGCATAAAGAGGAATTTGCTTGATGGCATCAAGGAGTGACAAATTAATCTTTACTTGTCGAAACACCTCCATCATGTCATGCAGCTTGTCCCCTTACTTTCCCAATTTAGATGCTTCAAGGAAACGTTGTGGGAAAGCATCCTTGGGCTCATAAGGAATTTCAGCACTTGGACTTGTGGTCACTTTTTCTTCTTCTTTCTTTTCACCCACCTTATTATCAATTATTTTTCCACTTCTCAAAGTGGTAATAGCTTGAACTTGCTCATGGTGTTGGTTGCTTGTGGAAGCTTGCATCCCTCTTGGATTAGTAATTGGTTGACTAGGGAGCTTCCCTTCTTCTCTTCTACTCAGTGAAGTAGCAAGCTGTCCAAACTGAGATTCCAGTTTGGCAATGGATTGAGAATGCGAGTGCACTAGCTGAACTGTAGATTGTACTGTGGCTGCAGTAGCTTGCACTGTCTCTATAAGAGAATCAAGCTTGCCAATTTTAGACAAGGTAAGAGTCAGCTTATCTTCAATAGCAGAAATTCTTTGGGCCATAGGACTTTGTGTTTGATATTATTGTTGAGGCACAAAAGTGCTAGGTTGATATGATGGTTGCATTGCTACCCCTTGATTACTGTAAGAAAAACTAGGATGATTCCTCCATGTAGGATTGTAAGTATTACCTCGCGGAGGATTCATTGGTCCAGTGAAAGTAGCTTGAGCTTGCTCATGTTAAATATCAGAAAATTGTCCCACCGAAGGGCAATTGCTCACATTATGCATAGGACTAGAGCAAAATTCATAAGGGCCTAGCAATGTAGAATTTGAAACAGAAGGAGTTTGATTGGCAGCCATAATTGCTGCTACCTTCTGTGCAATTAAATCAATGTCGGTTGGCATAGCTTCTGAAGCACCAACCTCAAAAATCCCATCAGTCTTCCTTGTAGTGGCAGGTCTGCTAGAACGAGTAAAGGACACATGTTGTAGAGAGTTGTCACTAAGATTTTCAAATAAGGTCCATGCCTCTTCTTCACTCTTCAACATAAAAGTACCTCCACACGATGCATCAACCATCTGTCTGTTGGCTTCTGTCAGCCCTTCATGAAAACTCTGCACTAGTTGCCACTTAGGAACTTGATGATGAGGACACTTCCTCAGAAGGTCCTTGAATCTTTCCCATGTCTCATAAAATTGTTCCCCCTCATGTTGAGAGAAACCAGTGATAGCACGTCTGAACTGATTGGTCTTCCCTATCGGAAAATACTTCTTGAGAAACTCATGTTGCATCTGAGTCCAAGTCGTGATAGAACCAGCCGGTAGAGAATTGAACCAATACTTTGCTTTGTCTTTCAGAGAGAATGAAAAAAGTCTCATTCTGAAAGCATCTTCAGAGAAGTTGTGAATTTTTGTAGTTGAACACACTTCAATGAAGTCATCCAGATGCTTGTAAGGGTCTTCTTGAGTCAGCCCAAAATAATATGGTAGCATCTAAATAATGCTGGACTTGATCTCATAATTTTGTGCTATGACATTGGGCAGTTGAAAACCTGCTGGTGAGGTATATGTCTCAGGAACATAGTAGTCCCTAAGCAATCTAGCTCTTTCTCCATCAGCATTAGGAACAAGGTTGTTATTCCTCTCTTCTGCCATGTCTTCAATTATTTCTTCCTCTTGCACAATGGTATCAACAGAGATGTTCCTCTGTTGTCTAAGAGTACGTTTAGGCTCAGGATCATGAGGTATCAAAGGATCAGCTACAGAACGACGACCTTGCATATATTAACCAAAAGCACCTGAAAAAGCAAACAAAAACAAACTCAAAAACAAAATATAAAAATTTCTTAAACTAAAAATCCAATTAAAAATAATTCTGTAAAATTCAATCAATCAAATAGATAATCCCCGGCAACGGCGCCAAAAATTGATTCGTGTGTGAGTGTGACTCAAAAAGTATATCAATTAAAATTTCCACACTTCGCAATAGAACGAATTCCTTGCAGAATAGGGCTATCGAAAGGGGTATCATACCTCAGGGATTATGGTTTGATGAGTTGGAATACAGAATTAATTCTAATTAAATTTATAAGAAAAGAATTCTAATTTTTAAACTAATTAAAAAGATAAAATAAAATAAATCAAAGATAAATAAGATAATGAAGATAATAGGAGAGAAATCTTGGGTGTTTGACTTCACAACTAACTCCGCAATCAATGGTCAATTGAGTCAACTATAGGGGAATTACATCATACATAAGTGGTGTCGGTGGCTACAAGCTCACCTTCATCCATCAAGAAGATAACATATGATTAAGGCTAAGCCATGAACTATCTTCGATTGGCATGGGCCATCTACCTAACTACTCTAATCTAGGGTGCAGTATAGTTCATCTTCTCTAGGCATAATCCATCCAAGCTCATAACAATATATTCAGTGATTATCATTGTGTAATAATCTCTCTCATGATCACAGAAAATAAGAGAGATTGAGTTCAACAACAACAACTAAATATCTAAGATAAGATAAGAAATCATTGAGATTGAATTTACAAGACTTTTATTGCTCAATTCTATAATAAGAATACTCTCAATTACACAATCTATGCATGTATATAAAGGTCCCCAATAATTAAAACAATCAAACTATTGATGCTTTGTTAGGCCTACATCAAAACCCTAGTGGATGAACTAGCCGCTCATGGTAGAAGAAGAAGCTTCAACTGTTGAGGAAGAAGACATCATCTTTCTGAATTATGCGTATGACTATGTTCTCCAATGGCTCTACGAATATGTTTCTGTTCTCTTCAGCCTTCTCAGACTCTCCAAGCTCTATCTGTCTCATCTCTCCTCAATTCAGCCTCCAAGTCTTCACTTTATTCCCCAAGAGAATACACCAAAGTCCTAATCCAATTAGGAATAAATTAGGGTTTCCCGCTGCACTAATCAGGTGGGTTTTTCCTGCTGACTTCGGCCCAACTTTTGACCCACTAGAAGTGCAATTTACAGAATTTTCGTGAAATACAAAAGTGTGCAGAATCAAATTTCGTTCAACCTTTAGCGAGAATTATATCCATTTGAGACTCGGAAATAAGACTTCTGGTCCGTTTTCCAAAACGGAATCAAAACTGTATTATGCGCAGATTTGGGCTTCAGGCCCGAAACCTTCTTAAGCAGCTGTAATTCTCTTGGACCTCTTCCTTGGGCTGATTTGAGTTGAAATAAATGGTTGAGTGAATCTCCTTGATATAGGCTTCATCTCACCATCTTGGATGTCTTCTTTAAAAATCCAAAAGCTTGGTTTTAACTGAAATAATCATTAAGGCCCTGAAAATACAAAAAACACTAAAACGAAGTAAAATAACAAAATAATCTATCACTAAGAGAATAAAATACATAAGTTAAGAGGCTAGAATGCGTAACATTCAACGCCTATCAGTGGTAGTGGAAGTTAATTGAGATAATAGTAGAGGAATTATAAAAAAATTGTTAGAAAATTATTTGTTCGTGCTATAAGAGATGACTTCAGAAGGGATCTAAGAATTTGAAGGTTATAGGAATTGGCAGTGTTGTAGCAGAAAATGTTCTATGTTATAGTGTCAGGATAAACAAGTATGTGAATCAATACATAAGGGCATCGACTGTTGGTTGATCAAAAATAGTTCTCCAAATTTGAATTTTAGCTAGCCATCACAGCATTTTAACTAACCACATCATCATGTTAAGATCTCTAAATTTTGACTCCACAACAGGTTTTTCATATTTTCACTACCCACACAATTAAATAATCTTACACAATTAAATTAATCTAAAATTTTATTTATATACATATATATATTAAATTTTTTTATATTTTTTTAACTTAAAAAATTCATAATTTTTTCGTTTTATGTCAAAAAATAGCCTAAGTAGTATTCAAATTAAAGCTCTCGAAATTATCTTTCTAACAGAATTAGTTGCATCAAAAAATTCAATTTGTAGTGAAAGTTATTGAGATTTAAGTAAATGATACATATATATATATATATATATATACATGGCATGAATTTTTATAAAAGTAAAGACAAAAAAATGATAAAAATTTACATTTGGTTGGCTATGTGTTTTGCCGAATCCGGTAGGTTGATTTACTACAGGAACGTTTGGTTGGCCAGACGTTGCTCATGCGCTAATTTGGTTTTTTTCGGAAATACATTCTATTCCTTTTTTTTGGTTGACTATGTGCTTTGCCGAATTCGGTAGGTTGATTTGCTACAGTGACATTTGGTTGGCCAGATATTGCTCATACTCTAATTTGTTTTGTTTCAGAAATACATTCTATTCTTTTTTTTCTGCTAAAAGTACCATTAACTTATGCACAGGAGATTCTGTGAAATCAATCAATCTATTTCATTTGACAGTGGGTTTCACGTTTTGAACCTACAGATGTATAATAACCCATCAAATTTACAATTATTATATTACTATTTTTTTTATTCCTTGAACGGGATGTTACTATAAATTTAACAAATAGAAGTACACAGAAAGAAGGGGAGATACCCCTTTAATACAAAACAAAAATGGAAAATGCCCATTTCTAATGGAGCCAAAACAAACTTAGCACCTAACATCATACATGAAAAATGGCTAACGTGTCCAGCAGAGACAAGCTCAATGCATGAAGCAAATCTCAAATAAGAAGTGAAGTCATAATCCTTGTTGTTTCCCAGAAAATGACTCCAAGTAAAAATGTGAACTTAATTACCACGGAAATGGCCTTATATTTCTGGCATTATATATATGGAGCAACCAGCCAATATTGCAGCAGCAGCAGCCGCGGCCTCAACATCGCCAGCAATGGTCAGTCATATCATTAATGCTCTCGCCCATCAAATATCTTTTTCTCACTGCATGCCACCACCACGAATTTAAGAAAGTCTATCTCATCAGTTCCATGTAAGTTTTAAGTATATATATAAATATGCTACAATGAATGGAGGATATGAAATAGTTTTTACTTCCTCCTTTTCCATTTTTGAGTATGTTTATAATATATCAGTGTAAATACATGGAATAAATTTGAACTGCGTATGCTCACGTCCAAAATAAATTCTATTGTGCGTATACAATACACAACATTCAGATTTATCCGATGTATTTACACGTATTGTAGACGTTCTCCTCTTTTCCCCCACTCATTTAAGTTAAATAAATTAATAGGCGGTTTAATTAATGTAAAGGGATGGGGTGAGGAAATTAAGAAAAGAAAGAAACTCACCGGCAAAGCAGTAAAGTCCCAATTATTGACAACAAGGGATGTTTGCTCGGACTTATTCAGCCGAACATCTTTTCTGAATTGGTCTGGCATGTTTGTTAAAACCAATTCTTCTAATGTGCCCGATTGCAGGAGTGTCTGGGGTATGTTCTTCAGTTTATCACAACATCTGATGTTTACTTCTTTGAGACTCTGCATTGCCCCTTCCTTAACATCCCACTCCTCCAATTCCTTCAGCATCCATAGTTTCAACACTTGAAGTTTACTAAATCCTTTGGGAGGGCAAATGATTTTTCTCCCAAGGTAGGAGTCGGCTAAAAGCCTGAGGACGGTTAGGCTTTGCAGTTGCCCCAGGATCGGCATGGGATCGTCCTTCAGCTGTGAGACTGATAATGTGAGAACTTTAACACCCAGCGGGAAACCATGTTCGTTTATGCCCAACAATGGCGGAAACTCAGGTATGTTTTTTAATTTCCCCAGAAAATACAAATGGGAAAGATTCTTTAAACCCGACAGTGGCTTCAAATAGAGTTCCAAAGGACATCCCCTCTCATCCCTGGATCTCAACCTAAGAGATTGAAGAGCAGTTAATTTTGCAACCCAGTCTGTTATGTGTTGTTGGCGGGAGGAGCTCAAATGGAATGTAATGCCTAATTCTCTAAGGTTGCGCAACCTGTTCAATCCATTCTCCACGGGGGTCTTGTCATCTACGAATAATCCCCATAATGTCAGGAGCCGGAAACTGTGTGGTGGCATGTCGAGTCGAATCTCATTTAGATTCAAGTGTCGCAACTGCTTCAATTTCCAAATGGAATTGGGTAGATTGTTGATGTTGGTGTGCTTCACATCCAATGTTTCGAGGTAGGGCAGGTCGCCCACAGAGGAAGGGAGGTAGTCCAAGAAAGTCCATCTCAAGCCCAGATATCTCAAATGAAAGAGATCTCCCAGATTGTCAGGCAAACTCGGTTTGTACACGCCCTCTAGATCAAGCACCCTCAGCAATCCAAAGCCTTTGTTACCAATGATTTTGCTGACAAATTGTCCTACTTCCCTTGCCGGGGTATCTTTCTCCTTGATGTTAAATGATAAATAAGACCGCAAGTTCTGAGGCTGAGAGGGATTGCAATTGTTAATATCGATGTACTCAACAATTCTACGAACACTTGATGGATGATCATTTGCAGCTCCACAACTGCCATCAGAAGAGTTGCTGCAGTGGATATGGAATAGGCTGATGGCTCGGGCTTTGGACAACAAGTCATCATGTAGAGCACCCAGTAAACGACATCTTCTGGGGCTTCCATCAGACCTCAATTTAGATATCTGAATCATGTTCCTTTTAACCAGATCCTCAAAGACTTTCTGTACCTCATCCATATCCTCTGGGATCATTTTGGATGATCGCTTCACAAATCCCTCTGCAAGCCACAACCGAAGTAACCTCCTTACTGGGATGTCATATTCTTTGGGAAAAAGCGCTAAATAAACCAGACACAGCTTTGAGTGAACCGGTAGGTCATTGTAACTCAACGACAAGATATCCCCATTCGAATGGACGTCAAACCATTCATCCCAGCTTGCTTCTTCCTTAGTCGATAACAGTCCACCAAGGAGAACAATCCGGAGAGGTAGACCATCACATTTTTTCAGAACCTTCTCCCTCAGATTGTTGTCGATACTAGTACTTTCTGGTAATCTGGCCTTCTTCAAGAACAGTTTCCAACTATTTGAATTACTCCACAGTCCCACATGATGTGGATCGGCAGAGAAAGCTGGAGCTTCGTCACGGGTAGTAATAACTATCTTACTTCCATTTCTTATGCCTGCAAAGGCATGCTTTAATTTTTCCCAGACATCACCAGCCCACACATCGTCCAGGACAATAAGATACCTCTTCTTCTTCAAGGCCTCAGGCAGCCTACTTTCAACCAGTTGCTCTGGAGTTAGAAGCGCATCTTTGTCCTCCAAACTCCCCATTTCTTTCAATATGCTGAGCGAGACATCTCTGTGATCTCTGTGTCTATAACCTTTAGAAACAGAAACCCAGGCGCGACATTCAAACCACTGCTTGATGCCTCTGTTTTTGTAAATTGCATGGGCGAGAGTAGTCTTGCCCGAGCCCAAATCACCGACGATTGAGAGAATGGCGTCAGGATCACCTCCTCGTTCGTCTGCCTTCTTCTGCAGAGTAGTAGTATTCTGTAGTTGGCTCACCAAGATCTTCACGTCTTCTTCAAAACCTACAATGCTGGATTCTCCTTCTTCTTCAAAAGAAATATTAAACGTCAGTGTAGGTTGCTGCCGCAGGCACTCGTTGAAGCTTGGAGTAGATCTTCTAGGTTGTATTAATGAACTAGTAGTGACTTGGGTGGGCTTTACTTCATTACCCACTTGAGAAATTGCAGCATGGCTACTGCTACTGCAACTGCAACTGTTTGCTTCCTTTTCTTCTTCAGGATACTCGTCATCAGAAGAAATACTAGTGCCATGATGATCACCATTCTGTTCTAAGCGTGGAGTAGAAGAAGAAATATTATTGTTGATACTAGTACCAGTAGCCTCAGAATCCGAGTTTTCGTTGTTGAGTTGTTTGATTTGGATTCTGAGATTCAACATCTTTCGAAGGAGGCCTTGGTGGCGCCACAAGTGTTTGCAGAAGCAACCAATAGGCCACAGTGAGCTCCTCCTCCTCCTCTGAAGACGGAGCAGAGAAAAAGTTTCAATGATATCCTCCACTTGATAAAGAATGGGAAGATAGTCACATGTACACTTGATTACCTTTTCTTCTTCAGCATCCCGCTTCAACCGGCTCACAGCAATTTTAATCTCGCCCCGTACTTTTTCTAATATCCGTTTGTCGACGATTAATGATTTATCAATCGCCACCGTAAGTTTCTCTATCACCACTGACGCCACTGCTTCCACGGCCATTTCAATCTCTCCCTCTCCCTCCCTTGCAAGCGCTGCCGGAAGGGTAGGAAATAGTTAGATGGATGATATATATATATATATATATGAAATTAATCAATCCATTGTTTTAGTGGTTGAAGCTCCAATATTATATTAATTTGGAAGGAAGATAGAGAGGGGACTTGTTTCGTTTTCCCCTCCCTCACAACTACACATGACAATCAAGGAAGATTCATGGTATGCTACAATATAGGAAGTGACAGATGGAGAAATCTTTATTCCAAGTTCAGAGCCATCAAAGTTGACCGATCACGTGCTATACAAAATCAATTTTATGTCTCAGTTTTGTTTCCTTATCTAGTTTGTTTGTTATCTTTTAGGCCACAAGGTAGATAAGCTGTGGGGGAGTGTGATAGCCTGATAGGTCGTCCGTAACCACTCTGGTGGACTATATTAGTCAATTAACCCATTATCTTAATAAATTCATTTCACTTTTTCCATGTTCTACTTATCCAGTAACTAATACATGTTTATTATCTTTTGATATCTAATTGCTCTAGTCTTATTATTCCGCTTGTGTCACGCTCATCCCTTGCACAAGTGGTTTGAAGTTAAGAATTTTAATTCTCAACAACTCAATTAAACAAAGTTGTATCCAACTATTTAGAGTTAAAAGACTTGAATCTTTAAGAATATCTATAAATAAAAAATAAAAAATAAATAAAAATTCATAGTTTTATTGTTGGTATAGTTAGATGGTACACATCACAACATCACTTATCATGCATATAAAGTTCATTCTAAAGCTTAATCTTAATAAACAACGTTATAAATCTTTGGTCCGTTGATGGAATAAGTGATCTTCATTTTTGGTCAAGCATAATGTTACTCAAACAAAAAGACTAAGCAAACTCGGTATATTGACCTATTCTGTTCTCATGATGTGAATTTCCTTTTTTAATTGTAATAGATAAGGGTAAATATCTTGTGTTTTTTCTAATTTTAAATAAAATAATAAATTGGGATGCTAAGGGTTTTACTTTTAATAAATACGGGCACATATGAAATTGAAAATAGGAGAAACAAGTATCTTGTGATATGTGTACTTTTTTTGTAATTTTATTATATGATAAAAAAAATTGAGTGTCTAAAGATATTGGTAAAGTGTTAATATCAATTGCCTATAGGTTAAACAAGAAAAAAAACAAACTAAAGCTAAGAGAAAGAAAAACGAAATGTATGTGGTGTCGTGATGTATGTGGGAAAAGAGAGAAATAAACAAGAAATTGACAGAGGCAAGGTTCAAGGTTGGTGGCTGTGACCCTCTCTTTCTCTCCATCAAGTATGGTGACTAACAAACTTGGAGTAAATGCATTTGTTTTCGGCTTGTTCAACAAGTGGTATTAGAGCCATGTTGCTATATTTGATAATTGTCCCATGTGAGTCGAGATGAAGGATGGTAGACGCCCAACAGGTTTAATTTTTAAGTCTACTATTTTTCTCTCCCAAGCTCTCTATTAACTTGAGTCAACTTTTAAAAAACTTAATCAAATAAGGGGAGTAGATGCTGGCACTCCATCAATATTCTTAAGTGTTCCAATCTTTTTTATTTTCTTTCAAAAGAGATCCTTACATCACACAATATTTGATTCTTACATTTTTCATGCCATAATTGCCTTTCTCTATTAAGGTTTGGACTCTTGTCGTGAAAATGAAAATCCCTTCATTTTCTCTCATGTTCTCTCACTTTGCGCAAAAATAGAAGATCTCACTAATTATACAATGTTTGAATTAGAGGAATTTATTGAACTTGTTAAGACAAACAGTATCGAAGAAATCTCAAAAATCTATCAATCACTTAACCATTCTAATGACCATGGTAATAATTTTTTTTTTTTTTTTTGTTCTACTTTCTTTCTTCAGAATATATTTTTTGAATTGGTTTGGAAAATATATAATGACTTGAGAAAGTATGGATCAATGTATGTAATTAGGATACAAAGTATTTGAGTTGGAAACAAACTTTATATCAATGAATCAAACATATCTCATTAATAGGAAAATTATTAAATTGAAAGAAAATCAATCTCTACGATGTACAATAATGTTTCATTGAATTGAAATAAAAGGAAAGCTTGATTTTACTTAAATAAAAACTATGTTATATAGTTTAATTATTCTTTGATTTAAGAACGTAACTTTTAAAAATTATATTATTATGTGATTAAATTAAGGATAAAGTGCACAAAAAAAACCATACTATACAGAATTTATGCACAAAACACCCCTCGAGTTATGTACGTGTAGATAACTCCCTAACATTTGAAAATTATATGTAAATACCCTCTTAGTTCATTGAATGCCTATTTTGACAAAAAAATAATCTGTAACCCTCCCTCCTCCTCCCCCCCACCCCCCCCCCCCCCCACACACACACAAAAAAATACCCTTTTTAAATGACCAGAATGCTCCTCATATCTCTCTCCACTCTCTCTCTCTCTCTCTCTCTCTCTGTCTGTGTGTATCTCTCCAACTGTTCCTTAAACTCACTCATTTGTTGTTGCATCTTAATAATCTCTCTCTCCCTCTTCTAGAACAAAGCTCCTTGTTGTTCTTGGATTGACCGAGGAATTCCTTTCAACAGATCAACGTCAAAGAATGACTTACCTAAAGACCTCTGGCTCTTAATGGATATAACCCAGAGATGATACAAGGACCTCGCGACAATCCACAATTTCACGGGGATAAGACCTCGGACCAATGTCTTTTGGAAACCTAGGAGGTTTTGGCCTGGTGGCAGAAGTTCGAAGAATGCTGCTAAGTGCCCTCACCCCCCTTTAAATCAGATGACGGGGCACCGCATGGCCTGTTAAAAAGAAAAGAAGAAGATATATTAAAAGTAGGACCTTTGCCCTCATATTTGATACAAGGTCTTCACCCACACCTTAAAGGTAACCTCTTCTGACCCTGCATTTAATGCTCTGTTTTTTTCGTCCCCTTTTATACAATTAAAAGTACAGACTTCCAATCAGATTTTCCTCAAGGGTCACATCCCAGCATTACAAGGACCTTCAGATATCATCCTTATTCATCGGTGCTTACCTATTTCAAACTAGTATAAATAAGGGATCAAATGTTTCATTTGGGGAGATTAGTTTTTCATTATAACACTTTTATTTCTCCACAACTCCTGTGACGCCCCAAAATCAGAGCCACCAGAACTACTCTGGGCCGAGCCAGAACTCCGGTCGTGAGGTGCAGTGCTCGCCCAGTCACTAACCCCATGACCTCGAGTGAGCACAACAAACATGGCTCTGTCACATTCGGCTTCTATTCGGGCCACCGAGACCATTTCTCATAGAAGTTTAACCAGCCCACTATAAGTTCCTATATGGAACACTTGGTTTCTAATCTCACTTTTCATTCACATAACTCAGATCTCATGCACACTATGAAGGCATGCATTCATCATTCACACTATGGGCTCATCCCTAGCCTGCACATACCCTATCATTGCTCAACCATGCCTAAAAAACCTCATTTCATCACTTTGCCAATTTCGGTTGGCTGATGGACTCCCCATCACTCAGCTGAAAACTGGGCATCTCTTTGGTCGGCTGATTAATTCTTCAGCCGACTGAAAGGACACTTTCGGTCAGTTGAAACCTATTCCTGCAGAACCTGCAATTTCCATCTCTTGGGATCTCAAAGGTACCAGTCAGCTGAAAGGCAACTTAACCGGCCGAAACTCCCCAGAACCTGCTACTTTTGACCTTCCAATGCTATCTTTAGACACTAAACACTTCCTACTCAATCGGGCCTCAAAACCTATCATTTTTTCCATTTCACATAACTCATATACATGGGATAAAATCATAATGAAACTTAAACTACCATGTCATAAATCCACACATGTATATATATAATTCACAAAGTCTTATACATGTTCATATATACATATCCAAACTTTGCATCTATTCATAATACACACACACACACACACACACACACATATATATATATATATATATATATATACGTCAACTTGTTCTTATAAACGTAAACGTAAAAATTTACATACATATCAATAATACATTTGGTCCACAATCCAGACATGTATTTCAAATGAAAACTACAAAATAACCAAAATATTTTCTATGCCCAAACCAACTTATGGTTAGTGAGTTCCTTCTACCTTCTTTTCGAAACCTAAAAAAAAGATATATATATATAGGGGACTGAGCTTTTGCATACTCAGTAGAAATTCTGAAAACACATTTCCTAAACATCCTGTGAATACCACATGAGACATACATTATATCAATAACCAAATAGTCACATGCTCAACGCAAATCAACATACTATGAAACCTATCATGTATGCTTTATGCAAACTTCATGCAATTTTATCATACCTCTCACACATACACAACCAAAAACTTTGATTCCAAAGGAACCATCCGACCCTTTTTCAATTGAAACCTGTCAATACCAAACCTTATCATTTCTCAAGTTTCAACTATGGACCACCCGGCATTCCTTAGCCAAAACCTTTCTATGCCCTTTCATGACTTGAATTCCTAATAGTGATCATCCAGTCTTCCTCAATAAAAATTTAGCGATACCTAACCATTTATCTTGCCAAAACTTACATTTTTCATCTCTTACCATCCCACGTCTACAACATAGACATGTATAATGGATAATGCCACATTTTATGTTATAGTGCACATTCATGATCAAAAAGTAACTAGAATGCCTTCGAAACTCAATTGCACATAAGAAAACGTATTACAACACTTAATCATGCTCACATTCTGATTTAGTCAATTTATCAAACACATAATCCCCAAAACCCACAATGTGAACAAAATCACTCTTAAACTCCAAGTTTCTCCAAGTCATGCCCACATAAATCTCATAGAAGACATTTGTACACTTAATGCACATTTTTATATCATTTAAATCATACAATTCTACTTATATACATGTTAAACATCATATAAATCACTTGAAACACATATATAGCTAGTTGAATGCTTTAAACATCCCATATACTCACAAAAACGTAGAAATTCGTGTTAGACATCCCTACCTCGGTTTGGAAAAGTAAGTCCTACCAAAAAAACTTTTCCCTAAATCAACTTTGTTCTGATCAAATGGAGGCCCTTACCGTGCACAACACACTTTTCTTCTTGGCCAACCTCCAAATCTCACTCCTAGCCTTCCAAAATCTAGAGAGAATAAGCGAAATATAGAGAGAAGTGAGAAAGAGAGGCTGACAGCTCCTTTAGAGAGACACAAATGAGAGAAAAGTTAGGTCTCTTAATATTTATATGCCCTAGCCCGAAAAATGAATAAAATGCCCCTTGTCACTTAACGTATCTTCCCGACCTTTGTTTTCTATTATGAAAACTCCTACAATTTCAAAATCAATTCCTTTCTTCATTTAATATTTCATTTGGTTTAAAACCAAAAATAAATATTTCTCAAAAAATATTCAATTTTTTGGGCCCACTCAACCTGCATCCCAGACCTTACTGACCCAAAAATCCCAAATTAGGCCCAAAGGTTCTAAAACCTTTCCAAATCTCGAAACAAGCCTCCATACTTTTATTTCATCATTAAAACCCTTAAAAAAACATTTATATGGCTTGAATTGATAAATAGAAGAAAAAAAGGTCCAAAAAGACCCGGTCTTTACAACCTCCCCAACTTAAAAAGGATTTCATCCCTGAAATCAAGTTGTGCCTGAAGAGAAATAAGTCTGAACCCTTCGTATGGACTTCCTACTCTCGCTTCCAGGTAGCTTTCCTCATCAACTTCAGATCAACTCAACTAATTCAGATTCTCTTGATATTAGAGTTATGAACTCCTCCAGTTGTGTGATAAGGCAAACCATTTTGCCAACACATGTTAGAATCTCTAACGGTCCAACACCAATCCCTTCTATGGTTTCCCACCTCAAACGATAACTATACACCTCCGTTAGCAACATAATTCTTTTGCCAACCTTGGCCTTAAGGTTATGGTCTCGCCAACCTTTGCCCAATACAAAATCCACCATACAACTTCCTAAGTTGTACCATAATAATACTAGCCTGATTATTGCCATTGTACACAAACTCCCCAATTTAACAAATGGTCATCTCAACCAATACGAATACCAAGTCAAAGTGTAATATGTATTGAGCATTATCTGAAATCTTTGCTGAAACCTCAAGGTGACTCGTATCTCTATCTCATACAATGGGTACCCAAAACTCCACATTACCTCACAATATGTTTCATATATTGCTTACAAAGTATTCTCTCATCGCCTTTGTCAACTAATCAACTATGATCCAAACTGTATCATTTCTCCTTTTTTGACTATAGAATCCCATCACAAAACCATAGTGATACAAGGTCCAATCCGTTATCACTATACCACTAAAAATCTACCAGTGGAAAATCTCTAACTCACTAGCTCACATTCGTGCCTCTATCACATTCTAAACTATAATGTGAAACACTACAATACCTAGGATATCTCAACCCACCTTCGGTAAAACCTAAACCGAAGCGGTAATATATCCACCTTTCACCTTAATCTCACAAAAATTGATACACTTTTCCCTGGGCAAATCTAATCCCCAACTAGTAACCGATAGACAAAACTGAGTCTAGAGATAACCTCTCCCACGTGTGTCAATAGACAAAACTATGTCTAAATGACCCCCTTTATGGTTTGCTGAGTATGTCAATATATAAAACTGTGTCAAAATGATATCCCTGACTCCAACATGAGTGTTGATAGACAAAACTGTGTCTAAACGACAACCCTTCATCACCATTGAGTGTGTCAATAACAAAAACTGTGTCCAAATAATGATGGTCACCACCTCGAGTGTGACAATAGACAAAACTGTGCCCAGAATCACCACTATGTGTGTCAATAGACAAAACTGTGTCTAACTGACCATTTTCTTGTACATTGAGGATATCAATAGAAAAAACTATGTCTAAATGACAACCCCAACCCCCATGTATGTCAAAAATAAAATTATGTCAAAACTGATAGACGTTGAATGTTACGCATTCTAGCCACTTAACTTATGTATTTTATTCTCTTAGGGATAGATTATTTTGTTATTTTACATTATTTTAGTGTTTTCTATATTTTCAGGGCCTTAATGATTATTTCAATTAAAATCATAATTTTGGACTTTTAAAGATTACATGCAAGATGATTAAATGAAGCCTACATCAATGAGATTCATTCAACCATTTATTTCAACTCAAATCAGCCCAAGGAAGAGGTCCAAAAGAAGTATAGCAGCTTAAGAAGGTTTCGGGCCTGAAGCCCAAATCTGCGCTTAATACAATCTTAATCCCGTTTTGGAAAATGGACCAGAAGTGTTATTTTTGAACCTCAAATTGACATAATTTTTACGTTAGATTGAACGAAATTTGATTCTGCATACTTTTGTATTTCACAAAATTCCGTAAATCGGACTTCTAGTGGGTCAAAAGTTGGGCCGAAGTCAGCAGGAAAAACCCACCTGATTAGTGCTGCGGGAAACCCTAATTAATTCCTAATTGGATTAGGACTTTGATGTATTCTCTTGGCTACTTAAAGTGACAAATTGGAGCTGTATTGAGGAGGCTTGGCGGCAGCTTTGAAGAGCTTTTGGAGTGGAGAATCATTGGAGAACAAGGCGTATCTTGAGCGGCTAGTTCAGCCACCAGGGTTTTGATGGAACCCTAACTAAACATCACTGGTGTGATTGTTCTAATTATTGGAGATTTTTGTATTCATTCATAGATTGTGTAATTTAGAGGATTCTTATTATAGAATTGAGCAATAAAAGTCTTATAAATTCAGTTTCAATGATTTCTTATCTTGTCTTAGATATTTGATTATTGTTATTGAACTCGTCCTTCTTGTTTTCTGTGATCATGAGACTGATTATTACACAATAGTTTTAACTGAATATATCATTAAAAGCTTTGATAGATTATGCCTAGAGAAGATGAACCATACTGCACCCTAAATTAGAGTAGTTAGGCAGATGACCCATGCCAATCGAAGATAGTCCATGACTTAACCTTAATCATATGTTATCTTCTTGACGGATGGAGGTGAGCTTGTAGCCACCGACACCACTTATGCATGATATGATGCCCCATAGTTAGTTCAATTGACCATTGATTGTGAAGTTAGTGGTGAAATCAATTACACTAAACTTATCTTATATTCTCTACACTCCTTAGTTTTTCTTGCTTTTGTTCAATTGCTTCATTAGTTAATTTAGAATTAAAAATCAGAATTTATTTCTTTTAAATTTAATTAGAATTAATTCCTTATATCCAACTCAGTCAGACCACAGTCCTTGAGGTTCGACACCTCTTTCGATAGCCCTATTCTGCAAGGAATTCGTTCTATTGTGAAGTGTGGTAATTTTTAATTGATATACTTTTTGAGTCACACTCACACACGAATCAATTTTTGGCGCCGTTGCCGGGGACTGTCTATTTGATTGTTTGGATTTTTAGAATTAGTTCTAATTAGATTTTTAGCTTAGGAAACTTTTTTTATTTTTTTATTTTTTTTATTATTTTGTTTTTAATTTAATTTATTTATTTTATTTATTTTTATTTTCTTTTTAGATACTAATTTGTTTTATTTGTAGTTTAGAATTTTTTTTTGCTACTAACCTAATTTATTTTTATTTTTTTCCTTTCCGGTACTTCAATCACCATACCATTGAGCAAAAGGAAGAGATTATTGACATCATGGATGGCGTGTGTGAGAATAATGAGGACAACAATTTTGTGCCTAATGCTGTTGTGGAAAAAACGAGATTGATCAGAGACTACTATGTTCCAGAGACTTACAATTCACCAGCTGAATTTCAATTGCCTAATGTCACTACCCAGAACTATGAGATCAAGCCCAGTATCATTCTTATGTTGCCATCTTATTTTGGGTTGACTCATGAGGATCCGTACAAGCACTTGGATGAATTTTTAGAAGTTTGCTCATTAACGAAAATTCATAACTTCTCAGAAGATGCTTTTTGGATGCGACTCTTTCCATTCTCTTTGAAGGAAAAGGCCAAGTATTGGTTCAAATCTCTACCGATGAGCTCTATCACTACATGGACTCAATTGCAAAATGAGTTTTTGAAGAAATATTTTCTAATAAGGAGGACCAATCAATTCAGACGAGCTATCACTGGTTTCTCTCAATTTGAGGGAGAACAATTTTTTGAGGCATGGGAGAGATTCAAGGATCTTCTTAAGAAGTGTCCTCATCACCAAGTTCCAAAGTGGCAGTTAGTGCAGTGTTTCTATGAGGGACTGACAGAAAGTAACAGACAGATGGTGGATGCATCATGTGGGGGTACTTTCATGTTAAAAAGTGAAGATGAAGCATGGACTTTGTTCGAGAATCTTAGTGAAAATTCTTTGCAATATGTGTCTTCATCTCGTTCGAGCAGACCATCCAATACAAGGAAGGTTGATAGTATTTTTGAGAGTGGTTCTACAGATGCTATGTCTACCATTGTGGATGTCGTGGCACAGAGAGTGGTGCAACTCATGGCAGCTGGTCAAGATCCTAATCCATCTTCATAGCCTCCTATTTTTGAGCCATGTGATTTTTGCTCGAGTCCTATGCACCATGTGAATAATTGTCCTTCACTTGGGTAATTTTTTGACTTCCACAAGAGCAAGGGGCAGCAATTCAGCCCTTTTTTCAACCTCAGAACTATGTGCCTTCAGAATCATATCAAGAACAAGTTCCTATGGCATAAAGAATTTCTGCTATTGAAGACAAGATGACGATTGTCCTAGCAAAACTTAAGAAGCTTGACTCTATTGTAGAGACAGTGCAAGCTACAGCAGCAATAATTTAATCCACTACTCAACTGGTTCACTCTCACTCTCAATCGATTGCCAAACTGGAATCTCAGTTTGGACAACTTGTCAATGCCGTGAGTAGAAGAGAAGAGGGGAAACTACCAAGCCAACCAGTTGCCAACCCAAGAGGGGTTCATGTCCTTAAAAATATTTCTTCTTTGAGCAACTCACACCATGAACAATTTCAAGCCATCACCACTCTTAGAAGTGGAAAATTAAATGACAACAAGGTGGGGGAGAAGAAGCATGATGAAGAAGAGGTGACAAAGAGTCCAAATTTTGAAATTTCTCATGAGCCTAAGGTGAACTTGAAAACTTTTAATCTCATTCAACATCCTCTAGATGAGAGTGATTGTTTCTTCATGGATGGCTTTGATGATTATGTTGAAGAAGTTAATCCGGTTGCTCTATCACATGATGTTGAGAAGTCCATTGAGGGGGTGAATGATTTACTTGATGTAGTGGCCATGAAAAATACTCCACCTTGGAGGATTTTGATTGAGCCATTGCCTATTATTTCTAAAACTCCTCTGATGCTATCATTAGAGTCTTCTCCACGGGTAGAATTGAAACATCTTCTGTCAAGGCAGAGAGATGTGTTTTTCGAAGCCAATGAGACCATTCCAGTTACTTTGAGTTTGGCACTAGGAGGTGAGGATCATATAGGAGGAACAAAGTTAAATCTCCTCAAGAGATGTGGCATTGAGTGAACTTTCAATTGAAGTCGATGACCGTCACCTACGGACGTTAAATTGTAGGATTTGTATGTATTTCTATCCTTTAATTTCTTTAGTTTTCTTTTATTTTTATTTTTTAATTTTTAGTTTATGTTTTTCTTTATTTTTCTTCCATTATTAGGTGTGTTTTAATGTATTTTCTTTGAGTTTTTGATGTAATAAGTTGCTTCCGGGGGATGTCAAGAGGTGTACCGAGGTATTTGGACTAAAAATAGGTGAAAAAGAGAGGTCTCGGTCGACCTTGGGCGATAGACCCTCCAAAAATACCCTTCCCGGTTGACCATTGGCGATAGAGACTAAACATGCTCCAGTAGGGGGGATCGATCGCCCCTTTGAAGGGGAATCGATCGCCCCCATTAATTTTTGAAGGAAGCTCCCAACCAGCTGGGCGATCGATCGCCCAGCCCTAGGGGGATCGATCGCTCAGCCTATGAAGCCCGAGCTGATCCGTTTTGCTTCAATTTCAAAGCCTTCTAGCTGCCCCCACTCGGATTTACATGTTTTGATGCCTTTTGTGCCTCTCCTAAATCAATATACACTCTAAAATCTTCCAATTTTATTTTCATACACCTACTTGATCATCATCATTCATCACCATCATCATCAATTCCAACTTATTATTCTCCATTATCATTAATTTTTTAACTTTTTCATATTTTCTTCTTCACAAGAGGTGTGAATTAATTGTGGAAGTGGGGTGATTTCTTTGAGGGGTTTTGTGCTATAAGTTTGGAGGAGGACATTGCGAATTAATTGTGGACTAGTTGGTTGATTATGATGCACCATTTCGGCCATGACTTAGATGCTTCGGCACCACCTTTTCCTTGATTTTTTTCGGAGGTAACTATATAATTTTTTTTAATTTTATTTTCTTTATTTTTTTTTCATAAATATATATATTTTTTTATTCAGTTTCAAAAAAAAAAAATTATTTCCTATTTATTTTCTCCCATATTATTTCACTTGGTCTTTGGGGTATAGTGGTTTGTTTTGACAGGTTGAAACATCCAAGTTTGGGGGTGTGCTTGCATTGCTTTCATACTATTGGTTTGCTCTATTTTCTTGCCACTATTCTCCAGATTCCTGGTAATATCGTTCTTACTCTTATCTATGCTTTTATTGGGTGTACATTGAGGACAATGTACAGTTTAAGTTTGGGGGTGAGGCGATGCCTATTTATGTGCTTTATTGCAATATGGGAGAAATTTTGTGAAATTCTTCTTGTTTTAGGATTTTATTTTATTTTATTTTCTTAGCTTTTTATTTATTTTCTTTTGTTTTGTTTTTAGATAGAATGTTTTAACTTTTTTCAAGGGATTAATACCTTATGTAGGTGCATAACTTGCAATTTTTGGATATGTTTTAAAATTTTGGAACTGTGCTTTAAATTAAGTGGTTTTAATCATGGTTTGCTTTAACATGTTTTGGGGTGATTGATTTTAGTTTCCTCACATACACAGACACACTAGCATAATTTTGTGAGGTATAAACTTCGGTTTTGAGTTATTGAGTGACATATGCTTGATATTAATTAGTATCTCTTGAGAATGAGTACCGATGATGTGTTTACTTGACTTCAATGAAAAAGAAAAAAAAAGAAGAAAAAAAAAGTGATGAATAAGCAAATCAATTTGATCCTTTTCATGAGTAACCGGGCCTCTATGCCTCAGGAAGCACGGAGTGTTCGCGTCAAAAGTGAAAGGGTGAGAAAAGATGAGCATTGGTTGTCTTGATTTGTAGCCTGACTGATTTGAGTAATTAGGTTCTTCGGGGTATCTTAAAGCCTAGTGCCCTAAAGCCATCTGGTTTGGGAGTCACTGACTGAAAGCTTGCTACATGAATCTTTCAGAAAGCTTAATAGATCAAGACATTGCACAACCAATAAAGCAATGAAAAAAATTGAAAAAAAAAATGAAAAAGTCATGTAATCATGTTTGGAAGTATGATTTCAATAAGGGGAGCTAGTGAGTTGAAAGAGTATGTGTCTTAACATATTTAGAGCTGGGTTATGCTACATGAGAGGACTGCTAGTTCACTTTACACGAGGAAGCTAGAGTTGATTATTTTCAGATATGTTGATGTGAATTATGCATGGGGACCATTGATTTGAATTATGGAATTTGAAAGTTTGAAATTATTTTTGAATGCAAATTTGTAACTATGTATTGTAATTTTCTTCTTGTATTAATGTTGAAATAGAATTTTGAATGTTTGTGGGTAAAATTTCTGGAAACCCTCACGAGACTATACTCGTCCACTAGGGGGAACCTAGGGGTTTAAAGGATTGTTGCATATGCTAAATGCAATCGTTTCTCCCACGAAAGTGGAATTGGAAAGTTTAGTTAGTATTTGTTAGTTTCCTTTGTTTTAGTTTTGTTTTATTCTATTGCTAATGGACTAACAATATGTAAGTTTGGGGGTGTGATAGGCGTTGAATGTTACGCATTCTAGGCTCTTAACTTATGTATTTTATTCTTTTAGTGATAGATTATTTTGTTATTTTACTTTATTTTAGTGTTTTCTGTATTTTCAGGGCCTTAATGATTATTTCAATTAAAATCATGATTTTGGGCTTTTAAAGATTACATGCAAGATGATTAAATGAAGCCTACATCAATGAGATTCATTCAACCATTTATTTCAACTCAAATCAGCCCAAGGAAGAGGTCCAAAAGAAGTACAGCAGCTTAAGAAGGTTTCGGGCTTGAAGCCCAAATCTGCGCTTAATACAGTCTTAATCCCGTTTTAGAAAACGGACCAGAAGTGTTATTTCCGAGCCTCAAATTGACATAATTTTCACGCCAGATTGAACGAAATTTTATTCTACACACTTTTGTATTTCACAAAAATTTCGTAAATCAGACTTTTAGTGGGTCAAAAGTTGGGCCGACGTCAGCAGGAAAAACCCACCTAATTAGTGCTGCAGAAAACCCTAATTAATTCCTAATTGGATTAGGACTTTGATGTATTCTCTTGGTTATTTAAAGTGACAAATTGGGGCTGTATTGAAGAGGCTTGGCGGCAGCTTTGAAGAGCTTTTGGAGTGGAGAATCATTGGAGAATAAGGCGTATCATGAGCGGTTAGTTCAGCCACCAGGGTTTTGATGGAGCCCTAACTAAACATCACTGGTTTAATTGTTCTAATTATTGGGGATTTTTGTATTCATTCATAGATTGTGTAATTTAGAGGATTCTTATTATAGAATTGAGCAATAAAAGTCTTATAAATTCAGTTTCAATGATTTCTTATCTTGTTTTCTGTGATCATGAGACTGATTATTACACAATAGTTTTAACTGAATATATCATTAAAAGCTTTGATGGATTATGCCTAGAGAAGATGAACCATACTGCACCCTAAATTAGAGTAGTTAGGCAGATGACCCATGCCAATCGAAGATAGTCCATGACTTAACCTTAATCATATGTTATCTTCTTGACGGATGGAGGTGAGCTTGTAGCCACCGACACCACTTATGCATGATATGATGCCCCATAGTTAGTTCAATTGACCATTGATTGTGAAGTTAGTGGTGAAATCAATTACACTAAACTTATCTTATATTCTCTACACTCCTTAGTTTTTCTTGCTTTTGTTCAATTGTTTCATTAGTTAATTTAGAATTAAAAATCAGAATTTAATTAGAATTAATTCCTTATATCCAACTCAGTCAGACCACAGTCCCTGAGGTTCGACACCTCTTTCGATAGCCCTATTCTGCAAGGAATTCGTTCTATTGCGAAGTGTGGTAATTTTTAATTGATATACTTTTTGAGTCACACTCACACATGAATCAAAAACGACAATGCTTCATCCATAGTGAGTGTGTCAGTAGACGAAATTATGTCCAAATGACAACACTCACAGCCACGAGTGTGACAATAGACAAAACTTTGTTTAGAATCACCATTACGTGTGTTAATAGAAAAAATTGTGTCTAATTGACCCAAATATGGTATGTCGAGGATATCAATAAACAAAACTATGTCTAAATGATAACCTCAACTCCAGTGTGTGTGTCCTTAGGAAAACCTATGTCCCAATGATAACATCGACTACCATGAGACCCAATCAACCTTTGAAATCTCCCGAGGACAAGAATCATTTCCTCAATGTCATCAACCTATAATGGAAACCATTATCAATCAAAATTTTAATCTCTCAGTCTTTGCTTGTCAACACCCACAAGTCACTGCAACTACCATATGGACTAAATATCTTATAAGTGAGGTGCTAATAGAAGAAAAATGTCTGGCCAGGCCATTTATCCTCGCAAGCCCAACTCTGACTGTCACACCCCAATTTTTGTCCCCCAAAAATTGTGGTGTGATTAATTTATTGAGCCACACTTCAAAATACAATCCCTCTTGATATCATATTTTGATTCCATTACTTCACCTCAATACTGTCACTAAGGTACTATGCTCTGATACTGTAGAGACCGTGACCAATTGTGGTCGGTTTACCAATTTTTCATCATTTTTGCTATAAATGTGTTTCGAATGATGCTATAGATGTTTCAAGAGAAGGAAACATGTTTAGAAGGTTAATTTGAGGTTTATGGAAGTTTTTGGGACATTTGAAAAAGTTTGACTTTTTGGTCAAACCAGGGTCCGGGATACGACTCAAGTGGGCCCGGGAATCCGGAAAATTTTAGAAAACTGAGGTGTGAACCCCGTGATATCACCCTCACGCTATTACCATCACCCGATCATGCCACCTCAATTTCCTATTATTTTTACGAAAATCGAGCATGACCCATTCTAAATAATCAGCTCCTGGCATGTTATACCTGTTTGACAATTCATATGGACACTTCTGGGCACGTGTCCCCCCAGCATTTATATCTAAACCATAAAAATGGACACTTCTGGGCCCGTGTCCCCCCAATATTTCTACAACATGCATAATACAATCATAAATATACATGCCTCAGTCCTTGAATGTCCATATTAAATACATACATCACATGAATAAATACAAGTGAAGGAACTGAATCAATACACATCTCTCCATACATTTAACTCAAATGTAATACATCTATCTATCCAATATCCGGGACATAAATTAGATTCTAAGGAATCTAATTACTACCTCTGCAACTGGTGCTATCAGTTTTCCCAACTGACTCCAAAACCAGCAATACCTGCAAAACCTGGGAGGGGGTGAGCTCAAAGGCCCAACAAGGTAAGTAGAACCATACTATCACCGCTGCAGCAGGTCGATTCTCACATATTCTCAAAAATATACATGCACTTAAATATATCACAATATTTAAGACCATGCCCCACCTAGCATGCATAAACCAATGATGTATATGGCTACTCTAGCACATATGAACATACAAATCCACCACACATGATTTTAGAAATCATTTTCAACATGCTTGAAAGCAGTAAACATTCAGTACCAATATGTATATAGAACATATATATCAACACATTTTCATAAACGAGGTAAATCAACTATCACATCACCTACTCGTCAAGTAGCACGTCTCAAATGCAATAAAGATGCATTTAAACCATATAACATGCTCAAAAGCAATAGATATCCAACATATATCATGTCCTGTCACAAACAACGCATATATAAGAATGCTTTTAACACATAGCATGCTTCACAATAGGTAATGTGAGCAATTTCACGCACTTGTCTTTCTTTTGGACTCAACCCGAAACCTTAACATGATTCTTGACCAAATCATGTAACCGAGACCTTTCCCACACCATCCCAACTCTGCCACCGAGTATTTACCTACTCCAAGGTGGATAGACTACCATCACCGAGTATTTACCTACTCCAAGGTGACTTGGCCCCTATTTAGAATTCTAACCGAGTATTTACCTACTCCAAGGTGAGTAAACCACAATCACCGAGTATTTACCTACTCTAAGATGATTGGACATCTTTTTGGAATCCCCACCGAGTATTTACCTACTCCAAGGTGAGTAACCCACCGTCACCGAGTATTTACCTACTCCAAGATGACGTAACCACTCCAATGCCCTCACCGTGACCGAGTATTGACCTACTCTGGGTGATTTGCCCACTTTATGACCACAACCATAACCGAGTATTGACCTACTCTAGGTTATTCAACCACACTTCTCCGTTTCCTTACAACGGCACTATATATGCATTTCGAACATATAATAACCCAAACATTCAATGTTCATGCCTCACAATGCCTAAGCTAGTTAAAAGAACTTAGCATACATTTCATCTCCACATAACCCACATATAACCACATATGTGTCATTTCCCTCCTATGCATGCAATATGGATGCATATATACGCAGCATAACACTTTCGTGCTTCAACCCATGCTTATGAATACTAAAAAGAAGTATTTAGCATACTTTTCAACACATTCCAACACATATAGCACATATATGTTCAAAGACTTGCATAACACCTCACATATGTAAACAATTCCAACTTAGCATATTTTTATCATGCTATAACCAACGCATACATTTTCTATAAACAGATAGCATGCATTTCATTCACGTAACCCTACATATAAACACGTACATGTCAAATCATGCATATAAATCACATATGCACTTACACTAGCATAAATATAGTCATGCTCTCATTCAATGCATGTATTCACTACAAGTAGCTAACATGCATTCCAATCACAATATGTATATACACACATATATATTACGCCACCCACATATGTATCAAGAACATATAAAGCACTTAGCACATTTCATGCTTTTCAAATACTCGCCAAAAGGTAAATTCATACTTAGCATGCATTTCTACCGCTGCAACCATATATATATAATCACCTATATATATATACTGAACCTCATGCATAAAAGCCACATATGCATACAAGACAACATATAGCTAAACATGTATTATTTAGCATGCTTTCTATAGACTTTAATCTATACATACATGCATACCACAATTCAATTAGGCGATAAATCTAACATGTTATCGCTTTCCAAACCCCACATATATACATATATATACATATATATATATACGTTCTCTCACATCCCATGTTTATACCACATCCCCCTATACACACATATATATAAGCACCTACATATATATGTATATACACATACCACATATGATCAAATTAAGACATATGTAAATTACTCAACGTAAATAAAATATCTGTATGAGATAGAGGCAAGAATCAACTTGCCTTAGGTCCCGTCTCGTCAAGTCCGTGCTTGCAAAGCGGTCCTTTTTCCATGCCCGATCCGGTCCAGTGTCAAAGCCCACACGACAATCCTCTGAACCATTTCCTTGCCCTTTCTGATTTCTGGTCTAACCCAAAACGCGAGCCATAACATCCTGTTATGCAAGACCCTCAAGCCAACACCAAGGCCGGCATCATCAAACCATCCAATCGAAGCTCCAAGCTTCGGCACTATTGTCGACCCCAAAGCCGAACTCATCAAATCAGAACCGTGGCTGCTACTCCAAGTAACCCCCATGAAATGCCCAGCTGAGACCAACTGAGACCTTCTGATATTCAACCCCCGTGGTTACCTCTTCACGGCCCAACCACGAAACCATCCATTCGGCAGCTAGCCTCTAATCGGCCACTAACCGAAATCAATCACAAACCTATACATTTGTAGATCTCCAACATTGCAGCCCAAAATGATGGCTACTCAAACAAACTCAACCCGGCTATCTGCCGAGTCTCATCTCGAATCCCAATCGAGAATTACAACCATGGAAGTCCAACCATCATTGATCCAAAATCAACCCAGCCGTAAGCACCAATCACGGCTGTCCATGAAGCCATGGGTACCACCATAGACCCTCACCTCAACTATGAAAACCCAACACCACAACTGAACCATAGGAGTCCAGTTCGAACCCATCCGAACACAACCCAAGTGAGAAGACCCAGTCCGTGGGACCACCACCATCTTCCCCAGCTGTCCATTGCCGGAACACTCCACCAACCGTGAACCTCCAATCACCATACCCAGTGGAATCCATTCAAAAACCTAACTGAAACAACCCCAAGAACCGAACCAAACACAGCCCCAATCAAGCCGTGCGCACCATCGTCGGGCCATCCAAAGCCAACCCAACCACAGCCGTGAGATCCACAATCCTCGGCCAAACAAACCCCAGCCGTTGTCAACAACCCACAGCTTTACCCATGGAAATCCGAAGTCCCCATTCGGATCTGACCCACGAACAAGGGGTGTTCGTAAGAACACCACTCGAACCACCACCACAGCCACCACCAGCCGCCGTCACCTGCCCACCGCCAGCGAACCCAACCTGCAAAACCCCAGTCACGGCCAGTCACCACCGTGAGCAACCCCCTTCGGTCCGACCCTCCATCGAACCCGCGAACCCGAGGACCGAGGAACCGGGCTCCGCAACAGCCCACTGCCACCGGGCTGTGGCCACCGTGGACGGCGGCAGCCACTGTCGGCGCCGGAATCATCGCCTCCCTCTCCCCGATCTCGGCTTCTCTCTCTCTTCTCGGTTTCTCTCTCTCTTCTCTCTCCCCGATTCTCTTTCTTCTCTTCTTTTTCTTTTCTTTTCTTTTTCTTTTCTTCTTTCTTTCTTCTTTTTCTTTTCTTCTTTTCCTCTCTTCTATTTCGGCTGACCACACAAGTGGTCTTCTCTTTTTCCCTTTATCTTGGTCCACATACATATATTTATATATATATATATATATGTGTGTATAATATCATATACACTATTGACCCTCTTTATGCACAAAATCACAAATGTGCATCTCCATGTGTTCGTAATTACATAAAGGCCCATTAAATATATATATATATATATATACTCATGTCTCCATATATATATATACACACTCACCACACAACCATATATATATGTATCCCCATATATATATATAACTATATCCTCCATCTTCATATATATATATATATCTAATTCTATATATATATATATATGTATATCCATATTCTTTTCGAATTTTATTTGTTCGAAAAAAATCAATCCGGTCCAAAAATCATCCGGGACCGATCAAAATAATTCCGGTCCTTACATGCAACAAGCCTTTAAACCCCTAGGTTCCCCCTAGTGGACGAGTATAGTCTCGTGAGGGTTTCCAGAAATGTTACCCACAAACATTCAAAATTATGTTTCAACATTAATCAAGAAGAAGATTGCAATACATAGTTACATACTTGCATTCAAGAATAATTCCAAACTTTCAAATTCTATAATTCAAATCAATGGTCTTCATGCATAATTCACATCAACATATCTCAAAATAATCAACTCTAGCTTCCTCGTGTAAAGTGAACTAGCAGTCATCTCATGTAGCATAACCCAGCTCTGAATATATTAAGGCACATACCCCTTCAACTCACTAGCTCCCCTTATTGAAATCATACTTCCAAACATGAATACATGACTTTTCATTTTTTTTTTCATCATTCCTTTTTTTCCTTGCTTCATTGGTTGTGTAATGTCTTGATTTATTAAGCTTTCTGAAAGATCCATGTAGCAAGCTTTCAGTCAGTGATTCCCAAACCAGACGGCTTTAGGGCACTAGGCTTTAAGATACCCTGAAGACCTAATTACTCGAATCAGTCAGGCTACAAATCAAGACAACCAATGCTCATCTTTTCTCACCCTTTCACTTTTGACGCGAACACTCCGTGCTTACTGAGGCATAGAGGCCCGGTTACTCATGAAAAGGATCAAATTGATTTGCTTATTCATCATTCTTTTTTCACTTCCTTTCTTTCTTTTTTTTTTCATTGAAGTCAAGTATAACACATTATCGGTATTCATTCTCAAGAGATACTAATTAATATCAAGCATATGTAACTTAACAACTCAAAACCAAAGTTTATACCCCATAAGACTATGCTAGTGTGTCTGTGCATGTAAGGAAACTAAAATTAATCACTCCAAAGCATGTTATTGCAAACTATGATTAAAACCACTTAATTTAAACCACCGTTTCCAAAAATCTAAAACATACTCAAAAATTGCAAGATATGCACCTACATAAGGTATTAATCCTTTGAATAATGTCAAAACATTCTATCTAAAAACAAAACAAAAGAAAATAATAAACAAACTAAGAAAATAAAATAAAATAAAAATCCTAATACAAAAAGAATTTCACACCAATTTCCCCCATATTGCATTAAAGCACACGAATAGGCATCGCCTCACCCCCAAACTTAAACTGTACATTGTCCTCAATGTACTCCCAATCAAAGCAAAGAGAAGAGTAAGAACGATGTTACCAAAAATCCAGAGTAGTGGAAAGAAAATAGAGTACATCACTAGCATGAAGGCAATGAAACACACCCCCAAACTTGGATGTTAAAACCTGTCAAAACAAACCACTATACCCCAAAGATCAAGTGAAATAGTATGGGTGAAAATAAATATGAAAGAGAAAAAACCTTAAAAAAAAATAAAATATTATTTTCATTTTCCAAAATTTTTTTTTTATAATAAAAATCTAACTACAAAAAGAAAAATAAAACTAAAAATAAAATAAAATACAAAAGATGGTTACCTTCCTGTCAAGGATGTGGTGGTGACTGAGCATCTGGATCCAAGTTTGCTTGACGTATCAGTGCACGCATCATCCTCCTCATCTCTAGTTGCTCTTGGCGAGTGTCATGGAAGTGATTCACCATCTCTGTCCTCATTGCTCCAAATTGTGTGGAGACCTCTGTCTGTAGGGTGCCAAACTAGGCTGTCAAACCAGCAATCTGCCCTTCTAAATATTGATAATCATGGCCACCAGCCTGTGCATGCACTTCCTCTTCCTCTGCCTCTATCTCCTCTGGATCTTCCACCGGTGGTGGTATATGTACATGCTCTCCTCCCTGGGCCAAACGAGATAACTCACCAGGCGCCGCTATGACTCTCTGGTGCATATGAGATCGGCTCAAATTCCAGTCATGCGTGCCATAATGAAGATCACGTGGAAAGGCAAGCTCGTCCTCATGGACTGCATACCCCTGTGCCACAAGCAACTGGTGAATAATAGTAGGGAATGGAAACTCCCAGTCACTTGCACTGTTTGGTGTCTTGGCCACAACCTTGGAATAGAATTTCTCCATCTGGCCCCAGACAATTTGTGGGAATGACAGCCAATGCCCAAAATGTATGGCATATAAGGCTCTGAGGAACTCTTGACGTCTTTTGATTTTATGTCCAATTGGACATACATTCTTGAGTAGAACAGCGTCAAGGAACCATAAATGATTTGGCATTGAAGACTTTGAAGCTGCATTCCTTTTCGGGCCGGAAAATTGGTTGGCACACAAACGTGCAACCACATTACCCACCGATAACTCGTCGGGTAAAGGAGTATAGATATGAGATAAATCAGTTGGGCATTCATGAGGACAACCCATGGCAATGGCAATGGATGACATGTCCACCTGAACTATTGTTCCATCTACGGAAGAAGTAAGCACATCCCGCTCATCAGGTGTCGGCATTAAGTTCTGATAAAATACCTTGACAAGCCTTGGGTAAATGGTAGATGAGAGTGGAACAAAAATGGATGCCGATCGACGACGACGGATGTCGGAAATCCCCCATCGTGTCTCGGGAAACATACCATAAAGTTCGGCGATGTCAAACGTGGTTTCAAAATTCAACGCCCTTGGATGCCATCTCTCTTGAATGCCTTCTCGGCAAGATCGTGAAGAACTTGTAGTCGGATCATGCCTCGCTCGGCGAGGATTACGTGAACTTGAAGCACCTTGGTGACTTGCTATCTTTGGTGCCATAGAAGTAGAAAAAGTGTGGTATAGGAATTAAATCGAACACTTGGCGTGCACAATTAACTTGAACCCTTCAACCTTCTCTTTTCGGCAATTTTTCCACCCAAATCGAACAAGTAAATGCACCAAATTGATCCTCCAAACTTGGTCTTCAAAAGCCCTCAAAAAGATTTGAACAATTTCTTCAAGGAAAAACTTCACTTACTTTGATGTTGAACATGAAAAAGTGAGAGCTTCCTTTGAGAACTAGTGATTTTTGATCCAATTTGATGTTGAAGTTGATGTTGATCAATGTTGAATTCTTGTATAATAATCACTAATTGAAGAAATTAGTTTTTCGGATGATGTAGGACTTGAATTGGAGTTCAAAGAGGCTTAGGATGCATGGAGTAGCTTTAAACTTGGAGAAGGAGTCTTTATATAGAAGATGGTCTCGGCCAGCCCAAAAATTGCCTTGGGCGATCGATCCCCCCAAGGATGGGCGATCGATCGCCCACCTGGTGGTGATCATCCTTACAAAATATGGAGGGGCGATCGATCCCCCTCAATTGGGGCGATCGATCCCCCTCCTGAAGACCTGTTTGACCCTCTATCGCCCAAGTTCGACCGAACCTTGATAATTTTGAGTCTCCATCGCCCAAGGTCAACCGAGAGCACAATTTTTCACCCGTCTTGAGTCCAAATACCTCGGTACACCTCTTGGCATCCTTCGGAAGCAACTTATACATCAAAAACTCAAAGAAAAAATATTAAAACGCAACTAGAATTGAAGAAAAACTTAAGAAAACTAAAACTAAAAATTAAAATTAAAGAAAACTAAAGGAAATACAGTAGAGAAATACATACAGAACCTACAATTTAACATCCGTAGGAGACGATTGACTCTCCGAAGGGATTAAGTCGGATAGACGGGATCCGTCAAGTCGACGGACTCTACGTCTCTTCTTGGCAAACATCCTTCCACACAATGCTTCAACCTTTCGCCATTAACTTTCATCAAAGCAATTTCAAACAATTCCTCATCCGAGAATGAGTCTCGAATAGGTAATGCATCGATCACCGGCTCAAACTCGATTCGAGATAAATGATCCGCAACCACATTCTCCGTCCCCTTTTTGTCTTTTATCTCCAAATCAAATTCTTGCAGCAATAAAATCCACTGAATAAGATGCGGTTTGGTTTCTTTCTTTGCTAATAAGTGTCTCAATGCTGCATGATCAGAGTAAACAACCACCTTGGACCCCAATAAATAAGAACGAAACTTATCCAAGGCAAATACTACAGCTAGAAGCTCTTTCTCTGTGGTTGTATAATTGAGTTGGGCATCAGAGAGAGTCTTACTAGCGTAGTAGATGACATGTGGTCGTTTCTCTTCTCTCTGTCCCAACACGGCTCCCACTGCATAATCAGAGGCATCACACATGATTTCAAAAGGTACAGCCCATTTTGGAGACTGCATAATTGGTGCAGAGGATAACAGAGACCGAAGCTTTTCAAAAGCTTTCACACAATCTTCATCAAAGATAAAGGGAACATCTTTAGATAACAAATGACACAATGGCCACTTTACTGAAATCCTTGATGAATCTTCTATAGAACCCGGCATGGCCTAAGAAAGATCGAACTTGCCTTACCGAAGTTGGATGAGGTAGAGTTGCAATTAGGTCGATCTTTGCTTTATCAACTTCAATGCCCCTCTCTGAAACAATATGGCCCAATACAATACCTTCTTTCACCATAAAATGGCTCTTCTCCCAACTAAGTACCAAATTCCGTTCTCGGCACCTTTGAAGCACAAGTGATAAATTGCTCAAACAGTGTTCAAAGGATGATCCAAAAATAGAGAAGTCATCCATGAACACCTCCAAGAATTTTTCCGCCATGTCAGAAAAGATGGCCATCATACACCTCTGGAATGTAGCCGGAGCATTACATAATCCAAAGGGCATACGACGATAAGCAAAAGTACCAAAGGGACAAGTGAAAGTGGTCTTCTCTTGATCTTCTGGATCCATAGCTACTTAGTTATAACCAGAGTAGCCATCCAGAAAGCAATAATAGCTCTGACCAGCAAACCTTTCAAGTATTTGATCAATGATTGGAAGAGGGAAGTGATCTTTCCTTGTCATAGAATTGAGCTTTCTGTAACTAATGCAAACACGCCAACCTGTGGCAGTACGTTGTGGAACAAGCTCTCCTACAGAGTTAGGGACAATGGTAAGACCAGATTTCTTTGGAACCACTTGTGTCGGACTCACCCATGTGCTGTCAGAAATTGGATAAATGATTCCTGCATCAAGTAACTTGACAACCTCTTTCTTTACCACCTCCTTCATGTTGGGGTTCAGTTGCCTCTGTGCCTCTCTAGTTGGCTTACATCCTTCTTCCAGATGAATTTTGTGCATGCAAATCGAGGGATCAATGCCCTTAAGATCAGCAACACTCCATCCAATTGCTTCACGATGTTGACATAAAACTTCTACTAAGCTCTTCTCTTGAACTTCTGTCAGATCAGAGACAATTATAACAGGAAGAGTTTTCTATGCCCCCAAGAATACATACTTTAATTTATCAGGCAAATGCTTCAATTCTAATTCTGGAGGGGACTCCAATGACGGCACTAGGGGAGTGCTAGATAGAGAAGGTAGTGGCTCAATTGGAATTCTCCATGGTGGAGTATTCTAAATAGCATCCACTTCCAGCATAGCATGCACTTCTTCACACAACCCTTCATCATTAATGTTCTCAAAGTCATAAAGCGACTTACATACCTCCAGGGAGTTTTGAGATATAGAGGATGAAACAAATTACTCTACACATTCATCAATATTATCCATGCAGAACACATCACTCTGATCTGGGGGGTGTTGGATAGCATTGAGCACATTAAGCTTGACATTCATGTTGCCAAATGAAATATCCATGATCCCCGACCTACAATTTATGCAAGCATCAGCAGTAGCTAAGAAAGGTCGACCAAGGATCACTGGAATGTGCCTCTTCGGATTATGAACCGGCTCAGTGTCAAGCACAATGAAATCAACAAGAAAGTAGAACTTGTCCACTTTAATGAGCACATCTTCTATGATTCCTCGGGTTGCTTTGTTGATCTATCTGCAAATTGTAATACCACCGAGGTAGGCTTCAATTCTCCCAAGCCCAATTGTAAGTAAACTGAATAGGGTAGCAAATTCACACTTGCACCCAAATCAAGAAGAGCTTTATCCACATGGTGCTCCCCAATAGTGCATGAGATAGTTGGAGCACCAGGATCTTTGTACTTGGGAGGAGTACACTGCTGAATTATTGAACTAACTTGTTGTGGCAGCATCACTTTCTTTGGCACATGGCTTTTAGAACACCTTTTCTGAGTGCACAAGTCCTTCAAGAATTTAGCATAAGGAGAAATTTGCTTGATGGCATCAAGGAGTGGCAAATTAATCTTCACTTGGCGAAACACCTCCATCATGTCATGCAGCTTGTCCCCTTGCTTCCCCAATTTAGATACTTCAAGGAAACGTTGTGGGAAAGGAGCCTTGGGCTCATAAGGAATTTCAGCACTTGGACTTGTGGTCACTTTTTCTTCTTCTTTCTTCTCACCCACCTTATTGTCAATTACTTTCCCACTTCTCAAAGTGGTAATGGCTTGAACTTGCTCATGGTGTGGGTTGCTTGTGGAAGCTTGCATCCCTCTTGGATTAGCAATTGGTTGGCTAGGGAGCTTCCCTTCTTCTCTTCTACTCAATGAAGTAGCAAGCTGTCCAAACTGAGATTCCAGTTTGGCAATGGATTGAGAATGCGAGTGCACTAGCTGAACTGTAGATTGTACTATTGCTGCAGTAGCTTGCACTGTCTCTATAAGAGAATCAAGCTTGTCAAATTTAGACAAGGTAAGAGTCAGCTTGTCTTCAATAGCAGAAATTCTTTGGGCCATAAGACTTTGTGTTTGATATTGTTGTTGAGGCACAAAAGTCCTAGGTTGATATGATGGTTGCATTGCTGCCCCTTGATTACTGTAAGAAAAACCAGGATGATTCCTCCATGTGGGATTGTAAGTATTACCTCGTGGAAGATTCATTGGTCCAGTGAAAGTAGCTTGAACTTGCTCTTGTTGAACATTAGAAAATTGCCCCATTGAAGGACAATTGCTCACGTTATGCATAGGACTAGAGCAAAATTCACAAGGGCCTAGCAATGAAGAATTTGAAGCAGAAGGAGTTTGATTGGCAGCCATAATTGCTGCCACCTTCTGTACAATTAAATCAATATTAGTTGGTATAGCTTCTGAAGCACCAACCTCATAAATTCCTTCAGTCTTCCTTGTAGTGGCATGTCTGCTAGAACGAGTAGAGGACACATGTTGTAGAGAGTTGTCACTAAGATTTTCAAATAAGGTCCATGCCTCTTCTTCACTCTTCAACATAAAAGTACCTCCACACGACGCATCAACCATCTGTCTGTTGGCTTCTGTCAGCCCTTCATGAAAACTCTGCACTAGTTGCCACTTAGGAACTTGATGATGGGGACACTTCCTAAGAAGGTCCTTGAAACTTTCCCATGTCTCATAAAATTGTTCCCCCTCATGTTGGGAGAAACCAGTAATAGCACGTATGAACTTATTGGTCTTCCCTATCGGAAAATACTTCTTGAGAAACTCATGTTGCATCTGAGTCCAAGTCGTGATAGAACCAGCCGGTAGGGAGTTAAACCAATACTTTGCTTTGTCTTTCAGAGAGAATGGAAAAAGTCTCATTCTGAAAGCATCTTCAGAGAAGTTGTGAATTTTTGTAGTTGAGCACACTTGAATGAAGTCATCCAGATGCTTGTAAAGGTCTTCTTGAGTCAGCCCAAAATAAGATGGTAGCATCTGAATAATGCTGGACTTGATCTCATAATTCCGTGCTGTGACATTAGGCAATTGAAAACCTGCTGGCGAGGTATATGTCTCAGGAACATAGTAGTCCTTCAGCAATCTAGCTCTTTCTCCATCAGCATTAGGAACAAGGTTATTATTCCTCTCTTCTGCCATGTCTTCAATTAATTCTTCCTCTTGCACAATTGTATCAACAGGGATGTTCCTCTGTTGTCTAAGAGTACGTTCAGGTTCAGGATCAAGAGGTATCAAAGGATCAGCCACAGAACGACGACCTTGCATATATTTACCGAAAGCACCTGAAAAGAAAACAAAAACAAAATTAAAAATAAAATATAAAAATTTTCTAAACTAAAAATCCAATTAAAACTAATTCTGTAAAATCCAATCAATCAAATAGATAATCCCCGACAACGGCGCCAAAAATTGATTCGTGTGTGAGTGTGACTCAAAAAGTATACCAATTAAAAATTTCCACACTTCGCAATAGAACGAATTCCTTGTAGAATAAGGCTATCGAAAGGGGTATCGTACCTCAGGGGTTATGGTCTGATGAGTTGGAATACGGAACTAATTCTAATTAAATTTATAAGAAAAGAATTCTGATTTTTAAACTAATTAAAAAGATAAAATAAAATAAATCAAAGTAAACAAGATAGTGAAGATAATAGGAGAGAAACCTAGGGTGTTTGACTTCACCACTAACTCCACAATCAATGGTCAATTGAATCAACTATAGGGGAATTACATCATGCATAAGTGGTGTCAGTGGCTACAAGCTCACCTTCATCCGTCAAGAAGATAACATATGATTAAGGCTAAGCCATGGACTATCTTCGATTGGCATGGGCCATCTGCCTAACTACGCTAATCTAGGGTGCAGTATGGTTCATCTTCTCTAGGCATAATCCATCAAAGCTCATAACAATATATTCAGTGATTACCATTGTGTAATAATCTCTCTCATGATCACAGAAAACAAAAGAGATTGAGTTCAATAACAATAACTAAATATCTAAGACAAGATAAGAAATCATTGAGATTGAATTTACAAGACTTTTATTGCTCAATTCTATAATAAGAATCCTCTGAATTACACAATCTATGCATGTATATAAAGGTCCCCAATAATTAAAACAATCAAACCATTGATGCTTTGTTAGGGCTACATCAAAACCCTAGTGGATGAACTAGCCGCTCATGGTAGAAGAAGAAGCTTCAACTGTTGAGGAAGAAGACATCATCTTTCCGAGTTATGCGTATGACTTTGTTCTCCAATGGCTCTGCAATATGTTTCTATTCTCTTTAGCCCTCTCAGACTCTCCAATCTCTGTGTAAGCTCTCTCTCAACTCAGCCTCCAAGTCTTCACTTTATTTCCCAAGAGAATACACGAAAGTCCTAATCCAATTAGGAATAAATTAGGGTTTCCCGCAGCACTAATCAGGTGGGTTTTTCCTGCTGACTTCGGCCCGACTTTTGACCCACTAGAAGTCCGATTTACGGAATTTTCGTGAAATACAAAAGTGTGCAGAATCAAATTTCGTTCAACCTTACGTAAAAATAATGTCGATTTGAGGCTCAGAAATAAGACTTATGGTCCATTTTCCAAAATGGGATTAAGACTGCATTATGCGCAGATTTGGGCTTCAGGCCCGAAACCTTCTTAAGCAGTTGTAATTCTCTTGGACCTCTTCCTTGGGCTGATTTGAGTTAAATTAAATGGTTGAGTGAATCTCCTTGATGTAGGCTTCATCTCACCATCTTGGATGTCTTCTTTAAAAGCCCAAAATTACGGTATTAACTGAAATAATCATTAAGGCCCTAAAAATACAGAAAACACTAAAACAAAGTAAAATCACAAAATAATCTACCACTAAGAGAATAAAATACATAAGTTAAGAGGCTAGAATGCATAAAATTCAACGCCTATCAGTTAGTTCTATGTACTAAAATTTTGTACTGAGTGTAGCATGAGTAAAATATGCTAATTTTGAAGTTGTATGCATATGAGATGATATATGCATGTGTTATACATATATGTGCTATATGTGGTGTGTGGTTGATTCGTGTGTGAGTGTGACTCAAAAAGTATATCAATTAAAAATTACCACACTTCGCAATAGAACGAATTCCTTGTAGAATAGGGCTATCGAAAGGAATGGGTATCGTACCTCAGGGACTGTGGTCTGACTGAGTTGGATATACAGAATTAATTCTAATTAAATTTAAAAGAAATAAATTCTGATTTTTAATTCTAAATTAACTAATGAAGCAATTGAACAAAAGCAAGAAAAACTAAGGAGTGTAGAGAATATAAGATAAGTCTAGGGTAATTGATTTCACCACTAACTTCACAATCAATGGTCAATTGAACTAACTATGGGGCATCATATCATGCATAAGTGGTGTCGGTGGCTACAAGCTCACCTTCATCCGTCAAGAAGATAACATATGATTAAGGCTAAGTCATGGACTATCTTCGATTGGCATGGGCCATCTGCCTAACTACTCTACTCTAGGGTGCAGTATGGTTCATCTTCTCTAGGTATAATCCATCAAAGCTTTTAATGATATATTCAATGAAAACCATTGTGTAATAATCACTCTCATGATCACAGAAAACAAGAGGGACGAGTTCAAATAACAACAATCAAATATCTAAGACAAGATAAGAAATCATTGAAACTGAATTTATAAGACTTTTATTGCTCAATTCTATAAGAAGAATCCTCTAAATTACACAATCTATGAATGAATACAAAAATCCCCAATAATTAGAACAATCAAACCAGTGATGTTTAGTTAGGGCTCCATCAGAACCCTGGTGGCTGAACTAGCCGCTCATGATACGCCTTGTTCTCCAATGATTCTCTATTCCAAAAGCTCTTCAAAGCTGCTGCCAAGCCTCCCTCAATACAGCCCCAATTTGTCACTTTAAATAGCCAAGAGAATACATCAAAGTCCTAATCCAATTAGGAATTAATTAGGTTTTCCCGCAGCACTAATCAGGTAGGTTTTTCCTGCTGACTTCGGCCCAACTTTTGACCCACTAGAAGTCCGATTCACGGAATTTCCGTGAAATACAAAAGTGTGCAGAATCGAATTTCGTTCAACCTTACGCGAGAATTATGTCGATTTGAAGCTCGGAAATAACACTTCTGGTCCGTTTTCCAAAACGGGATTAAGACTTTATTAAACGCAGATTTGGGCTTCAGGCCCGAAACCTTCTTAAGCAACTGTAATTCTCTTGGACCTCTTTCTTGGGCTGAGTTGAGTTAAAATATGGAGTTCAATGGATCCCTTTGATGTAGGCTTCATCTAACCATCTTGCATGTCATCTTTAAAAGCCCAAAATCACGGTTTTAACTGAAATAATCATTAAGGCCCTGAAAATACAGAAAACACTAAAACAAAGTAAAATCACAAAATAATCTATCACTAAGAGAATAAAATACATAAGTTAAGAGGCTAGAATGCGTAACATTCAATGCCGATCACACCCCCAAACTTACATATTGCTAGTCCCTTAGCAATAGAATAAAACAAAACTAAAACAAAGAAACTACTAAACATTAACTAAACTACCAAACTCCACTTTCGTGGGAGAAACGATTGCATTTAGCATATGCAACAAGCCTTTAAACCCCTAGGTTCCCCCTAGTGGACGAGTATAGTCTCGTGAGGGTTTCTAGAAATGTTACCCACAAACATTCAAAATTCTGTTTCAACATTAATTCAAGAAGAAGATTACAATATATAGTTACAAACTTGCATTCAAGAATAGTTTCAAACTTTCAAATCTTACAATTCAAACCAATGGTCCCCATGCATAATTCACATCAACATATCTCAAAATAATCAACTCTAGTCCCCTCGTGTAAAGTGAACTAGCAATCATCTTATGTAGCATAACTCAGTTCTGAATATATTAAGGCACATACCCTTTCAATTCACTAGCTCCCCTTATTGAAATCATACTTCCCAACATGATTACATGACTTTTCATTTTATTTTTTTTCATCATTCCTTTTTTTTCATTGCTTTATTGGTTGTGCAATGTCTTGATCTATTAAGCTTTCTGAAAGATCCATGTAGCAAGCTTTCAGTCAGTGACTCCCAAACCAGATGGCTTTAGGGCACTAGGCTTTAAGATACCCTGAAGACCTAATTACTCGAATCAGTCAGGCTACAAATCAAGACAACCAATGTTCATCTTTTCTCACCCTTTCACTTTTGACGCGAACACTCCGTGCTTCCTGAGGCATAGAGGCCCGGTTACTCATGAAAAGGATCAAATTGATTTGCTTATTCATCATTTTTTTTTTCTTTTTCATCTCTTTTTTTTTCTTTTTTCATTGAAGTCAAGTAAAACACATTATCGGTACTCATTCTCAAGAGATACTAATTAATATCAAGCATATGTAACTCAATAACTCAAAACCACAGTTTATACCCCCATAAGACTATGCTAGTGTGTCTGTGCATGTAAGGAAACTAGAATTAATCATCCCAAAACATGTTATTGCAAACCATAATTAAAACCACATAATTCAAACCATAGTTTCCAAAATTTTCAAACATACTTAAAAATTGCAAGTTAAGCACCTACATAAAGTACTAATCCCTTGAATAATGTCAAAACATTCTATCTAAAAATAAAACAAAATAAAATAAAAAACAAACTAAGAAAATAAAATAAAATCCTAATACAAGAAGAATTTCACACAAATTTCCCCCATAATGCAATAAAGCACAAAAATAGGCATCGCCTCACCCCCAAACTTAAACTGTACATTGTCCCCAATGTACTCCCAATTAAAGCATAGAGAAGGGTAAGAACGATGTTACCAAGAATCCGGAGAAGTAGTAGCAAGAAAATAGAGCACACCAAGGTATATGAAAGCAATGCAAGCACTCCCCCAAACTTGGATGTTTCAACCTGGCAAAACAAACCACTATACCCCAAAAACCAAGTGAAATAGTATGGGTGAAAATAAAATTTTTTTTTTATTTTTTTTATTTTTAAGACTGAATAAAAAAAAAACAAAATGAAAAATAAAGTAAAGAAAATAAAATTAAAAAAAATAAAATAAAATAAAACAAAAAATACAAAAGATAGTTACCTCCGAAAAATCAAGGAGAAGGTGGTGCCGAAGCATCTAAGTCATGGCCAGAATGGAGCACCAAAATCAACCAACTAGCCCACAGTTAATGTGCAATGTCCTCCCCCAAACTTGTAGCACAAAACCTCTCAAAGAAATCCAACCAATTTTTTAAACAAAGTCTACTTCCTTATGAAGAAGAAACTTGAGAAAATTGATCATTTAATGAGGATGGGGAAAAATAGATTGGAATAGATGATGATGGTGATGAATGATGATGATCAAGTAGTGTTATGAAAGATTTCTAGAGTGTATTTTGATGTTGGGGAGGCACAAAAAGTCACCAAAGTGATGTATTTTCAAGTGGGAGCATATAAGTATTGAAGAGGGAGCAAAAATAGACAAAATGAATCAAATTGGGCATTCAGGGGCTGGGGCGATCGATCCCCCTAGGGCTGGGCGATCGATCGCCCAGCTGGTTGCTCTCCCAGCTTGGGGAAATAATGGGGGCGATCGATCCCCCTTCAAAGGGGCGATCGATCCCCCCTGCTGGAGCCTGTTGAGTCTCTATCGCCAAGGGTCGACCGGGAAGGGTATTTTTGGAGGGTCCATCGCCCAAGGTCGACCGAGACCTCTCTTTTTCACCTATTTTGAGTTCAAATACCTCGGTACACCTCTTGACATCCCCCGAAAGCAACTTATACATCAAAAACTCAAAGAAAATACATTAAAACACACCTAATAATGGAAGAAAAATAAAGAAAAACATAAACTAAAAATAATAAAATAAAACAAAATAAAATAAAAATAAAAATAAAAGAAAACTAAAGAAATTAAAGGATAGAAATACATACAAATCCTACAATTTAACGTCCGTAGGTGACGGTCATCGACTTCAATTGAAAGTTCACCCAATGCCACATCTCTTGAGGAGATTTAACTTCGTCCCCCTCATATGATCATCACTTCCTTGTACCAAACCCAAAGAAATTGGAATGGTGTCATTGGCTTTGAAAAACACATCTCTCTCCATTGACGGAAGATGTTTCAATTTTATCCATGGAGGAGACTCTAATGATGGCATCGGAGGAGTGCTAGAAAGAATAGGCAATGACTCAATTAGAATCCTCCAAGGTGGAGTATTTTTCATGGCCACTACATCAAGTAAATCATTCACCCCCTCAATGGGCTTCTCAACATCATGTGATAGAGCAACTGGATCAACTTCTTCAACATAATCATCAAAGCCATCCATGAAGAAACAATCACTCTCATCTAGAGGATGTTGAATGACATTAAAAGTATTCAAGTTCACCTTAGGTTCATGAGAAATTTCAACATTTGGACTCTTTGTCACCTCTTCTTCATCACGCTTCTTCTCCCCCACCTTGTTGTCACTTATTTCTCCACTTCTAAGAGTGGTGATGGCTTCAAATTGTTCATGGTGTGGGTTGCTTGAAGAAGAAATATTGTCGAGGACATGAACCCCTTTTGGGTTGGCAACTGGTTGGCTTAGTAGTTTCCCCTCCTCTCTTCTACTCAAGGTATTGACAAGTTGTCCAAACTGAAATTCCAGTTTGGCAATCGACTGAGAGTGAGAGTGAACTAGTTGAGCAGTGAATTGAAGTGTTGCTGCAGTGGCTTGCACTGTCTCTACAATAGAGTCAAGCTTCTCAAGTTTTTCTAGGACAATTGTCATCTTGTCCTCAATGGCTGAATACCTCTGTGCCATAGGAACTTGTTCTTGATATAATTGTGAAGGCACATAGTTCTGAGGTTGAAAAGTGGGCTGAATTGCTACCCCTTGCTCTTGTGAAAAATTTACAAACTGTCCAAGTGAAGGACAATTATTCCCATGGTGCATAGGACTTGAGCAAAAAGCACATGTCTCAAATATATGAGGAAAGGAAGATTGGTTTAGAACTTGACTAGCCGCCATAAGTTGCACCACTCTCTGTGACACAGCATCCACAATGGTAGACATAGCATCTGCAGAACCAATATTAAAAATATCATCTGCCTTCCTTGAATGGGTTGATCTGCTTGAATGAGATGAAGACACATGTTGTAAAGAATTGTCACTGAGGTTCTCGAACAAAGTCCAAGCTTCCTCTTCACTTTTTAACATGAAAGTACCACCACATGATGCATCTACCATCTGTCTATTACCTTCTATCAGTCCCTCATAGAAACATTGCACTAACTGCCACTTTGGAACTTGGTGATGAGGACACTTCCTAAGAAGGTCCTTGAATCTCTCCCATGTCTCTAAAAATTGTTCCCCCTCAATTTGAGAGAAACCAGTGATAGCTCGTCTGAATTGATTGGTCCTCCCTATCGGAAAATATTTCTTCAAGAACTCATGTTGCATTTGAGTCCATGTAGTGATAGAGCTCACCGGTAGAGATCTGAACCAATACTTGGCCTTCTCCTTCAAAGAGAATGGAAAGAGTCGCATCCGAAAAGCATCTTCTGAGAAGTTATGAATTTTTGTTAATGAGCAAACTTCTATAAATTCATCCAAGTGCTTGTACGGATCCTCATGAGTCAACCCAAAATAGGATGGCAACATATGAATGATATTGGGCTTGATCTCATAGTTCTGTGCAGTGACATCAGGCAATCGAAAATCAGCTGGTGAATTATAAGTCTCTGGGACATAGTAGTCTCTGAGCAATCTCGCTCTTTCCACAACAACATTAGGCACAATATTGTTGTCCTCATTATTCCCACACACACCATCCATGATATCAATAATCTCTTCCTCTTGCTCAATGGTATGGTGATTGAAGTACCGGAAAAGAAAAGAAAAGAAAAAAATAAAAAAAAATTAGGTTAGTAGCAAATAAAAAAAAATAAAAATAAAAATAAAAATAAAATAAAACTAATTAGTAATTGAAAAGAAAACAAAACAAAACAAAAAAAAAAATTTATAAAATAAAATAAATAAAAGAAAAATAAAAAAAAAAAAAATTTCCTAAACTAAAAATCTAATTAGAACTAATTCTAAAAATCCAAACAATCAAATAGACAGTCCCCGGCAACGGCGCCAAAAATTGATTCGTGTGTGAGTGTGACTCAAAAAGTATATCAATTAAAAATTACCACACTTCGCAATAGAACGAATTCCTTGTAGAATAGGGCTATCGAAAGGAATGGGTATCGTACCTCAGGGACTGTGGTCTGACTGAGTTGGATATACAGAATTAATTCTAATTAAATTTAAAAGAAATAAATTCTGATTTTTAATTCTAAATTAACTAATGAAGCAATTGAACAAAAGCAAGAAAAACTAAGGAGTGTAGAGAATATAAGATAAGTCTAGGGTAATTGATTTCACCACTAACTTCACAATCAATGGTCAATTGAACTAACTATGGGGCATCATATCATGCATAAGTGGTGTCGGTGGCTACAAGCTCACCTTCATCCGTCAAGAAGATAACATATGATTAAGGCTAAGTCATGGACTATCTTCGATTGGCATGGGCCATCTGCCTAACTACTCTACTCTAGGGTGCAGTATGGTTCATCTTCTCTAGGTATAATCCATCAAAGCTTTTAATGATATATTCAATGAAAACCATTGTGTAATAATCACTCTCATGATCACAGAAAACAAGAGGGACGAGTTCAAATAACAACAATCAAATATCTAAGACAAGATAAGAAATCATTGAAACTGAATTTATAAGACTTTTATTGCTCAATTCTATAAGAAGAATCCTCTAAATTACACAATCTATGAATGAATACAAAAATCCCCAATAATTAGAACAATCAAACCAGTGATGTTTAGTTAGGGCTCCATCAGAACCCTGGTGGCTGAACTAGCCGCTCATGATACGCCTTGTTCTCCAATGATTCTCTATTCCAAAAGCTCTTCAAAGCTGCTGCCAAGCCTCCCTCAATACAGCCCCAATTTGTCACTTTAAATAGCCAAGAGAATACATCAAAGTCCTAATCCAATTAGGAATTAATTAGGTTTTCCCGCAGCACTAATCAGGTAGGTTTTTCCTGCTGACTTCGGCCCAACTTTTGACCCACTAGAAGTCCGATTCACGGAATTTCCGTGAAATACAAAAGTGTGCAGAATCGAATTTCGTTCAACCTTACGCGAGAATTATGTCGATTTGAAGCTCGGAAATAACACTTCTGGTCCGTTTTCCAAAACGGGATTAAGACTTTATTAAACGCAGATTTGGGCTTCAGGCCCGAAACCTTCTTAAGCAACTGTAATTCTCTTGGACCTCTTTCTTGGGCTGAGTTGAGTTAAAATATGGAGTTCAATGGATCCCTTTGATGTAGGCTTCATCTAACCATCTTGCATGTCATCTTTAAAAGCCCAAAATCACGGTTTTAACTGAAATAATCATTAAGGCCCTGAAAATACAGAAAACACTAAAACAAAGTAAAATCACAAAATAATCTATCACTAAGAGAATAAAATACATAAGTTAAGAGGCTAGAATGCGTAACATTCAATGCCGATCAGTGGTGGTGAGAAATATGCTTGTTACTTCTTTTTAGTATCAATGAACATGAGTTGAGCATGAAAATAAAATGCCATGGGTTTATGGATTCATATTGCATATGTGGGAAGTTTGCGGGAAAATGATGCAATTGAGGTACACAGGGCTTCGGAGTGGTCCAATCATGTTGTGAAATGTGGTAAAATCATCCATTACATATGGCCCTTGGAGTGGACCCGCCATAATAAGGCTTAATGCCTAGGATCGGAGAATGTCCAAGAATTGTGAGCCTCGGAGTTGTCCCCTCACTCTATGGCAATCCTATATATTGCTATGGTAGAATGACCTTTCAGAGTTGTCCCGGTCATTGGATGGTTATTGGAGGTGTCCAAGGTTACATGATCCTTGGAGCGGGCCAATCATGTAGGGTATCGGATGAGGACCGAGAGAGAGAGCATTTACTTTCCTTAATGCTTTTATGTTTGAACATGTTATACATGATTCATGAAATATGCAACCCTCTTTAATTGCATTTGTTGATTGGTTTGTGAGATTGTGGATGTGGCATGTAGTGTATTCATATGCATTCCATGTAGGTAGGTGTCGAGTCGGCACTTAGGAGGGTTGGGGTATCTCTACTGAGCCACAGTGGTGCTCACCCCGTTCCCCCCAAACATTTTTACAGGTAAGACAATTATGGATGGACAAAAAAGGACTTGTTTGGTCAGTTGGAACAAATTGGAGCAATTTGGTGTATTTTGAAGTTTTGAGGGTGAAATATCTTTTTGACTACCCATGCTAGCATGTGGCATGTGGATTATGTTGAGTTATAGTTACATTCACGTTATATGTAACTTGTATGTTCATTTGGACCTTGTATGTATAAAAAATGATGTTGGTGTATGGGTATTGTGAATGTATGCAATGATATGTGCATTTTGATAGAAATGTATGAGGATGGCGAGATCATAATATCCAAATGTGTGATTTGGAGTTTGTGTGTGATGATATATCATGTATAGATGATCTTAATGTTGAGGGAATGGTCCTAGGTGGTTAGAATGAGATTTGGACCCAAAATGGACAAAATGTGAAGTTGTAGGAAATTATGCAGAGTGCAATTTCGATTGTGCAAAATGACAATTTCGCACAATCGAAATTTCCTATTGTGCCCAAAGTTCAAACGGGTATAACTCCTTCGTTTTAGATTGGAATTGAATATGATTTTTTTTGAACTTGCGTATTTTTGGATTCTCTATCCAATACTGATGGTTTCAGATTCAAATTCCAGTCATAATAGGAATTGAGTCCCGGGATTGAGTGATTCCCATGTGTAGAAGGTTGGTAACCTTTGAGAAATGTACTAATGTAAGCACTTGGACTTTATGAATGATGTTATAGCATTCCTTTGATGTTCGAGAGGTTGTATGGATGTATGTGGAAGATTCTAGATGACTAGATTGGGAGTTGGGATCAAAAAGACCAAGTTGTGAAATAGCAAAAATTCTCAACAGAGAGAATTTCGATCGTGCGAAATGACCATTTCGCATGATCGAAGTTTCGATTGTGCGAAATGGCTATTTCACACAATTGAGATAATGCAGGTCTTGGTAGTGGACAAAAGTCCTAAGAGATGAAGAATTTCGATACTACTTCCCAAGCACTTCGATTGTGCGAAGCACTTTGATCATGCGAAATTCAGGTTTCGCACAATAGAAGTTTCGATTATGCGAAAGGAACTTTTTGATTAATCGAAAAGTTGTAGGTTCAAATTTTGTGGAACATGCAGATGTGGCTTGATGTGGGGCCCACTGAGGTTGGTTGATGTTAAGTTGTGTGCATTCATATGCAAGAATTGAGTTAAGCTTCCGTGGTAAATGAGGGTCTGTTGGGCTAAATAGACAAGTTAACCTCCGGTTCTCTGGGACTTAGAAATCAGGGCGTTATAGCATGGTATCAAACCTCGATACTATGGTGTAAGTGTGGTTAAGATCGTTCACGGGGTTGAGTGAACGGGTTCACACTCGGGATTCGGGGTCTGTCCGGGGGAGTCCCGGCGGTCCGGGTTCCGGGGCGTGACAGATACCAACTTGTCTTGCCCTGATTTTTGACTCCTAAACATCAAGGGTGAACAGTGAAAGTCCCACTTGGCTGACACTCATGATCCGCTAAATTTCAAAAGTTGACTTCTTATGTGTTTGTAATTTCAGAGTCTTACTTAGTCCATTGGAAAGAGGATCCAAAAATACTCGATTTAAAAAAATAAAACCATGCTCAAATCCGAGCTAAAATGAAGAAATTATGCCTGGTTGAAATTTGGACCAATTCCAGAACTTGCTCGTAATTATAAGGGCAATTTTGTCCATTAAATTCTAATACACTACCTCAACCGCTAAATCAATGTGAAATCATAATTACATACATACATTCATTTATGTATGAATCACCCTCAATAATCCATTATGGCCACACACGTGGCCACACATTGCATCCCCAAATAATTCTCCAATTCTATCTCAACAATCCACCCAACCACACATTATGATGCATCGAAGAAGGTGTGTAACATCCTACAAAATTCACTGGAATCCAACTCAAAACACTCAATGATTTACAATGCATCATTACTGGGTTTACGATGTATCGCTATATCACGATGCATTGTAATGGGGATTACAATGCATCATAATTACTCACCCTGCTACATTAGCCAATCACATACTTCAAAAACCATTAATTTTTACACATTCCCATTATCCATCCATCAATATCATTAGATGCACGACTGAGTCCACAAGTATTACATGACAACTTAATGACTCAGTAGAAATGTCCCAACCCACCTAGGTGTCGACTTGACACCGACCTACATGATATGCAACTATGATGCCACTACTCTACGTGACATACAACAATGTTCTCACATTCCATGATTCACAATACCATTCAACACATATACGTTTGAACCATACATCATGCTTAATAGTTAAACACATAAGCATTCAAGATATTTACACTTTTTCAGTCATAATTCGATACATAGACATTATTGGTCCACTCCGACGATCATGTGTTGTTAGGCCACTCTTACGACACTAAAGTATTGGTCAACTCCGAAGACACTTGTGTGATGGGGCAACTCCGACGATCACACAATGAAGGTCATATATATGCCTTGCACTAGTGATTGGGCAAGTCCGATGATCACTATAGTTAGAGTATGATTAGGCCTCTCCAATGATCATCCATTTGAGAGTATTCTCACCAATTCAATCACATGGTTGGCCCTCTCCAAATTTTTATGTACATCATACTTGGACAACACTATGACAATTTTGTATACATGCTCAAAAAACACATGTACTACGCGAATCATATAATTCTCATGCTTTTCAATGCATATTCTTGCTACTTTAGCTCTAGCATGCATTCATCTACATAATTTTTATATAACCAAATATATGCCATAATCCATGAACATTAATCACATATGCATTTAATTCATTTCATGATAAGATATGTTCTCATTCAATACAAATTTCATGTATAAAATATAATTCATCACATATCATGAATTTAACAACTCTAACATGCAAAATTATTCAATGTGAGTAGAGGAAGACAAATAAATTCAACTCCCACAACTCACCCATACATGCTAGCTTAAGTTATATGATGTGGTTAACTTGAATTATATTGTAAGCTTATTTTTGCCCCTTTTATCAAAATATAATTTAACCACTTGCAAGAGCACGAATCTTTGTAGATACGGTTCTATATAGAGGGTATCGATCCCACGAGGACTAGTCATAATTGTCTTAAAGAAAGATTAACTCCACTTTAATCCTAAAAATAAGGTTTTTGAGTTTTGTTTGTAAAACTATTGCATGAATGTAAAAATAATAAATTTAAAGAGCTAAAAGTTGTGAGAGAGAACTAGGGGTGGTTTCCACCACTAGCCATTCACATGTTCATAAGTGTAGCAACCTTGAGATTCATCAAATAAATGCCTAATAATGTCATTAGGCTTGTGACCTCAATGACATATCAAAAGATTAATGTGTGCACTAACCTATCATAATTCATCTTCAACAAGCATAGTTCTTTAACCTAACTAATTACCCTACTTTCTACGTGAACCTACATGTATCCAAACTACCTTATCTTGGCATGGTTTATACAAGGAAGCACAACACATACATTTAAAGTACCATTACTTAGCCATCACTTGCCCTTCTTATGGAAGAAGCAAATGTTGTGCATTCACAAGATAGATTCTACTCTAAGACAAGAATAAAACCAAAATCAAATGAATATATATAAGAGATGTATTAGTGTACATGGTCACTAGACTAAATAATCAACATTTAAGTACAAATCCCAAAATGCTACAAAAATGAACAAGTTTACATGGCTAGGTGTTTCAACCACACCCTAGTAGAGAAGTTAGTTGGTCATGGCAGCCTTGCACTCTTCCATTGATGGAGAAGATGAAGCTTCTTGGTCTGGTTCAACTCTTCTTTCTTCTCTCCCGAATGTCGCCCCTTGTGTATGACTGATGTGTATTGAGAGATATGAGAGAATGGCTTCTTTGTGTGCTTTATGCCTCTTTTTCAACCTTGGGGCCTACCATAAATATATATATCAATGTATATATCAATATATATATCAACTATCTCAAGAAAGTCTCCAAAGGTCTTGTTCAAGTCAGACAATCCCTCTAAATCGTGTAAAAAGGGAGATTTTTTTGAAAGTGGGAAGAGCAGGTGAGTAAGTGGACAAGTGGCTCTGCAGAATCTTGATCAATCGAGATTGGAAACATAGTCCGCCGTCATATTCTGGGGGATCCGATCCAATGGTAGCGGAAAGTTGGCTAGATGAGATGGTTACACTCCTTAATGTACTTGAAATTGAGGAGGACTTGAAGGTTAAGGTAGCCACTCACTATCTTAAGGATGACGCCAAACGTTGGTGGAAATTCTTGGGAGACTACCATGATGTGGAGACAATGGAATGGGATACATTCCAAGTGCTTTTCTTCGAGAAGTACTTTCCAGTGACAATGAAAGATAGTATGAGGAGAGAATTCTTTAACCTTGTCCAAGGGACAATGACGGTGATGGAGTATGAGACGAAATTTACGTCCTTGGCTCGGTTTGCAAAGGAGATGATCCCAACGAAAGAGCTTAAAATTAAGCAATTCAGAAGAGGTCTCCGAACCTACATACGGGACAAGGTTGGGATTTTAGGCTTGACCAACTACGCAGCAGTAGTGGAGAGAGCATTGATTTCTGAAGAGTTTAGCAATGATAATCAAAGAATAAGAGAAGCACAGAACCAAGCAAGAGGCACGGGATCCCTTACGGATAATCGTGCTAGAAAGAAGATCAGGATTGGTGGGTCATCCTCACAAAGGCAACCAACCCAATCAGTGAGTTCTGTGGCTATACCTTCTGGACCTTTCCGATCGAGGATAATCTGTTTCAATTGCCAGAAACTGGGACACAGAATGGCTGAGTGTACTCAAGGGCAAGTTCCATTAATGGCAGATAAAAAGTGCTACCATTGCCATCAAATAGGGCACATTAGTTGGGATTGCCCACAGAAGAAGAGTGTGCAGGGTGGTACTGGTTCGCAGCAGCGTCCTATGCAGCCTATGACTTCACAGTCAGGTTTTAGGGCATTGCCACCACAGCAGACAGCGCCTTCAGTTCAGAGTTCACGGGCACCTGCTGGAGGAGCCACGTCTAGTGCTCCCAGTCAGCAGTCGGGATATCAGGGTGCAGGACAGCAGGGCCAGAGATCACAGGGTCGTGTTTTTACTCTTGTTCCGGCAGAGACCTCGGCAGGACCGTCAGTGGTCCGAGGTATATTTCTTGTATCTAACTCGTGGGCTAGGGTTTTAGTAGATTCAGGTGCATCACATTCATTCATATCATATGCATTTGCCTGTGCCTTGGGGTTGGAGGTGTCATCTTTGGACTCGGTTTTATCCATTGATACGCCAGTTGGTGGTAAAGTGGTTTTGAGTGATGTGTGCCGATCTTGTGAGATCGAGATTTTGGGACATCGACTAGTGTTCGATTTCATTCTCCTTGAGATGTCTAGCTTCGATGTGATCTTGGGTATGGATTGGCTATCGACCTATAGAGCCAATATTGATTGTCATCGGGGAAGAGTGACCTTGTATACATCCTCTGGTGTTAGTATATGTTTTGTGGGGGAGCGGGATGACTTCTACTTGTCATCTTTGCATGGTTTGAGTGATCAAAGAGGGCTTGGGCATTTCTTAGCGAGCTTACTAGTTGATGGTGATGATGAGACACTTGGAGAGCTTCCTCGTGTAGTGTGTGAGTTTATGGATGTATTTCCGGGGGAATTGACACAGTTGCCTCCGAAACGGGAAGTGGAGTTTGTGATAGATCTTGCTCTAGGTACCGCGCCCATTTCTATGGCACCGTACCGAATGGCACCGACTGAGTTGAAAGAGTTGAAGGACCAACTACAAGAGCTACTAGACAAGGGATTTGTATGTCCTAGTACATCACCTTGGGGAGCTCCGGTTCTTTTTGCTAAGAAGAAGGACGGGTCTTTGCGGCTTTGCATTGACTATAGGAAGTTGAATCGGGCAACGATCAAAAATAAGTATCCCTTGCCAAGGATCACTACAAGAATTCTGAGCTTTAGCGACAACCAGAACCGTCGCTAAAATTCACAAAACCGTCGCTAAAAGTTGAATCTGTCTGTCGCTAATACCTCCGTCGCAAAAGGTCTTTAGCGACAGTCAAAAGGTTACTGTCGCAAAATCTAGGACACTTTAGCGACAGTTAGTACCGTCTCCAATATTGTCGTCGCTAAAAGGGATTAGCGACGGTTTTTCCTGTCGCTAATAGTTCATAAATTTGCCACAGATTTCTTCTGTCGCTAATGTGCAAAGTTCGTCGCTAATACATTAAATTTTTTTATTTTTAATACTATAATTATTTTTTTATTATTTTTAGTTATGAAATTTGTTTTGCTCTGATTTATATATTTATTTATTTTCTATTTTTAGAGGTACATTTTTCTTAAAATAAAAAAATATTAATATCAATATCAAAAGTAATTTATATACATAACAAAATAGTATATCAAAATCACATAAATGTATGCACCATCATAAAATTTGGTACACCTAATATAGCAGTTGAACGGTATCATATTCATCATATAACCACAATCATAAATGACAATACTAACCCAATTTATTTACATTTTTTGAGTCCTACAAAAGGAACTGGATGGAGAAATCTTGCCAATTTTTATGTTTACCATATACAAAATTCTAAAGAAAAAATTCAAAAACAAATTTAAATGACAGACATTATATTTATCATGGTGGTGATGGTCCTGCGCTGCTCTTGATACCGAGTTGGTTATGCACTATCTCTGCATCATTATGATTAGACTTGTGATAGGCTTCTCCATCATTTCATCCTGCAATTGAGTTAAAACTCAAGTCTTAGAATTGAGATAGAAGTAAAATAGTCCATAAAAAAAGTTGAAAAATTAGTCCACTGAAAATCAAATCAACTGGAAACTCATCTTTAAGCAACATTTAATATATTTGGTACTCTTAGTATATAAATATTTTCCAGGTTCATCTCCCTCACCCAATCATTAAGGGAAAATGATAAAAATAATGCCCAAATACTACAAATTTTCTAAAACGCAAAAATCTATCATGCTCAAGCCAAATGTTCTTAAAAACAAGAAAGAAAGAATAAAGAGAATGAAGAGGGTCTGTTGGTGAGTGAAAAGAAATAAAAGAATAATGAAGTGATGAGTGGGAAATGAGAGATGTCCTGGGGAAGGAAGAAAAGAAAGAAAAAGAGAGAGTGGGTGAAGAGAGTGTGTGTGTGCGTGTCTATATATATAAAGGAAAAGAGAGTGGGTACAGACAGAGTGTGTGTGTGTGTGTGTCTATATATATATATATATTGGAACAGCCTTCACCACCACCTTCAATATTAGCCGCATGCACCCACATTCACCTCCACCAGTAACCACCAAAACCCACTTCGACAGCAAACTATCACCTACCAAAGCCGAACCAGCTACCTCACCATGGCTCGACACTATCCCACTTCCCTCACTCACTGCCAGTCATCACCACAACCCAATTTCACACCTCAACCAAAACCAACAACCTCTCACCTACCTCACTTGCCCAACATCAGCCAATCACTCATCAAACACCAAAAAAATTACTACTAACAATCTGTACTTACGGAAAAAAAAATACTATTAACAATCTGTAAATCCGCAAGTCCAAGCCACTCAAAATTGGCATGTTCCATACGAAATGGGTAATCATGTTATTCTTTTGTTTTTTTACTTTTCAGTTCCTTTGATGCTTTTACAAAGCTTCTTCACCTTCAGATTCAAGATTTAATATTCTTTTATCTCCACAACTCTCACCTTTTTCTTTTTCAGAAAGTTACCTAAAAATATGTATTAGAACCATAGGAAACATCTTTTCTTTTTCACTAATAGCATCTAACAAAATTACTTTCCACACCTATCATTGTACTAGAAATTAATTACAAAATGATTTTCTAATTTATATATATATATATATATACACACACACAAATTAATGACTCTTAACTATAAAACTGATTAGTTTGTTGTGTAACAATTCATATAAACTAATAGGTGATGAAAATTGTATTTCTTTGTTGAGGATAGAAATCACCAACCTGTCTTGGAGTTCTACCAAAGTCTGGCTCTGAAACACTTTTGTTATGCTTTGCCTTTCTCGTGCCATCAACTATCCATTCACTTATGGGCTTCATCGATGATGAAGGAATTAATGATGACATTGCCATTGTTGATTGACTAGTTGATACTCTGGGCCCATAGCTTGGGGATAATGTTCATTACCCCTGTGCACTACCATGTGCTGTAGATGGCACAGGTGCAGTAGTCCCCCAATGACACGGTGAGCGGTGCTATCAAAAAGATTGAGCAATTTATCCACTAATTTTGCCGGAGAAAAGTTTGTAGAGTATCCAGCCTGCAAACATAAAGCCCCACTTATAAAGATAACAAAAGGTAACAACATTTTTTAAAAGATACAAACAGGAGAATAAAGAACTACCTGTTGGTGAGTTCTTATCCCCTCCTCAAGAGATGACACTACCTGTCTCAACATGTCCACCTCAACAAATAAAGCTAAGATTTGTATAGGAATATGCCTTTCTTCCTATGTGTGATACAGGTCTCATAATATGGAGACAATAATCAATCATAGATGATTTTAAACATATATTGGAAAATCAATTGCAAAGAAACTCTATTCAGAAAAGCAAGGATATCCAGAGCCTAAAAACATAATTTGGAATATGGAAAAGAAAAGCCATGTGGTTAATCTTTGTGATTTAATAACTCGCAGGCAGGTATTTTTTACTACAATTTACATGTCATTCATACCCCAGACTGAAAAAACAGAGAGGAATCTGATAACATGCAACCGAGTACATAAATAATTGGCAAATAGGATAGAGAAAGCCTGGCAAGTGCATTCTTAAACCCAAAATTTATGCTATATAGAGTGTTGGGTGTCTATATGTGTTCAAGCATCATATTTATCAATTCCATAAATCCACTGACACAAAAACATGCCTAATTATTAATATTTTTAAATATTCTTCTTTCATTCTTAGGGCAAAATGATACTTTTATATAGCATAGAGTGTTCAACATGAGTATTTTAGTCTTTTTTAAACTAATTATGTAATAAAAGAAATATAAAGAGAGTTTTGGGCAATGCTTGTTGGAGCACTAAACATGTCGGACACTTATCCCATATGTTCATAGCCATATTCATGTGTAGCATATCCGATAAAGGTTGCTACGTTTAGAAGAGTTCATTAAGGTCATTACTATTATTAGCCCCACCTATGTGGCTGCTAGGAGGGGAAGATGAAAGGGTAGAGACAAATCTAACTTTTGGGATTATTTTGCAAAAATTGGTTGCTCTTAAACTCAATTCCATGTCCTGACACTATGTGCCAAATTTAAGAATTGCACCAACCAATGGATTCAAATCAACAATACAAACTGATAAAAACATAGTGCAGAACCACTCTGCTGATTTTGTTTTGTTGCTTGGGTCCAATTTCTCAATCACTTGTATATTTGAATCCATTATGTAACATTAAAGAGAATAATAAAGGACAACAAAAAACTCTTCAGATATATACATGCATTTACTCTTATAACCTGCATGTGCATGCATTAACATATGCACAAAGGTGCATTGTGTGGAGGGAAGGAGGGAGGAGAGAGAGAGAGTCAAAAGATTGTGAGTGAATGAATGAAGAACAAACTTTTGGTACCCAGTTTGCAATTTAAATCATTTCTCACTTCCAGCTCTTTTAGCCTTCTCCTTTCATGTAGAAATTCAATTCTCACCTAACAAAACAACAAAGATAGTCCAAGCAATGCCATTTATGAAAACAGAAGGTACAAAGAACAGTTTATATGGGCAAGGATTCCAGCACCCAAACAGATAATGCCATTTAACAAAATGGGACAAAACATAATCTAGTGTAGATACACCCAGCTTCTAAACTCTCCACTAAAAATGTAAAGGAACCTCAGAATATAACAACAAAAGAATTGAACAAAACAGAGGGCAACTGGTAGGCCTAAGCAGCTAACTTATTTTTTTTCCTAAGCAAGAATTTATTAACAAACAAACAAAAATACGAACAACAGAGGAGCAAACCTCTCTAAAAAACAAAGACTAGGCTTACTAAAAAAGCCCATTTCCATAAATTGGCTAACAAAAACAGTGGCCAAAGCAGCTAACTTAATCAGCATACCCTCTCATCATAGAATCAAATTAGCTAGAAGTCATTGTTTCTGAAGCAGGTGAATCATACTCTGATGTTCTTGATATTGCAATAAAAGCACAAAATCTGTCCTTTTTTTGGTAAACAATCTGTCTAATTGATACACAATCATTCCAAAAATGTAATATAATAACCACAATGAGTGATTAGAATCATCTGTTGAACCCTTTGTCTCATTGGATTGATCTAACCAACATTACAATTCTCCACTTGATCAATAAATTCATTTCATAATGACAAACAAGTATTGAATTTCAGACAACTAGTAATTGAAATAACCAATTCAAGTAAGAGAAGGGTCAGAAGAACGTGTGGAAACAATATGAGGAGCTATGCTGTATTAAGAACTACATTGTTACAAGAAAAACAACACCAAAGGCAACACTTCCTTCAACTAGTCAAGTAACTAAAAAGTTCCCTTTCTTCATTTTAATCACCTTATACTATTACTCTCATGGGTCGCTACAGATTCTTCAAGCTATATAATGTCAATCATTACTTAAGCAAATATATATACAAGTACCAAATTTTGCATCACTACTCAATTTTGCATCAAAGAGAAACTAATAAAACCTTCCAATCTCCCCTGAATGCAATCAACTACATTACAAAAACAAACAGATAGATAATTTGATATCTAAAAAAAAAGATAAAAGGAAAAAAGATTAAAGTCTACCTTCTCAGTGTGTCCCGGCTACAGTCCTACAACAAACCGCATACGTCAGGCCAAAGCAAACAGGGGCCTTCCCTTGTGATCTCGCATACCCCGCCATATCAAATTGATTGCAAAATCAACAGATCTAAGAGAACATAACACGTGAAATCAACCACAAAAATAGCTAATGCGTCAAGAAAGGAAAAAAAAACTAAGAATCAAATATAAGAGAAAATCCATTCACATAAAATATCAAGCAACATATCAGCAAGCAATTTTACATCCGCAACCAGCCTCAGTTTTGCAAAATTCTTTTTCCCCCTTCTTTGAAAAAAGGTAATCTATGATGTACATGGTCTGTTTTCAACTATACAATAATTGTTAGGAATCTACCAAATCATTAATCCATCAATTGATCGAACTAATGGTTTCGAAAGCTAACTCATGTTATATAAATATTTTTGTGCTTAGGTTGCTTTCAGAAATCAAGTGTCTTATGGAAAAAATTTTCAAAAAATCAAGTGTCTTACCGGAGACAAATTTGTGTAGCTTTCACCGAGAAGAATCAAACAACCATGTATTGCTATCACCGAAGAGGTCGACTGTAACTACAGATAGAGAGAGAATTGCTTTCATCAGAGAGGACTGGTTGATTGAGTGTATTTAGAGAGAGAGAGAGAGAGAGAGTGTGTTATAAACAAATATAGTTGTGCATATATATATATAGAAACATAGAAACACACACACACACACATATATATATATATTGTAGACTTGCCTGAAGATATTTTCGTCTCAGAGAAAGGGATATGATCAATCAACACGGAAACACCAAAAGGAAAAGGGCACGAGATCTAGAATAGATTTTGGACGATCGATCTAGCAGATGAGAGAGAGAGGGAAGATCGTGTGTGTGTGAGAGAGAGAAATCGCTCATGAGAGTGAAATGGTGAGATGAGACATAGCAGATGAGAGAGAGAGGGAAGATCGTGTGCGTGTGCAAGAGAGAAATCGCTGGTGAGAGTGAAATGGTGAGATAAGACTGTATGTAACTTTCCCAATTTTACACAGGTATAGCTTTTTCTGTGTATCGGGTATAACACGTAGGAACCACCAACAAGTGAAAAAAAAATTTGGTGGCAATTTTCGCGCGTCAATTTTTTTTGGCACATCAAATATTTTGGTGGAAAAATTTGAACCTTTAGAGACGGTTGTTTTTAACTGTCCCTAAAACTCACACTTTTAGGGACAGTCAAATATTACTGTCCTTAAAAATGGCACATTTCGGGACAGTTTTTAGACTGTCTCTAAAAGCCCGTCCCTAAAGCCCAGAATTCTTGTAGTGGATAGATGACTTGTTCGATCAACTTAAGGGTTCGAGGTGTTTCTCAAAGATAGACTTGAGATCAGGCTACTATCAGTTGGGGATTAGAGAGGCGGACATTCCAAAGACTGCTTTTCGCACACGATATGGACACTACGAGTTTTTGGTGATGCCGTTTGGTTTGACGAATGCACCGGCAGCATTCATGGACCTAATGCATAGAGTGTTCAATGCCTACTTGGACAAGTTTGTGGTTGTATTTGTCGATGACATCCTAGTGTACTCGTCTTCGGAAGAGGAGCATGAGGGTCACTTGAGGATTGTGTTGCAGCTTCTAAGAGAACATCAATTATATGCCAAATATGAAAAATGTGAATTTTGGCTAGCGGAAGTGAAATTCCTTGGGCATGTTGTGTCTAAAGGAGGGGTTTCCGTAGATCCATCCAAGATAGAAGCGGTGATGAGTTGGGAAAGACCTAAGAGCGTATTTGAGATACGTAGTTTCTTAGGATTGGCCGGGTATTATCGGAGGTTTGTGAAGGACTTTTCGTGGTTGGCAGCACCAATGACAAAGCTTACCCGAAAAGGAGTGAAGTTTGTGTGGGATGATGCTTGTGAGCATGCATTCATGGAATTGAAGGGCCGGTTGACTTCGGCTCCAATTTTGATCATTCCAGAATGTGGATTGGGGTATACAATTTATTGTGATGCTTCACGACTTGGTTTGGGATGTGTGCTAATGCAAACCGAACAAGTAGTGGCGTATGGTTCAAGGCAGTTGAAGACGCACGAACAAAATTACCCGACACATGACTTGGAATTGGCAGCCGTGATCTTTGCACTTAAGGTGTGGAGACATTATTTGTATGGTGAGAAGTTTGAAGTGTTTTCAGATCACAAAAGTCTCAAATACCTTTTCTCACAAAAGGATTTGAATATGAGGCAACGGAGGTGGATGGAGTATATGGAGGACTATGACTTCGACTTACAATATCATTCGGGAAAGGCCAATGTAGTGGCGGATGCACTGAGTAGGAAGTCACATGGTAGCTTAGCGAGCTTAGCCATATGGGAGTGGAAGATGATGGAAGACATCTCAGAAATGGGATTACACTTCAGTGAGGATGATGGAACGGCAATGTTATTTACTCTTATCGCTCAACCAACTCTTGTGAGTAGAGTGATTGAAGAGCAGAGGAAGGATAGTGAGGTTGAGACTATTCGCATACGGATTTCAGGTGGTGAAGTGGTGGAAGGATGGACATTTCATTCAGATGAGGGCATGAGATTCAAAGGGAAGATGTTTGTTCCTTTAGCTTGTTGAGATGAGATTCTGAGGGAGTTTCACAACTCGAGACTAGCAGTACATCCGGGTGGTACCAAGATGTATCATAACCTACGATGACAGTATTGGTGGAAGGGTATGAAAAAAGAAGTAGCTCAGTTTGTGGCGAGGTGCCTCACTTGTCAACAAGTGAAGGCCGAGCATCAGAGACCAGCGGGGTTGTTGCAGCCATTGCCTGTGGCTATGTGGAAATGGGAGCATGTCACTATGGATTTTGTGACGGGGCTTCCAAGGTCGAGGAGGGTCACGACGCAGTTTGGGTGGTCGTTGACAGATTGACGAAGGTTGCTCACTTTATTCCCATTAGGGTGACAGATGATGTGGATACTCTCAGTAGATTGTATATTGAGCAGATCCTTAGGCTTCATGGCGTGCCAGTTTCTATTGTTTCAGATAGAGACCCGCGATTTACATCTCGGTTTTGGCAGAGTTTCCAGGCAACACTTGATACGGACCTTCATTTTAGTACGGCTTTTCATCCTCAGACGGATGGTCAGTCTGAGCGTACTATACAGATTTTGGAGGATATGCTACGAGCGTGTGTACTTGACCTTCGGGGTATTTGGGAGGATCACATTCCTTTAGTGGAGTTTGCATACAATAATAGCTATCAAGCTAGCATTGAGATGGCTCCATTCGAGGCTATATATGGTAGACCATGTAGGTCACCTATTTGCTGGACTGAGGTTGGAGAGACAGTTTATTTGGGACTGGATTTAGTTCAGGAAACTACGGAGAAGATCAAGTTAATTCGGCAAAGATTGCTTACTGCTCAGAGTCGTCAGAAAAGCTATGCCGATAGAAGACGGCGACCATTGGCATTTGAGGTGGGAGATCATGTCTTTTTGAAGGTCTCGCCACGGAGAGGTTTGATGAGGTTCGGTCATAGTTGCAAGCTTGCACCACGATTTATCGGGTCATTTGAGATCTTGGATCGAGTAGGAGAGGTTGCTTATCGCTTGGCATTGCCACCGCAATTGTCAAGTGTGCACAACACTTTCCATGTGTCTATGTTGAGGAAGTATGAACCGGACCCTTCACATGTGCTTGATTGGGCAGACCTTGAGGTGGAGGAGGACGTGTCATACGAGGAAAGACCGATTCAGATTTTGGACACTAGAGAACAAGTGCTTCGGGGCAAAACCATTCCATTGGTTAAGGTGCTTTGGAGGCATCATGGTGTGGAAGAAGCTACATGGGAGCGAGAACAAGAAGTCTGCTCAAAGTATCCTGAGTTGTTCACCACTTGAGGTAAATTCTAATTTCGAGGACGAAATTCTTATAAGGTTGGGAGGTTGTAGAGACCGTGCCCAATTTTGGCCGATTTTCTAATTTTTGTCATTTATTGCTTTAAGTGCATTTTAAAATGATGTTTAGCATGTTTTGAATGTGAGGAACGTGTTTAGAGGGTTGGAATAGGGTTTTGGGAAGTTTTGGGGACTTTTGGCAAAAGTTGACTTTTTTGAGTTTGGTCAACCTAGGGGCGTGGGCCTTGTGGGCCCAAAAATTTTAAAAGTGTCGGAATGGCTTCAAAATTTGAGGATAGCTTAAATAAAATATTTGACGCGCAACGGAGTTGATTTCGTGTCAATCTGAGTTACGAAACTCCGAAAATGAGCCCGAGAAGGTTTTGCAAAAAGGTGATGGCAAACTAGTAATTAAGAGGAGGTCACTTAGCTATAAATACTAAGAGAGATCAGCTCTTCTCCCATTTTCATCCCAGCAGCCGAGAGAGAGAGATATATACGTATATACATACAAGCTTCATCTCCTCACCTTCTTCACTAGATTTGAGGGCCTTGGAGTGGGATTTTGATTTCACCAAAGAAGGAAGAAACGATCTACGCGTCGAGGGCTCGAGCTTGATCGGTTCAAAAATCATTTCGGAGGAAGTTGGGTTTTGAGAGATTGGGGGAAATCAATTGGAAGCTCTTCCAATTTGAGGTAGGGGTGCTAGACTCATCTTTACTTTGATTCTATAGGTCACATAATTGTGACATGAAAGATAGATTGGGATTTCTTGAGTTTAGGGTTATGTATATGTGTATATATGTATACTAATGTGATTATGCATGTATAAATGTCTAGCATGTTGGTTAGAACTTATATATGTTGTGTATGTGCAAATGAGACTATAAATGTGCTTGATGAAAAATGTGATCATTTGGTGAAAACATGAAAAATGTGAATTTTTATAGACTTGTGCATGAAAGATATGATTTTCCTTGTTAAATGCATAAGCATGATGATTTTCATGATATGAGTGTAATGGCATTGTGACAATCTTGAGGGAAAGGAAAATGCATTCATGGTGTGGAATAAGTGCATTGATGTGATTATGTGCACTATGTGAAAAGCGAATTTTTGGGGCGTGACAACATTGAGAATTAAGGTGAGGGAATGGTCCCTAGGGTGAAAGACCCAAAACTTGGCCAAGAGGAGGTGCTCCCTTCGGATTAGTAAACCGATAAAGCACAAGCAGAGTTTGGGTGCCGAAGAGACGCTTACTATGGATGGAGTGATAAGCTAGTCCCCATTGAAGTGATTTCCGGACTTATGTGGCGTGTGTTATATATATATATATTGTGGCTTGCTAAATTGGATATGTATACATATGTATATGTATGTAAATGCATTGAGATGTGAAGCATCACGCATGATTTAAAAAACGTGTTTGTTTATGGGTTAAAAGCATGTATACTTGTCATGTAGACATGTAGGGATTTCATATGCATCCATGCATGGCCGCCTGAGTTAGAGTGGGGTTGGGTGGATCATTTCTACTGAGCCGCAGTGTTGCTCACCCCATATTTATATAAACATTTTCAGATAAGGCGCCAATGGAAGATGGAGCATGATTAGTTCTATGGATATGTTGAGCTTATTTTTGGACTTTTGCTCTTTTGAGATGTAGATAAATGTCCATGCCGGCTTGTGGCATGTAGACAATGGTTGTGGTGTTGCCTTTACATTTGTATCTTCTTTTGTATGTGAAATCCAAATGTAGGTGCCACACTTGTAGGAAAGTGATTTTTTTTTTAAGAAATGTATGTGTAATGGCTTCATTCAGTCGAGACTTGTTGAATGTATGCAAAAAGGGCCATTCAAATTCTTATATGTATGGTTCCATGAATTATGTATGGATTTGGGATTTAAATAGATGAATGTATTCTTTTGTCTCTTGTATTTTAATTTCGTGGATATGAATGTTTAGAGTTGTGGATTTATGTTGGAATCATGGTTGTAGGATCTTATTGTATAAGTTAGATTGTATGGTTGGATTAATGAAGATCACCTTTGGAAAAATGAGGATGGTTTAGTTCACTTGAATTTTATGTGCATTGTGAACTTAGGATAAATTTTCTATGATTATACAAGATTTGAGATTCAAATGTATAGGTTGATGTGTGAGTATGATATTATATCAATGGTAGATGATTTATATAAGTTATGAATGATCTAAGGTGGTTTGGTTGAGATTTGGGTTCAGTTGATCTTGTAGAGGTGTTTGAGAAATTCTGGGCAGTACATTTCGATTAATCGAAATGCCCATTTCGATTAATCGAGATGCCCATCTCGATTGATCGAAATGGTTGCGAGTTTTTATGGATTTTTAAGCTTTACTTCGATCAATCGAAGTCCCAACTTCGATCAATCGAAATATTGGAGGTCCAAAGTACCGAGAGGGTGTTTCCTTCGATTGATGGGGTCAAAATCTCGATTAATCGAGATGAATTTCGATTGATCGAGATCCAATCTCGATTGATCGAAATTACTATTCACAGTAAGGTTCAAAAATTATCTAAACTTCGTTTCGATGCCATTTCTTCGTTTTAAATCGGAATTGAGCGTGGTTTTTTTTGAAATTGAGTATTTTTGAAAGCTCTATCCAATGGTGTAGGTTACAGAATCAAATTCCCTCCGTGTAAAAAGTTGAGGTCCAGAACTTAGTGGTTTATGTGTATGGAACTAAAGGTGAAAATCATGTTCAAGGGCCTTAGATGATCTAATGCCACTTGAAGGGGAGGTCCAAAGTACCGAGAGGGTGTTTCCTTCGATTGATGGGGTCAAAATCTCGATTAATCGAGATGAATTTCGATTGATCGAGATCCAATCTCGATTGATCGAAATTACTATTCACAGTAAGGTTCAAAAATTATCTAAACTTCGTTTCGATGCCATTTCTTCGTTTTAAATCGGAATTGAGCGTGGTTTTTTTTGAAATTGAGTATTTTTGAAAGCTATATCCAATGGTGTAGGTTACAGAATCAAATTCCCTCCGTGTAAAAAGTTGAGGTCCAGAACTTAGTGGTTTATGTGTATGGAACTAAAGGTGAAAATCATGTTCAAGGGCCTTAGATGATCTAATGCCACTTGAAGGGTGTGCATATAGAATGCTTCCGCAATAGAAATGATTATAATGAGATTAAGGTGTGGAAACTTGAGGTGAAATCACGAATTCACCCCCGTTTCCCTCGCTCCTAACCGGGTGTCGGAAATCGGGGCGTGACATGCATTCCAACATACGTTCAAATCGACTCGATGAGGTGTACTAGGAAGCAAAAACAACCCATATAAATATGAATATGTCTCTCATCTCGCTCTCAATGAACCAGCGTAAGCGGTTGCACCCGAACAATGGGCCACAGTTGCAAACTGTATATCAAGCATTCGATACAAAAAAAATAATGCAAAATCTCTAACCCATACATCCATTCCTACCCCCGAAACCCGAAAGATTCAATATGAACATAGCGAATGCAACCCACTCCAACCCACTCATCTGTATATGCTCATTATGTCAAAAAACTAATAAGAATGGTGGCAAAGCAATCAAAATATAACCATGCATCGCTTACCTCAAGATGAAGGTGATGATCGGTGACATAAGATGAAGTCTCCACACACAGCCGCGAAGAGACACACGTGCGCGTATATGCAGAGAGCACGGACTGCGGTGAACAACAGTGGATGGTCGGGAGTGATTGAACGAGGGCTAGATGGCGCTCGGGGAAGCTTTGGATCTCTCGGCGATATGGAGGAAGTCGGATGGTCTTGGGAAGAATTGTGGAAATGAGAGGGAGCCCAAAGGTTTAAATAAGTAATCGGCTCATGTGCAGGCATCGTGTGAATCTCGATTGATCGAGATCACATCTCAATCAATCGAGATTTTGATCAATCAAAATCTCACTTCGATCAATCGAGATCCTACTTTGATCAATCGAGATCAAGACTTCGATCAATCAAGATCAAGTCTCGATCAATCAAAATCCTTGCTTCAATCAATCAAAATTTCGATTGATCGAGGACCTATTGAAGTGTTATCGAAGAATACTACCTCTCGGGACTTTGGACTTGGCTAGCTTCCTGTATTATTTCGATCAATCGAGAGCAGAATCTCGATCAATCGAGATTTTGATTGATTGAGATCTTTGCTTCGATCAATCGAGATGCTCAAAAACAGTCAGCTTGGGTTATACTCCATGGACTTGGACTTATGGGACTTAGATACAAAAGTACTTAGATACAAGATTTACTTTGGATTAGAGGGACATCATGGAAGCATGAAAGCTACCAAGGCAGCGCCACCTTACACGTCTATGGCATGACGTCCGAATCGGCTCACGAGTCAAAATACATGGGATTCGTCAAAGTGACGACATCCACGTACTCCGTGGTGACTTGGTCATCCACGCACAATTTTAAGCGCTGCCCATTCACTTTGAACAACGATCCATCTTTCAAGTCCTTCAATTCTACCGCATCGTGGGGAGCAACAGAATTAACCAAAAATGGACCATCCCAACGGGAGCGAAGTTTTTCAGGAAACAAATGGAGGCATGAGTTGTACAACCATACTTTTTGGCCTGGAGAAAATGTTTTGATTCGAATATTGCGATCATGAAAGGCTTTGGACTTTGCCTTATAGATTTTACTGTTTTCATACGCGTCATGTCGCAATTCTTCCAATTCATTTAATTGAAGCTTTCGATTAGATCCGACCATTTGCATGTCAAAATTAAAAGTTCTGGTGGCCCACATAGCTTTATGCTCCAATTCAACTGGAAGATGGCATGCTTGGCCATAAACCAACCGGTAAGGTGACATTCCAATGGGAGTCTTATAAGCAGTTCGGTAAGCCCATAATGCATCATTTAGTTGCACTGACCAATCTTTCCGGTCAGACTGAACTATTTTCTCAAGAATATTCTTAATCTCCCTATTGGATACTGATAAGCAATTAATATTGCATATTCAATATCCCTAAAATTATATGAATTAGTGTCTTAGTAATATTTATTTCATGTTTTTATTAATAATTTTAATCTTTTTATGATTGCAGGTGATTAAGGGTAATTCTGATTAATAATGGTGAAATCGGGTAACAAATGGTGTTCATTTAGTTATCACTGAAGCTTGGCCCATGAGAGATATGTTTATATTGAAGATCCAAACTAAATGGACTAAAGAAATGGGCTGGAAATGAATTTAAATGAAGAAAAGGAGCACGGGTCTATTTGCATTGAAGATTGGGCCAATTCAGGCCTAAAAAGTTTTGGACCCATTTTGGTATTCAGACCATATCTCCGTATACGATTGTCAAAACAAGCCAAACTTCGCTTAAGTTGAAGGAAATTCAATTCTGCACAATTTCATATTTCACGAAAATTTCCTAAAACGGACGTTTTCATCAACTTTCTGCCCTATTTGCGCAGTTGCCACTTTTTGGGCGCAAATGCCACTTTATGAGGAGCAAGTGCCATGTTCTTATGCACACTTGCCACTTTGGAAAGGCCAGGTGTCCCGTAGGTTTGTTTTCGCAAAGTAAAAACGATGAAACGAAGAAAAACTAGGGTATTCGGAGAGGGAGGAAAGACAGAGAGAAATACAAAGGCGATTCGTGATGATACGGACAAGAGGATGGCGATTTCATCATCGTTCAAGCTTGGACATCCGATCATGAGCGGCTAAACACCATTCCGGGGAAGTGACGTAACCCTAACCTATCTTTCAATGTTTTAAGTTGTATACTAATTTGGGAATAAACTATTTTGTGCATTGATTGTATAACCGAGACATAAACAATAGCTGTGTTATTGCTTTCAATTTGAATGTATTGATTCATTGCACGTTTATTATTGTTCTTGTAGAATGAAATTAAATTTGCAATGATTAGGGTTTGTTCTTTTCAACTTTTGTGATTTTGTTAAGACAGGTTATACAATAGTTTTCACATATCGTTCAATTTAGATTTTGATTCTTCGTACTAAGCAAAGATGGGTTATAACATCATTAATTAGTCAGATGTATAGGCCATGCTAAGCGAAGACGAGTTATGCTTAATTGAATGTTGAACGAATTCCCTTGATAGAATTGAATTAGGCTTGTAGCCATTCTTTTCTGAATGCATAGAGTAACATCCCAATTTAGTACAATTGTCATTGTTAGAGGGTTAGTGGTGAAGTCAGTTCCTAGGATCTTCTCTTCCTGATTAAATTTTATAACAACAATTTATAAAAAGCTTTAATTTTCTCAATTAATTTCAAGATCAAACAACAACAATTGGTTTCCAATTATTTTAGAATTAATTCAAAGACTGAGTAACATAACAATTCAACCTTGCAAGTCCTTGACGTTCGACACCCTCTATATAGCCCTGTCCTACGAGGACTCGTTCTATTGCGAGTGGTTAAGTATAATTGAAATCACATCAATTTTTAGCGTCGTTGCCGGGGACTTGCTTTAATTATTTTGGTGCCTAGTCTTAAAGATTAGTTTTAATTTAATTGTTAACTTAGGGTTTTTCTTTGTTCTTTTCTGATCCATTTCATTTTTTTTATTTTTTGAGTACAGGTGCTTTTAGTTACGAACCGTGAATAGAGGAGTGGAATTCATCGTAAATCTCTGTGAGCATTTTATATTCAAATTACTTGTGCTTGCTTATTCTAGTTAGTACTTTGCTTTCATTTGTTATTATTTTATTTTATTTATTTAATTATATTTTATTTTAGTTTCTTTTCTTATTTATTTTATTTTAGTTAGTTGTTCATTTATTTATTTATTTATTAATTCTTAATCCTTGTGGTATATGTTGGGTCGTCGGTCTCTAGATACACCAATAGTCCCATATAACCCTGAACTTGAAAGAACCTTACATCAACATAGGGGAGAAATTAGTGCCCAAGACTTAGAGGAAGAACATTCATCTGAGATTGAGAGTGAGACTAAAAATATGGCTGAGCACAATCCTCGAGCCCGTAAGGAGCATTTCGCTCCTGGGGCATATACATCCCCATCATGCATGCAATTGCCTAATGTCACAGCAGTAAATTATGAGATTAAGTCTAGCGTTATACAAATGCTCCCATCTTTTTATGGACTTAATAATGAGGATCCGTATAAGCATCTTGATGACTTCTTAGAAGTTTGTTCAACTGTTAAAATTCAGAATTTTTCTGATGATGCTTTACAGATGCGTCTCTTCCCATTCTCTCTAAAAGATAAAGCTAAAAATTGGTGGAATTCATTAACACCGAATACGATCACCTCTTGGGCACAACTGCAACAAGAGTTCCTCAAGAAATACTTTCCAATAGGGAAAACAAATCAAATGAGGCGATCTATTACCAGTCTTTCTCAAATAGAAGGGGAGCAATTCCATGATACATGGGAGAGATACGGTGATTTGCTTAGAAAGTGCCCTCATCATGATATTCCTAAGTGGTAACTTGTATAATTTTTTTATGATGGGCTGATTGAGTCATATAGGCAAATGGTAGATGCAACTTGTGGGGGTACATTCATGCTTAAGAATGAGGATGAGGCATGGACATTTTTTGTGAATCTGAGTGAAAATTCCACACAACATGATTCCGCTAGTCGAGTTAGAACAAGTAGTTCTCGCAAAACTGGAGAAGTGTTCGAAATAGGCACATCACTCGATGTCTCCACCAAAGTGGATGAATTATCGAGAAAAGTCGACCAACTCATGGTGGCTAGTCAATTTTTGACCCCTTCTCCTATCTTACAGGAAGGATGTGGTATCTGCACTAGTCCATCACACTATTCCATAGATTGTCCTATGTCGGGGCAAATTCCTGAATCTAATCCAGAACAAGTTAATGCTGCTTTCTCTAGACCTGGAAACAATCCATATTCTAATACATATAATCCAGGTTTAAGGAATCACCCAAATCTCTCATGGCATAGTCCATCTCTCAACAATCTTGTCCCTCAGTCCCAAGCACCAGTTCCTATACCAGGTTTTCAGTTGGGTCGTCAATCTGCTTATCCTTCATCTAATATGCCCCAGAATCAATATTATCATCAAACTTCCCAGCATCCACCTCACAATTTAGCGTTTGAGGATAAAGTGTTAGCGGCATTAGATAGACTCGACACTCGTGCTCAGTTACTTGAATCAAACACTCAATTACTTCATTCCCACTCTCAATCCATCTCTAAGCTAGAGGCTCAAATGGGGCAACTAACTAACACTTTGAATCGTAGAGAGGAAGGAAAATTGCCAAGTCAGCCAGTAATTAATCCTAGAGGGCAATATGTAATTGATGATGCCGCTGCCAGTGGCCATCATCATGAGCATGTTCAGGCTATTACCACCTTAAGGAGTGGGACAGTGTTAGATAATAAGGTGCAAGAGAAGAAAGAGGTTGAGAGTGAAATGGGAAAGAGTCCTAATCTAGAGTCTAAAATTAATAAGGCAACACTTTCTCCACCTTCTCTAACTCTTGAGACAACATTTGAGCCCAAAGATCCATTACCTACACGTCTCAAGGAGTTGGCACCTTTTGGGAAACAAGGGGAGAAAGTGCAAGATATGATGGAAGTTTTTAAGCAGGTAAAAATAAATCTTCCTCTCCTTGATGCTATAAAACAAATCCCAGCATATGCAAAGTTTTTGAAAGATTTATGCACTTAAAAGCGTAATTCAAGGGGTAATGTCCCAAAGAAAATCTTTCTCACTGAGCAAGTAAGCTTGATTATTCAGCATAACACCCCCTTAAGTTTAAAGATCCAGGTGCACCCACGATATCTTGTGTTATAGGGGATGTTGGTGTTGATAGGGCACTACTTGATTTAGGGGCAAGTGTGAATCTTATCCCTTACTCAGTGTACTTGCAATTGGGATTGGGTGAGCTTAATCCCACGTCAGTTGTTTTACAATTAGCAGACAGATCAATAAAACAACCACGTGGGATTATTGAGGATGTGTTAATAAAAGTGGACAAATTTTATTTCCCAGTCAATTTTATTGTCCTAGACATAGAACTTGTACCTGATCCTATGAAGTCAATTCCTGTGATTCTAGGTCGTCCTTTCTTAGCCACGGCTAATGTTTGCATTAATTGTCGTACGGGGGTTATGGATATTTCTTTTGGGAATATGAAGGTGAGGTTAAATGTCTTTAATGCATCTCAACATCAGGCAGATGAAAATGAGTGCTATGCTATAGACCTTATAGAAGAGGCTGTGGAAAATTCACTTTCACTAATTTTGACCACAGACCTTTTAGAGGCATGTTTAGCCTATTTTGACTGTGAGGATTTTGATGTAGATCAGAATATCTGTGAGGTAAATTCTCTGTTAGGAAGTGTAACCAGTGCTAATTTTTTGCCTTGGAGATCAGCTAAGGAACCATTTCCTAGATTGTCTAGTACTCCGCCGATTCCATCCTTAGTGTCTCCTCCTGAGCTAGAGCTAAAACCTTTACCAGACAATCTTAAGTATGTTTTCTTAGCATTAAATAAAACTCTTCCGGTCATCATTTCCTCTAGCCTATCTAGTGACCAGGAGAGTGAGCTTTTGGGTGTCCTTAGGGAGCATAAAGAAGCCATAGGATAGTGTGTGGCAGACCTTAAGGGAATAGATCCTTCAGTTTGTATGCATCGAATTCATCTAGAGGAAAATGCTAAACATTTGAGAGAGGCCCAACGTCGTTTAAATCCTAACATGAAAGAGGTAGTGATGAAGGAAGTGGTGAAATTGTTAGATGCGGGTATCATTTACCCAATCTCTGATAGCAAGTGGGTGAGTCCCACTTAAGTTGTGCCCAAAAAGTCTGGAATCACTGTGGTTCCAAATTCTGAGGGAGAGCTTGTGCCACAACGATCCACTACTGAGTGGAGGGTATGTATCGACTATAGGAAGTTGAATTCAAACACTCAAAAAGATCATTTTTCCTTGCCATTCATTGATCAAATCTTAAAGAGGCTTGCAGGTCAGAGTTTCTATTGTTTTCTAGATGGTTATTCTAGGTATAACCAAGTGGCAGTCGATCCTAATGACCAAGAGAAAATGACTTTCACATGTCCATTTGGTACATTTGCATATATACGGATGCCTTTTGGGTTGTGTAATGCACCCGCTACTTTTCAAAGGTGTATGATGTCTATTTTCTCAGACATGGTAGAGAAGTTTCTCGAAGTTTTTATGGATGACTTTTCAGTTTTTGGGGATTCATTTGATAGTTGCCTAAAACATTTAACCCTTGTGCTTAAACGTTGCAAAGACACCAACTTGGTGTTAAGTTGGGAAATGAGCCATTTTATGGTTCAAGAGGGTATAGTGTTGGGTCACATAGTGTTAGGGAGGGGCATAGAAGTTGATCGAGCTAAGGTTG